>JAQSUU010000113.1:37407500-38607500 GCA_038087645.1 Saccharum hybrid cultivar R570
GGTAGCCTCACCCTGCATGCGGTCGGTTGCAACAAGCTAGGATATCAAGAGCCATCGGTCTTAGTATGCTGATAGATAGCACAACTAGAGATGAAAGCATGCACTATATATTGTCTTCATAGCTTTCCAAGCAAAAAACTAAATTTAGACCTCGATAAGTAACAGAAATACCTGAGTGACTCACCACTGGAGAAAGCGTGCAAAGCTAGAAGGATTTGCTGCTGAAAGTATATAGCACAATAGACCACTTCGAAATGTGAAAGGAGGCGGGGAGAAGAGGGCCAGGATCAGAAGAAGCCCACAGTCGCCCAGCCCACCACCATCCCGATCCTTGCCAAGCAGCCCGAGCATCAAACACTGCCGCGCAGCGCCTCCAGCAGCCCCCGTTACGAACTTGCACCGTCACCACGCCGGATCCAGCAGGGGAGCGCCGGCCCCGACCAAGAAGACCAAGGCCGACCGCCACCGCCACTTCCGTTCCCGGCCCTAACAGGCCCGAAGGGCATTGCGGACCGAGCCACCGCCCTCGACACGGGTGGAGGTCGGAGAGCACCACCACTGATCCGCGGACAGATCCGAGCAGGGGCCTCCGGTGCCGATCCCGATGCCCAGGGCTAGAGCTGCCTCCAACGCCATGGGCCCGACCAGAGCCAGCCCAGACGCGGACTGAGAGGGCCGACCACCACAGGCTCTGCCAGATCGAGCTGCAAAGCCACCGGATCCAGCAAAGGAGCACGCCCACATGGCCGCCGAGCTTGTAGCCACCGTCGCCACCGCCGTGTGCGTCACCCAGCGTCCTCCCACGCGCACCCTGCCGTCGCACCCGCAGATTCGGCCCTAGGGCCACCGGATCCGTGCGAGGGAGCCCCCCGGGCCGCAGCAGCCGCTGCCGGTGACCTTGCTGCCCTCCATGTGGCCGGACACGAGCATGGCACGAAGATCCAGGCGTGGGGGGCCTGGATCCGCCCACACCGGCGCCGGCAGCGCCACCCGCTGGCTTCCCCGAGACGGCGCCAAAACCACTGAATAACTCCATGGGAGGGAGGGAGAGAGGGAGGGAGGAAGGGAGGAGGGCCAGCCGCCGCCTTCCTTGCCGTCCGCCGGACCTCCGGCGTCAAGCTCCGGCAGCAGCCAGGCCGAGGAGGTGCTCGGGAAGGACCCTGCAGCGGCGGCGGTGAGGGTGCCGCCCAAGTCATCCTCAGGAGAGCGACGCGGGGGCCTTTGCCCAAAAAGTGCTTCGCCTCGGCCTTCCCCCTGCTCAGGCTGGTTCATAGGGTCAGGCTACCTCTGTGGGACTCCAGCGGCGGCAGGTGTGGAGGAGGCATGAGGTCGGGGCGAAAGCTTAGACGACGGCGTCTACGGACGTCTTGCCCTCCTTGGAGGCGTCTTTTACTACCTCTCCTACCACGCTGGATTTCACGGGTGAAAACCTTCCCTCGTCGGGCTAGCTTGTCGACGCAATTGGCGTCGTTTCCTTCTTGAAGGCTTTGCTAGGCGATCCGGCTTCCGCTGTGGACTCTTACCTCCTGTCATGGCACTTCCCCTGCGGGGATGGTGCTCGTTGCTCCCAGGGGTGATGTTGCTCGGTCCTCCAAGTTGTCTTCTCTAGTTGATGTGTCTTAGTTGGTTTTTTCCTTCTTCAGCCAAGTTGTTTTAGTTGGGTAGATTTCAACCATGCTGCAAGTGGTGGCGTGAGTTGTGATAGTTATTCCAAAGTTGTACAGGATGAGTTGGGTACTCTCCTTAGTTGTATGATTTTTCTGGCTCAGTTTCCATTCAAAAAACTAGGTTGACACTTGCCTTTTTTCTTTGTTCGTCTAATAGAAATCGCGACAAAGCTTTTGCCGTCCTTTCTATAAAAAATGTGAAAGGAGAAACTATTGTAGCATCAATCATCAACTTATCAATTATGTCATGAGCATGAGGATCCTGTAAATAGCCCCACTCGATTAAGCCACTCATGAGCACAAGTGGACATTGCATTACATTGAACATAAGAATGAGGTTACCTAGACAAGGCATTGGCCACACTATTATCCACACCATTCATGTAAATGATTTTATACTGCAATCCTAGCAACAACTTGGTGAAAATAATTTGCTGCTAGTGTCCATTCTTAATTATACATATTTGAAGTCATGTTTTATCAGTTGTTCTCCATAGTTTGTATTATCTTGAAGGCTCTAATCCCTGCATGCACAAATTCAACTCTATTTTTCCGAAAGATTGCACAAATTCAATCTAGTTTGATGTGTTTTATGGCCACCCTTAATCATCATTTACAAAGGTTGTCGAGCTGTTCGTTTCTGGAAATTGATCAACGAAGACAGACATCTTAAGGTGCCATTCTCTGATAATCGATTTTTTGAAGCGGTCACTTTAGATTGCCTGCATCTACATATGATTTTCAGATGCGGACATTTTCCTAGAGGTTGTCTAACCATTTAAGGCCTTGTTTGGATACCCATATATCCACTTCAATCTATGTGTATTGGAGTGGTTGATATGAAATTTAGTTTAAATTCTACACTAAAACATTTCAACACACATGGATTGAGGTCAATACATGTGGATTCGAACAAGCTCTAAAGGCGGTCTCTAGATATACCCACCTCTGTTAATCAGAGAGGTTGTCTTGTAAATTTGTGTTTTTTTTATATTAGTGGTGTCGTCCATCTAGTCTTGGCCATTACGAATGTTAGTGCATGTTCCTGCCTACACGGGTACTGATGTTTAGCATAAACATATAAGTCGAAATTCGCTATAAAAAATGAGTCAAAGTTCACTGCTGGCCAGTCTGGTCTAAGGTAACGTCAACGTCAAATCGGTTTGGGTGATGCTACAATTTTCAAATTACAACATTCGGTCTGCGTGAAAGACCGGCCGGCATTATTAACAGACAGCCATTATACGTACGTACGTCCGGCCGGCTCCCACCTGAACACCTGATCGTGCATTTCAGATGTCACCGCCTTCAGGTGCTGCTCATGTGCAGGCTAACAGCGCCCAACCCGACGGACGTGTTGTACCGTATGCCAAGCGGTTTTCTTTTCTTATAAGCGACAAGAATGCACGGCTGTACACACAAAAACGACAGCAGGGAATAGCAACGTACACAGACACCGTGCTAGCTAGTTCAACGAAGCTGCCGCCTGCATGCCTCAAGTCAGCATCTCCTCTGCGATCCTCCGCTACTACGTCCCCCGTGCAGCCGCCGTGGCGGCTGCCGTGCGCGGGCACGGTTTGGTCCTTGCCATTCGATCGAGCTGCCCCCCGACGTACACGCAGCACATCACATGGTTCACGCACGCACGCATGTAGGTGTGTGACGTGTCGTTTGAATTACTTGTGCCGCCTGGAGCTCGAACCGGCTTTGCTGTGTTGGTGGTCGTCCTCGTCCAAGACGCCCAACTCGGCGGTGGAGAGGTCGTTGGCGAACGCCATTCGCCGGAACAGCTCGATGTCCGCCGAGTACCGGCCCGAGTCGTACGCCATGCTCTGCCCGAGCTTCACGCCGTTGGTCAGGTCCGACGAGCACTCGTCCACGTCCAGCGATCGCCACACCTTCCGATCGATTAGAGGAGACAGCAGCGATTGAGAAGAGCTAGTTAGTTCCTTCCATCATCCTCGGTCTCTTGCATTGGTGGCAGTACGTGTTTTGCTCGTTATTACCTGCACCATCCTGGGTCTCTTGGCGGCGGAGTGGCGCACGCACGCGGCGGCCGCCTCCACCATCCTCCGCATCTCGGTCTTGGAGAACCTGCACTCCAGCGCAGGGTCGGCGACCTCTCGGAAGTCGTCCGTCTCCAAGGCGTCCACGAGGAGAAGCCGAGCCTGCATGGGTCCGGCCAGTCAGCGATCGACCCTGTAGGTTGTTGTAGTTAGTAGCGCGATGATACAAAGGAGGAGGATTCGCGTACCCATTCAACCAGGCTCTCTTCTCCCAGCGGTTGAGATGCGTCGACGGGCTTCCGCCCGGTGATGAGCTCCAGGAGCACCACCCCGAAGGAGAACACGTCGGATCTGTCGGTCAGCTTCCCGCTCTGTGCGTACTCGGGCGCCATGTACCTGTGGATCGAGCAATATAATGTGACTGGTATTCAGAGCGAGATCCCCTCCAAAATTTGCTGAATTTTGTCAGATAGGCTGTACTCTTAACGCTGCTTACCCGAACGTGCCCATCACGCGCGTCGAGATATGAGTCAGCGAGTCGTTTGTCAATTTAGCAAGGCCGAAATCTGCAACCTGTTCCCCAGTACATACAGAATCAAGCGTTTGGGTAATGCATTAGTATATCCTGTGCTGCAAATTAACCTTGGCCTCGAAGGCGTCGTCCAGGAGAATGTTGGCCGACTTGATGTCCCTGTGTATGATCCTAGGATGGCCTGCGCGTACAAGTAGAGGCAACTCTTAATTAGCCGGACTGACAAGCAAGTGCAAGCTAGCTACCCAGGACGGACAGGAACTGGAGCTGGAGCATCGCACGATGAGCGCTGTACGTCCTCACTTACAGTCTTCGTGGAGGTACGTCAACCCACGCGCGGCTCCGATCGCAATCTTCATCCGCTTCGGCCAATCCATAACGGGTAGCCCTTTTCCTGCAGATTAATGCATACATATTCACACATTCATGCTCAATGCAAGAGGAAGCTGAATGCGTGCATGTGAATAATGTGCTCACTCACCGTGCAGGTGATGCTCGAGCGTGTTGTTGGCCACGAACTCGTAGACGAGGAGGCGGTGGTTCTCGGTGACGCAGTAGCCGACGAGCGTGACGAGGTGGCGGTGGTGGATGCGGCTGATGATGTCCACCTCCGCGCGGAACTCCTTCTCCCCCTGGCCGCTGCCCACCTTGAGCTGCTTCACCGCCACGCGCCGCCCGTCGCCCAGCGCGCCCATGTACACCTTCCCGAACCCGCCCTCGCCGATCACGTTCGCCGCCGAGAACCCGCCCGTGATGCCCACCAGCTCGTCGTACGTGAACCACGACTTGCTCCCCGACAGGTCGTACGAGTTCGTCCCGCTCGGCGACGGCGCGGGGGGGCCGCCGTTCGACGGCTGGTACACGTCCGGCGAAACCGCGGCTGCACATCCATGACAAAAGCGCAGTGTTACATACTGCATGCGTGGTGGCAGCAAGAGCAACGCAAACAGGACGTTCCGAGGCGTGGCGGGCACTGACGTTCCGGCACGACGACGTTGTGCCTGCGCGAGGGCGACGGTTGCGCGTGCCGCTTCCTCTTCCCGCGGTTGCTGTTGACGCACACCATTATCAACAGAGAGGCCAGTGCCAGGAGGAGCCCGGCGACGGAGATCCCGATGATGATCGCCTCGTTCTTCATGTTGCTGCTGCCCGAGCCGCCACCCGCGGGGGGACTCAGTGGCGGGGCGGTAGCGGCGGGGCCAGGCGGGCCCCTCCACCTGCCGCCTGCAGGTGGGGCGGAGGCACCCGGCATGATCACCGTCACCGCCATCGGAGGAGGCAGCATCTGCGTGGGCGAGGACGGTGTCCCCGGCGCCGGAGGTGGCTGACGACCGGTGGTGTCCGGGGGCGTCGATGGTGTCTCGCGCGGTGGCGGCTGTGCTTTTGATCCGGAGCCTGAGCCTGACGTCGCATTTGGGGGAGGTGAGGCTGCTCCGGGCGACTTCTCTGACGACGAGGGTGGCGGCGACTTGGCCGATTCCTGTTCCGGAGGCGACTGCTGCGACGTCGACGATGGTGGCGTGGATGACGCGGGCGGCGGCGGCGAAGAACGCGGAGGTGGCGACGGGGGCGGCGTCGATGGAGAAGGAGGAGGAGGGGACTTGCTTGCTGGCGGCGGCGAGGCCGGCGGAGGAGGGGACGCCGTCGGCGACTTCTCCGGAGGAGGCGGGGTCGCTGGTGCCGGAGGAGGCGGGGACTGCTTCGACGGTGGCGGCGGCGGCGGGTGCTGAGGCGACGACGGTGTCGGCGGCGGAGGAGACGACGAGGAAGCCTTCGGCGGGGGTGGCGGGGGAGACGACGAGGAAGCCTTCGGCGGTGGTGCCCGTGCCTGCGGCCCCGGCGGCCCTCCCGCTGGGGATGAGGCCAGATGCTCGGTTGACGCCATGAGGGCGCGCGGCATCACAGGGCCGCCGCGCGCTCGGCGGTGTCGTCGTCGTCGTTCCGGGAGAGTGTCTAGGAGCCGCTGAGCCGGAATAATGGCATCTCAAGCGCGCACCGATCGGCAGGTGGGGAGGGCCGGAGGGGGCAGCGGCCGGGGTCCGTCCGGCACTCCGGCGGCAGGGCAGGCCCCGAGCTAGCAGGCAGCGTGGGTGGAGGCACGGAATGCGCCTCGCCTTGGCGACAAGACGGCCGCGGCGTAATGTGCTCGTGCCCTTTTCGGTTTCCCTCGGTAATTTTTCTTTTCTTTTTCTCGCTGTTTTTCCTTGCCTTGCTTTTCTTGGATGGGTGGAGGTGGTGGTGGAACAGAGCAGCTGCGGGGAGCATCGAGAAATCTGGGCGGCCGCAGGAGGAAACCGGCGCTAACTTGAATGTGTTTGAGCTCCTGATGATGACGAAGCAACGCGGGGGCAGTGATTGACAGATCACTTGCCTGTTCACCTGTCTGCAAGATTGATACACATGCTAAATTTAGCTTCGTGCAGGTGCCGGCGCTGCATATGATCTGAGGATTGAGATTTATCATATTGCAAAGGGTTATATACATGTCAATACAGGTATTAGCTAAAACGACTGAGGATCCAGCAGCGTTGCCTGCAGGTCAAGAGCATAAGTTGATCGGAAATGCTTAGGCTCGGGGGTGGGCCACGACGTCAACCTGAACCAACATGTTCCACTGCGTTTGGTTAACCAATCCACTCCAGAAACAAGGCCAAACCATACTTTCCACTCATCGAGTTCTCCTCGCCGCCGCGGCATAGTCCACGACAACCCGTCCGGCGCGACATTCTTCACTGTGCCCGGCCACCCACCCGCCTTCATCCTTCCTCCCCACCACACTTGAGCACCGCCCGCTTTGTCCCTCTCTGGCGGCAACTCGTGCTAGGAGCGGCGACCAATCGGCCTTCCCCTCTCTTTCTCCATGGCGTCCGGTCCGCTGCCTCCCTCGGTGACGGTTTCCAGCAGAGATGCGTACGAGATCGGGTAGGGGCGACTCCCCCAGCAGCGGCTACGATGATGGTGGCCAGGACGCAGATTTCTGGAATCGGTCGTTCCCCCGCTCTGTGTTGCGTCATACGAAAGAAGAAGGGTGAAAACAACTGTTGCAAGAGTATGTTTCAAGTGTTTGGTATGTTGCAAGTGTTGTATATCGATGTTGCAAAAGTAGATCGGGATGTTGCACATGTTGTAATGGCCATTCACGTATGTTTCAAGTGTACGTTTCAAATGTTTCATCGGTTCCAGACGTATATTGCAAGTGTTTTATCTGGATGTTGCAAAACTAGATCCGGATGTTGCATATATATGCATTTTGCAAGCATATGTTTCAAGTGTTTTTAGGTTTTCACACATATGTTCGCAAGTGTTTCATCTGGATGCTGCATATGTTTGCAATGTTTTTTCAAATGTTTTAAGGTGTTTTTCGCAAGTGTTTCATACGCTTGTTTCAAGTATTTCATCTCTATTCTTTTGTATGTTGCAATTGTTGCAGCTGATGTTTCAAAAGTAGGCGGGTGTTGCACATGGGATTCGCTTGGGAAGCTACTGGCGGCACAGGCGACGTCCAGGGCGACACGAGCCCACTACTGGTGCACTCGCTCGTGAGCTCAACACGCTAGGCGCTCGCTCGCTCCCTGTGCGGGCACCGTCCGGACGCTAACGGTCGGATCGGATGTCCGGGCACTAGCAAGTCCATAAATTGATCCTATCTTTGGTGACAATAAACGTATGCTATGATTACCCAATCAAGAACTGACATTTGACAAGATTAATTCCCTCTCTACTTGAAATAGTAGTACCAGCACAAATCCTGCTGAGATGTCTTGTGGCCCGGCCTAATGAAGCGCAACAAGTGAGGTTGTCAATTGAAAAAAAATCACCTGGGCCAGTATTATCTATGTTTTTCTTTAGAACCGGGCCAGTATCAAAGTGAACATGCTAAGTTGTGCTGCTGTAGTCATGACGGCCCATGACATTTTCAGGAGTTGCTTAATCCTTCTTCAAATCGAGCTCATGCTCTTTTTTAAAAAAGAAACGGAAGAGAACTTCCCGCCTCTGCGTGTCCGCACACAGCGATTACAACATTACATAGTTTCGAAGTATTGTTGATGAACCAAGGGAACAAGAGATGCAGAAATCATGTATGATAAGTCTATTATTAAATTTCCATCCGTGGAAGGCGAACAGCTCCAACACAGTGGTCTCTAATTTTCTGCTCGCTAACCGAAAAGATTCCTTTATTTCATCATCACGCTGCAACAGTGCCCAAAACTGCAGCCAGTATGTTTCCCTGAAAATAGCTTGCATAAAATATGTATATTTGCAATTTTCAAAGATTAGATCATTACGACATCTCTAAATTGCCCAGCATAATGTGGCTACCCCAACCATAATATATTTATTCTCTTTTAAATCAAAATTTGATAACCAACTCCCTAACATGTGGGATACAGAGCTGGGAGGGGTTAAACCAGTAGCTATGTGGACAGTCTTGCAGATTGTCTTGCCATGATGACGACCAAAGAAAAGATGTTTAATAGTTTCGTTACCGTTATAGAAACAACACTTTTGGCTGCCTTTCAAATTCTTTAGTTAGGTTATCCTTTGTTAAAATTATCCCCTGCTTGATATACTAAAGAAAAATCTTGATTTTTAGAGGAATTTTTAACTTCCAAATCAATTTATGAGTGAAAGACATATTCTGATTCATCATGTGAAGATACACATAGCGGGCTGTAAAAATGGCCACTTTTTGAAATATCCAAATAAATAGATCTCTCTCCTCAGTTAAATTGATATGAGTGATCTTAACTACTAAGTCTTCCTATTCATCTAGTTTATTCCCCACCAGATCTCTTTGGAATGAAATATTCAGGGGCGGTGTTGATCTCATAACATTGGCTACTGTATCATGCGGACAATTTGCAATATTATAGTCCCCCTGTTCGGCTGAGCTTATCAGCCGTGGAACAGTGTTTTTCTCTCATAGCAAATCAGTCACAGCCAGCTTATAAGCCAAAAAACAGCCTGCCGAACAGGGCCAGTGTGGGATAAAGGTGTTGGAATGGGCGGTTGCTTACCATGTATCTTCCCAAAATCTCATTTGTCGTCTATTATTAATTTTGAAGAAACCACAAGCAGCCAAAACATCATCTTTTTATTTTCTTTAGACCATTCCAGAAATGAGAGTTATGGGTTTTGGCTTGGATTACCCAATCGTGAACTGACGTTTGACAAGAGTAATTCCCTCTCTACTTGAAATAGTTGCACAAATCCTGCTGGAGATGGCTTGTGGCCCAGCCGAATGAAGCGCAACAAGTCTTGGAGTTTTTTTTAAGTCAATTAAAAAAATCACCTGGGCCAGTATCTATGTTCTTCTTTAGAATCATGCCAGTCAAAGTGAACATGCTAAGATGGGCTGCTTTAGTCATGACGGCCCATGACATTTTCAGGAGTTGATCCTTCTTCAAACCGAGATCATGCGATTATATTATATAACTTTTTAAAGCCCCACGCAAAAAGGAAAGGGAAATAGTAGCTAGGAATAATGCTGAGTTTAGGTACTCGCAAGTGGAACATTTGATCTACTATAAATTTTGAGAAATCATGCAAGGTACTGTATAAATCATAATAATCTGTAGATACTCGTGCGACCTTTCTCTTTTCCTTGGGACCATCATGGATTCCTCATGCAGGTTTGAAATATTTCCAAAATTCCATGGAAGAAATATGCCAATTGTGCGAAGTTCCAGTATATTAATTAAAATCCATGTCGTGGTCGTACCTGGGATGCCTATGATAAACATATTATGCCATCATCCTACATACTCACGTATTCTCAGCAACATTCATGTGGTTTGCCTTTTCCCCCTGTTCGGCTGAGCTTATCAGCACGGCTTATCAGCCGTGGAACAGTATTTTTCTCTCACAGCAAATCAGCCACAGCCGGCTTATAAGCCAAAAAAACAGCCTGCCGAACAGGGCCTTTGTTTCAACGGTGCTAATCAATCTAGAATGTCACCCCTCCTTTTTCATGTTAAAAAAATAGAAGTCTCTAATTCCAAGCGTCAAGAGAAAAACACGAAGACACCATGTCACCGGTAGCAGATCAACGTCACCCTATATAAGACTACCCGCAGTGGGTAATCTAAAACGATACTCTAAAGCTTTAGAGTATGAATATAGAGTAAAAACTGCTGCACTGAATACTCTAAAACGATACTCTATCCTTTCTCTCACTCTATATTTAGAGTAGTACAGTGCTTACTCTATACTCTATGGTGACGGGGCCCACTAGCTAAACAAAGGGAAAAAATGCTATAACTAACAAACCAAAAATCCAAATTAAATTTCGATTGCACCATTAAATTCGTCTCAATAAATCCTTCAAAACTAGATCACACATGGATATATTTAGATAAAGTGACAAGTGGGTCCCACAGTGGATAGAGTGGATAAAGGATGATATAGAGGATGAATGGGTGCGGGAGAATTGAGTATAGATGAGAGAATCTTGCTGACTAGGACGTATAGAGGATGAATATAGAGGTCCATGAGTGCGGGTAGTCTAATCCATTGAGATTATATATATTGAGAAAGAGTAAAACCACTGCGGGCCCTGAACTTGGAAGGTCTAGGACATGGCGACTGGACACTGGACTTTCGAACTTTTTAGAGCAAAGTCACGGTGGGTCTTGGCCCAAATATGATTTTCAAATTTCAAAAAAGAGAATCAATAACAAAATATTGTAACTTTCATCATCGGATTTTATGAAAGCTCCTCTTAGATTCGAAACCCTTTTTTCGATTTGGCAAAAGCATTTGACGTTTGTTTTAGAAAAATAATATCATGGCATTTGCTTGCACGTCTCCACTACTGCTCAAGCTTAGCTGGCGCCCACCAACAGAAGCCGCAAAGCTGAAGGACCTCGAGACCGGCAACGGCAAGTCGGCAACCCTCCCACGGCAGAAGCTTCGTCGTGCTGCTGCTTGTGCTTGGTCTCCAAGCCGGTCCGGTCTCCCGTCGTCTTCATCTAGAAGGAACACAGTGCGTTGCTTGGAGTTGGAGTGCTTGAGGATCAAGAGCAGTCGTGGAGGAACGAGGGAGGGACCCACGGTAGGTTCCATGCGGGACCCGTCAGTTAGTCAATGCCCGCCTGCTTATCCACTCTGTTGACCAGCTTGATGAGGATTTTGTCTGATCTGTCCAAGCTTTCCTTCCTCCTGCCCTGAAGCTGCAGGTCAACCCACAGGCTTGCTATGGTTGATAGGAAAAGAGGTTGTCTAGCCTGTTTGGACGGATCGGTAAGTAGAGATGCAACTGATACTCTGGGTGTGTTTAGTTTGCGAAAATTTTTGGCTTTGTCTGCTGTAGCATTTTCGTTTGTATTTGTCAATTAGCGTTCAATCATAGACTAATTAGGCTTAAAAATCCGTCTCGTGGTTTTCTACCAAACTGTGTAATTAGTTTTTTTTCGTCTACATTTAATACTCCATGCATGCGTTTAAACATTTGATGTGATGGGGAATCTTAAAATTTTTTGGAAACTAAACATGGCCACTCTAGTTTTTTTCCCTTAGCATCTCCAAGAGTATCCTATTTTTTTTTCTCCTAATAACATGTAGTTTTGCAACTCCTAAAAAGATATCGGTAAGAAAAAAGAGGTCATCTCCAACCGTTTTCAATAATCCACTCCTAAAACACAGAAGACAATTTTACATCAGGAATCCAATAATATTTCTAAATTATCGTAACCATTTTTATATATTCTTTCTCTTTCGTACATTTGCATCAGGAACTCTTTCCTACTTCTTATTCTTTCTCATACCCTTCCACCTTTAGATTAACCGATACGCACACAATCCGCGCGACCGCTACACGTAAAGTTACGCGTAACGGGGGAGGATTTATCAAGTGAGTAAATTTTAGGAGCATGAATTAGGAATTATTAGAGATGTGTTTTTTCTCATCTTACTGAAAACTAATGATTAGTAAGGGAAATAAGGTACTCTTCGAGATGCTCTTATGACTGTGCGATTGTTACGAGTAACGACCGTGTAGAACAAACTGACCCTGTCCATTCGACCACTTTTCACTTTTAGTAATCCGGAATACAGAGAGTCCACGTGACAAAAAAAAAAAGTTTCTGTTCTAGAAAGCGCGACCATTGCACTGAACCGCCAATGCCTTTTCCTCTCGTCTGCTTTCATCCGTGCACGAGTGTTTTCCGACCACGAGGAATGCGCACAATTTTCATAGCAATATTCCCCTTCCGAGAGCGAGAGTAGTCGTCAGCCCGCAGCAGGTGCGGTGCACTGCATTGTTGGTTTGTGGAGCGGGGATGGACCTGGAAGTCTGGAACAGAACATTCCATGTGTGCTAGAAAAGCGGGGTCAAATGTTCTCGGTGTTCTCTTCCATGACGGGCGGAACGGAAGGCGTAAAAGTTGGGATGAAAACGAAAATAATAATCTCTGATTTTCAAAAATCGTTTTTGAGTTTTTTCTGAGGCCTAAACAGAAACGGTAGCGGTAATCGAAAAAAATGAAAACGATAACGATAAAAATAATCGGAAACAAAAGTGAAAACGATTTTGCCCTTTGCCGTATTTAACCGGTAATTTACCGTCGGTAATTACCGATAAAACATATACTTTAATTAGGTCCAATTGGCCCACCTCTAAACATGTTCATCCATCTGCACACACAAGCACATAAGGTAAATATTTATTAGAAAAGAACTATACGGTAAGTATTTTATGTATGTAGGAACAAGAAGGCAATCATGCAAGCAGCCAACTTAAAACTTAGAACTTGATCACTATGCTATGTCTAGTCAACTTAGAACTTGATCATTTATTTGCGTCTTTGTCAAGAATTGTCGTATTGTTGCGTGGTTTGTCATTGTTTGAGATGGTGTATACTGTAGGGTTTCAGCTTGTGATCTTTTCAATTGTGGTTTTATTTATTATTGTCATGTGAGATAAGTTGAGTTATATGGATCTTATCATGTTTTACGGTTTGACGAGTTTATCGTTTTTCATGGATTTCGATCGTTATCGATGTATTTTTCGATCGATTACTATCATTTTCGAAATTACCGGAATATCAGCGCTGTATTCATTTCCGACAATATCGTATCGATTTCAATTTCAAGAAAAAAAATAAAAATAAAAGTGATTTTACCTCTTATCGATTGTTTCCTATCGTTTTCATACAAGCGGTCGATCTTTGTACTATCTTGATAAGGCGACTGCTGGACAAGTGGAGCCGGCCGTGCGTCGCTGCAGTCATGGTCAAAGTAAAAACCGATGGAGCGAGCCAACCGGAGATGGGGCCACTCGATTACCCGAGAGGCCGAGATGAAGCATCATCAAGCCTATGGCTAGCCTAGCCTAGCCTACCCATGACCCACCACCGCGACGGAGAAACGCCGGTGTCTTGGTGCTGGCGGCGGCGCTAGCTGGCGCACGGTGGCCTCTTTTATCCGGCACGACGTACCCGTACCCATGCGATGAGATCGAGTTTGGACAGGCACAACACAAGCGAGCGTCCATATCTTGATTAGCAGACAAGACGATGTTTAATTGTTCTCTTTGGATTTGGATTGTGTATTCGTTGCCTTGCAAGTTTCCTACTCTGCCACAAAGTCGGATCTCATTAATCACCGATCATGTTCGGAATTACCGGCCTAGTTTTGTCGATTAGCGCACGGTTGAGAAGTGATCAAGTAACGTACGTACACTCCTATGTGGTGACTGTGGTTGCGTAAACAACCACAACGGACTGACGCCCGCTGTGCAGCACTGCTTCAGCGGTATTTTTCAGCGAACGAACAGAGCCATGTACGTGTTGAGCGCTTGTGTCGTGCGCGCGGGGCGTTTCCTGCTTACAGCGTGTCTACCACGACATAAGTTCACGCCTATATATAATACTCTTAGAACAAATGAGTTTAGACAGACAAACGAATGTTACACGATATGTGTCGGCCATTGATTTACGCTGAAACAAGTTGCAACAAAGAATTCAGCTAAACAACGCATATTGCTGACTTTGATATACCAGGACAACCTCCGAGTCCTTCAGTACATGGTAGTCGGTACCTTAGGTCCCCGACCTAGACAGGTGCCATCGCACACAGTAGCTTTTATTGTCAGGACAAAAAAAACAAAAACAAAATCAAAATATTGTTTTTGTTGGAAGGAGAAAAACAAAATGCCATGCAAAAGGCCAAGCACGTGCTGCTCATAATCGCAAAAGGCGAAGCACGTGCAGCACGGTAGCTCTTTTTTTTTTATCATGCAGCACGATAGCTCTTGCACATGAAACGCAGCACGATATGCTCGCTGTTTCTATGTGGTATGTGGGCTCCGTGGATGATGCGTAACAAGCGAAGACATGGTGAGAAATCTATGAGCATTCATCAAGCTGTGGTATGGGCTAGGGACACGGCTCTCGATCTCTGGCAAATCAGTCAAGCTACCAGGCGGGAGAAGCCACAGATTGAAACTGAAGTGGAGGCCGCCTGAATCAGGTTGGGTTAAAGTCAATGCTGATGCCTCCTTTCAATCGGACAGCAAGGTGGACACTGCGGCGAGCGTTGTACGCGATCACCAGGGTGCTTTCAGGGTGGCGCAAGCGCGCTGGTATGAGCGGGGAGTGGATGCTTGCACAATGGAGGCGTCGGCATGCAGAGATGCCTTGGCTTTAGCAAAACAGCATGGTGTGCAAAGAGTGTTGCTGGAGACCAATTGCATGGATCTAGTGAACCTGTGGAAGAAGAAAGAAATGCAGCGGTCTGTCGTCGATCCAATATTGAAGGAGATAGAGGATCTCAGTCTTGCCTTTCATGAGTTTTTTTTCTTATGTTAATCGAGTTTGTAAACCCTATGAGACCGATTGCCGGGATCTAGTGAACCCTATTGGGCTGGATGCCGCCGATCAGGGCTCGGATCAAAGGCCTTGGGCCAACTTAGTGGAGATCAACCTAACATTCTCCCCTTTAATCTCAACATATCTCTTAAACTTTAGACTTAAACTTTATACTTATTTCTTTTACCATTCCATCACAGATTAGTGTATAGAGCATGCTTCATCGTCACGGTCAATCGCCAATAGATTTAACAGCTACAATACACGTCTCTGTTCTGAAATAGATTCTTTAACTTTAGGCCCTTTATTGTTCAGAAATCATAGGCTTTCCCGTAAACCCATGTCGACTGTGTGTTCTCTGAGCACACTGGATGGTAAGCCTTTGGTAAGCGGATCCGTAAGACCTTGCTAGGTACTTATATGTTCAATACTTTTAGGATGATTCCAGACTTTCTCCTTTACAACGTATAACTTAATGTCAATGTGTTTGGCAACACACTTGACCCGTTGTCATATGAGCAAACTACTTAAATGGTTATTGCTGCTGTATACCATTATTAATTCCGGGTGTAAGTTCTCTTAACCATTCCGCCTTTCTTTTAAGCCTCATAACAAGCTATACTATGGGTATGCATCATTGATGACACCACAACTGTTTCTTTGGAGCTTTTCCACAATAAAACTCCAACTGCGAGTGTTAGTTACTCTGTGGGTTTCACTAAATATTTCGCCAAAATTTAATATTTGTACCCACAACTATTTGAGAGTACTTGTTCTTTCTTACTCACCATGAGACTTATAAATCTTTACACAATTGCAAGACATTTTCAACTCCATTCCAGTGATCTATATCTGGACTGGAGTTCTGCCAAAACACCTCGGATATATTAACTATGTCAGGGTAAGTTCTTACTTATAAGCACTCACTAAGTTTTCAACAGCTGAAGCATATAGGACGTCTATTTTATCGATCTCATATTGGTTCCGGAAACTCTAAAAGTTCCCAAATCTATTACCCTTACCATAGAAACAGGCATAGGTTTACTCACATGCATACTTTATTTCTTTAGAATCTTTTCTAAATATGCCCTTGCTACAGTTCTAATACCCCTCTTCTTCTATCTCGGTAAGTTTCAATTCGAATGATGCTTCACCGAGATGATTCTTATTAAAACTTGAGGACAAAACTTCTTTTTCTCCAACATTAGATTAACATCACTACTAGCAAGTAAGATGTCATCCACATATAGGATTAGGAAAATGAATTTCTCATTCTTAAACTTTGCATAAATGCAATTGTCCTCTACATTCTCTTTAAAACCTAAACTTTCTAATTGATGCTTAAACTTTAAATACTACTGTCTAGAGCCTTGCTCTAATCCATAAAAGGTTTCTTCAGACGACATCCCTTACGTCCTTTTTTTCCACGACAAAACCTTTTGGATTGTGCCATGTAAACTTTTTCATACAAATCCCCGTTGAGGAATGTGTCTTTACATCCTTCTGATGTAGCTCTAAATCGTAATGTGCCACTAACGCCATTATGATTTTAAAAGAATCCTTGCATGCTTATTATAATTTATTCCTTCTCTTTGTGTAAATCCTTTCGCCATAAGTGACGTTTTATAGCTTTCCATATTCCCTTAGGAGTCACATTTTGTCTTGTAGACCCATTACAGCCTACTGTTTCGGCTTTATTAGGAATTTCTTCTAAGTCCCAAATATCGTTGGTAACTTTTGATTTCATTTCATCTTCCTTTGCTTCTTACCATTTAGACAAGTGAACACCTCCCATAGCTTCTTCAAATGAGTTGGGATGACCCTTCATTTGAATTTCACTAACATAGACTTTATAGTCATCAGAGAAAAATGATCGTCTTATTCTTTGAGACCTTATGGGGCCTCGGATACTAGTACTTCTTTCATATGGGGCTGTTGTTGCTCTTTTGTTGCCAAGAGACAATTGATTCTATAGGCTCCTGTATTACAAGATCCTTGTTTACTTATTCATCTGCTTGAAGAGCTAACAACAGATGTTGTATATATCATACGACATCAACAGGTATTGAGCAATTTGTTGCTCTTAGAACACTGGAGTGGGCATATCTACATACTATGCTCCTTCAGATTACTTCATCTTCTGTAAAGATGGTGTATCTTTAAATTTCTTATTTGGGTTTAATCTGTTATAACTTCTTACGACGCTTTGAGCATCGTCTTAGTATCTCTGATTACGCTATCTTCCTATCGAAACCATAAAAGGTCCAGAAATTTAGTTATTTCTTTACTTAGGGGTATCGTTATTATGACAGTTGTACTCCCTCAACGATCATATTCATCTTTTATAGATCACGTTTGCCCTCAATGCACACTATACATTAGGGGAATTTCAATCATTAGGGGAATGGGAGTTTCTTTCAATTGTCTTTCTTAATTTATCTTATAATCATTTATCTCATAATCCTCCCTCTCGAAATGTGGCATAAACTTTACTGCCACAATTTTAAAAACTATTTAAAACTCTTGTGAACGAGGAGACATTGATTACTTACTTCATCCACATGATTATGTCATGCAAACAAAGTTATTTCTTAAATCGTATGGGAGTACATTTTCCTCATTCCACTTCATGAACTAAACAGAGTCCTTCAGTACTTCTGCAAGTCACACTTGCATATCATTCTTATCTTTCGGTTCATATGCAACTTTCTTTTGTTCTTAAACTCATTGAGTACTTAATGACCCTGACACAATCAAAGTGTACGGTCAATACTAGGATACCATAAGAGCTACCCCAAACTTCTCTCTATGTGTGGGATACCCACTAAGAGCACCTGAGTCATCATATCCTTCTTCCGCCATGCAGGATAAGTACTATGCCAAAACTTCTCCCACCATGCGGGATAATTTCCTATAAGGGACATAAATGCCAGAATTGGCTCTTAGCATATTCAATCATCAAATTTAGAAATAAATCTGAATAATCAAATTCAAAAATAAATCCGAATACTCTTTAACACACATGCTTAATCCGACGTTGGTTAAACTAAACATGCATATGACTCTTTACAATTCACATCATAAAGACTAAAACTGAAAATAAACACTTCTTCATAGAGAATACATAGAAGACATTTCTTAAACCGAACTCTCATATAACCTTCGACGCTATTTGCGCCTCTTATTACTCCATCTTCTTTTCTTGGATCAATATCCGTGAATTCTTTTCTTTTCAAGCCATTCTTTAAAGAGAACACAGTCCCTTATACAATGGCCTTCTTTCTTCTGAGTCACAAGTACCCAGGACCTTTTTTTCTTACTACCTTCAAAAATGAAAGCATGAAGATCTCTGTCTAAAAAATGTTCAACAATAATCAACAATAATGAGCATGAAAATAACCCTACGTTGGTCTGGTTAAAAACATGTGCATTAAACTTTAAAATCTTTCATTTCTATTCTATATCACCATTGGGCATAAATAGAATAAAACATCATTCTTCTACATTAATTTCACATCACCGTTGGGCATAAATAGAATTAAAGTATGAAAAACACCATTATCTTGGAATTATATAACTTCTCATCAAAATTAAATTCTCCTGTTGATTCGAATTTAATTAGAAGATAATCAACTTTGTTGCAACGGAAACATGAAAAGACATTTTTCTATTGTAGGAGCATTTATTGATCTTTACCTATTCTCTAAAAAATTGGTCACTTTAATGCAAAATTTATCAGAGATTTAAACTGTAGACATAAACTCATAGATAAGCTTATGACATTGTTATCATCAACATTGGTCAAAAAATAATAATATCATAATTTAACTTTAACCATAAACTGACTAGTCCTCCAATTAAAACTTTCCCGTTGATTCTAGTTTTAAT
This sequence comes from Saccharum hybrid cultivar R570, assembly GCA_038087645.1. NCBI lineage: Eukaryota > Viridiplantae > Streptophyta > Magnoliopsida > Poales > Poaceae > Saccharum > Saccharum hybrid cultivar. The sequence goes on from JAQSUU010000113.1 coordinate 37,426,402, forward strand.
TAGGGGATAAACATAATCATAATCTTCTCAATCCGAATCTAAATAAATATAACTGCTCTTCAAATTAAATTCTCCCGTTGGTTCGAATTTAATAAGAAGACAATAAACTTTAACTTTGCAGCGGAAACATGAATATTCTTCAAAATAATACTAATTCAGAAGCATTTTTCTTTACTTGTTTACTCTCTAGACAATTTATCCCATTGTTTCAAAATTGAATAGAGATGAAAACTGTACAAAATTCTTAAAAAAACCTTTTGAAAAAGAATAAAACAAATTCATAAACTTTGGCATGCAATTCGGCCCAAAAGCCTGCTCGGCCCGAGGGCCTGCTCGCGCGTTGCGCACCCTTCCGCGGCCCAACAGGAAAACATCCTGCGGCCCAGCGCTGCGCGCAGCACGCTCCCCCGTGCCTAGGCCGCAACCTGGGCCTGGGCCGGGAACCTTCCCTTCCGCCTGGGCCAAAAGGCAACCCAGTCATTCGTGTCTGTAGAACTCGATCCGATGGGTCTCCTCTCTTTTCGGCTGAACAAAACGCCCTACTGGCCGGCCGCCCCAACCCTAACTCCTTTTGTCTACTCTCCTGCGCCGCACAAACCGGGGCCACGGCCCGTGGCGACGCCGGCCACCGGCGGCGGCGAGGAGTGGCGCCGCTAGAACAAGTCCAGCCAACTCCATCTTCATTTCCCTTACCTTTCTATTTCCACTCTCTACTCTCAGCCGCAGCAGAGTAGCAGGAATGGCCGCCCATAGTGATCCGGAGAGGATGGTGGCGGCGCCGCTGCGGGGCCGCTCGCCGGTGCGTGCGCTCGCCCATGGCTGAGCGCGCTGCCATAGAGCGGCTTTGCGACGACGCCCTAAGCTCACGAACCGTGCGCCAGCGAAGCGGCATGGGTCGACGGCTCGGCTTCTTTTCTAGCGCGCCGACGAATGGCGGCGCTGGCTTCCTTCCCACGCGGCATCGGGGTCCTCCCCGCACCACGACGGTGGTGACGGTGGGGTTTCCCTTTCCCCTCCATCCTTTCTTCTCTATTCGTTAGGGTTACTGTTTCATTGGGGTTCTTCCGAATCGAAATTCGTTCTTCCTTTTCTTTCTTCTTTTCTTTGCCCCGATCTAGATCACACACTAGCAACCATGGCTCCGATACCATCATCAAGCACTCCGATGGTTAGCTACCTCTGTCTATCCCCTCTTTCCCTCTACCTCTCTCTCTCTCTCTCTCTCTGATTCAAGTATAGGTTTTAGTTGATCTATGTGTTTATCCCAAATAAAAGTGAGTACACCCCACTGATCCACATACTAGATGATCCTAAAGTGACTTAACACTCATGTCTTAGCTAAACAAGTCTTGAGCACACAATGCTTGGAGGTGTGGCATGTAACTCCAGCATGTGTCTCTGACCTGGTGATGTTTGAGGCCTCGGCCGGTTGATTCTAATGAAGGGCAAGCTATTCACAAAAAAAAAAATATGCTCGCTGTTAGGTACAAGTAACTCTTTATAAGTATAGGTTATTTGGATCCACTAGTATATGGTTAGAGAGTTAGTTAATTACAGATGTATATGAACTATTCCCTCCATAAAAATTTATCCAAATTATAAGACATTTTAGGTGATGTGGCCTCAGCTCAGTTTAAAAAAAGCAGCATTTACATGTATATCTACTAACAGTGTCTATCACCATTCACCAATCCAAATATGGTAATCAAAATATCTCTCCTGTGATTAAAGAATGATTAAACGTGTTATGTGATTTACCTTATAATATGTCATAAAATCCTAGGATACCTTGTACTTTATGATGGACTAGGTTCGTGCCCGTACGCTGCTACAAGATAGCTAAATTTTTGTACTAAAAACACACGGAACGCACGATAAGATAACAATACTATGGAGTTAAATACTGACGTTTTCATTTTGGGCGTCTGGGTAATCTGGAAACATCGTAATTCTTGTGTTTTTTATGGCATGCGATTGTGTATCAACGACCTCCTCCGGATGTTCAGAGAAGAGCAACACCTCTTGTGTCTTGCTGGAGCTCGAAGTCCGAGAGGGCTGGGTCAAGGTCAGGGAGACGAGCTGGGGCTGTCTTAGTTTGTTTGCTCACTCTTTCTGGGTCAGGTCTCATCTCTCCTGTGTTTCTTTAGAGTAAGTCCTAATCTTGTAAAACTCAACCCCTCAAGGATCGGCTCGGAGTGAGGTGGTGGTGATTGTAAGAGGCCAGTTCTTTCTCTCTATAATACAAAGATACGAAACTCTCCTTCGTATTCGAGAAAATAAAATACTAACGTTAAAGTCATATTTAATCCAAAAGAAAAAGTGGCTCTTGATTGGCATGGGCTTGTTAAGGCCAAAGTTTATTCTATCAAATTTGAAGTACTTTGCTAATTGTGCTATGCCAAAGCTGTTTGGCATTAGCACTGAAAAATCTTATCTAAATATTCTGAAAATACTTGTATATCAATTAGGATTCCATAATGAAATACTGGTTTCAGAATCTAAATATCACCAATCAAAATACATCCTTGCCTTCTTAGTAATGGTATGCGAAACATCAATCAAAGCACGTGAGTAGACAGAAAACAGATCCCGAAAATGTTGTCACTGCATACAGGTTAGCTAGAAGAAGGGTGATCACATACTTTTCTAGAAGCCTTAATCAATTATTGCATCTCTTATTTGAAATGTAAGGAAGTTCCATTTTCTTTCAGCATGATGGGGAAAAGTTTATTTACAATCTTCATAAAAACAATTTTTCATATATGCAGCAGAGAAGCTTCTTGTACATAGCATTCTGTCATCATTTCAATCATTTCACCTCCCTGTTACAGGCAATGTTTTGGTCTGTGCAACCATGATGTCTTCCGAACACTGTGATTGCCAATCAGATAAAAATCCACCAAATAATGTGTGCAAGAGAAAAACAATTGATAATAAATTTTAACCCCACAAAACTTGAGTGTAGTTTCCCTCCTGCGGGTGACCCCCGACCGACCATAGCTGGACATTTTGCGGGTGACCCCCGGCCGACATGAAACAAAATCTGAGTATAGTTTACAGTGCTACTAACCTCAGTTCATTTGCTCTTCTCCATAGGGTTCCACGACCTCCCCTTGGGCACATTTCTTCGACCAACTGTGACCTGCACAAAATGGGCAACAAGTTTATCTATGTCTATCCATTTTCGGTTGTTGCGATAAAAAACATATCAAAGCATTGGTAATAATAATAGCCATGATTGGGTTTCTTTTTATTGCTTCTAACAAAAAGAGGAACATATCGATCACTACAATCCTTGTTTGAGCCGTTTGAAAAAATAACTTTTAAGAGGCAAAAGGTTTGGTGTGGTCAAATGAAAGGGCTCAATTACTTCAAAACAACACATGCCAGATTACCAGCATATGCAGACTTGCTTTCTGGCCTGAAATAGCATATTCAGTTTAATCAGGGAATAATTTTATATTATGACGAAAACAACAAAATATTTTAGAAAGTCCTAAGGAGGTTGCAGCAAAAAAATCAGTAGTCTCCAAGTAACATGAGGTTGCTGTTATTTGCAGCTAAATACTCCGATGGCACCATCACTGATCCAACTATTAATTGCCAACATGAGATAGCATGTTTTCCATTTTATATAAATTTGACAAGTTCATTGAGAGCGTTCCATGCAAATCTGTACTTGTAGCGAGATATACAAAGTATCTCCAATCACAACTATGGCAGGATATATGAAACAGAGACTATCAAACAAAACCATTGCTCATCTGTAGCACCATGTAGGAAGGAAGAATTCCATATGCTATTTTGCAACATCCTGGGCTGTATACAAATCTGAGGGAGAGGAACTCACCTTGATGGGCGCTAGGGACATGATAGTCCAGTCAGAAAGCAGCCAAGAAATGTTCCAGATGAAGAGACCTGAAAACAAAAAAAAATATCATATCTTGATTTTCCTTGTTGTACATCAACTAAAATTTAGACCGTTCATATCAAAAGAAGGGCTCTTGACTGCAGTCCATTTCTACTCAGCTAGCTCAATGAATATAGTTACAAAGACAGCATCAGAAGTGGTTCCACACTTCCAGTAAACTGCTGAAAGTCAACATTCTTATATACCTTGTAAGGTGCATAAATTAAAACATTTGGTCTCATAATTATGGGGAATCTTAACATGAAAGCTGCAAAAAGATTCTCTGTTCTTCTCTGCTCCTCAATGTCTAGAATATTGCAGAGCAATAAAATCAAGCAGCAAACATAAATTAAATAGCATGTTCATTATGGCAAAATCCTACTGATTGTTCGACTCCTGAGAGCGTCTTCTCCAGCACTGCTTCCTCAAGTTCCTGAAATCAACGTACCAAAAAAACTGGAGTCTGCATATATTATGTATGGCTGATGTTTTGAGAGAACTCGAACAGAAAAATAGGGAGAAATTTCGCAAAACTGATAATTCTCTAAAAAAAATAGAATCATGGCAATAGAGACTTATGATACATGGCAATTTAAAACCATGCCAAGATCTCTCCAGCAAATAGAATCATAAGTGAAGCATAGACTAATACATGGGTTTCAGTCGCAAAAAAAGACTAATACATGGGTTTCCTGATTCTATCATGTATTTATAGCTTGTTAGGACTGAATCATAATTCATTTATGCTACTTTGAATTTACAGTATTTACAGTTGGCATTATTTAAGGCGCGTGTGCATTGCTTCGTAGCAAGGGAAAATAAAAATTCGAACAAACTGATACAGCCTGCAGCTAGTATTTTCAAGTGTCCATCAGTACATATGAACAGAACTTTAAAAAAAACGTTGAAACAACACGCTAATATTACCATCTTCTTGCAACCAATATAAATGTTGCAACCAAGAAACAGAAACCAACAACTCCCAGGATGGACTAACTTACATCATGAGACCATGTTTTTTCCCCAGATTTTAACTTTCACTGCATCAACAAATGGACATGCCACAGAAAGTATAAATATATGTGCTTACACTTGAGACAAACTTTGAGCTAGAGACAAACGTAAAGCCGTGCATATTAGCTATTAGTTCAATATAAATTGAATAGCAGGACATAATATAGGATATCATCTGAGATATCAATACGTATAAACATTAGGCTAACATGTAAAGAAAATGTGCAACCACATAAGCAAATTGGTCGTCATGGAGACATCACTAAGGAGAAACATTAGGTTAACACTTAACTAAAAAATGTTGAACCAGATCCACATCATGAGACCATGTTATTTTTAAGCGCAAGTTATCCATTTTAAACATCTAAATATGTCATTCGGGAGCTTGCCATTGGGAGAGACTAACCTTGTGTGCATGCTGCAGAATCCAGGGGATCTAGCAAAGATTTGTATGTGTTGATCCCGAGCGTCGTCTCCAGCAGCGCCATGGGAACCTCTACCAGTAGCATCCATCCAACAACCCAACCCAAACCGATGCCTAGTGCAGGAAAAAACGTGCTGAGAAGTCACAGACTATAGCGATGGATGAAATCAACAAGGGTCCATTAGCGAGGACTCAGGATGACTGCACAAACCTCTTGACATCACGCAGCCCTTGCCGCCGGCCTTGTGCAGCCCGCCGCATGCGCCAAGAAGTTCCCCATGCGGCCCTCTCTCACGGCTGTACCGCCTCCGGCCACGACGCGCTCACCTCCGGCCGCGACTGCCCTGCCTCCGGGCGCGGCTACCCTGAGCCGGTCGTGCCAGCCCCGCCCCTGGCCGCGCCTGCCCCTAGTTGCGCTTGGTCGCGCCGAGTTCGACGCCGACCGCGGTCACCGCTCCAGCCACGCCTCTAGCCACGGCTGCCCTGTGCCGGACGCGCCATCACCCTCGGCCACGCCCGCCCCCAACCGTGCTTGGCTGCAGAAGCCACGAGCGAGCACAAAATTTGAGCTCGCAATAATTGCAACAGAGCAAAATCGAACGGGAGAGTACGGGGGAATCAGTACAGCAAGGTACCCAATCCTGCTCGACCTCGGCAAAGTTGTTACGCATCGACGCACGAGGCGGTGATGAGGATGTCCGCGACGGTGGGGTCGAGTCGCCAGCACCCGCGTGCCCTCCCGGTCCCACGCCAGGTTCGGCGTCACCTTCACGCCGCCACCGATTGGCCCATGGATACACGCGCCATCGATGGAATCCCTGATTGCCGTGAGATTTTTCTCCGTGCAGGTTTCCGAATGCTCACTCGTCTTCCTTTTACTCTTTTTGTTTGTGAGAGAAGGAGAGTATTAGCACCCGTCCAAGGCTCTACCAACTAAGAGCATATCCAAGAGTTTTCAAAACCCACTCGCAATCTAGATTTTTTTTGGCAAGATTAAAAAAAACTACTCTGCAACAACTCTCTTTCTCAACTCCCAATCTTTTAGAACCTGGGAAAAATGATCGAGTCGCACGGAAATATCAGCGCACATATCGATCTGCCAATCTGAATGTGGAAGGATGTGAGAAGAATAAGAAGTAGGACGGGTTTCCAATACAAATGTATAAGAGAGAAAGAAAGTATAAAAATAGTTGAGGTGATTTATAAATAGTATGAAATTCCTGATGCAAAATTATCTTTTATATTTTAGGAGCGATATTTTGAAGACGGTTAGACGAACCAATCAAAGGTCATAGCATAATTTTCACGCGAACATTGTTCTAGACTTGTATAAAGAAAAGTATATTATGGGAAATTTATAGATAACTTATGCATATAAGTTTTGTTGTTACTACATCTGTCCGTAAAAGAGTGCAATTATGAAAATCGTGCCAGCCAAAGTAGCTCAAGTTTGCTAAGTATATATAGTAAAGAGAAATTTTACAATGGTTGAAAAAAACATAAGTCATCCATTGGGTGAGATTGGACGGTGAAAAAATAGAAAATACCCTACTGAAAGTACCTAAATGAACCAAATATGTGGTGATAGTACCAAAATAGGTGGAGTCGGCACTAAAATAAATGGGACCAAATCTTAATTTTTGTTAATCAATTAAATTATGGTAAAGGGTAGAACCGTCACTTTTCTCCCATCGCCGTGTATATGTAGCGCTCAGCAGCTCTGCTGAGGCCCGAAAGGCGAGAGTAGCCCGGCTGCATGCAAGAGCGTGCTCCAGCAGCTGCCGCGCCACCAAGACAACGCCCACCAGGTGTGCCGCCACCGCCACTCGCGCGTCCGCACACAGCTCCGCCTCCGCTAGCAACACCACGGCCAATTCCGTCACCCGCCTTTCGGCCAACGAGGGCACCGGCGCTGTGTCGCCCCATCGCCATCTATTCACTCTTTATCAGCCTTGCCGAATGCCAACAATAGTAGTCGGCTCACCACACCGATGGTTTGCTCTCCAGTCCTCAAAAATCCGTTGTGGGCCGTCTCCTGCAGTCCCTCGAGGGATGCCGCCCGGCTGCCATTGCTGGCATAGCGCAAGCGTCGGCGGCCCCAAACAGGCGCAGCATCTCCTGCTCCACGAAGGCGATGCCCACCTTGTATGCTGCCACCGCCGCACATCCAGCCGTGCACGCGCACTGTGGACAGCTCCACCAGGAACGCCATGGCTAGCTCCGTGCCTCCGTCACCCGCTAGCCAGCAGATTTCTGAATCATGACGCTATTTCACGTTGCAGTACGCACGGACTGTCCAAAAGCTCAGCTTCCCAGCTCAGTTCAAAGACAATGCTCAGGTGTTTAGTTTTTCCCCCAAAATTTTTCATCCCGTCACATCGGATGTTTGAACACATGCATGGAGTATTAAATGTAAATGAAAAAATAACTAATTACACAAATTGCGATAAATTTGCGAGACGAATTTTTTAAGCCTAATTAATCCATGATTTGACAATGTTGTGCTACAGTAAACATGTGTTAATGATAGATTAATTAGGCTTAACAAATTCGTCTCGAGTTTCTAGACGAGTTATGTAATTAGTTTTTTTACTAGTATCCGAATACCTCTTTCGACATCCTATGAAATATTCGATGTGACACTCTAAAAATTTGGTCTTTCATCATTATGAGCAGCAACTCGGTTTATGCTCTTTTGCATGGCTTTCATTTCTTCGGAGGTCTATTAAACGAGCAAGTCATGTTCAATGGATCTCTTGAAAACTCAGTTAATTAAGAATTTGAGATGTCAGTTAAGCTTCTGAACGAAGGTACCGCGTCCCGCGTGGTGGAGGTGAGGATCACGGCAATGGGACACCAAAAGATACAGAGATGAAAGAGGCTCAAGAGAAGGGAAACTCGAGCGTACCAGAAGCGAGTAGTGGCAATGCAACAAATAATAATTTGGTTGAAAAAGCTTGTAATAAACCGGAGGCTCAGATGGATTATGATTGGTCTAATGATGATTTACTAGGAGAAGAAGATGAATTGAACCAGGCTGCACGTGATTTTTTAGGGGTCCAAAAAGGTGTTCCAGTCAAGGTGACAAATGCCGCAGCGCTTGCTAACACAAGATCAGCGCCGGCTCGGTTGGGTCAACGACAATTGCAAACTCCTAGGCCGGCTGTGATTGCAACAAATACACTCCAGGTGTGTGTTGACCGGAGTAGCACCAAGGGTGGTGATTTGAGCCCAGCACACCAGCAGGTGGTGACGCCTACTGTAGCATCGCCTACTGTAGCAATATGTGGGGTGCATGTTGATGAGCCGGCGTTACACAAAGAACAGGTGCAAATTGCAGTGGGTCTGGATAATGGGGTACCAGGAGGAGCGCTTGCTGATGGTGCGCAGCATCTTGGTATCCTCCTGGATGCTATGTTGGGAGCTGGAGTGTCTGCGGATGGCGGGTCAGAAGAGGAGTTTGGGAGTGTAATGAGGATGGCGATTCTTTCATACGGAGAGTTAACCCCAATTCGGCGAAGCAAAAGAAACGCTGTCGCAGGTGATGTGGGCTCTTTGGAGAAAGCAGAAAAAAGAGTAGCAGTCAAGAACCTCGAGGAGCCCCAAGGTAATCTATGTAATAATTCATTTTGTTCCCTTTCTAATTTTCGTATTAAGGAAAACTTAGAAGGACTGGGTATAATTATGGGTGCCAATGAGAATATGTCTGCTAGTTCTATTGGTCTTTTAAGAAATGTAGAAAAGGATAGATTAAAACCTTCTTATTGTCCAAGTAAGAATGAAAATGAAATTGAGTCCGAGGAGGATGAGATCGATCCAGACACCTTTACCATAAGTCGACTATGTGGCGACTTAACAGAAGAGGTGATGGACGATAATAATGCGGACCTAGATGAGGTACTGGTTGATGTACCCATCAAGGTGGCAAAAACCAAAAAGAAAAAGAAACTCCTCAATAAGAATTCAGTTGCGAAGAAAAAATTTGTTTTTCAATGAAAGGTGTTTTTTGGAATTGTAGGGGACTGCGTGACTTAGCTAAGCATTCCTTTTTGCATGATGTGGCTGCTGATAATAAGTTGGATTTCATAGCACTTTCAGAGACCAATAAGAATAGCTTCTCAACTCATTGTTTAGAAAACTTTAGTGCGGGGGCAGATTTTTTTTGGCATTGGAAGTGCCCTCGGGGTTTGTCAGGGGGGATGTTGTTGGGTGTTAATCATGCTAGTTTTGAGGTGCAGAATATTGAGGATGGTGATTTTCATATTAAGTTTATCATAAAAAATAAGACGGATGGTTTTCGTTGGGCTCTTCTGTCAGTTTATGGGGCTGCGCAGGAAGAGCACAAAGAACATTTTTTATCAGAGTTAGTACGGGCCTGTACTAGCTGTGGGGATCTTCCTTTTATAGTTGGGGGAGATTTCAATATTATTAGGAATCCATCTGAAAAAAATAATTCTAGGTACAATGAAAAGTGGCCTCTTTTATTTAATGCTATTATTGAGACTTTGAACTTAAGAGAGTTGGTGATGACGGGAAGGAGGTACACTTGGGCAAATTATGCAGAGGTGCCGACTTATGAAAAGTTAGATAGGATTTTAGTAACGACAGATTGGGAACAAAAATTCCCACTAGCTTCTGTTCAAGCACTTACCCGTGAGATCTCAGATCGTACACCTCTTTTACTAGATACTGAGGAACCATCTCACAGAGGAAATGTTAGGAATTTTAAATTCGAATTAGCTTGGTTGAATAGAGAAGGTTTTTATGATCTGGTTAAAGGGGTTTGGGAATCTGAGATTAGGGGTAGGGCTCCTTTGGAAAGATGGCAAAACAAAATTAGAAGGGTGAGACGGTTCCTTAGAGGATGGTCTAAAAATTTATCCTCACAAAGTAAGCAGCTTAAATCTAATTTGTTGGCTGAGATAGATGAGTTGGATAGAAAGGCTGAGGTTAGCTTGTTGTCTCCTCAGGAGGTAGATCTTAGACTACACCTCAAAGGGCAATTAACTAAGTTGTTAAGAGAAGAGGAGATTTATTGACTCCAACGATCGAAAACAACAAAGTTATTGCACGGGGATGATAACACTAGATACTTCCACCTAGTAGCAAATGGAAGGCATAGAAGAACAAAAATTATGCAGCTAGAACAAGATGAGGGAATTATTGTTGGGGATGCGAACCTGAATAATTACATAACTGAGTTTTATAAAGGACTGTTTGGACCTCATACATCCAATGCTTTCTCATTGGATGAGACTTTGAGGCATGATATACCTCAAGTGTCAGAAGAAGAGAATGAGATGTTGATAGCTCCTTTCACTGAGGAGGAGGTCAAGTTGGCAGTTTTTGACATGGAACATAATAAAGCACCTGGTCCGGATGGCTTTCCTGCGGATTTCTATCAATTTTTTTGGGATGTTGTAAAGCCGGACTTAATGAATCTTTTTTTTGAATTCCATGCTGGGAGACTGCCGATCCATAGCCTTAACTTCGGGATTATTACTTTGCTTCCTAAGTTATCTGATGCGATTCGAATACAACAGTACAGGCCAATTTGCTTGTTGAATGTGAGCTTCAAAATTTTTACTAAAGTTCTAAATAATAGAATTTTAAAAGTGGCTGACAAGTTAATAGGACCTTCACAGACGGCCTTTATTCCTGGTCGTTACATCATGGAAGGAGTTGTGTTATTACATGAGACAATTCATGAATTACATAAGAAAAAACAAGATGGTGTGATATTAAAATTAGACTTTGAAAAAGCATACGATAAGGTAAAGTGGCCTTTTATTCAACAGGTCCTCAGGCTGAAAGGGTTCTCACCAACTTGGTGTGAATGGATTTCAAAGATCATGTCTAGAGGGAGTGTTGCAGTAAAAGTGAATGATGATATAGGACATTATTTCCAAACGAGGAAAGGAGTTCGACAAGGAGATCCGTTATCTCCTATCTTATTTAATATAGTGGTTGACATGCTGGCTATTCTTATTTCAAGAGCCAAAGAGGTGGAACAAATTAGAGGGGTTGTACCGCACTTGGTTGATGAGGGTCTTTCTGTCCTCCAATATGCAGATGACACAGTCATTTTTATGGATAATGACCTTGAGAGGGCCAAAAATATGAAGCTTTTGCTTTGTGCTTTTGAGCAGTTGTCGGGGCTCAAGATCAACTTTCATAAAAGTGAATTGTTTTGTTATGGAACAACAAAAGCGAATCAGTTTGAGTATGCACAGATTTTTGGATGTGATTTGGGCACATATCCATTTAGGTATCTAGGTATTCCTATGCATCATAGAAAGCTCTTGAATAAGGATTGGAAGCACGTCGAAGAACGTTTTCAAAAGAAGTTGAATTGTTGGAGGAGTAAGTTGTTGTCAGTAGGTGGGAGACTTGTTTTGTTAAACTCTGTTTTAAGCCGTCTCCCCATTTTCATGCTTTCCTTCTTTGAATTACCAAAAGGGGTGCTAAAGAAGTTAGACTATTTTAGATCACGGTTTTTTTTGGCAGAGTGATGAGCATAAGAAGAAATACAGACTGACTAAATGAGAGGTAGTTTGTACGCCGAGAGACCAAGGGGGGTTAGGTGTCTTAAATTTAGATATTAAAAATAAATGTCTCCTAAGTAAATGGCTTTTCAAGTTGCTGAATGAAGATGGGGTTTGGCAACAGCTACTTAGAAATAAATATCTAAAAAATAAGACCCTAACTCAGGTTTAACATATGCCTGGGGACTCTCAATTTTGGGCTGGTCTCATGAAGGTCAAGGATGAGTTCCTCTCGTTAGGCAAATTCGAACTAGGTGATGGCTCTCAGGTGCGTTTTTGGGAGGATGCATGGATAACGCCACGTCCTCTAAAGTCGATCTTTCCTGCATTATATAATATTGTTAGGAGGAAGGGGGTATCGGTGAGAACGGTGTTATCTACAATACCGTTGAATGTGGCGTTTCGAAGATCGTTGGTAGATGTTAATTTACAATCATGGCACGAGGTGGTTGCTATGGTGGCAGATGTACAATTAACAAATCAAAGGGATCGTTTTGTTTGGGGGCTACATCAGAATTGGTATTTTTCAGTAAAATCCATGTACCGAGCCTTGTTAGAATATGAAGCGATACCGTATAACAATGTAATATGGAAATTGAAACTACCTCTGAAGATCAAAGTATTCTTATGGTATTTGTATAAAGGAGTAATTCTGACAAAAGATAATCTAGCAAGAAGACATTGGCAAGGAGACACCAAGTGTTGTTTTTGTTCATCTAAAGAGACTATACAACATCTTCTCTTTGATTGTCATTTTGCTAGATTTGTGTGGCGGGTTATTCATATTTCATTTAACTTAACTCCTCCAACTAGTGTACACAATTTATTTATAGATTGGTTACTTGGGGTGAATAGGAATTTGAAATATAAGATTCTAGTGGGCGCGGCTACTTTTTGCTGGATCATATGGTTAACCCGAAATGACTTGGTCTTTGACAAGATCCTAGCACCATCTTATTTACAGGTTATCTTCAGGGGGACTTACTGGATAAGATTTTGGACCCTTCTTCAGAAGGAGGAGTACCGCCAAATAATGATGATGGGATGCAGGAAAATTGAGACAGCCGCAATGGAGGTGTTTGCAAGAAACGGTTGGAATTTCGTTAATAGAATTACAGTTTAGATGTTTCTTCGACGGACTTTTCCTTCGTCCTTTTGTTTCAAAACTTTGTGTTTGAATTTGCTTGGACCTTTGTGCTTCGGTGTGTAATAAGAAACAGCTATATGCATTAGTCGATGCAGAAACTAGGATATTAATATATTCTCTTTTCTATAAAAAAAAATTTCACCCCAGAACTAAACAGTTACTTTGATTCGTTCAGAAAGGAAAATGATTCCTGACCTTTCACTTTGATTGATTGAATGGGTTCTGATGACATCCTTATGTTGGTGACGGCTGGTTCAGAAATCTAAAAACTGACGTGCCCCGTGCTGTGGAATCCGTGTGGTGCCTAGTGTGAGAGAGACCAAGAGTCAAGAGATAGTTACCAATATAGCCTCACGAATAATCTTTTTCACTTAAATAGCTAGCAAATAGAAAAATAAAAGTACCTGAAGTACCACCGGTACTTTCAGGACCATTGTAAAAGAGCTCTACAGTAAATAGTACTAGCATTTATATCTCTAAATAAATTTATTATGAAAATATATTCTATAACTAATCTAATGTACTTATTTTGTCTTATAAGTGCTAGTATTTTTTCATATAATTTTAGCTAAAGTTTAGACTGTTTGACTTCTCTTTGCATTCTTTTATCGACGGAGGGAGTAACTTATTTGAGGAAACTTTATATTCTTAAAAACCCCTAAATCAATGCCATCGCACAGGCACAGTAGCGCTTTGTTGGGAGGAGGGGAAAGACAAAATGTACGTGCACGCGGGACGCGGTACCTTCGTTCAGAAGCTTAACTGACATCTCAAATTCTTAATTAACTGAGTTTTCAAGAGATCCATTGAACATGACTTGCTCGTTTAATAGACCTCCGAAGAAATGAAAGCCATGCAAAAGAGCATAAACCGAGTTGCTGCTCATAATGATGAAAGACCAAGCACGCGCAGCACGAAAGCTCTTCCTCAAAAAAAAAAAACGCGGAGATGGAACTTTTATGAAACCCGTCATCGGAATCTTTATGTTTACGCGAACCAAATTCAGAGAAAATATTCTGGTCCTTGATTATCCTCTCAAGGAAAGAGGGGAGAAATACTCACTGCTCGTAGAACAGTAGCTTGACGCGGCAAGAGCTCTATGAACAGTCAAGCAGCTTGTACAGGATAGAGACGCTAGTCCGAGATGATAAGACAGCAAGCTCAAACTTACAGCCATTTGGACATGGCCACACAATCTCGAAAGTCTCCATTTTTAGGAATTTTTGTTTCCAAAACTTTCTACTTTAAAGATGAGTACCCCCTCTGGTCCAGTTTATAAAACATTTCGTTTAACACAAAAGTCAAAGTTTATATATTCTTCGACCACTTATTTAGCTAAAAACTTTTAATTATTGTAATATAAGCTTGATACTATATATTTGTAATCAGATATACTATCTACTGGTCAAAGTAATAAGTTTATAATCATAAACAATATATAAGTAATATACTTTGACTAATATAAGTTTATAACCATAAACAATATACAATCTTCCAGAGTAGATAGTATATTATAAGTCAAAGTAAGTAATATAGTATCTTCCGGAGTAGTTAGTATATTAGAAACAATATAAGTTCATAATCATATAAAAATATAATAATATATTTGATATTTGATTACTTATATAGTATCTTCTGGAGTAGATACTATATATTAGATTTACAATTATATTATATTTGATTATAAACAATATAAGTCTATATTATATTTGACTTGTAAACTATATATTACTCCCTCCGTTTCAAATTATAAGCCGCTTTGACTTTTTGGTTCATCATGTACCAAAAAAGTCAAAACGCCTTAGAACAGAGGGAGTATTTATGACTATCTACTTATATAGTATATTATATTTGATTTACAAATCAAAGTAATATACTATCTAGCTACTGGTCAAACAATATAAGTTTATAATCATAGACAACATAAGTTTATAGTATCTTTAGCTACTTTGACTTGTAATCAAATATACTATTATATTGTTTATGATTATAATCTAATGTTTATAATATACTGTAGGCCAGTAATATTTATAAGTTTATGATCATAAACAATATAATCTATACTATAAAAGAGCGAAGGAATTATAAAATACATATTACCTGACAAAATTCTACTCACCCTATGTTTTGACCCTTAGATTACAGATCCAACGTATCTAATCTCCCGTCCTAACCTGACGAACGGGTCCGGCCGGAAAACTTTTAATTCTTTACGCGTGTTTATACGTGTGGTTCCTCATATTGCTATTTTTTCTCACCAAAAAAATTACCCAACCCACACCCTAGGAACGTCGGTCTTCTCAATTGTTTTTTCAAAAAAAAACTTCAATACGGTTCCAACCGGTTGCCGCAAGGAAGAGAGCACGGAGCCGAAACGGCTATAGCAGCTGCGAGGCGCCGAGGCGAGCCTGCCTGCTACTGCATGCATGCACGCATACATGGCGGCAGCCCGTGGCGCCTCTCGCTCTCAGGAGTCAGGACGTCGCGAGATCCACCAGATGGCACGCGGCACGCCGCGATCCCTGCCCGGCCCCCTCCAATCTTGTGCCTCCGACCTCTCCGTTCCCGTGATATGATGAGGCGGATACGACGGCGGATATGATGAGGCGGCGGATAGGCATTGAAACGGGGAAAGATATCGGCGCGAGATCGGAAAGCAGGGGCGGAGATGGCAAGCGGGTACAGGCAGCGGGTACAGGCGCACCAGGTTCCGCACGGTAGTGTGGAACGGGCTATGGTTCAGCGGCATCCGGAGATGGCGTCCTATGCCGACGAGTTCGCGTACCTCACCCAAAAACTGCTTGCAACACATCACATTTTCATATCCCTTACCGACTAACTATCCAAATGTCATCTGAATTATCAAAAAAATATTAGATTAAAAAAAATACAAAAATAAAAGGATAATAAAATAATAACAATTTAAGCTAAAAAATGAAAAATTAACACAATATCTTCTACGCACGTGCGTGCCGGCATCTTATTGTTTTTTTGAAGCAGGCGGCATCTTATTGTTAATAATGTGACACTATGGTTTTTTTTAAAATATTACAGTATGTATTTGTTTTACTGGTTGCCATGTACGTGCGGCACACATGGGTCAAGGCGGCATCTAATTGTTTTTTTTTTGAAGCAGGCAGCATCTTATTGTTAATAATGTGACACTATGGTCTGCTTAAAATGTTACACTATATATATTTGTTTTTATAAAGCTTGTATACAGTTAGGGTCTGTTTAGAACTACTCCGCTCCAGATTTTCCAGCTCCAGGATACTTTCTAAAAAAAACATACACCACAGGGACACCTCCAAAAGATATGTACACCAATAGGCTAGATTAAAACCATCGATGGTTGCCCTAGCTCGGTCATCGTACTTACGAGCGCCGCTTATCAGAGTGCGCCGTATAGGCGGCCACGAGGGACGGTGGCTGCAGCGTATGCACCCAAACAACGGGGTCCTGGGAGCGGTGGCACTGCAGCATGGGACGGACCTGCTTGGGGTCACGCCGTCAGCCGACGACCGACGGCACCATGAACGTCTACGACGCGGACAAGGTAAGGTATCACGGGTACTGTACTTGCTAGCATTGTTGGTTGTAGTGAATATAAGAGAATATAAGCATGAAAGACGTACGGAGCACTGATTAAAAAATTGACCAACTTATTTTTGAGAGCCGGAGAGAGAGAAGCGACCGTCTTCCTTCGGAGGTCGAGGCCTCCATGATCAGGTTTGCGTCCCTGTCTTCCACCTTGCATTGCTTTACAAGATTAGTAAATAATAAATTAATAATATTATACACCTGCAGCAGACCTGTCACGTCCTCTTATTGTGAAGCTGGATATCTTGTGAAAGTGAAACTATCTAACGACCATGAGTAATGGTTTGGTTCAAGACACTATCCTTCATGTTCAATGTTCAATGAAAACATGTTCTTTCCTTTTTTGTCTCCCAAAAGAAGAAAATCGTTGCTGCCTAATATTACAATGTAAGCTTCTTATCATATCTGTAATTATTCAATTATTCATATTCCACGCAACTCAATTTATCTGATTCTAGAGTCACCTTCCAAATTAGTTTGTTAATTTCTCATTGGTGGAAAGGTATATCAGCACATATTCTGAAGTGATTTTTGGCTAACTTGTTTTATTAAAAAATGAACGAGATAGGAGGACTACCTCTTGTAACAAAAAGAAGGTGAGCTAAGGTGGATCATTACTGGAACGGTGGTTTTTGCTAACTTGTTTTAGAACTTTGTGAGATTAATCTTTTTAACTTTTTACACTTGCAAGGACCAGTGGTTGGAACCATTACTGTTAATTGACGATTTTATGATGCATCAGGTAAAACGAAATAGATGTGAAATCTCTACTGTCTTTTCAATGTTATTTTGAGCACCGCTCTTTTTTTTACTTGAATGATATCCCATCGATGCTGATTATAATTACACCTTGATGGATCAGATAATCTGATGAGGTTTTAAGACACAAAGTGCACTCAGTGGCAAGAAAACCTCTTCTCCTAAAAGGTTAGTCAATTTAATGATATTTTCAAAATTAACTAACTTTTACATTTGTGCAAATAGTCGCCAAGTTAGGGGTGAAATGGAGGAGTAATTATAGTAATTACTCCAACCAGCTTATCTTCATGAACCGGTCCGATTTGGTCCATAGCATTTTCTCATATGTATTTATCTTTTCAATATTTAATATATATGTATAGATATAAATATTCAATCTACCACGCATCCAAGCTAGATAACGGTCCACTAGCACTTCAACATAGTTCCAAATAATGGAAAAAATGTTGGTTTCAAATAAACTTGAAAATACTAGGATAAGATGATAACTACAAACGAGCTAGAAAATGACAAATGTTGGTTTCAAATAAACTTGAAAATACTATGATAACTATAAACAAGCTAGAAAATGACAACAAAAACAACAAATTTTTTCTAGACACGTGCGTGTCGCACGTACATGTTAACTAGTATAAAATAAATGACTGTTCAAAGTGTAATTTAGGGGACCATGCCATGTCAAAAGATGCCTTATAAACAGGATCGGAAGGTGTACATACTTATATGTATAATTAAGTCGTATCTGCATCTTTTTCCAGTCAAACCTCCCATCATAACTTTTAAAAGGCATTGCCACTTGACCCATTTAAAGAAATATTATGATAAATTTTATAGATAACTTGTATAAATAGTTTTGTTGTTATGTTATTTGAGACAACTTTTATTTTTGAAATACGAACAACTATACACAATTTTTCATTGCTAGTATCTTCTTAAAGTAACTTGTTTGAAGTAAGTTTTCAAAACAACTCTTTCAACTATGTGTTTTTTTTTAAAACAAAATTATACTCGACCAACTAAGTTTTGTAGAAAAAATTGTCAAAGCACAACTTAGACTACGAAAGGTTTATGGATGCCTTTCTCGAATATGTTTTGTATTTACCTTATACTGTGAAAATGAGTAGTAGTGCAAAAAGATTTATACCATTTATGAACGCTGGGTAGCACGAGTGTGAAAAATATTGGATAGGACAAAGAAAGCAAAGAAGAAAAATGAGCAGAAAAGGAAAAAAAAACACTACAAATAAATAATTGGAAAAGAAGACCGGAAAGGGATCGGAGCGTGTTGTCCGATTGAGCGTTGGCTTCAGAATTAAGGGTCTGTTTGAATGGAGTAGGACTAGTTGTTAGCCATGGTTAGTTAGTCCATACCAAAAGTTGATGGACCTACGGTGCATTTATCTCTAAAATAAAACTCACAAGTGAGACCCATAAGATGACTGTGGCATCAAATTGCCAGCAGCTTAATATTATTCGTGGGAACCTTTAAAAGTGTGGAGCCGCGAGACGTCGCCGCGTAGCTACACATACACGTGTGAATAAACTACGGCCCTGTTCGCTTGAACTTATCAACCTGGCTTATCAGCCATGATACAGTATTTTTCTCTCACGGCAAATCAGCGAACAGTACTTCTCAGCCTGGGCGGCGTGGTGGCCTCGTGGGGCTATGGCGCACACTGCAGGGTTAGCAGTCGCCGTTGCGCCCGAGCGTTGGCACTTTTCTCCCGGGCTGGGTGCGTCTATCACTCTATTGGTTTGGTGGCACATGCGCAAACTCAAATCATTGGCTCCATTCGCTTGTGCTGAAAAACAAGTTGAAACACTGTTCTGGCTGATTTTTTGTGAGAGAAAAATACTGTTTTGACTGAAAAAACAAGGTGAAAAGTATGGATTATAAGCCGGCTGATTTTTTGTCTAAATTGATCGTTGCAAAGTTTAAGTGTATGGCACGCACCTCTCTGATTCCATGGGTGGACAAATAGGATATATACCAATGGCGCAATTTCCATGTGGGTTGCTCTCTTGGGTTCGCTACGGTATACGTGGCTGATGATTATAGAAGGTACCGTGCGTGCTGCCATGCGCTCCCTTGCGTTAAGGGCAAATTGTGAAATGGCGGTGCAGGCAGGCAGGCAGCCATCGTCATAGGAAAAAAAGTGTAGTAATACCATGCAGGGCAAATTTTGTAGTAATGAAATTTCCCATTGTCACGTCTCACGTGCTATTACTTCTGTTCACACTGTCCGGTATCAGATCGCAGCCTTCCCCAGTGCCCAGTTCCCCTTCACCGGCTAACAAAAAATGCGACCACGTGTACACAAACTTTAGCCGACTCCGCGGCCAATCTACCGCCGACCGGATTAACAATAACAGCTGCTTGTCTCTCAAGCAAGCGCGATCTCGGCAAATCCGACGGACCCAGGCCCCTTCGAGAAATTTCCCAAAAATCGTGTGTAAACCCAGGAAAAAGTAGTAAAGAACTCTCGGCACACGCACACGGAACGCAACCAGCAGCACCTCCACTCCACCCCAAGCAAGAGGCAAGAAAAACGAACCCCGCGTCCGCCGTCCGCGTGCATCACGACTGACGTGGAGGGGACGCACCCGAGGACGTGGGCGCCTCCCAACTCCCAGCCAAACCAAGGTAGCGTTTAGTTGTCAAAAATTTGGTAAAATAGCACTGTAGCCACTTTTGTTGTTGTTTGGCAATTAGTGTCCAATTATGGTCTAATTAGGCTTAAAAGATTCGTCTCGTCCATTTCGTCTAAACTGTGTAATTAGTTTTATTTTTTATCTATATTTAATGCTTCATGCATGTGTCCAAAGATTCGATGTGATGGGGAATCTAAAAAATTTTGCAAAAATTCTTGGGTACCCTTTAGATACCAAAAATTTTGCCAAAATTTTCAGATTCCCTGTCACATCGAATCTTTAGACGCATGCATGAAGCATTAAATATAGATAAAAAATAAAACTAATTACACAGTTTAGATGAAATGGACGAGACAAATCTTTTAAGCCTAATTAGACCATGATTGGACACTAATTACCAAATAACAACGAAACTGCTACAGTTACATTTCGCCAAAAAATTTACCAACTAAACAAGGCCTTGGAACTAAACAGCCCCAAGCAAAAAAAAAAAAAAAAAAAAAAAACAGAGCAGACGGGCGCCGCGAGGCAGAGACCAGACAGCCCTTCCAGAAGGCCGGTTTGCCCTATATAAACGCCGCTGCCAACTCGCTAACCGACTAGCAGTTGCTTCCCTTTCCTTCCCCACGCCGAACACACACACCCGATCGCGAACAAACCGGGCAGCAAAAAAAAAAACATGCGAGACATGGAGGACAGATCGGTTGTCCGCCGCCAGGAACCTACCGCGGTCGTCAGGACGGAGGACGACGACGTGGCTTCCGGCGACGAGGACTCGGACGCCGAGTTCGAGTTCCCCTTCGTGAGCCGCGAGTCGGCGGCGGGCGCAGGCGCCTCGGCCGCCGACGAGCTCTTCGCGGGCGGCCGCATCCGGGCGTTCTACCCGGTGTTCGGCCGAGTCCTGCAGGACGAGGCCCCAGCGCCAGCGCCGGCGTCGCCGAGGGCGCCGCTCGGCCGGCTGTTCCAGCTGGAGCAGGCGCGGACCTCGTCCGTCGCGTCCACGTCTTCCTCCTCCTCCTCCTCGACGGCGGACGCGGGCGCGGGCGCGGGCCTCGACGGCGCGTCCCCGGACAGCTACTGCCTCTGGACGCCCGGGTCGTCGGCGTCGGCAGCGTCCTCGCCCTCGCGGCCGCCGCGGAAGAGCGGGTCCACGGGCTCGATCGCGCGGTGGCGCCGCATCGGGGAGCTCGTCGTCGGCCGCAGCCACAGCGACGGCAGGGAGAAGTTCCTCTTCCTCTCCGCGCCGCCGTCCCCGGCCAGGGACAGGGAGCACTCCTCCCCCGCCTCCAAGGCGAAGGCGAAGCAGCCGCCCAAAGGAAGCAAAGCCGCCGCCGCCACCGAGCTCGACACGGTCGCCGCGGGGCGCCGGGTGTCCTACGGCGGCGGCGCCAAGGCCTCCACGACCGGCGGCCGGCGCACGTTCCTGCCGTACCGGCAGGACCTCGTGGGGCTGTTCGCCAACGTGCGCGGGCTCAGCCGGAGCCACCACCCGTTCTGAAGCCGGTGGTGAGCCATGGAGGACCCGTTCCAAACAGTGCGACTTCAAGTTTGAAATCGGGATTTGAAATTTCAGACATTTTGACTTGGAGATCCCCCTGCAAACCTGCTTTGTGAAGAATAGTATTAGCAATTTAGCATACGCGTGGGATTACGCAAGTCAAAAAGACGAGGTGTTTGCAAGTCAGAGAAAGCAGGGGAAATGTGAGCCCTCCCTTTCAGGATTCGGCTCGGAATCGTGGTGGTCTCGAGTCGGTGGCTAACCACCTGCCCTGCGATTTGTGAAGGTGGTGTAGGCGGGTACACATATACGGACAAGAAGTTTACATGTGGTTGTTTGTATATGTTGGTATATATGTTGCTTTGTATATACATTGTATAATGTATAGAGTAGTTAGAAGTAGGTGGGTTTGTTTGCGAGGAATTCAGATTTCCTTGTTTGCAATCTGCAGTTTTCGTTTTTCTGTGTGTTGTTGCATATCTAATCTAATTGATTATTTCTCTTACTAATTAGCAAGTTCTGTTGTGCGGTCTCCAATCTTGTAAATATGACGTTTTAATTAGGATATGCAGCCAATTTTTCATGTTCTTTTTTATAATGTAGCGTAAAGTTTTCTTGGCTGGAGTCAGTAACATGGAGAACCTCATGCTCTAATCTAGCCATCTCTAGCCACTGGCCACAAACTGTTGATTACAAATCTAAACGTGATATGATAAAAAAAAAACTCAACGTGATCCAACTGTGAGCAAGAATGTTTAAGTTTTGCCAGTGTTTGATGCATGAATACTATAAGAGCACAGTCATGCACCAAACACTTTCAGTTCTCAAATGTAGAGGAGCTGACGCAGTAAGGGTTTCTTACTTTCTTTATACAGACTTTTGGCACGCTTTTTTTTGAGCAAGACTTTTGGCACGCTTGATAATCCGGCATTTGAACTTGTTTCGGCGTCGTATCACCCCGTGTTCCTGCCTGCAAAGCTTGAGGGTCGACTCATTTGCGTATAGGAAGATACTACCTCCATTCCAAAAAAGAAGATACGACTTTAGATTTAAATTGAATTAAATTTCGTGAAGTTTGACTAAGTTATAGCAAATATTATTAATAGTTGTAACTTCAAAAAGATATATTATGGATTTCTATTTTATAATTAATTTAATTATACATATGCAGCATCATAAATGTTTTTTCATAAAAAAAGTATCATAAATGTTAATATTTTTTTATAAATTTTTAATTCAATTTAAAACCGATTGACTTCTGGTAAACAAAAACGAGGGCCTTTTTTTTAAGAACGGAGGGAGTATAACACGTTGACACAGCATCCCAGCACCCAGATAAGCTTCCTAGTTCCTACTACTTCCTACGTACTGTTCTATTCGGCTGACTGGAAAAACGACCGATGCTGATGCTAATTCATTATGAGAGAAAAATACTGTTATTTTGTTAAAACAGTACGACTGATAAGTTCAGGCTGCCAGGGAGGACACAGCAAGCATTTCGCCGGCAAGCAAATCGAAGCCACCTAGCATCCGGTTGGCTGGCTGCGAATTCCAAGCAAACCGAAGCTTCCTATGCTACTTATCCTGTCGTACACACGGACAGAGACCTTGCACACGGATCGGGCTCGTCCCAGAAAAGACGACCTCTCCTGGTTGCAAGCTTCCGCGCGGAAGTCCAGAGATGTTACAGCTACATAAGATCTCTCTACTCTTCCCACGATCCAGACGCCGGCATGATTATGTGTAATACAACGTCAAAGATAAAACAATAAGGATCGGAGCCATCTCCCTGGTGACGGCACACTCTGCTGGTATCTGTTAATTTGCACCAGGAGGTGAACTTTCTGTTCGCCTTCGCCGTACAGCTGCGGCTGTGGCTGCAGATTCTCGAGCAACTGGAGGCAATGCACGTTACGGAGATGAAGATGAAAACATAAATCAATTTCGCGATTGTATAGCCAACGTTTTGTTTAGAAGGTCATAGATATGCCATGGTTTGTAATAATGAATACTTTTGTAAACTATCTGAACATTATTTGTGAGTGAGAATGAATATTGCGGCTAACAACTAGCAGAGCAGCCTAAGCAGAGCAGGGTGCGCGCGCAGGAGCCAGGGGCGCGGCCAGCATGCGCGCCAAATGCTAGGGGCAACAACTTAGCATTAATTAAGGGTGTTTTGGTCATTCTAAACATGCAGATGTCAGGTTTAGCTCAATTTAGTCTATCAAACCAAACAAAGTCTGACTAAATTTTAGACAGTGGTTTAGCTGACTAATTTTAGAAGATGGAACCAAACAGGGTCTAAATGGCTCTAACAGAGGCAGCTGCAAAAGGCAGGAGCGACCACCCCAAGTAGTACGATTGCAACAACGAGCCCAACGCCGCAGCAGATGCAAAATTAGAAAACACGATCTGGCCATGGCCGATTAATTAACGCGCCCCACGGCCCACGCCCGTGATTCTCGGCTCATCGATCGCAAGCATCCCCCATCCTTGACCCGTTGACCGCCCGCCCGGCCGCAGACCGCCAAGTTGCTCCGAGCTGAGGGAAGACCGACCGGAAGAGTGTCAATGCGCTGCCGGTGCAGCGCCACTTGCAATTTGCAAACAAAGTACAGTGCGTACAACCATTAGTATTTAATCACCCCACTTGCGTGCATGCTAGCTTAAAGACCCTGTTCGGCAGGTTGTTTTTTTGACTTATAAGCTGGCTGTGGCTGATTTGCTGTGAGAGAAAAACATTGTTACACGGCTGATAAGCTCAGCCGAACAGGGGGAAAGATTTGCGCACGTACCGCTTGGACGTTGGACCGGTCAGCAGCTTACGCTAGCACTCTTCTTCCCTACCCATCCGCAGACCAGACCCTGTCCCGGGTTTGTACATGTTTGGTAGTGTCACATACAGGTTAGGTTTGTGCTAAGTTTACGTTGTCGCTGCTCAGCTGCCTGCTGGTAGTAGGAACTCCAAAATGACAGAAAGGGCGCGCGCTAGCTGCACGAGGTGTTTACAAGTCAAATCAAATACGTGGTAGAAAAAGAGGTGCACCAGGTTTACCGGAACTTGTCAACAGAGTGAACCGAGGGATTTACGAGATCGGGGATGACAGAAGCACACCGGCGGGTGGGACGCCTTTTCTCGCGCGCGTCAGGCTCATGTCGCGGATCCATTCAACGGCGGAGGCCTGTGCTCCGACCTCCGATCCACGCGTTCGCACAGTGCCGAGCCGAGGACAGGAACACGTCGTCGTCCCCTGCTTTTACACCGGAGCGGGCCGGGCAGGCAGCATCAGTGCATGCATCACGTCAGAGTTGGTCGATGGATCTCTCAGCTCGTGCCGGCTCCCTTCTGGTGCGGTAACTTGCCCATCAAGCAGCACACACGCACGTAGTCCTACTTGGTGCCTTCGGCTTTGTTCAGCTTTCAGACACACCAAACAAACAGCAGCCCTTTGTCTAGTGTGATTTCTTTCTGGCGATGTAGACGCGAGGGATTAGTTTTTGCGAGTTGTAGCATCTGAGCGACATAAGTCAGACCTTAACCTCTGAATCGGAGACAGCTACTGGGGACGAGCAACACAGTCGTTGGGAGCAACTAAACAAATGCGGGGGGGAGTGAGCATTCGATTCTCCACATCTTGACCCGTTTGATGATCTGTGGAAGAGGAATGGAATTATCCATAGTATCCTGTGTTGGAGAAAGAGCAGCTTCACTTTCACGGTTTCACCTACTTCCTACTGCAATTTGTGTTTTTTTTTTTTGAGGAATGGAACAGCACACACCATCCTTCAACTTGTTACTCGTCCTCAACTGCGTAACCAACTAACCTACTGCGTATCAGACGTAAATCCTGAACTTCAGTTGTGGGTGAAGGAAGTCAAGGACGGGTAGTGGGAAACTACCGGACAAGAAGTGACCGTGCTGAATTTTAAACTTCTCGGTGTTACATCTTCAGGATCATTTATGCTTTTTTTCTAAGGGTTGTTTATGCATTTAACGTTTCCCACGAACATTTGAAGCATACCCGTCTCACATCGACACGAGTTGAGCTCCTTATTTTATATAAAGAAAAAGTAGCTGAAAGGAAAGAAAAGGCAGAGATGAAGGAAAAGGAAGACCCAGCCCTTACGGATGCAGAGTAGCAGTAAAATAACACCAGCAGGGATGATGTTACAGCAAGACAAACAACACAAGACCAGGAAACAGAGGCAAAGTTACCTGTATTCAGTTTTCCTGGGCCTCAACTGGGCTACCAGCAAATGCGGGGGAATTGAACAGATTAGTGTACTATTTAGGACCTTTTTGAGGTATAAATAAATGAACTAACGAAGTACAACAGTCATTTGTTGTTGTCAGATACATCACAGAATTAATAACGGAAATGCTCTCCTTGTCCGTCCGTCTACACGCGCCCTTTCTGAGCTTGCTGAGCCTGGCTCCCCTCACAGCTTGTCCATTAAAAAAATAGATGTTGATTTCCCCATTCCTCCTCGCCCGTCGTGGCCTTCTTTACCGTGCGCGTGCGACCGCCGTGGCCAACTCCACCACGCCGCCCACCCGCTGCTCACCTTCTCCGGCGCGGGGGACGCTTGCCACGGGCAACGCAGCCACCCAGCGTTGTTGCCTCTGACGTGGGGGACTGCACCCGCTAGCCCTGTCGCTGGGGCCATGCAGCCGCCCACCCACTGGCATCCCCCCATGCCACTCCGCGTCATCGAGCTCCACGCCGGCACCAAGCTCCGCGTCGACGAGCCTCTATTCGTCCAAGTAGCAAGTAGACGTTGCGCTTGAAAGTGCATGTTGTAAGCGTATGTTTCAAGTATTTTAGATGTTTCGGAGGTCTGTTGCAAGTGTTCATGTCGATTTTATCTTTTTTCTAGATGTTGTACATGCTTCACATACATGTTGCAAGTGTTTTATCCGGATGTTGCATATGTTTTGCAATGGCTTTTGAAATGTTTTTAGGTGTTTTTGCAAGTGTATCAGACGTATGTTGCACGTGTTTCACTGTTCTAACGTGTGTTGCAAGTGTTTCATTTAGATGTTGCAAAAGTAGATCTGGTGTTACATATATTGCAATGGGTATACACGTATGTTGCCAGTGTGTGTTTCAAATGTTTCATCTGTTTCAGACGTATGTTACAAGTGTTTATCTAGATGTTGCATATGTCGTAGTGTCTATACACATATATTATAAGCATATATTCCAAATGTTCCACATGTTTCAGGTGTATGTTGCAGCAAGTACTTCATGTTAAGAAAAACTGGACCAGTGGGAGAAGAACCGTCTCCACGGCTTTCTATAAGAAAGAGGGATACAACTATCTCGGCTCAGAAAACCTCCCGAACCCTGACACATGCCCAGAAGGACCGAGTGAACCGGGACAGATTATCAGGCCAGCGTTGCAAGAGACGCATAGTTGCCGACGCAGTCACCAGGCTCACGTGCATAGCAAGGGGGAATTTTTTGGATGAGAGACCGGAAATTCGTCCCCACGGGGGATCGAACTCCAGCTGGCCGGCTCCTCACTAGCTAGCCCTGCCACCCGAGCTATGCTCGGTTCTCGCAAGTGCTTCATGTTACAAGTCTTTTCACTAGCAGGCGCGGGAAGTGAGTGTATGCGGAGGCGGTCCCTTCGTGCGCGTAGGAAGCAAAGCGTGCACGGGACGGTCCCCCACGTGCATGTGCAGTAGCAGCCGGCGAGCAGGGGCGTGCAGGTGTAACAGCAGCAAGTGGGCATGCGTTGCAACAACATGCATAGAAGCAGCTGGCGGGCGTGCAGCAGTAGCAGACGCGGGTGGGCAGGTGTAGTAGGCGGGGCAGGCGTAGGTGTCCGGACGGAGCTAGCGTCCGGACCTCCGGACACTAGCAACCTAGCACTGACGAATTAATAATAATGCCACTTGCTCTCAAAATAAATTCAACGGGCACCCATTCCAAATCTAGGACTTCGAACCTAAGTAGGTAAGATGAACCTAAATAATAGAGCTACAGTTAGTTCACATAAAACAATCAGACTTAATTAAGGGCGAAGCCAGGGAAGCAAACGATGAACTAGTGGCATATTGTTTTCTTGTGCAGTTGGCTCAGACTTCAGACTAGTACGTAGACAATAAAACGAACAACCTTCAATCTGTCAAGTGAAAGTCGCACTAGCGACATCGACTGCTACTATCACGCCGGAACAGCAAGAATCTAGCGAGTGAGTATTAAGGGACACCAAACCTACAATTTGCATGAGAAATGAACCGACAATTTCAACCTCCAAGCATTTCGATGTTCAGAGGAAAACTGAATAAACACTGCGAACTGAGCCTAGCTCAGTTGGTTAGGTTCGCTGTGGCGGAATCTGCCCATCCGAATTTAAGTCCTCGACTTGGCACGGGTGTTCGTATTTTCCTGGATTTATTTTAGGATTTAACGGCGCTGTGCTTTCAGTGGTAGGCGACGTTCCCGTTGACAACGAGACGTCTGTGGTGACTTCGTCAATATTGAGATGTGCCGGCACAATCTTTCATTGATGCTCACAGGGATAGGGTTTGCGTGCATGTTGAGCGTCTGCGTCTATATTTGTGTAATTCGCAAAAAAAAAACACCAGTAACATTGCTACTATTAGTGTTCAGTGCTCTAAGCACCATTCAACATTTTATCCTTCTTATCACCAATGTTATTGTAGAGGGCAGAATGTTGTTCGTTAACAGCTCGGCGGCTAGAGCTTCAGGCGTATGCATGACAAAGCGAAGACACACTACAGGATTCAGGCGCTTTGCCTGGTGCCGAAAACACTCAACAAAGGCTACTTTGCACTCGGTAAAGCCTTTGCCGGATGCAGCACTTGGCAAAGAGCCGCCGGTAAAAAGTCAGCCGGCAAAGATTTCTTTGCCGGATGTTTTTTATCGGGCACCCAACAAAGACTTTGCCGAGTGCAAACCCGGCACCCGGCAAAGGAAAGTGGCCGTCACGGTGCCAACTCCATCAGCCCTTGGTTTGCACTTGACAGATTGTAGCACTTGCTGTTCCCTTGGCTTGCGTTGTCGTAGTCATGCTCATCATGCGCTGTCTAGACCTGGACACAAAAATATCATGTGTTTATGCTGTCGCCAAAATGAGCACATCCTGGCAGCATGTCAAGGCTCACGCGTCAACCTTTTTCGCGTACATGTACGTCGTCGTTCCGTCCACCGGGCATTATAAGCTAATAAGGCCCGTACGCAAATTACTCTCAAGCAAGATGGAGCTGCAGGGCCGTGCAAGCCTACAACGCAAGGTCACCGCCCACCGGCATCGGCATATAGTTCCTGGCTAGCTGCGTTCGTCGTAATTCGATCGGCAGTGCGGGCATTATTGGAGCAGCCACACGCATCAGCAACCTGGCCTCGGACCGGAGTCCCCTGCAAGAAACTAACGGGGGGGATGACTAAGAATACGGCGGGCATGGAGAAAGGTAAGTTATTTACGCATCGCTCAATGTGTTCATTCACTTCTCTCACACATATCAGCTCTGGGGTGCTGGGTCTGGATCCACAAGCTTCATGATCATGTTTTATGTAGTCTAAATTGGTTAATATTGCTCTATAGTAGCAAGTAGACGTTGCGCTTGAATGTGCATGCTGCAAGCGTATGTTTCAAGTGTTTCAGATATTGTAGAGGTATGTTGCAAGTGTTCATGTCGATTTCATCTGTTTTTCTGGATGTTGTACACGCTTCATACATATGTTGTAAGTGTTTTATCCGGATGTTGCATATGTCTTGCAATGGCTTTTTAAATGTTTTTTAGGTGTTTTTGTAAGTGTTTCTGACGTATGTTGCAAGTGTTTCATCTAGATGTTGCAAAAGTAGACCTGGTGTTGCATATGTTGCAATGGCTATACACATATGTTGACAGTGTGTGTTTCAAATGTTTTATCTGTTTCAGACGTATGTTGCATATGTTGTCGTGCCTATACACATATGTTGCAAGCGTATATTCTAAATATTTCACATGTTTCAAGCGTATGTTGCAGCAAGTATTTAATGTTACAAGTCTTTTCACTAGCAGGCTTGGGAAGTAAGCGTAGGCGGAGGCGGTCCCTTCGTGCGCATGGAAAGCGAAGTGTGCACGGGGTGGTCCCCCACATGCATGCGTAGTAGCAGCAAGCGAGCAGGGGTGTGCAGGTGTAGCAGCAACGGGCGGGCATGCGTTGCAACAACATGCGTAGAAGTAGCAGGCGGGCGCGCAGCCGTCGCAGGCGCGAGTGGGCAGGTGTAATAGGTGGGGTAGGCGTAGGCGTCCGGACGGGGGCTAGCATTCGGACCTCCGGACACTAGCAGCAGCACTGACGAATTAATAATAATGCCTCTTGCTCTCAAAATAAATTCAACGGGCACCCACTCCAAATCTAGGACTTTGAATCTAAGCAGGTAAGATGAACCTAACTAACAGAGCTACAGCTAGTTCACATAAAACAATCAGAATTAATTAAGGCCCAAGCCAGGGAAGCAAACGATGAACTAGTGGCATATTGTTTTCTTCTGCAGTTGGCGCAGACTTCAGACTGGTACGTCGACCATAAAACGAACAACCTTCAATCTGTCAAGTGAAAGTCACACTAGCGACCATCGACTGCTACTATCACGCCGGAACAACAAGAATCTAGTGAGTGAGTATTAAGGGACACCAAACCTACGATTTGCATGAGAAATGAACCGGCAATTTCAACTTCCAAACATTTCGATGTTCAGAGGAAAACTGAATAAACACTATGAACTGAGCCTAGCTCAGTTGGTTAGGTTCGTTGTGGTGGAATCTGGCCATCTGGATTTAAGTCCTCGACTAGGCACGGGTGCTCGCATTTTTCTAGATTTATTCTAGGATTTAATGGCGCTGTGTTTTTAGTGGTAAGCGATGTCCTCGTCGACAGCGAGACGTCTGTGATGACTTCGTCAATCTTGAGATGTGCCGGCACAGTCTTTCAGAGATGCTCACAGGGATAGGGCTTGCGTACGTGTTGAGCGTCTGCGTCTATACTTGTGTAATTCGCCAAAAAAAACCCGGTAACACTGCTACTATTAGTGTTCAGCGCTCTAAGCACCATTCAATTTGGTCCATTTTATCGTTCTTATCACCAATGTTATTGTAGAGGGCAGAATGTTGTTCCTTAACAGCTCGGCGGCTAGAGCTACAGGCGTATATATGCATGACAAAGCGAAGACACACATGACAACATCAGTTTGTAGCACTTGCTGTTCCCTTGGCTTGCGTTGTCGTAGTCATGCCCATCATGCGCTGTCTAGACCTGGACACAAAAATCTCATGTGTTTATGCTGTCGCCAAAATGAGCACATCCTGGCAGCGTGTCAAGGCTCACGCGTCAACCTTTGACGTACATGTACGTCGTCGTTCCGTCCACCGGGCATTATAAGCTAAGGCCCGTACGCAAATTACTCTCAAGCAAGATGGAGCTTCAGCGCCGTGCAAGCCTACAATGCAAGGTCACCGCCCACCGGCATCGGCATATAGTTCGTGGCTAGCTGCGTTCGTCGTAATTCGATCGGCAGTGCGGGCATTATTGGAGCAGCCACACGCATCAGCAACTTGGCCTCGGACCGGAGTCCCCTGCAAGAAACTAACAGGGGGGATGAATAAGAATACGGCGGGCATGGAGAAAGGTAAGTTATTTACGCATCGCTCCATGTGTTCATTCACTTCTCTCACACATATCAGCTCTGGGGTGCTGGGTCTGGATCCACAAGCTTCATGTATGATCATGTTTTATGTAGTCTAAATTGGTTAATATTGCTCTATATTAGCCCCAGTAGTTTCAGCTCATTTCGGTTTACATTAGACCGGCCCCAGCTAAGCTCCATTCTTGAGTCCGTCATCGAGAATTCGAGATACTTGCTTCAACACTTGAGCACCTTTTTAGAGTTTGGTTGTTTGAAGATTTTCGAACGACATTTCAAACTCAATCATGACTTATGATGGCGCACCAAATGGAGCACAATTTGTCTAGATGCCCTTATTTAACAGAAAGTGCCTAAAATGATCTAGCAGATGCTGTAGGAAAGGTCCGCATAGGCTAAGGGCCTGGCCCATATCAGGTACGGGCCAGCTCCGAGGCTTTGGTTGCCCAACCAGCTCATGGGCTGAACTGTAACATGTTCGGACACATTATAATTAACCTCTTCATTCGAAAGCATATCAATTCTGAACCAGAGACTAACACCTAGCATTTCGCCGACGTGTCTCAGCTCTCAACCTCCAGTCCAGCACGTACGTGCTGCCTAGCTTGCCACTGGGCACTGGCCCACTGCAACCAAGACCATGCGTTAAATCTGACAGCGCCAAATAACCACCGAACCATCGGTCCCGGACTCCCGGTGATCAATAAACGTCAGCCACATATTGCACCGACCGTGATGACTGGTGGCCAGATCGAATATAGATAGATATTTCTTCGGGGCCAAGAAGACTCCAGTTACTCACACAGATGTCAATTTCTTCGGGAACGAGAATGAGATCATTACGTAGATCAATTTTATCCTCACGAAGGACTTAACGTGGGTTGGGGGGGGGTGGGGGGGCGGGGGTGAAAGATAACCCCACCAGGTATGACGAGGATGGGAATGGGGAACCATTTCCCGTCCCCGTTTCCCCGCGGGGATCAAAGTCCCAAAAATCACTACAGCTTATCGAAGTTCCCAGCCCATTATCACAACTGGTCACTGTGAAAAGAGCTTTTGACAACGAAACGCAAACAGCAGCACAGGTAGCAAGCATAATTCAATATAAGACATTCTACTATAAAGAGCGACATCACGTAGATAACTAATCTGTATGTAAAGCCAAAGTGCGGGCTGCAATTCTCCGTTTTTCCTTTTTTTCCCTGATTTTCTGGGAACTTTTGAACGCCGTGTAAATTTTGTTGTAGTCTTTTCACCTTTTTTTTTTGAGAAACTGTAGCCTTTTCACATGCAAAGGCAGTAGGCAGTGCACCTGCTGTTTTCCTACTAAAGAAAGAAAAAAGGAAGAACCGATCACTAGCAGGCCCACAGTCACTAGCCCACGGCCCACCAACTGTAACGCTTGGCGTCCCTGCCAAGTGCCAACCGTAGCCCGCCGCCGCACACCGCGCACAGGGAGACCGGAGATGAGGGGTAACGGTGATGACGCAGAGGATTCAGATTCACGCGCCGCTGGCGACGGCGGGATCACGCGCGCGGCGGACGGATGGATTCGATCGATCCTACATGGCTACTACTCCTTGCTTCTTCATTTTCTTACCACCGATCGAACATCACAGATCCACCACACGCACTAGAGTAAGCAACAAGCCCGTCTATCTCAGAGTCAAGAACAACAGTCCCTAGCTTGATTTCGCCGCTCTTGTCTCGGCATTTCGGCAAGCAACCAATTGACAGCAAGCTCCCTCGTTCTTTTCTGTCTGCGTTCTTCTTCCATGTCTCCATCTCTCGTGCCACCGCACACAACGGGCCAACGGCTCCCTTGCCGCAGCAGCATCGCGTCCACACAAACTGCACATCCACCAGATACGCTGGTGATCCAGCGAGACTACTGCCAGAGCGCGACCCACACAGGCAGGCAAGGCCGCAGCGTCGTTGTTTCTCGACGCCGCGCGTTTCAATCCGGCCGCGCGCGCGTGTGGTCCAGGACGCGGATGTGCATCCGGCGCGCGCCCGTCGGCCACACGGTGCCGCCGCGCGTTATCCGGAGCCTGTCCCATCCCGGCCGGTGGCCGCGGCGAGGGAAGCCCATCAATCCTCGCGAGGGGAGCGAGTGGCGGCTGGTGGATGAGGCGCCGAGTGGTCCGGATCCACCGGCGCAGGCGAGCCGCACGACGCCGCCGCGCGCTGAGACTGCCGCCACACATGCACACCCGGGGCTGTAACGGCCTTGTCGGCACGCGCGCGTCCGTGTGTATAAGGACTGGAGGCAGCACAGGGCAAGCGGCAGTACTCGCACAACAATTAATGTCCAGCTTCGCCATCCGCGCCTCCACGTCCAGCATCGTCGCCAGCCTCGGCAGCACCCCCGCGCCGTCCTCGGTCCGCCGGCGCCCCAGCCTCATCAGGAACGCCCCCGTCTTCGCCGTCCCCGCCACCCTCGTGGTACGTACGTACCAATAATGCATGGCGCCTCACTGCACACTGAGCGCATGCATGTATGTCCCACTGATTCGCTTCATCTAGCTCTAAGTACTACAGTAAATCGGCGTCTCCACGAAATGCACTCATGCAACCAAAAAGTCTTTGCTCCCATTATCCTAGGGAGGATGGTACGGGCCATGCAGGATATTCTGGAAACCCAAACAAAATCCGAGTGTCCAGCAAGGATTTCAACCCAAAGTAATAATGCACCTCGCCACCTATAGTTTTGCTGCTTCATTGCCCTCCTCAATCAATCAATAGAAAAAAAATGTGCGTGCCATATATGTCCTCCGTAAGAGCATGGAGAGGCACCGCACGTCCGCACCCTTCCGGTCTACCAAGAGCTACTAACGCCAGCAGGTCAGCAAATGCGGCACACCATGCATATATAGTATAGTTAATCTCATGTTCTCCACTTATTTTGGACCAATCATGGAATAGTATAATAACTCCGCCCATCTTGAAAAGAGGTCTCATTCTTAGCTTTGTCTTAAAGTCAAGTATCTTAATTTTAACTAGCCTTTATAACATCAAAATGGACATGCTATTAAAAATATATATTTCGTGGTGAATCTGATCATGTAGTATGTATATATTTTTATTATTTTTTTTATCCAATTTATCAAACCTAGTTGACAGAGGGAATAGCTAGTGATAGTAATTTAAATCAGTTTCCCATCAGCCAGTAGCTAGCAACATATGCATGTCAACCATCTCCAATAGAATATTCCGGAAGGGAGGTGTTTCCAAAGAGATGGCCAATGATAGTGCTAGTTTGAAGAAGGCAACCACTAGATGCCGGCTTTTCAATAATAACAGAATTCCACAAAAAGTCTCGAGTGTGGATTGTGGGAAGAAGAAAACTTCCAGGTACACTTGTTTAGTGATGTCGAGCGTAAATAAAATATAATATATGGTTGGCTTTTCCCTAAAGCGATAAGACCAGTGTATGGATGTAGTGGGGTCATGGACGTGTACTACATGATAGCTACAGTTAGAAGGGGTCGAAGTCCCCAAGAGCTAATTTTGGCTTTTGAGTTCCGTTTGGTCCATGACATATCCAGGTAGTTCAATATATAACCGACCATCAATAAAGCGCTACGAGTGCCCCATCAACGTCAGTTTACCTTTTTATAACGCCCATAATTTCCTGCTTTGCTTTACTTTATTCACTGTTGGGTCTTTTAGAGCAACGAACTAGCTAGCTAACAGGAGATTTGAGGGAAAAAACTTCTTTTGCATTCTTTTGGAGGAACAAAATTTTTCCTGCATATATTGAATCAGGGACACGAGTTAAATTAACGGTTTTCTGTGGTAAACTTTGGTAGTAGTAATAACGGCACTGCTAGCGCCCGGACGTCCGGATCCGGGCGCTAGCATCCGGACGCGCCGTCGGAGAAGGATTCCAGCCCGCCCCCGCTTCCACCCCGAACGCAGAACCCGCACCGTCCCCACGCGCGCGCGGGGATGAATCGAACGCAACCTGGCCGCGCGCGGGAATCCGCTCCCCTCATCTTCAGACCTAACGCGGAACCCGCAACGTCCCCACGCGAGCGGGGCGACAGATTGAACGCAACCTGGCCACGTGCGGGGATCCGCTCCCCTCATCTCCAGACCTTCGTCATGCCCCCAAACAACCATCGCCCCCTCCCCACACTGCAACATCCCCACCCCGCAAACTGCATCTTGCAGCACCATGCAGATGCTGAAGATGCAATTGACAAAGGAACGCATACTGCACCAAGGCATGATGCCTACTGCAACGACAACCAAACACTTACTGAAACAACTGCCAAACACTTACTGAAACAATGCATGAAAATGAAGCTTCAACATAGAACGACTGCCTACTGCACCAAAGCAAGACAACTAATGCAACAACAACTAAACAACTACTGAAAAAAAGAAAAACACCACGAACACCTACTGCACCAAAAGAGCATGAAAACTATTGAAACATTACCCAACCGCCTACTGCAACAGCAGGCGACAACTACTTCACCATGCGGTTGAAAAAAAATGAAACAAGATCTCAAACACACATCAACACCAACTGAAAACACTGCTGCAACAATGCAAAAGAACCATTGCAACAAGGCGAAGAGAAAAAAAGAGGAGGGAGGGAAGAAAGCTCATACAACATGCCCAGATCTGCTTCTCCAACATCTAAATAGTTCTACTGAAACATACATTTCGAGCAAATGAAACAACAGAAAAAACACTACTGAAATAGGGGGAGAGGAGAGGGGAAACGCCGCCAGCACCGCCAGATCTGCATCGCCCCCCATGGATCCACCACGGGGGGCCGCTGCTACATGCATCCCCCACCGGGGGAGGCCCCCCATGCCGCCGTCGAGGTGGAGGAGGCGCGCCATGGTGGAGAAACGCCACCGAGCAGCTGGATCTGCACCGCCTCCCCATAGATCCACCACAGGGGACCAAGTGCACCATGGATCCGCCGCGGGGGAAGCCCCCATGCCCCCGTCGTGGTGAGGGAGGGCGCGCGAGGGTGGAGGAGGCGCCCACGACGCTAGATCTACAACGCCTCCCATGGATCTGCCACGGGGGAGGTCGGGCTCCCATGGATCCGCTGGAATGATAGGCCGAAGAGACCGCCGCCGCCATCAACTTCGAAGGAAGCCACGGAGGTAGGAGAGCCCAAAGAGAGGGAAGTGGCTTCACCGGAGAGAGCAAGGAAGTGGCGACGAGCCGGTGGCGCGCGTGGGGAGGGCAGGCAGGGGAGAGCGAGGGCGCAACAGCGGAGAGAGCGAGGCGCGCGCGGGCAGCGAGTGAAAGGGAGGAGAAGGCGAGCAGGTGGGTCACGGTGGTCTAACGAATTGATAAGGGGAGGGGAGCGGGCTCAGGCGGGACGGGTCGCACCGCGTCACGCCCGTCGGATGCGTCCGACGTCGTCCGGACGTCTTCACTGTATCATTACCGTAGTAATAATGCGCAAGCTTGTCAGGCTAGCAGTAGGCAGTACGAGGAGCGAGGCCAGATTTTCGTTGCCGACACGACACCTCACACTGATGTGATGAAATCGACCCCAGTACCGGACCACGACTCTGTGGTACAGACTGTACAGTACAGTACAAAACCCGTAGCTGCCATCAGATAACGCAGTAGATAGAAATAGTAAAAGGAGCTAGCACATCATTAATCTAATTAAACAAAAAACAATACTCCAAAAGGTCGTTCCGGCATCCATCGATGGTTCAAGTAGCAACCATGCATCCATCGATGGAGTATTATTTTAGAAGAGTGCATTATTAGCAGCGGTTCCTCGTTAGCACACCAACATGATGGGTAAGCTAGCAACAAAGCACGGCAGCGAATGCCGGATTAGGAGCGCACGTCAGGGGGCAGCAGGCTTTCTTCTTCTTGGCTGGCGGGTGATGATTTGCTGAGCCGCTCCAATAATTTAGGAAGAGAACTGGCACGGTCCCGACGGTTGGTACGGGTGAAGGGAGTCATTTAAGCGCGCCGATAAGGAAGATTCCCAGGGCCGTGTGCCAACGCCTATTGGCGTCCTGGAGCGGTGACAAGTAGTGTAGATGACAAGTTGAAAAAACCTGACGCCGGCATGCATGTGAGCTCATTGCATACATTAGCATGAGGTTATTACCAAGCTAGCGGGTTTGTACTTTGCACTGCGTCTGCTTGCAGTTTTTTTTGCAGTTTTTTTTTACACGTCGTCTTGTCAAGTGATCGGGATTGATGCGTCCAGAGCCATCAGAATTAAAATAAGGCCTTGTTTAGTTCCTCTCAAAATTTCAAGTTTTTTCACTCTCTCCGTCACATCAATTTTTAGCTGTTTGTATGAAGTATTAAATGTAGGTAAAAAAATAACTAATTACACAGTTTAGTTGAAAATCACGATATGAATCTTTTGAGGCTAGTTGGTCCACAATTGAACAATATTTGTCAAATAAGACGAAAGTGATACTATTCATCAGTTTGAATTTTTTTTTAATCTAAACCAGCCCTAAGCAGCACTGACTGCAATTTCCATGCCTGGGATGAGTTTTCCTTGCGCAACAGCATTGACTACTCTGAATTTTGCAGGTGTGGTATGTACTATAAACACAGTATACACTAGGTAGAACGGCGCGCTCCGCTGCGCCCGTATAGCTGGTGCGGTGGTGCCTGGAAGTGTGTATATACAGTCATCGCCTTTGCAAAAAAAAAAAATTTATTGTAATACATTTGTTTACAGAGTAATACATCGTTTAACCTGAGGAACAGAAATGAACATATGCCCGTACATTAGTCAATTCAACTGAAGAAAGTAGGCAGTAATATTCACGAACGTCTCTATCCTTGTATCGCCTAATCTCTGTTAGACTGAATACCAAAATGGTTTATTATGAATATTTGCCAATACACGAAGCAGCAGTTAACATGATCCAAATATGCTTATTACAGTAATAAGGCGTCAATGGCAGGAAATGAAAAGCTTCCTCTTATATATACAACTGGCTAAGGACTATTTTTTTTTTGCCACAATCACCATGAGTGTCATCCGAAACAAACCATTAACTTTCAGTTGATGAATTCCACTCTTGTTTGGTTCTGTGAGCATTAGCCACAGGCTGGAAAAACGAAAGCTAAAATAAATTCGGAGATGAAACCGTTGGGCTGAGGAACCTCATCCTTGTTGTGTGCATGCCATCTCGTAGACCTTGGCCAGGGCCCAGGGACAGCTTCCTTGACGGCCTTATGATTGGCCAGTACTCTGAATGTTTGGATTCTGTTTTTCATTAGGAACTTGGGATTGCTTCATTCAGTGTGAGTTACTGACTTATTGCAGCAAATCGTACATGGCTGCATTTCAATTACATAGATGAAGATTAGTTAAGAGACAATGCCTGAAGAAAACGGGCAACTAATAATATTCTCTTAACACTATGGCCAGCCATGATTAGACCTGAAAGTAATTAAAACAAAAGGAGGTTGTGAGATTGATGCCAATATATTATAGGAAAACAATAATTAAAAAGATGGAATGATTTCTGCGCACAACTCATTTCAGTTAAATCGCATGAGAAAAAAATGGTGGCCATCTCCTTTCTGTTGTTTCCAATTTGCCAAGTACATGTTTCTACTAAACTACATAGTAATTCTAAATAAACAGCCTACCATTTAGGTAGCATAGAAGAGATTGAAATAAATAATGTTAGAAAATTTCAGAGGGGAGACGAAAGCTAAATTAGTTTCGCAGATGAATCATAGGCAGCGCTGTCTTACATCAGCAAAGATGTGTTTTCATGGGCTTCCAAACAGTAACTTGTGGCACATATGAAGATCTACAAATGTGGATACTATGCATCCATTTTTTTGAGGTGCACAAACATATATATCTGTGTAGTACTGAGGCAATAAAACAAATTGACAAACCAAAACGACCTAAACCAGAAGCCACCAAAGAGGCGGTAAAACATTAAACAGATGTAGGAGTTGTCAGCTGTCACTACAAACTTCGCGTGTAAATGCATAGCTCCAACTCTAGAATTATGATAATTGGTGGCAATTGGTAATAATATCCTAATAAAGGAGAAAGCACAAATTTTCCATTACATTTATAGCAGAGGCTGCATGACATTATATATAAGCAAAATACCTGAACCATAAGTTATCACTGACAGACCCAAAGCAAATATAATAAACACACCTAAAGACATGTGGCAGACCAAGGAGGGAAAATAAGGACAGTAGTTTAACTGAATAGGCTAATACCTGCCAATACTGAATCCATGAGGGTTAGTAATGACTAATGACCCTGGTGCCTGTGATGAGATAAGAAAATCATCTTTGGCCATGAATTAGTCATCTTTTCCTCATTAGGATTGCAGAATGCAGAGACATCTGTAGAGCCAGAAATGTGTTATAGATAGAGTCATCCATGGTAATGTAAGAAATGAGGAGCGCAACTTGGTGGACAAACAAATGGAACAATTTCACATAGACAACAACGGTAAATGTACAGTTTCTTCATTGGAAAGGAAGACCTGAAGTATATGTTATCCCTCACAGATCTAGAGCAAAGATAATAGACACCTAAAGACATGAGGCAAACCGAGACAATAAGGAGAATAGTTTACATGAATGGATTAATAGCTGCAAGCTTGGAAGCCGGCATATAAGAACACATTACTAAATCCATGATGGTTACTAATGACCCTGCAAGCTGTGTTAGAAAAAAAAATCATCTTTGGCCATGAATTAGTCCCGTCTTGTGCATCAGGTTTGCAGAATGCAGACACATAGTTGTAGTGAATGTGATTTTATACCAGTATTCTTTCATGTGGCCCTGCCTTTTGCCTCCACGCACCGGAGAAGGGGATCACCAGGCTGCCATAAAGAAACCAAACAGATTGAAGCTCTTCACTCAATGCCATCTCCCCGCCCTTGCTCCATCCGTCACCTCACCTTTTCTGCTCCAGCAGCACGCCATGCCTTCTCGCGGAGAAAAAATGTAAACTTTTGTTAACACTCAGCATTTTAAGTCTTTCAAAAAATTAGATATCTGATAACAGTAACAGCAGAAATATCTTAGTAACAGTATAAACACCAGAAATAATTTCTGAAATGACATATAAATATCAACAATTGGCAAAACTGTAGGCATAACAATAACATTTGGTCTGCGGAAACTATTGCTCGAGAAATAAATGCATATTTGAGTTAGCATGGTCACTTTAGGAAAACACAGTAGCCCTTTTTTTTTCTGTGTCCTCCTTTTCTTTTTTCACCAAGCAGAATTTTTTGTCAGTTGCATCAGTTGTCACATGTCCTGGTACCGGTAGATGAGAACCCAAACACCCTGGTATGTTTTTTTGGTTATTAATCATCCACAATTACAGAGGCAATCCAAAGATGCTCGCATTTTTTTTTGTCAGTAACCAGTTCTGCTCTGGGGCAAAACGTGCACAGGATCATGAATGAGGCGCCAATGCTATGCTGCAGCAGAAGACAAAACTGAAGCCTGACAAAGAGTACTTAGTTTCAGTTCGCAGTTTAGTAAAATGATGAAATTTGGAGGCAGTTCAGTTTAGTTTAAGTAAACATTTGTCTGAAAGAGCGGATCTAGTAGGTAACCATGTCAGTGGTACGCTGGCAGCACATTTAGTGTATCCATTATAGTAATCATTGTTTAGCACCAAAGTGAGAAGGAAACGGCAATGGCGGCAACACAAATCCCATGGAAACAACATGATCCGCTGCCTATAATGAACAAATAGAAGGCAAAAGAACCATGCTTTTTTCATCCAAAAAAAAAAGAACCATGCTTTTCCAAGCAATGGAGGAGGCCAAGCGTATTTCATGAAGCACCACATGTACGCACCTGAGGAAGCACGGTAAGTAATAGCCTGTTGCTGGGATCTGCTGCCGCCACCGCCGTGGACCATCTCAGAGTGTCCCCAGGCCCTGCCTGTACACCGCATCAGCATCTCCATTACTGCTCCCAAGGTCGCCCACCGCCGGTCGTGCTTTAGTGTGCTGATGCTGCCGACCGTGGAGTCCCTGCTCACAAGATGAAGAGATGGCATGAACTTCCCGGCAAGGGGGAGGCAGGGATAGAGGGGCAAGGCCTAGGGAAAAGGGTAGTAGAGGAGGCAAGCAGCGAGCATTCCGGGATTGCACCTCCTATTCATCCTGCCGCCGCCGCCTCCATAGCCTCTACTGGTCCTCGTGGTGCTGCCCCTGCCGAGTCAACAACACGGGAAGGACGCATGACTGGATGTGGCGGGCGGAGCTACCCAGAACTGCAGAAGCCCCGACCCACGTCCGTGGCTGCGCCTGACGATGAGGTCGCCCTCGGTGCCATCACCATGTTGCTGGGCCGGGCAAGCGGCACGCTAGAACGCGGTTGCCACGCCACCGGCGGCGAGGACGGCAACAACGGGGTTGGCACCAAGGAGGTGGAGGAGAGGGATCCCGGCGAGAGGGGTTGGAGGAAGCGAACAGCGTGATGGCATGGAGGAAGTGGACGCGATGGCACGGAGGAAGCAAAGGCGGCGGTGGCGATCTAGGAGGAAGGTAGTGCACGGGCGCAGGGTCGGAGTCTCCGAGGGGAGGGATAACACGGTGGGAGCCCCGAGGTCACGGCACCTGGAGAAGCGAGCCTCCATTGCGTGCGACGACGGCTCCGATGCGGCGATGGCAAAACACGGACCGGGCAACTGCAAATGGGCCAGAGGAGAAGAGGGCCCATGCAATCAGCGAACAGCAAAGGGAGGAGCATACACGCACGCACAGTAGGCGACAGCGTGGAGACGGGGGCTGTGGGCGACGGCCGGCCAACCGGTCACG
This sequence comes from Saccharum hybrid cultivar R570, assembly GCA_038087645.1. Classification (NCBI taxonomy): domain Eukaryota; kingdom Viridiplantae; phylum Streptophyta; class Magnoliopsida; order Poales; family Poaceae; genus Saccharum; species Saccharum hybrid cultivar. The sequence continues at coordinate 37,468,411 of JAQSUU010000113.1, forward strand.
GGAGTTGCAGACCGGCACGTAGACGCGTAACGCAGGACGCCCGGTCACACGCTCTTGGAACACGTGGTAGGCGGAGGTTGGATGGACGGTACATGAACAGAAAAGCAATCGCCGTAGGAGCGCGGATTCTACGAGGTATATGGAGTTTCATATTTCAGAAGCTGGCAGAATTTGCTAGTCCAGTCTAGAGGGCGGACCGCACGTAGCCTATAGGCAGATCTGAATCAGCGTGCCATCGTCCTTGGATCAGGGAACGGAAACCCCTGCGGGGGACCTATAGTTGGCCCTTGTTTAGATGACATCAAAATTCAAGTTTTTTCATTCTCTCCATCACATCAATTTTTAACCGCTTGCATGGAGTATTAAATGTAGGTAAAAAATAACTAATTACACAGTTTAGTTGTAAATCACGAGATGAATCTTTTGAGCCTAGTTGGTCCACGATTGGACAATATTTGTCAAATAAGACGAAAGTGGTACTATTCATCAGGTTGAAATTTTTTCCCAATCTAAACAAAGGGCTTGATCTTGGCCCTGTTCATCTGGCTTATAATTCGTTTTTTACAGCTTGTTTTTTCAATTGAAATAGTATTTTTTTCTCGCAACAAATCAGTGAACAGAGCCGAACGGGCCCTTGTCTAGGGGGCGTGCGCACGTGGCCAGGCACTCACATCTATACGAAGATCTGAATCCGTGTGCCAGCGTCGTCCTTGGATCTGGGAACGACAACCTCTTAACGTTTCTTGCGGTGTGGGGGGGAGCCAGGGAGCAAAAGGAAGGATCACGCTCGCACAGATGGCCGGGCCGGGCCACTTGTGTCGTGCTTGGTGTCCGGTAGTACGGTACCCACTGCACTGCACAGATCGTCAGAAAATTGCTTCTCCCAGCAGGGTCAGCTTGCCCCTCCAATCTCGACCTCAGCGATTACGAGTGCATACATAGTACCCCCGTTTAATTTCTGGCCCAACCTTGTAGTCTAAATTACACCTCGGGCTGAATCACTTTTGGTATGCCGATGAACGTCAGCACTCCTGATTGCATTTAATCCGCTAGCTAAATAAACTTAAAAGAAAAGTTTAGCACGCGCGTTCATCCCACTCAAAAAAGAAAGAAAGAAAGAAAAACTAGGATGGCAAATTGACATTTTATGTGTCCACAAAAGCCGCCCTCATCCGTTACTGATTTTTACTGAACGCGCACGCTGCGTGGTGCATCTTTCTCTTCACTGACACAATTGCACGCGTTATGTTGCTAGTAAACGAGACGACGGGCAGCTCAAAAGTCAAACGAGAGAGAAAGGGAGGGAGGGCGACATCGCATCCATCCGTCCGGCGATAAGGGAGGAGAGGAAGAAAAGAGGAGGAGATGAGCAGCTGCCTTTGCCTCCCCAAAAAGAAGGAGGGGGCAGCGAAGCCGTCCATAGATTCAACCACCACATCAGTCGTTCAGATCCCGAAGCCCACCCAACCTCCACCTCCTCCCTCCAAGGTCCGTTCCCTCCTCCTCCTCGCCTCCTCCTGCACCCTCAGCACCATCCTCCAAAGAGTTATCTCCTCCTATCCCTCTGTTTTCTTTTCCTCTAGTATGTTGCCATCAGTAGCGACTGCATGCAGCTTCCACTTTCTCCCTGTATAGTATTGTGGTGGTGCAAAGATCCCTGTTTCCCTTTTCGATCACCTTTGTGCATGCTTTTCTTGTGGTATGTTGGCAAGGAGGACAAACATTGCATCATGCCCCCTTCTCTCTCTCTTTCTACCCCCTCATGCTGCATCACGATCACGAGCATGCAAGTTGGTCTTTCTGTGGTTGGCAAACTCACTGATCGACGATGTTTCTCTGTTGATATTGCAGGGCATGGACGCCGTCGAGCGCTTGAAGGTCGGGTTCCAGAAGTTCAAGACCGAGGTCTATGAGTAAGTCATTCTGAGCTGTTTTCTGCAGCACCCGCTGATTTCTTTTGTGAATTCTGTGAGCTAACTGATCCCGTGCTTCTTTGATTTTTTTTTTGGCAGCAAGAAGCCGGAGCTGTTCGAGCCTCTCAAGGGCGGCCAGGCCCCCAAGGTATGTGCTAATACCATACGGCCTTCTCTTATCGGCTCCCTTGTACGCCGCTAAGGTTTTTCTTGTCTCTAGCTAGCTAGCCACTCCGGCCAACTAGCCCAAAGATTTGGTATACTACTTGCTGGTTGCCCAGCTGTCCAGGTTGAGGCAAGCTCAGAGAACCGAGTCGTTGCTGGTTCCTAGTACTAGCTCTGTAGCTCATCACCGTCCCTGCATTATTGCTGCGCATTCCCATCTGCCAGAGGCAAGAGGCCAGCAACCCTGCCGCACCACCCTGGGTGCAGTGCGCACGCAGCATTATTTACGCTGCAGTAATCAAAAGGAGAAACGGATTGTCCTAATTGCACGGTTTAACGCTGATGGTGACAGCTTGTCGCCATTAGCGGCCACTTGGCAAGCAGTAGTCTGTTGGATGTATACTATATAACTACTCCAATTTTGGCACTAGTAGGCCATGGCGCAAAGAAATGGTGTAGTGCGATACATGCATGCATGCATAATCCTTCATACCTCCCACCCCCCCGCCGGCCACCACTGTGGTGAGCACTAACACGCGCGCTGCCAGTGCATCCCCATGTGCAAGGCCATACGCTGCATGCTAGCTGGTGATTTGCATTTGGTTTGTAAATTATTGAGATGCCGCCGTCCCTATATAGGCTCACTTTGCAGATGACGGATATAGTATGTTAGTATATTGATTTTTCCTTGTGTTTCCTAGTATTATAACCTGGTGCCAGAATCTTTGCAAAGTACAGAGTTTATTGTTTCATTCTGGGAGTTTTGAGCTGGCACCAATCCCATGCGCCTAATTAGTACCCCTATCACTTCATGCATGCATGCATTGTTACTAGTGCTCAAATATTCTTTGTAGTAAAGGACAAGATAAAAAGCACTCTAGTTTGGCGTACTCGATCTGTGGAAAACAAAGAGCTAGCTACTCTGTACATTTGAACTACTCCTAGTATATATACTGGTCAATTCACCTTCTAGTCGTGTTGACTTCTTTTTTGAACTATAATGGTGACTTCCATCATTATTACATTTGAACGCCAGAGCAACAGAATAACAGATGGTGGTGACCAGCCATTTCAGATGCCTCATCATTTTGATTTTTGTATGACACTCGCATACAGTACCATAGTAGTAAACGTACTACTCCATTCCAAATTATAAGACGTTTGACTTTTTTAACCCCAAGTTTGACCACTCGTCTTATTCAAAAAAATTGTGCAAACATAGTCAAATTTAAGTCATTCTTGAAGAACTTTTATTAATAAAGCAAGCCATGATAAAAGAAGTGATATTTTACAAATTTTTTTGAATAAAACGAGTGGTCAAACTTAGTGTTAAAAAAGTCAAACGTCTTGTAATTTGGGATGGACCTATTACTACACAACACAAAGAGACGTGAACCCCAAGTCTCCTTACTTTTTTTTTACAACAAGTCTCCTTACCTTAAATAATGCAAGGGGAGACATGTAGATAATACGAGGTGTGTATTAGCGTTCATCATTCCATGGCTAATGTGTGGTCCACCCATGATTGACCACAGGCCCCACCATTCCCATTGAGCTGTCGACCGACCGGTCCTGTTCCTGTCCTGTGGTTGTGAAGCACTGGTCCCTTGCTCACCTCACGGGATTCTTTCTTCCGTCCTGCTCGCTGTGCTCAGAAGCCGGGCGCAAAATTTGTTGCGAGAGAAAAATACTATTTCTTTACTGAAAAAATACGGCTTAGAGCAAGGCTAATGAATACGCCCGCTCGCCGGCTGCAGGAAGCTCCAGGTCACCGAGCTGCCGAGCAGTGGTCCGATCTTTAATGATGAGGTGCGACGCGGAAGAACCGGAGTGGAGGAGCAGCAGCCACAGTACATTTCACCCGTTTTTCGTCGGCGTCTCGCGAGTCGCTCGCTTTCTCTCTCCTGCTTTCTCTCTCCCACATCGGATCTCGCCAGCTTCGCGCCGCTTATAATACTTGCTCTTATAAGCCAAGTGAACATGCTCTGTTCATCGTGAGTAGTTGGTTTATGTGGACGTGTCCTCTCCTCTCTCCTGTCCTCTCACACCCCTTGCAAAAGTAGTTAGGCGCATAAATGTTGGGCAGGGCCTGTTGCTTTAGCCTTGAGAACACTGTGTGTATTCGCATCCATATCTCACTGGCCATGCATGCCGATCCTCGAGGAACTATGCTCGTTCTACTACACTACAGATGTCTCAAAGTTTGTGGAAGATGATTGCATTACGCCATGCGTCCTAATCGCATTTGTAGAATTGTAGCATGGATTTGGACACCCACATCTCAGGGCCAGATAAACCCGTCACGTGAAGTTCGTTCTCGGTTCACTCATGCATGCGTATACGCAGGCTCACTTTTGCGTGCCAACTTGGCCGGAAATATTCTTGCTTGGCCGCCGGGAATGGGATAGATAGATCAGCGTGTTGAGTTTTCTTGGCCGCTGATCGCCCCGAGAGCCACACGGAAACCAGCGTAGAATATCCTTGTCGCAACTAATAGGCACGGAAGGAAGCTTCCTGCAGCATTGGAACAAAGACAGGCGGGTCAAAACTCCAAAGTTGCCGCCTTTTGGTTTTGGCGGGTGTAGTCCTCCACTGATCTGGCCGATCTACCTACCTGCTTATCGATAAGAGTCATGGCCCATGGGAACCGGGCTGGTTTTGCTTTGCGTGCTCCCTCTTTTTGCCGACCTGATGGTGATTTTTCCTCTGCTGCATGCAGTACATGGTGTTCGCCTGCGCTGACTCCCGTGTGTGCCCGTCGGTGACCCTGGGCCTGCAGCCCGGTGAGGCCTTCACCGTCCGCAACATCGCCGCCATGGTCCCACCCTACGACAAGGTACGCGTACACACTGACCGATGGACGTCTTTTTTCTTTTTCTGGCCCGGGCGCCGCCGGGAGTGCATTGACAAACGCCGCACACGGTCTCCTTTCGTTTTCTTCAACTGCAGACCAAATACTCCGGCACCGGGTCCGCCATCGAGTACGCCGTGTGCGCCCTCAAGGTGGAGGTTCTCGTGGTCATCGGCCACAGCTGCTGCGGTGGCATCAGGGCGCTCCTCTCCCTCAAGGACAGCGCGCCTCACAACTTGTAAGTTGTCATCGTAAAAATATACAAGTTCCATTCAGATTAAAAAGTGTCGTGTGCCTGTGTCATGATTTTGATCCTAACACATGTTGTCTGTTGGTTTGGTGGTGTACCCAGCCACTTCGTTGAGGACTGGGTCAGGATCGGCTCGCCTGCCAAGACGAAGGTGCAGAAAGAGCACGCCTCGGTGCCGTTCGATGACCAGTGCTCAATCCTGGAGAAGGTACGTACACGGTACACGCACGAGCAGGTAGTCTGTTGCATGAATGGATTGATTTTGCTCACCAAAGGACCTTGTGTTTCTGAATGTCTCTGCAGGAGGCCGTGAACGTGTCCCTCGCGAACCTCAAGACCTACCCCTTCGTCAAGGAACGGGTGGCCAAAGGGACCCTCAAGCTGGTCGGCGGCCACTACGACTTCGTGTCCGGGAAGTTCGTCACATGGGAGCCTGTAGGGTCCACAACCTTCTTTACACTTTCAAGTCGTACATGTTGTATCTGAGACCACATCATTTTCCTCCTGGCACACTCTAGATCCAAGCTTCTGATCCCCTTTCTCTCCAGCGTTGCCATCGCAATTTCTTTCTAAGAACAACAAAATCACCACCAATTCCAGCCCACGACACTTGAAATCGGCCCCCGTCATCTTAAATCAACCTGCTTCTAGTCTTCAGTCTTCTCTGACAAAAGATCGAACTCTATCTCCACCCCAAATCCATCTGTCTGCTGCACCTAGCTTCGTTTGGCCTTGCCCTCGTCTCGAATTTCTAACCTCGTCAGTGCACCAGGCTTGTCTGTGATGCTGGGTATGAGGCCATGGCCATCGAGGTCCATCTACCACAAAGACGCCACTGCCTTTCCATGGCCACCATGGTTTGCCGAATCAGTGGTCCCTCGAGGAAGCAAACGTCATGTTGGAGTCGTTCTTCTCCACAACGTGCGCTCAAGTAGCCATCGACATTCCGCTTCATTAGGCGATACATCTTGTCCACAAAAGCCGCTCTCAGCCGTTACTGATTTTTTTCATGAAAGCGCGCCGTGCAGTGTCTCTTTCTCTCACAGAGACAATTGCACGTGTCATCATGTTCATGTTGCTAATAATCTAGACGACGGGCAGCTCAAGAGGTGAATGAGAAAGAGAGAGAGGGGGGGGGGGGGGGGGGAGGGAGGGCCGCACCACATCCATCCATCCGGCTATAAGGGAGGAAAGGAAGAAAAGAGGAGAAGATGAGAAGTTGCCTTTGCCTCCCCTGTTATATATAAAAAAGAAGTTCGCTCCTCCTCCTCCCTCACCCTCGGGCCTCGGCATCATCCTCCACACAGCACACACAGTGATCTCTGTCCATCCCTCCATTTTCTTTTCCTCTGTTGCCATCACTGGCCTCCAGCTTCTACTTTCTCCTTGTGTTGTAGGCATTCCAAAAATCTTGGAGAGTCAAAGCATCTTAGGTTTGACCAAAATTATAGAAAAAATTACAAAAATTTATAACATCAAATAGGTATACTATGAAAATATAATTAATGAAGAATCTAATGATACTTAATTGGTGTTATAAATATTATTATCCTATCATATAAATTTGAGATCATTTGACTCTCCAAGATTCTTAGAATGTCTTATAATTTGGGATGGAGGGAGTACCATGCTAGTGCAAAGAAGATCCCTGTTCCCTCTTTTAGATCACCTTTGTGCATGCTTTTCTTTTGGTCCGTATCCAAGGAGGCCAAACATTGCATCATGCCCCTTCTCTCTCTCTCTACCCCTCATGCTGCATCACGGCCATGAGCATGCAAGTTGGTCTTTCTGGTGATGGCGAACTGATCGACGATTTTCTGGTTGTTGGTCCTGCAGGTGACGGACGCCATTGAGCGCTTGAAGAGCGGGTTCGAGCAGTTCAAGATCGAGGTCTATGAGTAAGTCATCTCTCTACTCATAGCTGTTGTTTTCTGCAGCACCTGCGTTTGGTTTAATCTTTTCAGTTTCAACTGCCTGATTTATTTTGGGAATTCGGAGAGCTTCGACTGATCATATGCCTCGTTTTTTTTGCAGCAAGAAGCCAGACCTTTTCGAGCCTCTCAAGTCCGGCCAGGCCCCCAGGGTATGTGTAGGGACGAAAATGGATTAGGTTCGCATAGAATCGAATCTAGATATCATCTTTTACCGTATTTATATTCAAATTCAAATACGGATACATATATTTTCGAATATGAATATAAAACGGATGTCTCGGATTTGAATTTCTATTAGGAGATTTACTCAATTCAACTCAAAGTACATACTGTTAAATTCAACATGCATGTATAAAATTTTACTACTAAACTCATCGATAACCAAAGTAGACTATATGAAAGTACACTTCTAATAATCTTCAATATCAGATCGCAAAGAAAGATCTCCAATATCGAAGTAAACTGAATCGTAGTGGACAATATTTAATAAAATAACAGGTCAAGTGGAGAAGTTTAAATAAAAATGGTAAGCAACCATTTTGGCTTTATCAATTTTTTAGGTATACAAGTTATTAGAGTACAAGTGTTTGTATATAACTTAAAACTAATGGTGACAGGTTGTCGCCTTTAGCGGCCAATTGGCAAGTACTAGTAGTAGTCTGTTGTCCGTCCTAAAATAAATACAGATATTATTTGTCGAGGAGTAACTTTTTCAGTTTGACTAAAAGTAATACCAATATTTTTTATCTTTAAATAAATTTATCATGAAAGTATACTTAATGCTCAATCTAATGATATTTATTATACATCATAAATATTAATATATTTTTATATAAATCTAGTCAAAATTTAAAAGTTTGACTTCTTGCAATGCGAGGAAAAGTATATAACTAGTCCTATAATTATTTTGTACAAGCCTGCCCTATGAGGCATAGGCTTCAACTTTGGCACTAGTATTCATAGCGCAAAGACATGGTGATGGGATACATGCAGTCATGCAATCCTTCACAACTCCCACTGCCCACCGGTCACCACTGTTACGGGCACTAACATGCGCGCCGCGAGTGCTAACCCATGTGCTGCATGCTAGAGCTGGTGGTGATTTGCATTTGAAACCGGACTCGATTTTTCGTGCTCCCTCTTTTCCCGACCTGATGGTGATCTCCCTCTGCTGCATGCAGTACATGGTGTTCGCCTGCGCTGACTCCCGTGTGTGCCCGTCGGTGACCCTGGGCCTGCTGCCCGGTGAGGCCTTCACCGTCCGCAACATCGCCGCCATGGTCCCAGGCTACGACAAGGTACGTGCACAATGACCGTGACCGACACAATGGACGTCTATTTCTTCTCGGCCCGGCCGCCGCGGGGCATTGACAGAAGATCGAGACTCACATGGCCGCCTTTCGTATTCGTCGACTGCAGACCAAGTACACCGGCATCGGGTCCGCCATCGAATACGCCGTGTGCGCCCTCAAGGTGCAGGTCCTCGTGGTCATTGGCCACAGCTGCTGCGGTGGCATCAGGGCGCTCCTCTCCCTCCAGGACGGCGCACCTGACAACTTGTAAGTCACCGCCGTAAACTATACAAGTTTCATTCAGATTAAAAAAAAACTCGTGCGTCTCGTGTCATGATTTTGATCCTAGATTGTTGTATGTTGGTTTGATGGTGTACCCAGCCACTTTGTTGAGGACTGGGTCAAAATCGGCTTCCCTGCCAAGATGAAGGTGAAGAAAGAGCACGCCTCGGTGCCGTTCGATGACCAGTGCTATATCCTGGAGAAGGTACGTACACCGTACACGCACGGGCAGTTAGTTGTTGCATGAATGGATTGTTTGCTCACCAAAAGACCTGGTATCTCTTAATGTTTCTACAGGAGGCCGTGAACGTGTCCCTGGAGAACCTCAAGACCTACCCCTTCGTCAAGGAAGGGCTGGCCAACGGGACCCTCAAGTTGGTCGGTGGCCACTACGACTTCGTGAAAGGGGAGTTCCTCACATGGAAAGTCTAGAGCTAAGCCATCTGGTCGGCCCAACTCCTACATCATCGTAAATATATACTACATACCTAAAGATATGCACCCGATCGTTGTGAATGCGTGGAGTACTACCTGTTTTCAGCAGCTACATACATACCGGATCGCCCAATGTGAATGTAATAAGCAATAGCATTTTCAACCGCTTTCATTTCTAATGCTGAGATTTTATGTACTATATATTATATGATGCACAATTTGACCACCTTGTGGTCAAAAGACATCAGCTATATATAATCCTTTTTTCACAATTTGTTATGAAGAGTACCTTTTTTTTACCATTAGCTAATCCAGAAACTCACCAGGGGCAAAACAATAGGACCTACTTTTGAAGCAAGGGGAGCAAAACCTACGGATGGAAAACCCCTTATGAACAATTAAGATGATAACTAAAATGATATCCCTATGGATTACCTATCAGGGGAAAAGTCTAGGATTCCGAAGAGATCGGAGTTTCCAAATTAGGCCTAAAAGGCTAGAAATCATACTTGTCATACACTAATAGATCTAACAAACAAAACTCAATTCAAAGTGCTTAATTAAACAATACATCATTAATGATAGAAAGGTACCTAACAAATAGCTTCTGATAACTAAATGATCAAATATATCTTCACAATTTTCACACCACTTGGACCGCCATCCTCCATTCCACATACAAAAATAAAAATGTCATAGTTCTTCGAAAAGAAAGATAATATTATGGATTGAAATGAACTAATACAACACACACCTCGAGCCCTCGTGCGGTAAATTTATCTTACAGTTTCTTAAGCCTTGTAAGCGCTTTAAAATTTTAGTTAAATGAGCTTTATATGCCTCATGTTCTGCTACACTTGTCACTGTCCACACATGTTCTACACTTTGCCTTTAACTTTTGAAATCAATTGCTCCTTTTCTTGCATTACTATGAAAGCCATCAATTGCTTGAGCATGCTCCATGAAAGAATCATTTCCCTTATTCCAATTCTTGAACCCTACTTTGGTGAGTGCATCATTACCAAAATTGCTAGTCTTCTGTGGTTTAAAGAAGTAGCAATAAAAGCAAAAGGCTGCATCCTTGGCCATGCTATACTCTAACCCATCAAATTGATCAAACCATGATTGAACAAAACTTCTTAATTGACTTTTTGTTTTTTTATGTGGACCAATTGGTTAATATGGACCCATACGTAGATATGCTCTCCTAGCATCATCCCTAATATCTTGATGGAAGCCATCAATTGGCTTTTTAAAGCTCCAGATCAACAACTATATCATTCATATCAAGCTCAATGTGGGGTCCTTTTTGTTCAACTTGGCTCTCATTAGTTGCAAGCTTTGAAGCATCTTTCTTAGCACGATATGTTTCCATTCTAGTCTATTGTTATGCCCTATAATATGACATATTGCAAACTAAAATCACCGAATCACAATCACTAAATATTAAAACTAAAAATAGAAAAGGATCTAGATGATTGGATCTCACAGTCTCACCTCACTACCAGTCTACCACTGAGAATTGGGAGCAAGAGACAACCAACAAGTGAAGGGGAAGGGGAAGGGCCAAAGGGCCTGCCGATCGGGCGTCCTGTCCCCTGGCATAGCCGCCCAGGCGACCTAGGTAGCCCCGCAGCTGGGCGGGCACCGGGCCCCTGGCTGTGACTGCTAGTAGCTGGGCTCAACTGATCAAGGAGGCACAGAGCAGGGCGTTGGCAGGCAGGTGCAGCCGATAGCAGCATAGGCGGGAGCCACTACGTGGGACGTTGGACTGGTGCGAGGTAGCAGGCGGGGTCGTGAGGACGGCCAGACAGGGCACAGTTGGCAGTCGCAGTCTCGAGTCTAGGGCAGGAGGCAGGGGGCATGGGCGCTACGCGCTAGGCAGGGGGTGGATCTAGGGATGGATGGGGTCTATTGGGCTAGGCTGAAGATGCGTTCCCTAGGAATTAGGACCACAACAAGGGTTGCAGCCACCCGTGCATCTACCTCTGTTTTTTACTACATTATACCTTATGCTATTCATCTTGTCTATCTCTGTATGAAATGTTGATGACGCTATTGTTGGGGGAATGCCCTCGCAGCGACACCCAAGATTTATACGTGATTCATGAAGACTACTTTCGGACTCTGAGTAGAGCTTGACTCACTCTAACTCCCACTAGCACTAACACTAACACTAACACTAATGCTAGTACTATCTTGAGAGAGTGGGGAGATTCTTCTTCTTGAGGTGTGTGTACAACTGGTGCCAATTACCCCTATTTATAGTGTACATTAGCAGGGGGTATTTGTATTGCAGTTGAAGGCGGTGGAGCTGACAAGGGGAGTCGAGCGACCCCCTATAGGGTCGGCCAACCCAGGGATGGCCACCGCCATTGATCCAACGCCTCATAGTGCTTCCTAATGGCAGTTCGTGGTTACCCAAGTTGTTTAGATGCCTTGGTGATTAGCCATGTATGCATGGTCGGCTATCCAATCCTTGGGAGCATCCTTATGAGCCCTTGGATCAAACTAACAATGGATCAACATGCCAGGACGTTCCAAAGTGTGTTTCCTCAGTGAGCCCTGGATTGGTGAGGTGGCACTTGGTGGGGCCAAGTCAGGCGACCCAGGTTGGGGACAACTGACCCCACCAGGTGGCCCTTGGTGGCCATGCCTTGCTCCGTTGCCTCTTAGTGCTTAATTTTGATGAATTTGCATATTTGTTCCTGCATCCAAAACATTCCCGAGTACAAGTGGAACCAAGTAAAATTATAACAAAAGCATTGCTTTTATGTTGTTTGGATGCTCAAAGTGAAGACATGTTGATGGTTAGAGAAGGGGTTTAAGGACCATGTTGAGCTTGTTTCTTGAACCCTTCCTATCATATTTCGATTACCCCACTACACTATCGAACTAAGTTGTGGTAAACACTAAGATCTCTCATTTAGTATCATTTCTGGTTACAATTTTCCCTTAGGATTAAATAAGTAATGATATATACCTTGAAACACTCCTTGGTGAAGTGCTCCAACGGTATTATGTACGCTTGCGGAATCCTCTACTTGAACATAAGAAATAGCAACAATCATTTCTGGCATCATTGCCGAGGAAAGCATAAGCCTAGGAATTTTAATATATTTGAATCTTAAGTTCGCCATGAAGTTGGCTATGGTCAGAATCTTAAAACTAAATATTCAGTTTGCCATCAAGTTATCATCTGTAGTTTGCCCTCAATTTTCATCTCAGAATCAAACCTATTCAAAGAATGAGGTTCTGCAGCACTACCAAAGCAGGTTATGGTCGGTAAGACATATAGTAGAAGAAGGCGCCCAGACATGTTAGTGGACTAATTAATTAGGGAGGGACCTAGGCTCAATTGTTATAGATTAGATCTAAAAAGAGTAGCAGGGGATATGTACTCTATTGATAACATGTCTAAGCCATTAGCGTTCTTATATATATATATATATATATATATATATATATATATATATATATATATATATATATATATATATATATATATATATATATATATGATGGTAGAATTATCAATAGAGACAAGCAAGTTTAGGGTTAATCCCTTATCTCTTCTCTCCCTCCCCCTCTCTCTCTCTCTGCAAGCCACTGCTCCCTCCTTTCCCATGCCACGCCTCCACCGCCGCTGCCCGCAACAGCCCTGCTGACACCTAGCCGCCGCCTGCAGCCGCCCTAGGCCAGGTGCAGCCGGCGTCCCAGCTGCCCGAAGTCGTCCAGCCCTTCTCCCATCAGCCCTTCGCCTAGCGAGATCAAATGCGTGACAGGAACACTTTGCTCCTTTGCAAGATTATCCATCCCCATACATAATCTCATTAAGTGAGCAGCTACCCTTGGCAAAATCTTTTCCTACGCAATGGCTACTTCTTTGCGTATGAGATAAGGATCTTGAGCTATCGTTAGTACATTTGGCCTCTCTATGTCAGCACTAGCTTATCAAGACCTGTGAATGTTGAAACAATTGTAGAATGAAAGTGACATGAATATTTAGCACTAAAATCTCCTATAGTACACTAAATGCCTAAATGTTTTAACTGACATTCCTCATTAGTTGGGCAAGCGCAAGTGCGATGAACTGGAACACAGAGTACAGGAAGCCGATCACATTCATGGCCTACGAGTACCTATGCCCCATAATCGTGACACATAAACAGAATCAGCCAACACAAAGCTAGAACCCTATCATGTGAGTAAAAGGAATCAAGGGGATTGTTCTTAGCGCGTACCCAGTTGTGAACCTAGAACAAATTAGAGGGGGTGCACTTCTCTGGTAGGTCTAAAAATTTATGCTGCAACTATGGTGAAAATTTAACCTAAGTAGTAATTTTCATTTGGGGGGGTGTATCCGCACCCACAAACGATTATGTAGCTTCGCCACTGCGTGTAGTTGTTGTAGGAGTCACGGGCCAGCTCTTGCGGGTGTTGGTAGCGACCATGACGAGCATGGCAAGGCAGAGCCCCGCGACCGCACTCCTGGCCAGCAGCATGGCATGCTGCATCGCTGCTGCCCAGCGCTTGCGTGACAGGATAGTGGGCACCGCATGGTCGCCCAATCTGACCTGCACATAAGCTGGGCCCGGAGGAGCCGGAGCGAGAGAGGGAAACAGAGTTAGATCCGGTGTCGTGATGGGCACGGGCAGCGGGGCCACCACAGCTGTGGCGATAGATCATGGCGAGCGCAATGCGGCGATGCGGCCACTGCTCCATGAGTACCAACCCCCAATTGCTCTACCGTCGTCGTAGAATCTAACCATAAAAATAGATATATTATAAAAGTATAATTAATGAACAATCTAATCATAGTTATTTGGCATTATAAATGTTTTTATTTTATTTTATTAATTTAGTTAATTTTGAGATTTTTTGACTGCTGAGAAAATTAAAATAACTTACAATTTAATAGCGATGGAGCAGATAGAAGTTGATATTGACAGAGGCCTTGTTTAGTTCATGGGTGAAAAATTTCTAGATGTCACATCGGATGTTTCATGGGATGTCGGAAGGGGTGTTCGCATACTAATAAAAAAACTAATTACATAAATCGCCTAGAAACCGCGAGACGAATTTATTAAGCCTAATTAATCCGTCATTAGCACATGTGTGCTACTGTAGCAATTATGACTAATCATGAACTAATTAGGCTGGAAAGATTCATCTCACAAAATCTATGCAAATTATACAATTAGTTATTTTATCTATATTTAATGCTCTATATATGTGTTTAAATATTCGATGGGACGAGACCAAAAGTTTTTAGAGGAAAACTAAATAGGGCCGGAGATAAAATCCATCCACGTGTAGTGAGCACATCGCACCCGGCCACTCGCCCACCCTGCCCGACGCCCATTTCCACCCGTCTCGGACTCTCGGGTCGTGTTTGGTACTCTGCTCCTGCCCTGCCCAGCTGTCTCGACTGCTCCGGGGGCGGTGGCCGGTAACACCAAGGCCTCGTTTAGTTTTCCAAATTTACACTAAATTCTACTATAAAAAAGAAGATTTTCTATCACATTAAAATACCAGCACATATATGGAGTACTAAATATAGATGAAATAAAAAACTAATTGTACAGTTTTGTTGTACTTTGCGAGATGAACATTTTGAGCCTAATTAATCAATGTTTAGACAATTTTTACCAAATAAAACCAAAATTACTACAGTGCTCTATAGTAATTCAGGGTGTGCAAAATTTGGTAACTAAGGCCTTGTTTGGTTTCAAAGGGACTAGAGACTAGAGACTAAATTTTAGTTTCTTGTAGTCTCTAAATTATCAAACACAGGGACTAAAAGAGAGACTATTAGTCTCTAGTCCACTTGACTCTCTTGAAAGGCTAATTGAGACCTCTGTGGATAGTCCCTGGTCCCTAGTCCCAGGAACCAAACGGGCCCTAAAGGAAGCCGAAGGGAGTTACATCCCGGAGTGCAGCCGGGCCGCTCCTCCATAACAAACACCCCCTCGGCGTCTCTCACCAGTCACCACGCGCGGACGCGCCGCAAACAGTCCTCCGCGGCTCCGCCCGGCGGTCCTACGGTCCTAGCACCGTGTTTCCTCCGTCCATTCGCTGCAACAAGTCGGCAGCGCCCGCCTCCCGACGCCCCAAGCTCCGAACCGCTCCTCCTCCGTTTCCCACCCATCCAGAAGACGCAGGCGCAGAGCAGGGTTCGCCGCCAGCAGATGCAGGAGCTCGGCGGATCCACATCCTTGACCAGCCGATCCTCTACAGAAGGTGCTCCGCTGCTCCTCCCGTAGTCCTGCTCCCCCATATTTGAGTTCTTTGGCTGCGAATCGACTCATGGAGGGGAAACTTTCTCGGGGACGGCGACCCCGGCGGGTAAGGAATCCCCGTGCGGGGACGGGGATGTGGAGAAAAACTAGATGGGGAGAAAACCTGTCCCGTGGTCAAACCTACCCCGACGGGTAATTCACCATGGCCATCGAGTTCCATCTACCACAACGACGCCACTGGCTTTCCATGGCGACCGTGGTTCGCTGAATCTGTGGTCCCCCGAGAGAAAATTGCTATTATAGGACTTCAAACATGTGGCTTTGCTATTATAGGATTTCTAACGTCGACTTTGCTAAAACGACATCTGAAACGTTGAGACTTTGTTTTCAATGACATTATGTGCTTTTAATTGTATTTCTCATCTCAAATACATGTATTTTGCTATGACTTGACCATTTTGCCTTGCTAGCTACCCACTTGCAATTTGCAGTTGTAGTTATCATCCTCATGCTAGAAACACATGTATGGTTATCCACTAATACGGTTACCTGAAAAAAAAACAATGAGATAATTGTACTACAGAGAAATTGCACATTCTTAGTTAGCTTCATTTTCTAATTTCTAGCAAAGCAAAATAGGTGCATACATGTGTGTCTAGCACAGAAGAATTGGGAAGCATGGTAATGTCACGTCAGAGTTTAAATAGAAAGTGCTCTCACATGGTGCCTCTGTACACAAGTTCAGACAATGCATGCTGCTATCAAGTCACATGGTGCCTCTGTACACAAGTTCAGACAATGCATGCTGCTATCAACGTACAGAGGCATGCATGCATGCAAAGTGCATATATGTATATATAGTAGTACATGAAATTTACTGCCAAATAGAATGAATGAAATAATAAAAACATTATTCACCTCCACAGTAGCGCTGCCTTTCATTTCCTGGCATTTATCCTCCAAGGGCAAGGGCGGCCTTCATCACTGGACTTGCAAAAAGCCCTATATATCGTCTTACATGACTTCTCTACTCCTAAATGGAACTCCTTCTTAATGGCAAATTGCCGAACTGCGAGCTTGAACTCCTCCATTGCCAGGCCACTGGGCGCCGCCTCCAGACGACCACGCGCCGCGGCGGCTAGGGCAGCGCTGCCTCGACGTCCACGGCCGTGGCTAGGGCAGGCGCTGCCTCGACGTCCATGGCCCAAGGCGGGGGCTCTCCATCCATGGAGAAGAGAAGGCGGTGAGGGGAGGGGAGGAGTGGTGGCGGCGAGCGGAGGGAAGGAGGCGTCGGTCTCTGGGGTAGAAGAAACGTCGATCTCTCGGGTAGATGAATCGATCACGATAGATTAGATTAACAGAAGGGCAATACGGTCAATACGGCAAAATACGATAGATTAGATTAACAGAAGTATCAAAATGTCATTGAAAACAAAGTGCTAATGTTTTGGATGTCATTTTAGCAAAGCCAACGTTAGAAATCCTATTATAGCGAAGCCACATCTTTTAGAGTCCTAAAATAGCAATTTTCTCGTCCCCCGAGGAAGCAAAACGTCATTTTCGAGTCGTTATTCTCCGCAACCACAACGCGCGCTCAAGTAGAAGTAGCCATCGACATTCTGCTCAGACGCTTAATCTTGTCCACAGAAGCCGCGCTCAGCCGTTACTGATTTCTCCTGAACGCGCCGCGCGGTGTCTCTTTCTCTCAATGGCACAGTTGCACGCGTCATGTTGCTAGTAAACTGGACGGCGGGCAGCTCAAGAGGCAGCCAAACGAGAGAGAGAAAGGGAGGGAGGGCCGCATCGCATCCATCCGTCCGGAGATAAGAGAGGAGTGGAAGAAAAGAGAAGATGAGCAGCTGACTTTGCCTCCCCTGTTATAAAAGAGGAGGGGCCAGGGAAGCCGTCCATAGATTCCTCCGCCTCGTCAGTCGTCACTCCTTGAGAACCAGAAGGCCACACCCACCCTCCAAGAGTCCAAGGTCCGTCCCCTCCTCCTCCTCCTCCTCCCTCACCCTCAGCACCATCCTCCATTCCTCCACACAGCACACACAGTAATCTCTCCGTCAGTCCCTCCGTTTTCTTTTCCTCTGTTGTTGCCATCAGTAGCCTGTACCTACTGTGCTGGTGCAAAGAAGATCCCTGTTCCCCCTTTTAGATCACCTCTGTGCATGCTTTTCTTGTGGTCCGTGGGCGAGGCCAAAAATTGCATCAATGCCCCCTTCTCTCTCTGCCCCCCTCATGCTGCATCACGATCAAGAGCAAGCAAGTTGGCCTTTCTAGGGATGGCGAACTGACCGACGATTTTATGGTTATTCGTCCTGCAGGACATGGCGGACGCCGTCCAGCGCTTGAAGAGCGGGTTCAACAAGTTCAAGACCGAGGTCTATGAGTAAGTCATCTATCTACTCGATCAGAGCTGTTGCTTTCTCCAGCCCCGCGTTTGGTTCAGAGCTGTTGCTTTCTGCAGCCCCGCGTTTGGTTTAATCGTTTCAGTTTCAAGCCCATGGTGCTCGCCTTCTTCTGGGAATTCTGGGAGTTCCGACTGATCCTGTGCCCCGTTGATTTTTTTTCTTTTTCGCAGCAAGAAGCCGGAGCTGTTCGAGCCTCTCAAGGCCGGCCAGTCCCCCAAGGTACGTGCTACTACCATACTGCCTTCTCTGCTCATCTCCCTTGTACGCCGCTAAGTTTTTCGTCTCTAGCGACTCCGGCCGGCCGGTTGGCCGGGAGGTTATTCTGTCGTACTCGTAGGTGCTGGTGCTCCCGTGATCCTTAGCACAGATCCTAGATGGTTAATTAGGCAAAACCGCGTTCTGTAATTTCGGATTTTCCGTGGGGCTTTGGGCAACGAGTCAGAGTGCCCCACAGATTTGGTACTACTCCTAATTGGTTGCTGGTTGCCCAGCTGTCCAGGTTGAGGCAAGCTCTGCTCAGAGAACCGTGTCGCTGCTAGTACTAGGCTCTGTAGCTCATCAGGATCCCTGCATTGCACGCAGCCTTTGCGCCGGTAAAGAAGTCAAAGTTGCAGTAGACAAAAGGAGAAACGGATTGTCCTAATTGCACGGCTTAAAACTGATGGTGACAGCTGTCGCCATTATATTAGCGGCCAATGGGCAAGTTGTCTGGTGGATATACTACATAACTAGTCCTATCCATAGGGCACAAGCTTCAACTTTGGCACTACTAGTAGTCATGTCATAGCGCAAAGAAATGGTGTAGTGGGATACACCACTGTGGGGGGCACTAACATGCGCGCCACGGGTGCTAACCCATGTGCTGCTGGTGGTGATTTGCATTTGGTTGGTAAATTATTGAGATGCTGCCGTCCCTATATAGGCTCACTTTGCAGATGACGGATATAGTATGTTATGTCAGTACATTGATTTTCCTTCAGTTGACTAGTATAACCTAGTGCCAGAATCTTCTAAGTACAGAGTTTATTGTTTTAATTTATGGGAGTCTTGAGCTGGCATCAATCCCATGCGCCCAATTAGTAATTACTTCATGCATGCAATGCAAGCATAGTGTAGCTAGCTGGTTCTACTAGTTTTCCTACACGTAAAAATTACTAGTAGTCAAATATTCTTTGTAGTAAAGGAGAAGATAAAAGCAGTCTAATTTGGCGTACTAGGTCTGTGGAAAACAAAGAACTACTCTGTACATTTGAATTATATATAATAATGGTCACTTCCACCTGCTAGCCGTGTTGAATTCTTTTTTGAACTATAATGGTGACTTCCATCATTACTACATTTGAATGCCAGCAACAGATGGTGGTGACCAGCCATTTCAGATGTCTCATCATTTTGATTTTTGTTTGACACTCACATACCATACACAACACAAAGAGACGTGAACCCCAAGTCTCCTTGCCTTATGATAGAACAGAGATAATGCAAGGGGAGCCATGTACTAGATAAGAACAGGTGTGTATTAGCATTCATCATTCCATGGCTAATGTGTGGTCCAGCCATGATTGAGCACAGGCCCCACCATTCACCTCACGGGATTCTTTCTTCATCGTCAGTATAGGAGAGGAGTAGTTGGTTTGGACGTGTCCTCTCTCCTCTCCTCTCACACCGGCCCCTTGCAAAAGTTAGGCGCATAATTGTTGGGCAGGGCTATTGGCTGTTGCTTTAGCATTCAGAACACCGTGTATTCGCATCCATACCTCACTGGCCATGCCGATCCTCGAGAAAAATATGCTCTACTACACTACAGATGTCTCAGAGTATACAAAAAATAGTGGAAGATGATTGCATTACGCCATGCGCGATGCGTCCTAATCACCTTTGTATCCCGGGGCCCCTTTCCAAATCATGGCCTCCCAATTGTGAGCTAATCCAAGCCAGAACAAATATTCCAGTGTCCTGCCTCCTGAAGTCCTCATGGCTGATGCTGCTCTCTTGCCGTCAAAGCTTAATCTGCAGTGTTGATTTGGACACCCACATCCCAGGGCCACATAAACCCGGCCGTTACATGAAATTCGTTATCGGTTCATTCACTTATGCATATATGCAGCCTCACTTTTGCGTCCCAACTTGGCCGGAAATATTCTTGCTTGGCCGCCGGGAATAGTATGGGTCAGCGTGTTGTTCCTTGGCCGCCGATGTGCCCTGGGAGCACACGGAAACCAGGGCCTCGTTTAGATGCACCCTAAAAGTTGAAATTTTTTCACTTTCTCCATCACATCAATCTTTGGACTCATGCATGAAGTAGTAAATATAGGTAAAAAAAATAACTAATTACACAGTTTAATTGGAAATCACAAGATGAATCTTTTGAGCCTAGTTGGTTCATGATTGAACAATATTTGTCAAATAAGACGAAAGTGGTACTATTCATCAGGTTGAAATTTTTTTCAATCCAAACGAGGCCCAGAATATCCTCGTCCTCGTTGCAACTTGTACTAGTAGCACGGAAGGAACCTTCCTGCAGCCTGGATTTTCTCCATCCTGCCCCTGTAAAAAGAGCATTGGAACAAAGACAGGCGGGTCAAAACTCAAAAGTTGCCGCCTTTTGGTTTTGGGTGCCAGCTTGCAAATCCACCACAGCCAGAATCGTGTAGTATTCCACTGATCAATGATCAGACCGATCTGCCTACCGGCTTATCGATAAGAGCCGTGGGAACTGGACTGATTTTGCGGGCTCCCTCTTTTCGCCTACCTGATGGTGATTTTCCTCTGCTGCATGCAGTACATGGTGTTCGCCTGCGCTGACTCCCGTGTGTGCCCGTCGGTGACCCTGGGCCTACAGCCTGGTGAGGCCTTCACCGTCCGCAACATCGCCGCCATGGTCCCAGCCTACGACAAGGTACGCGTACACACTGACCGTCGCAATGGACGTCTATTTTTTTCTGGCCCGGGCGGGCCATTGGCGGACGACTAACATGGTCGTCTTTCGTTTTCGCCAACTGCAGACCAAGTACACCGGCATTGGGTCTGCCATCGAGTACGCCGTGTGCGCTCTCAAGGTGGAGGTCCTCGTGGTCATTGGCCACAGCTGCTGCGGTGGCATCAGGGCGCTCCTCTCCCTCCAGGACGGCGCACCTGACAACTTGTAAGTCGTCACCGAAAAATATATACAGGTTTCATTCATATAAAAAAATACTTGTGTACCTCGTGTCATGAGTTTGATCCCAGCATGTTATCTGTTGGTTTGGTGGTGTATCCAGCCACTTCGTTGAGGACTGGGTCAGGATCGGCTTCCCTGCCAGGGTGAAGGTGAAGAAAGAGCATGCCTCGGTGCCGTTCGATGACCAATGCTCCATCCTGGAGAAGGTATATACACCGTACACGCACGAGCAGTTAGTTGTTGTGTGAATAGATTGATTTTGCTCACCAAAGGACTTTGTATTTCTGAATGTTTCTGCAGGAGGCCGTGAACGTGTCCCTCGAGAACCTCAAGACCTACCCCTTTGTCAAGGAAGGGCTGGCCAACGGGACCCTCAGGCTGGTCGGCGGCCACTACAACTTCGTGTCAGGGGAGTTCCACACATGGGAAATTAAGAGCTAAGCCACCCGGCCGCCCGCTTAACAACTTCTACACCATCATAAATATATATACTACATACCTACCGATATGCACCCGATCGATGTGAATGCGTGGAGAACTACCTGCATGTTTTCAGCATGCAGCTACATACATATATACCGGATCACCCAATGTGAATGTAATAAGCAATAGCATTTTCTACCGCTTTTATTTCTAACGCCGAGCTTTCATTGTACTATATAATGTATTATATGATGATGAGTAATTTGTCCGCCCTGTTGTCAAAAGACATCAGCTATAGTCCTTTTTCCAATATTATTATGAAGCCTTTACCTTTTTCTATTGCCTTATGCTGTCCATCTTGTCTGTCTGTCTATGAAATGCTGATACCCCGTTCATGTCCTATTTATATTTGATGGACACCATTCTCCACTAACGATTGCAATTTATTACACGCGCCTTTATCTATTATGAGCGACGCCTTATCTCCATATCACTTTCATTTGCTACCTATCCAAATAGTTTTAATTTGCTTCTCAGTGCCGCACTACTATGTAGCTTCATGCAAATGGAGTAACCTAATGCCCTCTCTGTTCCTACTATTAGCTTCTCAATGACGTGTTATTTGTTTCCTCTTATACATTTTCACATTCAAAGTGCCTCTTCAGCTCTCAACCCTAGCTATTTAACGGGCTGAGCAAGAGAGGACACATTTCCTGCAACCAAACTGCAAAAGGAGATGTCTCCTTCTCAACGCACACTATGACAGGTCGCTTTGTATTGTTTCGTGACTAAGACTAGTCTATTTAATAAGCTGCCACGTAACCACTTTTAATGATGTGGTCACACTTTTAAGAAGAGAGAAGAAATGAGTTTTATGGGATGAAAATATCTTGACACGATTACGAACTCGCTATGAGTTATGAAATTAATTGTATATAAAACCATAGAATGAAACTTTCCATTAAGAGTGTGTGTTTCATCCATGTGTCATTTTATTTTATGTAATATGACAGTCTTGAGAAAACAACGTCATGAAACTCTCCACTGAGATTAGCCTAATACATCATGGTTCTCCTCATCACAAACTGTAAAAAAAAAGATTTCTAGGAACGGCAAAAAAAATTCTAAAACCAACACTATGTTATTGATTATAAAGACATGACCTTTACAGTGTGGTCTTTCAGCTTTGTTCCTAGAAAATTTATTTCTAGGTGCTGTTTTGTAAAGAAATCCATATGCATTTTCCCTCTGCACAACGTATGGCACATCGTCACCGTATTTGTAGGGGCGGCTTAAGATTTGTAGGCCGCCCCTATAAATCATTTTCCAGAAATTATGATTCCCAACCTAAAAAATAGAAAAAAAATAATTTTTTTAATCCGGAGAGGCTATATATAGAATCGTCCCTACAAATAGACTCATTTGGATTTGTAGGGACAGCTTGTTTGAAAAGCATTTGGGGCGGCTCAATATAGTGCAGCCCCTAAAAAAAAGGGAGGCATTACTATAAATCTTTTCTGTAGTAATGTCTATACCTATATCTCTATCTATATCTATATCTACTCTTCTATCTATTATTCAAGGGCAAAGTGATTTTTCTGTCCATTTTTATATTTTCATAATGCCCTCATGCTCCTCCCCATGACCTAGTCACCTGGACTCACGGTCCATGCTCATATGAGTTAAAACAACACACGTACATCAAGTGACGGTACGATATGGAGTTTGATTCCAAATAAGTTATATTACGATAACTGAAAACAAGTTGTCCAAATAACCATGTAGCAAGCTATGTGTTTGCCAGTATCTTTCCTATGTATGTATAAGATGAACTTCATAAAAAAAATGTATAAGATGAAACGCTCTGGAGATAAGACTGGCAGGGGCGCAGGGCTCGTATCTCTGCCTCCAGCTAGATGCAAATATCAACGTTGACAGGCCGGCCTCTATTATTATTTGTCTTTTAAGTTTGTACTGCTACTATAGCTTATAGACGACAGAGAAGGACGGCACGTACTGTTCGGGCGAGAAATGAAATGCCAAAAGCTTGTATTATTCGACCGGCCGGCCTTGTTTCCCTTGCTGGATGCTGGCAGTGTGACCAGGCGCCACGGTCCTAAAATTTCAGGGGCCCAGCCAGGGTCTATTGAACTCGAGGCCAGTTAATAATAATAATAATAATAATAATAATAATAATAATAATAATAATAATAATAATAATAATAATAATAATAATAATAATAATAATAATAATAATAATAATAATAATAATAATAATAATAATAATAATAATAATATATAAACACCTTAATAACGATACTCAATCTATGTGTATATGAAATGTTATCAAAATTCTCATAATGCATCCAAAAGCAATATTCACGTTGACAACTAAATTTGGCACTTTGGTAGGCAGGCATGATTTCACATCGATAATTGCCCGGATAATAGATTTAGAGATCATTTGGCTATTAAGCCGTCATGGTTGTCGTTGATGTCTTGGTAATCACATGACAATGCCTTCGCCCTCGGTTCCACGGCGTAGCTGGGTTTTGGAACGGAGGTGAGGGGGCTATCGAGCGAAGCTGCCATGCTCTCATTGTGTTTGTGTCGACGCTTTTGGTAGCACCATCCTTGTTCGAGGCATTGTCGGGAGGCCCCCTTTCATCTGGTCTGTTGAAAAACCTTGGTTCTCCTGTTGACATTTGATGACATTAGTTCATGTTATTCCCTTCTTCAGAGGCATCGTTGTGGAAAAATGTAGCACAATACATACTCCCTCTGTCCTCACGTACAGTGTATTTTCATTTGTCCTAAGTTAACCTATATTAAATTTGATTAAATTTATAAAAATAATAATAATAATAATAATATCTTCACCAGACTAAGGCCTCTCCTTGACCTTCAGGAGAGTTCAGTGAGTTAGCAGTGTATCTATATCTCTAAATATAATATCTATATCTATATCTAACTGCCTAATCTATCTACTCTTCTGTCTATTTTTTTATATTTTCCATAATGCCCTCACACCCCTCCCTATCCGCATGTGACCTAGTCACCTAGACTCACGATCCATGCTTATGCGAGTTAAAATAACACACATCCATCAAGCGATGGTATGGAGTTTGATTCCAAATAAAATGTATGACGATCACTAAATAAATATCTAAACAACAAATTGTACAAATGACCATGTAACAAGCTATGTGTTTACTAGTATCTTTCCTATATATAGTCCTGATATAGCACAATACATAGTCCCTCTGCCGTGTATATTTTCATTTGTCTAAGTGAATTCATCTTAAATTTGACTAAATTTATAGAAAAGAACAATAAATATCTTTGACATCATACCTTTTCATGGAATATTATGACTTACCTTTTTGATGTGGTAGGAGTTAATATGACTTACCTTTGGTAGAAGTTAATATGTTTTCTATAATTTAATTAAATATATGAAATGAATTGACTTAGGACAAATATAAATACGCTACTATATTTGGAGGAGGGGCCGAGGGAGTATACACGAGAGACGTCTCGGTCTGGACAGCTTCGCCGTTTACCGCGTCCATCCACCAACCATCCTGTTCCTGTCACACACGGCCGGAGTGGGGAGGAGGAAAAGAAGCTGGGCCGCTCCTTCTCCTGCCTCTCCCCTCTATAAATACACGGCCCCATCGCGAAGCAGCAGTCCGCAGACTCCTCCGATCCCTCCTCTTCGTCAATCCTCCAGAACCAGCTCTCTTCCTCTCCGACCGTGCGTGTAAGGTCCGTCGTCGTCGTCCTCCTCCCACCCACCATTCCCGTCCTTCCATGCATGCATCCATGATCCATCCATCTTCCAGCTTATCTAGCGCATGCCCTTTCGCTTTCTTTTTTGTTGCAAAAGGCAGATCCTGTATCCACTTTACATCACCTTCCCGCATGCTTTTCTTGTGGCATCATGTGGGGATCGGACAAGAAAAGCCAAAAATTCGAACGATCCCTCACAAGAAATCCGCTGATGCATCGAAGATTCGAGAATATACACACACACACACGCACGCTCTTGTGGGTGTGGAAAAGAGGTTGTCGACGATTAATAATTAATTAATTTGCGGTTCCGTTGTTCTTGCAGGCAGGACATGGCGGACGCCGTCGAGCGCTTGAAGACCGGGTTCGAGCAGTTCAAGGCCGATGTCTACGAGTAAGCAATTCTAACCCTGTGTGTACTCGATCGATTCGTAAATGGAGTCGATGTTATTCGAATCGGCGAACGAGTTTACGTGAACTGATCGATGTTGTGATCTACCTCCCGTTTTGGCAGCAAGAAGCCGGAGCTGTTCGAGCCACTCAAGGCGCACCAGTCACCCAAGGTATGTGTCCTGGCGGATCGTCCGATCTTCCTCGCTCTTGGAGCAGCGAAATGCTAGTATTTAATTTTCTGTTATTCTGCGAGTTTTGCGTCGTCGTATTCAGTGATTTTGAATTCCGTGGGGATTTGTCGACACTCCACCACACCTTGCTCCACGACAGTTCACATCCGGGCCGGGATCACGGGTCCCCCGTTGGGATGTTGCCAATAATGTGCTTTATGAGAAAAATTAATGACTGTAGATACTCCCTCGTTTCCAAAACAACTCAACTTCCCAAAGTCAAACTATTTTAAATTTGATATGATTTATAGAAAAGTGCATCAATATTTATGCCTGAATATATATTTTTTAAAAAAGAATGATGGTTTTTTTAATGAATAAAAAAATGATGGTCAAAGCTAGGAAAATCTAACTTAGATATAGAATAACTTAAATGGACAAATATATATACTTGCGATGATAGGTAGCAGCAGCTTCTCTCTCTCTTAATTTCTTTCTTCCTCATGAAGTATAAATATTGATATTGATATCGACGTCTTTAAAGTTAGCGGACGTTTGCCGTTGAAAATGTCGAGCGCGAGCTATAATACATACTAGTTACATACGTGCCGCTGGCTGGAACACAAGATTCCATACGTTTTCCAAGCCATATGCTGGTTCCTACCCCTAGCTGTACGTCACTCACCCTAGCTTTTATTTACCTTTTAGTTCCTATCCCCAAGCTTTTTTTTTTCTCGTTTAAGGAAGAGGCTGAGAGCCTGTGAACAAAAGGGTCAAAGGCTAGCTGTTTTTTCCTCCAAAGTGCAGTAGCAGCAGCTTTTCTTTTCTTTTTATCTTTTAGTATCGGAATCGGAAGAGTACATTCTCCACCGGCCGGCTGTTGACTGTTCTCTTTCTCTTGCCGTCCATGAATTGGCTGCATGAACTTACAGTACATGGTGTTCGCCTGCTCCGACTCCCGCGTGTGCCCGTCGGTGACCCTGGGCCTGCACCCCGGCGAGGCCTTCGCCGTCCGCAACATCGCCAGCATGGTGCCACCCTACGACAAGGTAATAAAGCATGCACACGCACGCCTCCTGCATGGCCTGGTGCCATTGATGCGACTCACACGTACGCACGCCTCCTGCAGACCAAGTACGCCGGCGTCGGGTCCGCCATCGAGTACGCCGTGTGCGCCCTCAAGGTGGAGGTCATCGTGGTCATCGGCCACAGCCGCTGCGGCGGGATCAAGGCGCTCCTCTCCCTCGAGGACGGCGCGCCCGACAAGTTGTAAGCACCAGTACTCTACCAGATGAACGAACGATTCAGACACTGATCACAGACAGCACTGGCGTTAAAGCTAGCTGTTTCTTCTTTTGCATCACCTTTTTGTTGTTGCCGTTGTTGACGAGAGCCTGCGTGTGTTGGCTGTTGTTTGTTTGATTGCCTTGTCCTGCAGCCACTTCGTGGAGGAATGGGTCAGGATCGGCGGCCCGGCCAAGACTAAGGTGCAGGCCGACCACGCCTCGGTGCCTTTCGAAGACCAATGCTCCATCCTGGAGAAGGTACGGTACACCGTACACACTACACACGATTTCTCTTTGACCACATTGTACACGCTATTGGCGTATGCTGTGTTGGATCTCTGAATACGACATGCATTTCGATCTCTGAATATACACTTTCATCTTGTTGCAGGAGGCCGTCAACGTGTCCCTTGAGAACCTCAAGACCTACCCGTTCGTCAAGGAAGGGCTGGAGAAAGGGACCCTCAAGCTGGTCGGCGGCCACTACGACTTCGTCAATGGAAAGTTCGAGACATGGGACCCCTAAGCGCCCAAACAGCCGCAGCTTCATATAACTCCAACAAGGCTACACCATACATACAAACGCTCCCGAACTTATTTGCCGCGTGGAGTACTTGTTTACCGCTATACCTATACACATACTATACCGGAATTGACCGATGAGAGAACTATACTGTAATAAGCAGTACCTGCGTGCTTTGACTTCTAACGCGGAGTTTTTTTTATGATATGATGCATAATTTGATCAACTTGTGGTCAGAAGACATCAGTTATATTTTACCATCTCTTGCTGTTCTTTGTCTTTGCGTCTCTCTCTGAAATGCTGACTCGTACCCTCAAAGAAAAGAATGGCTATGGCGTGCTACGTTTTCCCCCCTTTTTTTTTTGGTGGATAGCGTGTTATGTTTTTTATTTAAATTTTTAAGGAAAAGTCTTCTCCATCGGTGGAAAGTGGGCACTTGGCATGAACTCCCAGAGTTTATCTTGTTGGCATGATTTGATCTTGGACTGCAGGCCCTATGATGCAGGCCTGCTAACGTTTCTTACCGTTAGATATTTGTTTAGAGATCACTGAAAATGACTTCTTTTTATAATGGAAGACATTATTAAAACCTCCGAGGACAATACTGTTAGAGGAAATTGTGATCGATGAATGATCGTTGTATTGATTGATGAACAGTGTACAGGTATATATTACAAGCCAAAGGACAGATGCCTGTTGGCCAAAAGGTGCCTCTTTGTGAAGAGGTGTCTATCTAATATGTCTACAGGAAACTGTTATTAGCAGTTGCTAATGACATGATTAATAATAAATTGATCACTAATAATTAATTAATCCTAATTAATCTCAACACTCCCCCTTGATCAATTGATCCCTTGTAGACACCGTTGTTGTTGTTTGTTCATCAGTCATTATCTTGAACCTTTGGAAAACCCTGTGGGAAAAACCAAAGTATACCAATATACCATGCAAAACTCCTTAAAAACCAGTAGGAAAAATAAGGAGAAACACCATGATATATATTACTCCCGATGTTAATAGACCTTTAAGGTGTTCCTAAAGACATAGTCTAAAAACAATGTGATCAAAGATCAATATGTCATAAATATTATCTTCGAAAACCTTTGTAGGGAAAAATAGATAATATGACATCTCCTTTGGAAAATCCTATGGGAAAAACCAAAGTAATAACAGTATATCAGACAAAACTCCTTAAAACCCAGTGGGAAAAATAAGGAGAAACATCGTGATATACAATCACCAATGTTATTAGACCCTTTGAGTAAACTCAAAGCCTTAGTCTAAAAGCATCTTGACCATAGGGTCAATATGCCTTAAATATCATCTTCCAAAAACCTCGGTGGGGAAAACTAGATGATATAGCATATACCTTTGTATAGACATTGCCTCATTAAAAACTTTATGTGAGAAACCATAAAGAAAAAACTCACACAAAGAAAAGAGTACAATGCATCTTATGTCCCAATATTATCCGTCAAAAAACCCCTATAGGGAAAATAGATGATATGACATAATCTTATGTTGATATTGCCTCATTAAAAACTTTTATATGAGAAACCCAACGGGAAAAAACTCATACAAAGAAAAAGTGCAATATGATATTTGTAACAAGATATCAATCAAGGAGACTCTCCCCCTAATAACAAGTTATTAATCAGGGAGACTCTCCCCCTGATACTTGCAAACCTCAAGCTAATTAATTAAATTCATACCAATGTACTCAACACATAAGAAATGTGGAGTATGGTAGACTATGTGAATATCTATATGAGATTATCACAAGATTTGGTTTGCAAATGTTCATATGCCCATTTACTTATGGAACAGAACAATATCTTAATGCAAAAATATTGCATTAGGTATAACTTGTTTTTATCTTAAACAACACAAGTTGCATTACCTTTTCAAGATAATGACCTTTGATTCAATAGAGTCAATATCACATAACCTCAGTATGTGATATATCATTCTGACTAGCTATACACATTCATGTGATGGCTTGTGAATACAGTATCAGAATGATTGTTATGTAAAGCTTATTTCAATGATCTGGAATTGGGGATCTTATGAATGACCAGAATCATTATATCCATATAATTGGATCTTGGATTATACCAAGACAGCATGTGCTATTTTGAAATATTAAAAGATATTCATAACTTTAATCTACCAATATTTGGTAGGAGTAGCGCTGCTATTATATAGCAAATCATTGCAAAATGATATCCGGCGAGGAACTTTGCAAGATATATTAGCGCATAAATAGCACTAAGATAATGGACAACTTGTCCCAATATCTCTTCTCAATCACTATGGTATAAAACAATCTTCCTCTATCGTGAGGTGGAACAACCATAGGATATCTTCATATTGTATCAATCAATATGATGTGGATATAGATAGCTTTAGTATAAAATCCTGGGAGAAGATACTTGGGTCCTAAACACAAAATAAAATTTTGGTTTAGACTATATCTCCCATCTCAAAACTCCGTCTCTAGATTACAACGTGCTATTAACAAGTGTTCATTCCCAATGATGTCAAGATTATTGACAACTATATAATACTATGAAATCCAATCAGGGACTTCAAAATGAATACCACGTGTAATCAATCTTGTATCCCTATAATTGATCAAGGAATACTTACAAAATCGATTGTACCAAATTCGACTTATCTGCTTAAAGCCACATATTGACTTAAGCAATACATGATATATGTTGCGATTTTATTTATGAGGATTGAGTATGTGAACTCCTTCCCGGAAGCTTCACAAATACTCCAAATCAAGTGATCATATGTGATCACTACATCTATCAATTATCAACTGCAAAGATAGATGCTTTTGTACTGCCAATAAAAAGGTAGTATCGGAAATTTATAAACTATGGAGAATAATTTGCATTGAAAATCAATGTCTGGGCTTTGCGTAAACCCCTTGTGCTACTAGTCTTGCTTTGTAACTCACCACCATGTTGTTCTCAATCCAATCTAGGATGAAAAAATTTTGTACAGTAAAGGTACAATGAGGTGTTGGCATCACAGCCCAGAACACCTCTTCTCTGGTGAGCAAGACTATCTCTATATGTATTACATTACTCAACAAGTCCTAATCCAGTAAGAGTGACAAAGCACTCTGCCATGGTCTTATTAACTGGATGACTTGGAATATTGTATACAATCTATTCAGAGAAATATTTTGTCGACAAATGTAGCCTTTCTATTATATAATTCTCCAGTCTATCAAAACTCAAAGAACCCTGCGTGACTCATCATGACTTCCTAAAATGAGAGTCAGGGCTTTTCGATATCCCAGCTTCAGTGTTTGGTGCACCTCTGAGCTGAGTTTGTGGATGACATATATCCACGGGGTAATAACTAATATTTACCCAATAGGTATTGCCAACCATATAGGTTGACCTGCATTTACTATCTTAGAAGGAAAACCTTCTATTGCTAGCATGAACAATCTTGCTTTATGACCATACTACTCCCCCTCTTATTTATAATTGGGAGTTGAGTGGTTTACTTAATACCACTACTCTTTCTGGTACATAGTTGCAATGGATTATAATTAGTAAATACATTTGGCAGATTATTTGCAATACTTATGCAAATCAACAATTCTTTGAACTCAATGTTCAATTCATTTAGTACGTGATCCTGAGCTTGAAATGATTTATGCATTCTAGATAATTTCCGGGCATTACATATGGTACTACTAATCTCCCCCTAATGCTCGGAAAAGCTCAATGAAATTAGCATACGGGTTGTAAATAGATCTTGAATAAGAGATCTCGATACTTATTAATAATCGACGGAGATTAAAATCTCTCGTTGATCCCCAGTTTCCTGTGTGAACCCATCAAGTATGCTGTGGTGGTGAGATTGGTACTATACAACGTAACCCAAATCTTATGCAAATAGGAAATCTTCCTGAATTCCCACGTACTAAATGCATATAGGGGATATGCAATTAATCATAAGTCAGTAGTGTGTAAATCTACGTGACCCCAACATGAAGTTGGCGATAGCAATTTACTAATATGGTCTTGTTATGACATTAATGCCATACTTATAGATTCCAGTTATCCTCTTTTGGATATCTAACTAAACTTGTATTATACCTTACAATCGTCATTGTAGGCACAAAAGTTTAGTAATGTGCAGGATAATGCTCATATGAAGAAGCATTATCTACCAAATGCATGGT
This sequence comes from Saccharum hybrid cultivar R570, assembly GCA_038087645.1. Lineage (NCBI taxonomy): Eukaryota > Viridiplantae > Streptophyta > Magnoliopsida > Poales > Poaceae > Saccharum > Saccharum hybrid cultivar. The sequence continues at coordinate 37,500,149 of JAQSUU010000113.1, forward strand.
TGAGTGTGGATACTTCCACACTCTAGATCATCTCGCGGATGTATCTTTACAACCATGAAATGCCTGAACTGTCCATATACTCTTTGTATCGGACCCATATATATTCGTTTGAATGTGCTTCAGGAATCTAAGGTATTCAATCTGATTTTAAGATAAGAGGGTCTTAAAATCTATTTCCCTATGGCCCTTATTGTGTCCTTAATAGGAGAAAATCTAGACCAAAAGAATTGCCAATAATTTTTCACGTATCCTTCTGGATGGCCAAGTTGACCATTCTAAATCTTTGAATGTATCAACAATGTGAAAAATTCTAATACGCAACATGTTGTATGGGGGATGGTTGTAGGCATAATACAACCAAAATGAGACCTATCTCATTACTTATATGCCATATCCAATGTTGTCGTTTTGGTGTTTCTATATGAAAACACATTTGGATATCTCTATAATTTGGTAAGATACGAGTGTATAGGACATAATTAAATATCCTTAGTAACTAACTCAATATCGATAGGAAGGATGATAGTGGCAAAACAAGCCAAACTATCATCGCATCATATTAGTGATGACCAAAATTATTCCCTCTTCTTATCATAAGAACCTGGAATATTTTGCTTCCTTAATTATAGAGTTTGTGGTACAAATGTCCACTAGGCACATATCATTCCTCATTGGAATGATTCCCATACAGTCTATATATGACAATAAATCAATAAAATTCTCGTCTAATATATAGAAATCCATAAATATTGTCGAGTATCAAATTCATCAATATGATACTCACAATAGTTATGCATTGACAACAAGTGTTACAACATATTCCGATGGACATTACTGAATAATCAATGTTAATATCCATTGTCCATGTGGGATGTAGATGCCATCGAGAGTGAGTTCAACAGACTCTTCTAAAGTCAGTATCCCCAACATGTGACAAACCACTGATTTAATTAATTTACACCTACGGTAAATTAAAAATCACTATGGTGATGTTGTGATCTCTAATGCAAAATTTAGGGGGTTTCATATCTTGTCACTTTATTTTGGATTGTTGGAGGTAGTCAACAAAATGTAAACCTTCCAACAACTAGAGGTAATCACAAGATGTGTAGACCTCACAAACAATCATTATTAACATTGGTACACACATTGTAGATAATCTCTATGTTCGAAACATAGAGTAGATCTCTCAGTAGTAGGCAAATAAATTGCTGCTATAGACATGGTCTCTAGGCTGATATATTCGTAGGAATATACCGCAGCCAATGTCTAAGACTCTACTACCTGTGTGTAGTCTTTAATAATGAATGATGGTAGTCACCATAAAGGTGTACTATTCTCATATGTCCAAAACGCTTATTTGGGACAACACAAAGTAGGTAATCATCAAGTTTAAATAAACTTGATGTAGACCTCTCAGCAATGGGCGAATAATTGCTGCCATAGGCACGGTCTCTGGGCCGAATAATTCAAGATGAATTCAGCGCAGCCAATGCCTAGGACTCCATTACTTATGTTAGGATCCTGAATGTATCTAAGATATGAATATAACAATTTTGCATAATCCATCATTAATTAAGAAACACTTAATTAAGAGGATCTACCGTTGTTAAAATACAATTTATGGAAAAATTGCCAAATTAACAAGGTCAACAAAGTACAGGAATAAACACTCTACTGTACTGATACTGTTAAAATAAGAAAACTTACTAAGCACATGATGCTATAGTGGGCTAGTGGCATAACTATGCAAAATTCCGTAGGATCAAAGCAAAAACCACTTCCTATGTTAGCCTTACTAGCAAAAATGGTTTGGCTGCCATTTTGCTTTTCCACACTAGGCCAATATGGGCCTAAACTCATCCATCCTTAATTAACTATCAATTAATTGAGATGATCAATTTTGTTGCAATTTAAATTAATTGCCGAAGACCAAAATCGACAAACTATGTGTGTTTAGGCATGAATAATTTTCTGGTCTAAAAACAAAACAATGTATAGGAGTAAAACTCTACCATACAGTATTGTCAGAGTCCATGACAAAAACAGAAAAATTATAGACATAGAAAACATATCTAAACATGACAATAGTATATTTATCTGCAATATTATATGATGATGCAATTTCTAAGGACTCATAAGACTCAAAAACATCTATTTACGCTTGGTAAATAATGTGCATCATAATTTATTTAGACATGAGATCTAAAAACAAGCATTTATATAAGGTATAAATGCAATATATATTGCAGTGATATATAGAGGGATAATCATAAAACCCAAAATATATCAATAATCGATTAGGATTATTATGTAATTCATAGAATATAGAATGACTTTTGTGCAAAACTGCACAATCTTATCCCTTGCCATGGGAAGCCTATGGAGGCACGGACGGTTTCGTCAATTGGGCACTCGGCCTCACGACCTTTCTTCTGTACGTGCAGTTGGCCGGCCTGCGCCGCCGCCGACGTGGGTGCAGCGCAGGGCCACTGGCCAAGGGGGCACGGAGGCTGTCAGCCACGGGCGCCGAGGGAGCAGCCGGCCGTTGCTAGCGTGGGGCCGCGAGTCGCCGGGCGCAGGGGCCGTAGGCCGCCCGATGCGGAGCAGCAGGGCCGCACGGTCACGGGCACCAAGCCACTGATGCATGGGCTAGCCGACCACCGCGCAGGAGGCGCCAGTCACCGGAGTCGCGTGCAGCCATCGCCATGGAGCCGCATCGAGGCGCATGGCCGGGGAAGCCGGCCGCGGCGTAAAGGCCATAGCCTTGCGCCGCCAGCCACGAGGGCCACGTGTGTGCCCAGCCACGGGACGTGGAGGATGTCGGCTACCGCAGGCATGGGGCTGCGAGCCACCGTACACGGGGGGCCACGCGGGGGCCTTAAGCCTCCATTGTCGTGCACAACCACAACGGAGCGGAAGCGACGGAGACGAGGACGAAGGACAACATCGACGTGTGTTGTTGCCGTAGGTATGAAACGTGGCCGTATTCCATAACTTTGTTCTAGTTCTCGTTCCTGATTTTCATCCTTGATCATGATGCCGGCACTGTTCCTTCGACGACGGACGGCACTGCATCATCGACGTCGAATCCTTTCCGGCCCAAAACCAGCGGAGAGCAAACGTCGCTGATAACGTGTTAGAGGAAATTGTGATCGATGAATGATCGTTGTATTGATTGATGAACAGTGTACAGGTATATATTACAAGTCAAAGGACAGATGCCTGTTGGCCAAAAGGTGCCTCTTTGTGAAGAGGTGTCTATCTAATATGTCTACAGGAAACTGTTATTAGCAGTTGCTAATGACGTGATTAATAATAAATTGATCACTAATAATTAATTAATCCTAATTAATCTCAACAAATACATCGCGTTTATGAAGAGTATTGGAGAGTACTTTTGCCTCTGGCTAACAAGAAGCATACAACAAATAAAACAAATAAAACACACACACTTTAATAGCTATTAATTTGTAGACTAGACCACCACTTCTGTGCCTAGGAAAAGAAGTTTGTGGTGACACCTGCACCAATTGTCAGAGACCATGACCAAAACCGGAAAACTGCAAAGGTAACCTATAAAGAAATAGTTTTTTTTTTCTTGGATTAAGTTCATTTTTAGCCCCTCAACTTTTGTCTTTCTCTGACTGTAACCCCCCACTACAAAACGTCTAACTTTGGCACCTCAAATATCAAAGCCATTTAATTTTGACCCCAGAGCCATGTCAAAACCACTCAAAACTGCCATAGGGATCAAAATTGAACGATTTTGATAGTTGATGCGCTAAACATAGACAGAGGCAATAGTTGAGGGGCCAAAAAATAGAATTAATCCAATACTTTAATTTTTTAGATATTTATAAAAAATCTATTATGAAATTTATTTATTGATAAATTTAGTTATTGATGATAACCACCTTATTTCTCAAAACAAATACACCCTTAGTCCCTTGGCTCGTTCACTAGCCACCTACACCTTCTCCCAAAATGGGCCTTCTATGGCCCACTAAACCATTTGTCCATGGGCCACAAGCTGCGCGAGGGCATCAGATTGGTGTAGCCTCTCAGCTCCTCGTTGATTGGTAAAGTCAGTCAAGTGATTAATCGGACCGTCATGACGCTAATCCTAACGGAAGTGCTCTGCCTGCGCAGCGGACCAGCCTTAAAAACAAAGAAAAATTCTCCACTCGGGCAGTGGTGTCCTCCTCAGCTATTCCAAGCCCCTCACCGCACCGGTACACGCACCTCCGGCCAACTCCGCTGCCGCAAGGTCCCGCAGCAGGGCGCTCTCTCTTCTCCGCTCCCTCCATAGCATGAAACGCATGCTCCGGTGTCTCTCCCGCGTAGTCTGCCCTTCCCGTGAGGCACCCGGCCCCTTCCCTCGCTCCTCCTCACGCCCGCGCCACACCACCATCCAGCCCCGCGCCCCCATCCACCTCGCCCGTCACGGAAGGGGAGGCCTGTGCATGCGCCGTGCCCCCATCCACCTTACGTCGTCGGCAGGAAGGGGAGGCCTGCGCCACCGTAGTTCCCCACCGGTTAGGCCATGGCTGCCGGCAATGCTATGTTTTTCAAGTGTTTTCAGGCGTTTTCAGACATGTTGCAAGCCTATGTTTCAAATGTTTTAGTTGTTTCAGATGTATGTTTCAAGTGTTTTATACGGATATTGTAAAAGTATATCAGAACGATGCACATGTTGTAATGGCTATACACGTATGTTTTAAGTGTATGTTCCAAATGTTTTATCCGTTCTAGACGAGTGTTGCAAGTGCTCTATCTGTATGTTGCAAAAAATAGATGTGGATATTGCATATACATGCATGTTGCAAGCATATGTTTCAAGTGTTTTAAGACGTTTCATGCGTATCTTTGCAAGTATTTCATATGAATATTGCATATGTTTGTAATAATTTTCAAATGTTTTTTCAGACACTTGTTTGAGGTGTTTCATCTATCTTCTTTTGTATGTTGTAACTGTTACATCTGGATGTTTCAAAAGTAGATCAGGTGTTACACATGGGATGTGCGTGGGAAGCGATCAGTGACGCGGACTACGTTCGGGGAGGCGTGAGCGACATTTCCATGCGGGCCCACTGCTGGTGTGCTCGCTCACGAGCCACGTGAGGCACTCGCTCACTCCTTGTGCGGGCAGCGTCTGAATGCTAGCGTCCGGATCGGATGTCCGAGCCCTATCAAGTCCCTAGTCCAAAGGTTTCTACCCCTTTAAGACTCGACAATACTCGTTTGGTGAAGGTGAAGCTATTTTATTTTAACCCGTTTAGCACGTACAGTGAGTCCGAGCCATAAAGTTGCGGTAGGAGACGAGACCTGAACAGAACTCTAACGCTTTCAGCTCCAGTGCCTTCCCATTCAAATCGGAGGAAGCCTAATGTCCTAATCAATCCCCTACTGCTAACGAATAGTATCCGAGTTCAATATCATCCCGACCAAAATCTGCAAAACCCTCTTCTCCTTCACCTTCCCTTCGGTTCGCGGACAGTCCAACAAGACAGGCAACGAGCCACGAACGCACTCCCCTCCATCGATCTCTCCCTCCTCGAGCGGCTCGCGACTGGGATCGGCGATGGGGGGCTGCTGCTGCTGCTTCATCGATCGAAAGCCTCCGTGGGAAAACCCGATGGCGATGCATCGGGAACAGTTGATCCGGCGCGGATCGAGCGCTGCCGACTACCCCTACCCAGCACCGATGGTCACGTACAGCGAGGTGAGTCTCCGGTTCCTGCAATTTTTCTTGTCACCTGCCCGCATTGTGTTGTTTCAACTTTCACCCTCGTGGCTAATGGCTGCTGCCGATGTTTGCAGGGGCTGGGCGCTGCAGAGAGATTGAAGACTGGGTTCCGGACGTTTAAAAAGAACGTCTACGAGTGAGTTTGCTCTTTTGGTCAAGGAATTCTGCACCTGAATTTGAGTTCGTTCCTGATTCAGTTCGTTCTTCTGATTTGGCCGTTGTTGCAGTCAGAACCCAATGTTGTTCGGCCAGCTCAAGTCTGCCCAGTCGCCGAAGGTATTTTCCATCCATTGATGCCTGGGGGAAAAAAACCATCTGTTCGTTCAACTGTACTCAGGATGTGTTCATTCATCGATGTGTGCAACTGTTAAGCATAACTACACACCGATAGTTCAGCCAAATAGAATATTCTCAAATAAAATAAAAACTGAACAAAATATCTGGTTATTCTGTTGCTGCTTCTACTTTCTCTTGTTCTAGAAAGCTATATACGAGAAGTCTGATTATTTGCAACTTATTTATAAGTTTGAATAACAAATTTACTAATCGAAATTCTGGTCTTAGTTTTGGAAACCATAGGATACTAAATGAAATCCCACAAGGCCACAAACAAGAATTAACCTGCAGTTCTTCAATTCAGAAGTACGGAGTAGGTCTTTAAAACAAAAGGTAATACTTGTAGCTTCAGTTTTGCAGCAGTTTGTGTTGGACCATAGACCAGAATTAGCTTCTTCTCCTCATGATACTAAATGAGTAGACTTGTTGGCCGCACAGGGTCAAATGTTAAACATGGCAATCTGTGTGTTGCTAACATACAAGAATAAGCTGATGATAACTTCAAAATGCAATTACACTAACACCCATCCAAAACTGGTTATATATATATAACATAAAAACTGAATCATGCCCACCTTGCCGCTTCTCCCTGCATACAAATTCTTGATGGGGCAACAAACCTTGCTGTCTGGAGGTTCGCTTTTGTGGTTGGAGCATTTTTCCAAAGGTGGAACTCCAACAATAATAAATACACAAGAGAATTGTGCATGTGGTGGTGTCTGATATTCTGATTGCCTGTTAAACAGATGAGGCAAATGAGTCTTTTCACCCCGTCATGCATATTTACATATTGTCTGTTTGGCAATTGGTCTTGTCCTCTGGGTTGTAGTTTAATTTACACTGCATATGATTTCATACATTCTGTGAGTTTCTGTAACTTAGTGTCTGGAGATGATCAGTTTGGTCAACTGGAGATAAGCAAGTAACCTACCTGCTGCGTCAGGTGGGACTTGGAACCTGGAGCTCCACCAAAATAATTAATGCCTCCTACCAAGTTGTAGTGTTTATGGTCTGATTGGTCCCTGTAATATGTTCATTCACATCATCATTCATTTAATGGGAAGGACTGAAGGAGACACATAAAGGATACATTAACACACTCATCTTCTGGATATTAGGCATGAGTGGATGTGAATCATTCAATGTCTATTAACTTCCTTGCTGTGTTGCGAAGGTCCCCAATAAATCTATAGTCAAAACCATTCCATTCGGAAATCTTTGATCTCTATAAGGTCCGTGTTCTAAGGAGTCAGCCTTTTTTTCTCCTCTCTGATTTGATGGTTATTCTGTTATTCCTTGCAGTACATGGTGTTTGCATGCTCTGACTCGCGTGTTTGTCCATCAGTGACCCTTGACCTAAAGCCAGGAGAAGCCTTTACTGTCCGTAATATTGCCAGCCTGGTCCCAGCCTACAAGCAGGTTCATGCTTATGGAGATTATTTTTCATATTTTATTTTCAAGAAGTAATAATTCTGGCTAGTGCTTTTGGAGGTACAATTAACTAACCTGTACATTCATGTATGACCACAGAATGTGCACTGCAATATCGGTTCAGCCATCGAGTATGCTGTGACCATCCTCAAGGTGAGCTTCTCCCTGTTGTTTTTAGAATGCCTAACCCTAAAACATCCATCTTGCATTCATGTGTTTTGGTTCATTTGTCAATGAATGTGACATAGTCTTGTAAGAAAAAAAAAGACTAAAAACACAGTGCCACCAGACTACTTGTGCTACAGGATGCTGTTGCACTCCTCCCTAATTGTTAGCATGATTTGGGAAGTTTTTTTTTTGTCATGTGTCATTTATCTAATACTTTATGAATAAGCCTAAATTTATAGTTTGCTGTTTAGAATCACTGTGGTAACTATACCTCCATTAGCGATATCAAAACCACTGAAATTTGTGCAGAGGAATAAAATATTCCTACAATGGAATGATACTGGCAGTTATACTATATATAGTCACATAAATTGCCCTATTACGAACTATAAGAGATATATTCTTCTGTCCATGGAAAACAAGTTGATGGACACCCTATTATCAGGTTGAGTGTATTGTGGTTATTGGTCACAGCTGCTGTGGTGGAATCAGGGCACTCCTCTCTTTGAAGGAAGATAGACCACACACCTAGTAAGTAGTCATCTTAATCTTGCTCCAAATTGTCTGTCTCCACTATGTTTGGTGATAAAGAAAACCATGCATAATTGCATGTTACAAAGAGGCGTAGAAAAACATGCATAATTGTATATATATTTCCCATAAACAAGTGAGCTAAAAGTTGGTTTGAGTAATAGGTACTGTATTAATATATATTATCTAAGCATCTTTGATACTCTCTTTATTCTAAGTTGTATTCTGTTCATTTGATCTCTTAGCTTCATTGAAAACTGGGTCAAGATCGGTCTGGATATCAAGAAGAAGGTGGAGAGAATACATGCCTTTCTGCCTTTTGATGAACAATGCACCAAGTTGGAAATTGTGAGTCTACTAAAAATTTGTTTTCAGTGCTTCAGTTTGCTGATCTATTTCTCAATTGGTAACCAAGTTAGTGAAACCCCAGTGCTAACTACTAGTTGTTTCTCAATCGGATTACATGCTGATCTAGCATTTTTTGAATGGTACGCAGGAGGCCGTCAATTTGTCCCTTAGAAACCTGAAGACCTACCCATTTGTCATGGATAGATTGGTCAAAGGAACACTCAAACTCATCGGTGCTCGCTACGACTTTGTTTGTGGCACCTTCCAGACTTGGAACGCCTGACAGCTGTAATTCTGAAAATTGTGGTAAGATGTGTCTGTATATACAATGCCCAGTACGCATACAATGGTGTGTTAGTTAGACAGCAACAAATACAATGGTGGCGCTTGTACTCAGTACTCTGCAGTGTGCATTCGGTACTTGCGGGTGCACCAATTCCCTGAGACACGTCATGCGAATTATTTTAGCTGCTGTAGAAGTGTAGATATTACAATTCGTGCTGGAGATGGAAACTTGCATATGGCAGATTATGAAAAAGGAAAGGATCAAAGGACGAAAGGTTCCGCGTGGAGTTTAGGAATTCGGGACGGGTGTGATTTTTAGGCTGATCTATTTCTGAGAGATTGAAATAATTTTTGTGCCTGTCCATTTTGAAGCAAAATGGTTGTATATGAGCTAATACCACCGTAGCAACTAGCAAAAGAAACTTGTGATCAATTTGCATAGACTCAATGTTGTGTTTAGCATACCGATGGGGTGCGTGTCCAAATCCTAGTTGCTGAACTGATTGCGATTGGTGCCGATATCAGTTGGCATTTTGGTAACCAAATGTTGTTTAAATAGATTTTGCAGCTCATAATCCTGGACCTGGAGCTGCTCTCGTTGTCTCGTGGTACTTTCGTTAACTCTGCTTCTACGGGCGCAGGCTTGCTCTGGTCGCAACTCGCAATGCGAAGGTCTACGTCTAATCGGATGTTTGACACGAATTAGGAGTATTAGACATAGATTAATTATAAAATTAATTGCACGGATGTAGGCTAATTTGTGAGACGAATCTATTAAGCCTAATTAGTCCATGACTTGACAATGCGATGCTACAGTACATATGCTAATCATAGATTAATTAAGTTTAATAGATTCGTCTCGCTAATTCTCCTATGCAATTAGTTTTATAATTCTGCGTTTTTAGCGCCCAGACGTCCCGCGTGCGAGTGCGTCCGGACGCCGGCCCCTTTCGTAAATCCGCTCGTCCCCGCGTATGGAATAGAACGGAATCCCGCCCACCCCCCACGTAATGGAACCCGCCCTGTCCTCCGCTCCCCACCACGCACTTGTTCTCAGTTCCTCTAACGCACCTTGTTCTCCAACCGCGTCCCTATCCCAAAAGAGCATGAAACACTTTAAGTGTAACATTGCAAACATATGAAAAAACCATGTAGTGCAACATCACAAAAATATGTAGTGCAACACTGAAAAACATGTATGGCACACATAAAAAAAATGTACTGCAACAACAAAAAATATGTACTGCAACATCAAAAAACATGTACTGCAACATCAAAAAAAATATGTACTGCAATATCAAAAATTATGTGATGCAACATCGAAAATTATGTACTGTAACATCTCAAGTAGTAGTACTACAGCATCACAAAAACATCTGTTGCAATGACACAAAAATCTCATTGCAACATTCGAAAATCACCTGTTGCAACGACCCAAAAATCTCATTACAACATTCGAAAATCATCTGTTGTAACATCCCAAAAACCCATTGCAACACGAGAGAAACATAAAAAAAGCGTACAGAACAACCCCTGACCCATCACCTTCGAGCTCGTCGGAGGAAGGAGAGAATAGGACCCAGAGCTCTAGCCACCGCCGCGCCCCTTAGATCTAGAGGAGGAGGTGGAGGAGGAGGGCTCAGATCCAGAGGAGGAGAAGCCCTCAGATTCAAAGGAGGAGGAGGGCTTAGATTCAAAGAAGGACCGATCTACCTCGTCGGAGCCGCCGCCGTCGTCCTCATCTTCGGTGGGGGGAGCGGGAGCCGGGTCACTGAGAGCGCGGGGTTGCATGGAGGTCACGGAGGGGCGAGGGACGGAGGGAGAGAGGGAGCACAGGCAGGCGGGTCACGCAGCGAGCTCGTGTGCACGAGCGCGGTGTCCCTGTCCTGAGGACGGCCCGGAGAGTGGGGGGAGAGCGAGTGCGGGGAAAAGTGAGTTCGGGGGAGCGGGCGGAGCGGAGGGAGAGCGAGTGCGGGGTGTGGAACGGTGCGTCCGGCCGTCCGGACACCCGGTCTATATCATTATCGTTTTTAATTAGCTTATATTTAGTCCTTCTAATTAGCATCAAATGTGACACGGACCAGAACACCCTGGGCAGAACGCGTGCCACAAACCCTGCGGCATGCAGCCGAACTGTACGATATCTTATTGCCGTGTCGTGATCGTGCTGGCGTCTTCCCGGAAAAAAAAAAAGAACAAACGCTTCCAAAGTTCCAATTCCAGGATGAGAGAGCGTAGCTGGCAGTGCCAAAAAAAAATCGATCGGATGTGGGAGCGCCATGCCGGACCGGGCCAGAATCCCCGAGCCTCCCCAGTCCGCGGTCCGCCAGAGCGCGGCGGCCCTCGGCTCGCCTGGCGTCGGCGTCTCGGCTCCCAAAGCTCCGACGCGGCAAGCGCACGGCCCAAATGGAAACTACACCAACCAGACAACACCGCCGCATGTCCCGACGTTTCCTTTCTTCGGATGGCGCGTCGGCGTCGCAGCGTTTTTTTTTTCCCAGCAGAAATCAGAATCAGAAAATATATAAACACCAGAAGACATGCGCCCGCGCGCTCTTCTCTCCTTGCCGCCCACGTCCTCCTCTCCACACCAATGCGGCCACCACCGCACCTCGCCACCTCCCCCTCGGCCGCCTTCCACGCCGGGTCGTCCCGGCGCCGGCCCCGCCACCGAGGCGGGAGCGGGATGACGATGTCCGCCTCATGCTGCCGCGTCGCGGCGCTCGTGTCGCTCCTCGCGGCGGGCGCGGCCACGGCGCTTCTCACATTCTCCCTGCCCGCTTCCCCCGGCGCATCCACCACGAGGAGAACCGACTTCGCTGGAACATTGTCAGCCGCGAACGAGACGCCGCCACCGCCATCGCCGGACTTGTCAGTGCCTCCGGCAGCCGCCACGCCGCCCCCTTCTCCGCTTTCCCCGCCGGCCGTGAGGCCTCGAAAACGAGAGGTGAGACAGGGCCCTGTTCCGTCCCGTGGTTTCCTCGCTCCCGTAGTGGCCTGAATCCGTCTGCCCGTGTCTGTCTGTGATCAGCCGTCGTACTGGAGGATGGCGCCGGAGGAGGCGCTGCGCTACGCCAAGAAGGAGATACGGAACGCCGAGCCGGTGCTCGACGACCCCGACCTGTACGCGCCTCTGTTCAAGAACGTCTCCCAGTTCAAGAGGTAACCGACGGTTCCTGTGCAAGTAATGGTGGATGCATGCGTCGCTTCTTTCCTTCCTCCCATGATGGATGGAGGAGTTTCCAAGTTTTCCGTGTGCGTTTTGGCATGTTTCCCTGCATAATCTTGACGTATGCTCATTTTACTACCGAAAATGATCCCGTGCATTGACTAAACGCATCATAATTGTAGCAAATGTGATCATCATCCAGGAGCTATGAACTGATGGAACGGATACTCAAAGTTTACATTTACCAGGACGGACGGAGGCCCATCTTCCACACGCCTCCCCTCAGCGGCATCTACGCCTCCGAGGGCTGGTTCATGAAGCTCCTCAAGGAGAGCCGCCGGCACGTCGTCGCCGACGCCAGCAAGGCGCACCTCTTCTACCTGCCCTACAGCTCCCAGCAGCTGAGGCTCACGCTCTACCAGGCCGACTCCCACAACCTCAGGCCGCTGGCCACGTACCTGAGGAACTTCGTCAGAGGCCTCGCCAACAAGTACCCGTTCTGGAACCGCACCAGAGGAGCTGACCATTTCCTGGTCGCCTGCCATGATTGGGTAAGCTAGCTCGATCTTTGAGTATCGATCCATATAGATACAGAAATCAATCGAGCTCAAGATCGAATGGATCGTCATGATCCTTGCTTGGTTCTTGCAGGGACCTTACACGACGACCGCGCACCGCGACCTCCGCAAGAACTCCATCAAGGCGCTGTGCAACGCCGACAGCTCGGAGGGTATCTTTACCCCCGGGAAGGACGTCTCCCTGCCCGAAACGACCATCCGGACCCCCAGGCGGCCGCTCCGGTACGTCGGCGGCCTGCCGGTCTCCCGCCGGAGCATCCTGGCCTTCTTCGCCGGCAACGTGCACGGCAGGGTCCGGCCAGTGCTCCTCAAGCACGGGGGCGACGGGCAGGACGACGACATGCGGGTGTACAGGCTGCTGCCGGACCGGGTGTCACGCCGGATGAACTACATCCAGCACATGAAGAACAGCCGCTTCTGCCTCTGCCCCATGGGGTACGAGGTGAACAGCCCCCGCATCGTGGAGGCCTTCTACTACGAGTGCGTGCCCGTGATCATCGCCGACAACTTCGTGCTGCCCTTCAGCGAGGTGCTGGACTGGACCGCCTTCTCGGTGGTGGTCGCCGAGAAGGACATACCGGACCTCAAGAAGATCCTGCAGGGGATCTCGCTGCGGAGGTACGTGGCCATGCACGACTGCGTCAAGCGCCTGCAGCGGCACTTCCTGTGGCACGCCAGGCCGATCAAGTACGACCTCTTCCACATGATCCTGCACTCCATTTGGTTGAGCAGAGTGAACCAGGCTGAGTTCGAGGGCTGAAATGTAGGTTCAAGCTTGATCTCGTCTTACGGCAGCTTGCCTACTAGGCTACTATTATTGTTGTATAATATTATATAATACAAACCAGTATGGTTCGTCAGATGTTTGAGATCGAATTGAGATGGTTTTGTCAAGATATCTTTAGGGAACTGTTCTTGGTTCAGTACAAGCCTTCGTAACTGTATCTAGAGAAGACAGTGCATTTCCTCCTACATCGAAAAGGAGTGCCACAACTCACATGCAGCTCATGGTGTCTGCAAGTGTAGACCACGTACGTACTACTGCGCAATGACCTCTGATCTGTAAGGACGACGGAAGACAGGTTGTCCACGAGAAACAGAGAAGCTTTCTAGCTATGAATCGGGTAAGCTTGGTTATAATTCTAAATACGCTATTTCACATGAGAAATACTAGCATCTGAACATATAAACAATTGATCCGGATACCTTCGCTCTACCCGTCTCCTTCCCTTTCGGATGTAGAGGCTTTTGCTCTACTCGTTCCACCCTAGCGCTCATCCCCTTCCAGCTCACTCCTTTCTCCTGTGATGTAATACTAAAATACGGTAATGGTGGTTGCGCGTCCTATAGCGCTTGCAGACACCGCACCTTGCCATATGTGAGGGAGAGAGATGGAAAGAGAGTCAAATGGATCAGATGTTAACTATTGCTTGCAACATTCAAGAACAAAGGTTTACAACATACTGAAACCTCATGTAACATCAAAAAAACATATTGCAACATCATAAATCGATAGTTGCAACATCCAAAAAAAACATGTTACAATATCTTAAATCGACCGTTCCAACATTCCAAAAACATGTTGCAACATCTCAAATCGACTGTTGCAACATAAAAAAAACATGTTGCAACATATCTTACATCGTCAGTTGCAACATCTAAAAAAATATGTTGCAATATCTTAAATCGACTATTGCAACATAAAAAAAACGTGTTGCAACATCTCAAATCAACTGTTGCAACAACTCAAATCGACTATTGCAATACAGCAAAATCCAATTTTATGCTAACTGCCATAAAACATGTAACATCCAAGATTGATTGTTGCAGCATATCACACACTACAACATAACCCACTGAAGAGTGCAGATCTGGTTGCGCTTGCCTATGAAGGAGCCCAGCCACCATGGAGGAACTTGTTGCCAGCGAGGCCACACCTCGAGCGTGTAGTTCGTCATTGATAGACACCCGACTTTGGAGGATTTCATAGCAAAAAAAACACCTCACCATAAAGGTGTCCATTTAAATCCACTTTGTCGCCATGGAGGTAAGGTAGGAAGGTGAGTGGGTGCAGCGGCGAGGAAAGAACAAGGACGAGTGTGGGTGATATGGGCCATGATGGAGGAAAGCTGGTAGTGATGAGGGAGTAAAGCGATCAGTGGCGTTGAGGAGATCAGCAGCCGCGTCATCGTCACAGAGACGAGAAACTACGTGAGGGCAGCGGTGTGGGAGAGAAAGGTGAAGACTGCTGGACCATTGGCAGGCTGCATAGATTCTGGTCTAGTTAAAAAAGCATCCGGCATGAAGAAAACAGGTCGGACGCCCGTTTACGAGCATTTCCGATTTCACATGTGAGCTAAATTGTTATGTTTTTGTGTGGAAACAATCTTTCTCTAGCCTTGGGCAATGAGTTTTGATGTATTGGGTGTATCCATTTTTATCGAACCTTTAATTTTTGTGCTTATTCTAGTTGTTGGTTAGTTTATGCATGGCGAAAAGAAACGTTGGAATGATCTTAATTGAATATTCGAATAAAAAAAGAAGAAAAAGATTCCATCAAGACAATTATGAGTTTGATTGAGTTTCAGTTTGTTATGGGTTTGTAACCATGACTAGTGATTAGTGGTCGATGTGTGGGACTTTGGTGGTTAACACTCAAAGCACGAGAGAGTTTATCCTAGTTTGGGCGTCGAGCCCTAAGTCCAGCAAGGAGTTTCGTGTCAGAATGGTCAAGAGAGTTTATGATTGGGGTAGGAGAGCTAATGGTTTGATTTATTTGAGGTTTGATGGGTCGATCTCTTCTCCTTCTATGGGTCCCTTGCCCATCCTTATATCTCCGGAGGGCAAGGAGAGCACAAGGGTTAGGTTTCGTAGCTTTCATGAACATCAAGGAAGCACTAGGGTTTTTGTTGTCATAATCTTCAAGCCATTGGGGGAGTCATCGCTTCATGTGTGGTCATGGTTGACAATGTAGAAACCACTAGTGGCCACTTTTGCAGATGACATAGGCAGTCTTTGTCAGGTTGGGATCACGCCGCCGTTCCACCCGTTGAAAGCCCAAGTTTGGTTTTGGTAATTAATGACACCAAGTTGCTAATGCCATTATGATTAAGTGAATTGAGCTAGGCATGGCAACATATGTGGCAAGGAGTGGTGGCCACAAGATCACAAAGAGATGTTGCATGGACATGAAATGGCGATCATGGTGGAGATGCACATGAAATGATGATCATGGTGATCAAGCATGAGGAGATGGACATGGAACAAAGTGATCAAGGCAAAAGTATAATCATAGGGTTTACTTTTGCCAGTCTAAGATGAGTAGAGAAGTCATTGACCGGGTTTAGGATTGATAGCCGATTATCAAGAGGGGCAGTCACGGTTAGCTCGTGAATCAAGTGCTACTAGGTCATCATCTTGAGCATATGCATTAGGATCTAGTAGAGAGATAATGTAACGCCTTATAAAATGATTATGAAAATGCTAACACACATGCACATGATGATATACACTTGGTGGTGTTAGCACATTTACGAAGGCAGTGGAGTTTGAGCGGTAGAGAGGGGATTCAGGCATTTTCGAGGAAATGAAATGACTATTTTCCTTTACGCCGGAAGTGGGAACAAGTAGCGAAGTAACGGAAGTGTTTCATAATAAAAAGCACGCATCAGACGTGGTGTTCGGCAGCGTCGGACGCTAGCTTGGCGTCTGACGCCTAACTCTAGCTTGCGGACCGCTGGCGGCCGTGCATCAGACGAGCTGACGGTGGAACGTCGGACGCGTGATGTCAGCGTCTGTTGGCGTGGGTGTCAGCTATGAGCAGAGGCGACAGAGGAGCGTGGAGCACCTGATGCTGGAGTGCATCTGTTGCCACACCAACGGATGCGTCTGTTGCGAGTTCAAGCGTTTTCGACCCTCTCTGGACTGCGTCTGTTGCATCGTCAGACGTGCGGGCTTGCAGCGTCAGACGCATCTAGTGTTCATGAAATCGCCTATTAGTTCTTTGAAGTGGTTGGACACATGGCGCTTTGTGGTGCATCAGACGTGGCAGCTCGCATCTGTTGCGTAGGCATCAGCAGGCTGCTGTGACGAGGCCAACGACTCTATTTATTTGAGGGCTTATAAATATGAGCATGGCTGGCCTTTGGGGGTTCTCTCTTGTAGATCTAAATACTTGAGGCATACTTTGAGCTAGAGAACACTCCCTCCACTCATCTCCTTGCTTGGTTGCATACTCTAGTGAGATTGACTGAGATTCAAGTGCATTGCTTAGTGATTTGCATCTAGTGACACTTGATCTTTGAGTTGGCTACGGATTTCTTGTTACTCTTGGGTGTTTGTCGACATCCTAGATGGCTTGAAGCAGCGGTGGTGTTGAGCTCATGATTGGGGATTGTTTTGAGCCTCACCAAGTGATTGTGAGGGGTTCTTGAGCCTTCCCGGGGGAGTTCGCAAATTGGCTACTCTAGTAGAGCTCGTGGTTTGGAGGATCCCTATCTTATGAGTGGATGTGTGGCACCCGCTGAGGGTTTGACTCTTGATAGTCAATTAGCTCGCGATCCATCAAGTGGGTGCATCGCCACAACGATGACTAGCTTGCCGGGAAGCAAGTGAACCTCGGTAAAAAATCTTGTGTCATCTCTTTGCCGTGGATTTCATCTTATGATTATGATTGCATTGATTGATTGGTTCATTAGAAATATCTTTACTCATCAACGTCGGTATAATAATACATGCTTACTCCTTTACTTACTTGTCTACCTTGCTAGTTGCTTAGCTTGTTATCTCTTGTAGATTCTAGCTCCTAGTTTGTGTAGTGTATCTCTTTCACCTAGAAGTACAGTAAGTAGTGACTTAGCCTTGTTGGTGTGAATTAGAGATTATAGCCTTCATATCTACTAGAATTGTTTAGGTGGCTTGCATAGTATAGTTGAGCTAGTGCTAGAATTAGCTTCGCCATCTTTTGTACTAACTTTGTTGTTGAGTAAAGTTTGTAGAATTTTGAAAAGGCTATTCACCCCCCTCTAGCCATTTAGGACTTTACACTCATCCCTAGTTCACCCACACGCTAGCATCCCTTGCACGCCAAGGGAGACAAAGCCTGAAGGACGCTGACGTGTGGGTCCAATGCGTCCCTTGTTGTGTTCCGTCATGTCTCGGGCATGACTCCTAATCGAGATAGGCGACAAAACCCTTGCTAAGATGGGGGAATAGCATCCTGATATAGTTGTCAGGTATCAGACCTTTGCCATGTGGCAGAAACCTGTTAGGATTTTCAAGGCATTCCCCGGGACCTTCTGTCACTCTTTGGCTTTCTTAGCCGAAGCTCAGGAGCGACGGAGGCCTGAGGCTCTGAGCCTGTGGGCTTTGATCAGTATCCAGCGGGGAGCGCGAGGGCACCCGCTGGTTATAGCCTCCGGCTGACTAGTAGAATCAATAAGGGATTTATGTGTTGGGTAAGAAATTACATAAGCATCAAAGTTTGAACACAAGACAAAGTTGTATTCATTTTATGATCGCACTGTACAAATTAGAGGGGGTATTTATAGGGCCCTAGTCTTCATATTTTACATAAAATAACTATTTTACCCCTAACTCAAATATTTACAACATTTTCAACTACAAGGTGAAGTGGTCATTTTCTCCTTCTAAACCTTCATTCTTTAACTTTTCAGTCACCAGTCTTCTTGATATCTTCATTTTGGACTTAGTCGATTTTTAACCTTGAGAATGTTAGGCGAAGTCGAATTCTTGCCATCGTCTAACCTTGTTTTACTTCTCTTCGACATCATTGGCCATCGAAGTTGATTTTCTGATAGCGAAGCCAAACTTTTATCTTCGCTCTGATCCTAATCTTTGCTTCTATTTCAGCGAAGTTGATCCTTTTTTTACGAAGTCGAAATGTTATCTTTGCTTTCCTCTTCCTGCAAACATATATTGTTATAGAAACTTAAAGATTTGACTCCAATGTTCGGGGTTGCGTTTTTGTGATGAAGTTAAATTTCCAACAACAGCCCCTCGCGGACGAAGGCCTACTCGAAAGGTCTAAATTCCGCGAAGTTTGAATTTAAAACAAAGACCAAAAATGTCATCCCAAACTTTGGAGTTGGTTGTTTTATAGCTGTTACACTGTGAACAGTTCTTTTTGTTGAACTGCAACAGTCGAGTTTGACCGGCGGAATTTGAACTGTTGGGTTTGACTCGAAGCCGCCTATATATACTGTGCCCTCCCCCCCTATTCTTTTCACTTTATCGAAGATGGGGAGGTGCTGCTGCATTTTCTTTTGAAGCGAAGCCAAAATTTTTGGCAAAGTCAAACTTTTCTATGAAGTTTAGTTTTCCTTGGAAGTTTGGAGTTGTTTCAAAGTAAGTTCTTTATTATGTTTTTTGTTGTGTTTTTTATTTGTATTTTTTCAGATATATTTTTTCAGATATATTTTGTTTTTTCTAGATGTCTGAAAAAGATAAGAGTGCTTCTGAAAGCTCTCCAGTTGAATCCGATCATTCCGGATCTGAAGAAGATCGGATGTCTCCGCATCTAAGTCAGAATTAGTTGGAGATGATACGAAGTCCTTAATTTTTTAAAAAACTTTGATGGATGAGGCTGAATTGCAAAGGATGGTTACAAACAGAATGTTGAAAAGGGCTTCTATTCGTTTGCCTGAGGGTGAGAACTCCTAAGCTAGAGCCTCATGAATGTGTTGTTTTCCGGGATCAATTTACTGTTGGTCTTCGCATGCCCTGTCAAGATTTTATTGAAGAAATTTTGAAGGCATATAATATTGAGATGCATCATTTGACTCCGAATGGGATAATAGAGATTGCACTCTTTGTTTGGGCAGTGAAATCTCAAAAAGCAAACTTGGATACTGGAGCTTTTTGTAATCTTCATGAGATGCATACTCACTTCAGAAACAAGACGGTGGATGTTAAAACTATTATCAAATACTTTGGTTGCTGTAGTTTTAAGCCTACTTGTGGTGCCAAGCAGATTTCACCGGCTTCCAAAAATAACTAGGTTGGAAATTGGTATTGATATTGGTTTTACCATTCAGTTCCACTTGTTGAAGAAAGAGATGATTCAAGGAAAATTGTAAAGCGATATCCATTAGCTACAAAGATGAGTAAGAATATTTTTAAATGTAAACTTGATATTCCAAGTTCAAAGAACTCTGGAACTTGCGAAAAGGTTTATAAGTTGGCTGCCAGTATGCAAAGTGCTCGTGATTTTTGTGACGAATATATTGCAGCTCAAATTTGGCCTCTGAAAAAGGGTTGGAGTTTTATTTGTTTTCATGAGAAGGTTGTGAAGGGAAAGAAGTATTTGTTTTCAGCCAATAAAGCTTTTCATCCAAACAAGTACTCCAAAAATGAAGATTTTGTATCTGCTATTAAAGTTAAAGCAGTTGAAATTCTTGGGAAGTTTCTGAAAGAGAGATTTGATGGACAAGATTTTGGGAAAGGATTATAAACATTTGAACATGGTTTTTGATATTGCTCGGATAGGATATGGTGAGAGATGACCGCTAGCTGATACTCGTAGTGCGAAGCCGAGTGTTGAAAATGTTAATCGCAAAAAAAGAGGTGGTACTCAACTTCTTAAGGATGCTGCTAAGAAGTGAAAGACTGCTACTCTTTCTAGTTCTGAGAAGTTTGAGGAACATGATAAAGATCTAAATCAAGAGACTCTTAGTCAACTGGCTCGAGATAAGGAGGTGAGAATGATTAGTTTAGTTTTTAATTCTAGTGGGTTGTTGACATCTCTAACACGATTACAAATAAGGTAGGTCAAACCCTTCCTTAGCAAAGGCATTAGAAATGTTCGGGATATCTCTTAGCATTGCTTAAGCCAGGTTGTCATCCCCAACACAATACCAAAAGATGTGGTTGTACTTATGATCATAGCACTTATAAAAATATGAATAAAGGTTATCCGCAAGCGCACAGATAAAATACACCCGTTGTAGCATTTCATCCAGGAAAGTTTCAGGCATCGTTATTTATAATTCTACCACTGGGAAGGCACTTGGAGGTATAAGAATAAAAACTATAACTTACACTTGTGATAAGAGTTCCACTAGATCAGTCTCAAAACAGGGATAAATCATATCATAATAAAGGATAATTAATAACAGATCATGGTAATTCTAAAAGGGGTTTCACCGAGCATTTTCCTACTTGGGCGTGACTCTAGAAAGAACTAGAAAATAGAGACTAACTCCTAGGGTTATTCTAACTATAGGTCATTGAGCTACATCGATTAGTGCAATTACATTTAGCAATCATGGTCAAAGTAACCTCATATTCATACTCAAGAGACATTGCTAAGGTGGATCAGGAACAGAGCAAGATATCACCCCGCAACTCAGCCTTACTAGTCCTATATTCGGGGAGTGGACTACAGAGGACTCAACGAAGCTATAATAGTCACCTTCGCGATCTACCACATGGCCCGGAACATAGGGAGCACTCGCAGATACATATTGTCTAAGCACCACGCTTACACAACTTCTACCACCCACCCTTTGATCATCGTAATGAGCGCTATACAAACAAGGGTATAAACACAAAACTACTCCAACTATACTAAACATATAATCAACATAGGCAATGAACATTATAATTATGAATCTAGAATTATACCAAGTCCTATCAAGTGTTCAACTCATACATAAACTAGAACAAGAACTAGAGGATCAACACGAACTAGACAAGAACACGATGAATTAGACGAACTAGAACGACGAACTAGACAAGAATATGATGAACTATAAGATGAACAAAATGAACTAGAAAAACAAGTAGACAAACTAGAAGATGAACACAATGAACTAGAAGACAAATAGCATAAAAAGATTAACAATGTTGAATACAAGAGAGAAGTACAAGACTATACCTAGCCTCCTCGTGACTAGATCTGGATCCAAACGTTGCTTGCCTCCTCTAATTCCTATTCTTATGTTCTAGCTATGCCCTAGCTAGTGGAGCTCTAGGTTATCCTTTCAAGAGACTACCCTGAACTAAATAATTATGGATGATAGATTGATTGATTCAGGGGGGGCCTGCCTCTACTTATATAGCCCGGTGGGA
Source organism: Saccharum hybrid cultivar R570 (assembly GCA_038087645.1). Classification (NCBI taxonomy): domain Eukaryota; kingdom Viridiplantae; phylum Streptophyta; class Magnoliopsida; order Poales; family Poaceae; genus Saccharum; species Saccharum hybrid cultivar. The sequence continues at coordinate 37,521,834 of JAQSUU010000113.1, forward strand.
TGAACCGCAGCCCTCGGATCAAACTGACATGAAACAATAGTCAAGATGCGTCGTAGAGATTGGTTGGAGGCCGCCATGCGAAGGGAGACCCACCTGGTAGGGGAGCCAGGCCGGCCAGCCTAACATGTGGGGCCGGCCGGCGCCACCTGGCAGCCGCCAGGCCTCCGCTTTGTTCCCCTGCCTTCTGGTGTCTTCTACGTCCTTCTAGTGCCACTTTCCGATCCGTTCACGTAATGAGTCATGTCTTGAGTGGATTCCTTCCTTCCTAGCTTCTGGATAAATCCTTAGAAAAAGATTATTTCGCAAAGTTGTGAAATCTTATCGGTTTAGTCCCTGGTCTTGTGATGATGATGGTTTTAGGGTCTTCTAGAGTCTTCCGAGTCATATTTATCGAGGACTTCCTCTCCGGTGCTCCAAATATGGCAAATGATATATCTGCCTCGATCGTCTCGACAAGCTCTCCGCAATGGTGTGCTCAGATTCTTCACTTGAGATACTTTTATATGGTAAAATATCAGATATCCTGCAAAACAAGTGAGAACAACACAACTCGTGGAACTCATTAGAATAAACCCCTATAACCCTACTTCACACATTATTTCAGACCTTTTCCTGAAGTAGTTGACGGTTAAAAATTAGAGTTAATTAACATCAACATGGGTTCACTCCATCGGTGTTGACTCTGCCTGCTGAATGTTTCTAGAATTTTGGGGCTGATGTTGATGTTAATTTGTGCGAAGCTAACTTGTCTTCGTCTCAAGTTAATGTTGGCGAAGATAGTTTGACTTCTCCGATTAATCCTGTTCCATCTCCTGCAATTGCTACTGCTGGTGTTGCGACTGCTACTGCTACTATTGAGTCGCAAGAAGAAGGTGAGATTGCTACTTTGGCTTCGCAAGAGACTATCGGGCCATCTTCTCAAAGGTTTGTTGGTGAAACTCCACCAGGGACTACAAGAGATGTTGGTGCTACTATTCATGTTGCCTCACCTCCCCAAGTTGTGATGCAAGATACTGATTTGGGAGGTGGGCCTGTGGAGACTGATGCTCCAAAAGTTAAAGCTCACAAGGGTATGAGTACTACTACCGTTATCCTTGATTTTGATGATTCTGATGACGATGTCTTTGATGAAGAGGCCGAAAATGCCCGTGCTTCTCGTCTTACCGAGTCCACAATTGATGTGAACACTAGTGAAATAGTTGCATATCAACTTAAGTAGGGTGTTTCTACGGGTAAGTTTGTTTTTTATGCCTGTTTTTTTGCTTTTGCTTTTGATTATTAACTTACTAACTTTTGACTTGTCTTTTTTGTACAGAGGAATTTTTTCTGGACCCTTCGTCTCAAAGAGAGACGACTGTGGATGTTGGGAAATAAAAGAGGTGGCTCAGGAACTTGCTACTCCAGTTGAAGCTTTAGAACTATTCCTGATGGAGTGGACCCTAAGGCATATAAACGTTGTTTGGAGTACTGCTAAGCTCAAGGTGCGAATTTAGACACTTTCAAATTTATTGGGATTGGCTTGGACAAACTTTGTGTTATGCCAAAGAAGTCAGAATTAAAGTTGTCAAGGTGCATTGATGATGCCTTCGTAGTTTCTGGCGCGAAGGCTAAACTTGCTGATAAATCTTCCTTTAAGTTGGCAGACGTTACTGTTACCATGATTTACAAGGTTTATATGTTTTTGTCTGACTTCGTATGTAAATTTGGCTCAACTTCGTATGTTGATTTACAAGTGTTGTTTTGTATGTTTTTGACTTCGTGTGTGTGTGTATATATATATTGATGTTATATTTTGTAGAATGCTCTTTTGCGAAGGAGTTTGCGTAAATCTCTTGAAGAAGATGCGAAGAATGCGGCACTTCATGTGAAAAGTTTGCTTGAGGAGATTAAATCTTTGAAATCTCAACTTGCTGCTAAAGAAAAAGAGAGAGTACAGATAGTTGAAGCTCTCCATGACATGGAGTCAAAATGTATCTCTATTAGAGCCTGAAAAAGATCTTCATAAGATTGTGAGGGAGAAAATTATCTTGAGAAGAAGTCTACTGAGAAAGATCAAAATTTTCATGATAAGTGCAATCGCCTATGGGAACTTTGTAAAAATTGCTATGACAAGTTTGGAGCGAAGCCAGAAGATCCTTGTTGGGATCTTGGAGAGTTTGATCCATTTTTTGCTTGGTTGTGCCGTCAGTATGAGGATTTGCCAACTGTTATTCAGAATAATACTAATTTGAGTTGTGTTTATGCAACTCACGCACTTTTCCATTTGATGAAAGAGGCAAAAGATCCTTTATATGAGCAAATGTTGAACAAAGATTATTAGTTTTCTTCTATGGAGCAATTGAGTCAAGTTTCTTCTTGGACTCAGCTTCTTTGCAAGAAATATTCTAATCAATACTGGAATTTAGGTAGTAGGGAAAGTGCTTTTATGAAGGTGAAGAAGAAGATGGAGAAGGTTAGGTTGAAGTTTTTACTTTCCTTTTGTTTTACTTTTTGTTTTTGTGTTTTTGTTCTAATGTCTTGTTTTCTTTTTTGCAGCAGTTTGAGAAAGAAATTGCTGCTGATGAGAAGATGCAGAAGGAGCAAGACAGGCGTGAAGAGATCATGATGTTGGTGATCATCCATTTTAGTTAGCTTCGTAGTTAGGTTTTTCGATTTAAGTTGAGGTGTGATGCACTTTTTTAAAGTTGTTTGACATTTGTAAATACTAAACTTAGCAGGATGAAGTTGGTGTTTTGCCATTGTTAATGTGTAAAGACAACTTTGTCATTGAACCTTCGCTGTGGTTGGAGTATGTAACTAATGAGGCGAACCCTACGTTTGATACATTTGTTGAACGTAAGCTAACGTAAGTGTTAAGTTATGATGCTTTGCTCTTTGGTCATCGTGATTCTTTTGCTGAAGATATGTGCTATTTCTAGATTTTGAATCTGAAAATCTTATTGCTGAAAACAAGAAATCTTGTTTGCCGTGAATTGTTGACCTCGACAAACTTTCTCATGTAGTTTGTTTGGCTCTTTTCTTTTTCTCATAGTATTTGAATTGGATGAAAAATATTTTGACACTTGTATTTTTTCCCAGTCGTCATGTTCAAGTGCTACACCGAGCTATGTTTCTAAAGATTTTCTTCGATGTAAAGTTGATCATATGTTGGATAAAGTTGTTGAAGACTTGATTAGTGAAGCCACAACTATTGTAGCTTCAGAAAGTGACTGATTGTAACTTTTTATTGTAAATTTGTCTTACTATATTGTAATATGTAATAAATGATTCACTTTTATAATGAAACTGAATTTTGTATACTTTTGTGCTGATGTTTGAAGTTTGGCGAAGGCAATGCTTAGACTTCGTTTAGAAGTCATAGTTCTCCTTAATGAATTTTAAAAAAAACGTTGTTCCCTTACTTTTTTTGCGAAGGCAACGCGTAGACTTTGTTTAGAAGTCATAATTTATCTTAGTGAATTTTAAAAAAAATGCCGTCCCCTCACTTTTTTCGAAGGCAACGCATAGACTTCGCTTAGAAGTCATAATTCACTATAGTGAATTTGAAAAAACATCGTCCCCTCACTTTTTTTATGAAGACAACGTGTAGACTTCACTCAGAAGTCATAATTCACCTTAGTGAATTTGAAAAAAACGTCATCCCCACACTTTTTTGTGAATACCACGCGTAGACTTTGCTCAGAAGTCATAATTCACCTTAGTGAATTTGAAAAAACGTCGTCCGCTCACTTTTTGCGAAGACAACGCGTAGACTTCACTTAGAAGTCATAATTCACCTTAGTGAATTTAAAAAATGTTGTCCCCTCACTTTTTTGTGAATTCAACGCGTAGACTTCGCTTAGACGTCATAATTCACCTTAGTAAATTTGAAAAAACGCCGTCCCCTAACTTTTTTGCGAAGGCAATGCGTAGACTTCGCTTAAAGTCATAATTCACCTTAGTGAATTTGAAAAATTGAAGAGTAAATGAAGTATTATATTTTTAGATAGGTTAGCATTATTTTTTGCATGTTCAAGAAATAATGGTACCTATGTTAGTTTTGTTTTAGTCCATATTTGAGTATATTTTGGGTATACTTTTGGCTTTTGTTGATTTTGCTGTTCTCGAAACTTAGGGGAATATTTTCTCATTTATATTTGATGAGAATTTACAATAGAGATTGCCTCATTAAAAAATCACTCACCCTGTGAAGGGCTTCCCCTGAGTGGAAAAAGAGTGCAGATAGTTTACATTTGAATTGAAACTTTAGAATGTAAAAACTAGTCTACTTCTATTATAGAACTTGTAAAAAAATTAGAGTCTAAGGGTAGTATTTTCGTAGAGCCTCAATGTTCCAGTGTGGTCAATTTATTCTCCATTCATATTTGCCAAGTGAAATACCCCCAATTTATTTGTTCTTGTGATGAGATATGACCCTTCCCACTTCTGTTAAAACTTTCCAACTGTATCTTTATTTCTTTTCTTTTCAGAATTGTCTTGGTCTTACTTTCTTGTTGTACCAATTATTTGTTTCTTTCTAGTATTTCTCAAGGTTCTAGATTGCTTTCATTCTTTCTTCTTCGAGCATATCCTTGCTCATTATTTGCTCTTCTTCTTCAATTATTTGGACATTTGTTCTTGGGCCTTGAAATTTTATTTCTTCGGGTGTCATTGCTTCTTCTCCGTACAATAAGTTGAATGGTGTAAAGTTTGTTGATCTTGATACTGTTGTATTGTGTGCCCAAAAAACTTTTGGTAATTCATCAACCCGTTTTCCCTTGGAAAGCCCCACTAGGCATTTTGAAATTCCAGTGCATATGATTCTATTTGCTCTTTCAACTGCCCCATTTGACTATGGGTGTTTGACTGAGACAAAGCATAGTTGGATTCCCATGTTTTGAAAATAATCTCTGAAATCTTGACTATCAAATGGATTCCCATTGTCTACTGTAATGTATCTTGGAACTACAAAACGCCATATGATGTTCTGCCATAAAAAAATTCATTGTGAAGGAAGACATATTTGTAACTAGCTTGGCTTCGATCCACTTTGTGAAATATTCTACTGCCACAACTACATATTGAAAATTTCCTTGAGCTGGTGGTAATTTGCCTATTATGTCAATTCCCCATCTTGCTAGTGGCCAAGTTGGCTCTATTGTTTGCATGTTTGTTACAGGAGCTTTTATCTTGCTTACAGAAATTTGACAATTGTGACAAGACTTTACTATTTTTTGCTGTTATTTTGGGCTGATGGCCAATAAAATCCTTGTCGAAATGCTTTTCCTACCATGGCTCTTGCGCCTTGATGTGTTCCACAAAATCCATCATGTGTTTCTTATAATAACTCTTTTCCTTCTTCTGTTGATATGCATTTGAGAAGTGGTTCACAAATTCCTTACTTGTATAATTGATTGTTGATGATTTTTTATTTTCTTGTTCTATGCTTCATTCTGACTTCGTTAACTTGGTCTTTTAGTTCATAATGATCGTGAAGGTGTGCCATGATTGGTGCTCTCCAATCTTCGCTTTGTATTATATGGACTTCTCTTGAGGCTCCTTGCTTTGTCTTGATAGAAGCTTGATTTAGTACTTGAAAGAAGACATCTTTAGGCAAACTTGTATTTTGTGTTGCATCTTTTGCTATTTCGTCAGTATCTGAGTTATCTGTTCTTGAGATGTTTTTGACTGTGAATCCTTCAAAATATTTCTCTTGTTCTCTTAAGAATTACAAGTATCTTGTCAGTTCAGGATCTCTTGTCTTGTAATCTTTTTTGATGTGTCCAGCCACAACTTGCGAGTCTGTTTTGATTACTAATCTTTGAATTCTCATTGCTCTTGCTTTTTGAATTCCAAGTAAAATGACTTCATATTCTGCAATGTTATTTGTGCATTGGAAATTTAGTCTTGCAGCATACTTCATTTTTATCCCTGAGGGTGATGTAATTATTGCCGCTGCGCCAGCCCCTGCGAAGCCCCATGCTCCATCATAATATATGATCCATTCTGGCTATCTCTTTTCTTTATTTGGATTTTTGGATGGAGTATAATCTGCTACGAAGTCTGCCAAGACTTGAGATTTTATTGATGCTCTATTTTCAAATTTGATGTAATGTTGAGATAGCTCTGCTGTCCATTCCCCCAATCTTCTGAATGATTTGCAGCTTTGCAAGACTTTTTTTAGAGGATGATTTGTTGGTACTCTGATTTTGTGAGCCTAAAAATAGTGCTTCTATTTTCTTGCTGCCGTTAAAACTGTATATGCTAGCTTTTCAATCTCTGAGTAATAGATTTTTGAGCCAGACAAGGCTTCTGAGACAAATTAAACTGGGACTTGTTTCTTTGAGTGTTCATTTTCCTATTCTTCAACTAAGACTGCACTTACTGCACTTTCTATTGCTGAGACATATAGGAGCAATTCAGGGGTTGGTGTGGTTAGAGTGTTTGGCTTTGATGTGTAACTTTTTATATCTTTGAATGCATGTTGTTGCGATGGTCCCCATGCGAAGTCTCTTTTTGTTCCCTTGAGTGCTTGAAATATCGGAAGACTTCGCTCTGCTGATTTTGAAATGAACCTGTTTAAGGCGGCGAGTCTTCCTGTTAATTTTTAGACGTCCTTTATATTTTCAAGAACTTTCATGTTTAAGATTGTCTGGACTTTGTCAGGGTTTGGATCGATTCCTTTTGCTGATACAGTGCAACCTAGAATTTTGCCCTTTTGGATTCCAAAGGTGCACTTTTCAGGATTCAACTTTAAATTTGCTTCCCTCAGATTTGTAAATGTTTCTTGTAGGTCTTCAACGTGGTCTCCTCTTTTCTTGCTTTTGACTACTATGTCATCAACATGGGTGAGTAGATTTTTGCCAATTTGTTTGCGTAGCACTGTTGAGGTTATTCTAACAAATGTTGTGCCAGCATTGCGAAGCCCCTCTGCCACTCTTACAAAATAGTAGGTCCCAAATGGGGTAATAAAACTTGTGAATTCTTCATCTTGTTTTTTCATCCAAATTTGATGATAGCTAGACAAACAATCCAAGAAACTTAGCATTTCGCTTCCCGCCGCTCGATCGACTAATGTGTCATTTCTTGGTAGTGGGAAATTGTCTTTTGGGCATACTTTATTGAGATCTGTGAAATCGATGCACATTCACCATTTTTTATTCTACTTCCTGACCATGACAATGTTTCGAGCCAAGTTGTGAATTAAACTTCTCTTATAACTTTTTGTAGGACCCCTAGAGTGCCTAGAGGGGGGCGAATAGGCCTGTAAAAAATTAGCTCAAACAAATCTCAAATTTGACCGTGGCACTGCCGCTCTGACACCATGGTACTACCGCACTGCGGCACTGCCATGCCCACCAGCGGCAGTGCCGCACCTATAGGAAAGATTAACTCACAGTTCAAAATCTATCCAACGAAATTTAGAGTAAATTTCTTAGCTTCCTGTATGGTAGAGGTTCACAGATCAACAGCTAGAAGTGGCTCGAACACCACACACAAGTAGATCAGGCTCAAACCCTAGAAATCACCACAAAGACAAGTGAAGCACCACAAGAATAAGTGACACAATGATTTATTTCATGATTCAGCTCGCCACCAAGCTTGTCTAAGTCCACGTTGTTGAGGTTTGCCATTAAGGCTTGGGCTTTCCAACCCTACCTCATTCTCAAGTCAAGAGGGTGAGGTGAGGGGTGATTTTACTCGCTGCAAGAGGTGGTTACAAAACCTCCCGAGGGTGCCATAAGTTTGGCAAGCTCACCGGATGACGCTCTAGCCAGCTAGGAGCAAAGCTCCAAGAGTAACAAACACAACCACTGGCCAAAACGTGAACCAAATGCTCTTTTGAGATTGCAAATCAGTGGAGTTGCTCTCTAATCTAGTTTTAGCACCTTTTCTCTCAAGGATTGATGGGGAAATCAATGGAGTTGCTTGGAAGCTCAAGGTGTGCCAATGGAGGAAGAGAGAGAGCTCTGGTCTGTTTTTCGTCGGTCTGAGCCATTAGGGAAGAAGAGAGAGCCGTTGTGGAGGACAGGGAAAGGTATAAATACCCCCTACCTCCCAACGATCACTTAAGTGTGGCAATGCCATGGTGTGGCACTGTCTCTCTCCAGGTGTGACATTGCCGCACCCACCAAGACAGCAAAAAATGGGAAAGGTTGAACTGACTATCTTGGCAGAGGTGTGAGGATGTTTTGAGTAAGATTTGAGCACTTAGTCACACAATTTTTAACCAGATGTTGTGTCCCCCCTTGATAGTACGATGTTCCTATACTCAATTTCAAAACATAAAAGAAATTTAAACCTTCTTTGAGCATGTTGCCATCCATGAAAGTAATTGGAGACTCCTCCTTTCCATATAACATCCTCTTAAACGAATTCCCTGCTTGTTATCTTAGTAAAGTTTATTAGCTCTCTAATTAGGTGATCATCAACACCAAAACCCACGATAGGGCTTGATTGCATTTACACTTTTGCATCAAGCAATCTTTAAACTTCAGCTTTGGCAGCCTGAACTCTGTCTTCGGCTAGTTTTCTCAATTTTTGCTTTTTTGGTCTAACTTTTGGATTGATGTCTAGTTTGTGCTCAATTATGTCTCTGCTGACTCCTCCTAAGTCATTGGATGACCAAGCGACTATATCTTTTTTGCTTTGAAGAAATTCCACAAGTTTGTCCTCCTCTTCTTGAGAAAGTCTAGTACCAAGGGACTTGTTTGTCTGTGACTAATGGATCAAGAGGTACTCTTTTTGTTTCTTCTCAAGCTTAAGCTTTGGTTTGAGGCTTCGCATTTTCTGTTCCTTCTTTTTCTTCTTCTTCAAAGATTGCGTGAACATTCTTATGTCCTAGAGTGTATTCTTTTTCAATGTTTCTTGCCTCAGTTTGGTCTCCGTGTATTGTGATTACTCCATTTATTGCTGGCATTTTCATACATAAGTATGAGTAGCTTATGACTGCTTCGAATGCATTTAAAGTTCCTCTTCCAAGGAGTGCATTGTATAGATAGTACATGTCAACCACATCAAATGTTATTTGCTCTATTCTTGCATTGCTTACTATTCCAAAAGAAACTGACAAAATTATTCTTTCAATTGAGTGGATCTTTTTTTTTCTGCCGAAGCCATAAAGTGGATGCTCAGCTCTTCCTAACATTTTACGATCAATTTTCATGGCGTCGATTGTTGATGTGAATATAATGTCAGCTGAGCTGTCTCCATCAACCAATATTTTTGAGACTGCCCAGCCATCAATGTTTGCTTCGATTGCCATAGCATCCATATTTGGGTAATCTTTCAACTGAAGGTCTTCTTCTGAAAATGTGATTGGCAGATGGGACCATCTTGTCTTCTTATATGGGCCTTCCATTGAAATTGAATTACTCTTCGGAAGTAATTTCTTCTTTGACTGTTATTTTCATGGTCCATGCTATTTTCTCCCGTGATTGTTAGTATTCTTCCTCTGCTTAGGATGATTGCATTAATGTTTGCTGCTAAAACTGATGGGGAGTTATTCTCTTGCTTGGCTTGGCTGTTTTGTGGGTTGTTGTTTACAACTGAAGCTTCGGGTTGTGCTGGTTGAACATTAGATTGCTGAGATTGATTTTGCCTCCATTGATTTTGCATGGGATGATACATTGCTAATGGCTCATAGCTGTATGTGGGAGGTGGCCCTGGAAGTAGTGCTTGGGCATGTCCATAATGAATTGGGTAATAAGTTTGATGAGAGGTTTGCTGTTCTTGCCTCACATGATTGACAACTTTTGATTGGCTTGGTGCCCTATTTTCTTCTTGGGCTTCTTCAATGCTTTTTCTTTACTTTAGGACACATTTTAGATATATGTCCAGCCCCTTTACCATGAATAATGCAGTACATATCTTCATGTTTTAAAGGTGCTCTTCCTCTTCCTCCTCTTCCTCTTGTGCCAAATCCTCCTTTTTCAAATGTTTTTTCATTGAATTTACTTTGCTGGTTGTATTTATTTTGGTGAGCATAATCACTTTCGGCTGTTAAATTGTTGTCATTCTCAATTTGATTGACTTGACTGTGTTGTGTGAATGGTCTTCGCTCATACTTGTTTGGTCTTGAAGGATGGAAGTTGTTTTGCTTGATTTGAGCTCTAAAGTTGTTTTCTTCTTCGATTCTTTTTCTGCAGTTGCCATCTGACTTGTAATATTTTTGAATGACTTCGTAAAGCTCGGCAACTGTATTAGGTTTTTCTCGATCAAGATGAGAAGCGCATTGGCCTACTCAAAACCCTTTAATTGCGGCTATTATCACCACTTCATCTAGGATATTTGGAATTTGTGCTTTGATTTAGATGAATCTTTTGAAACATTGACTCGGGCTTTTTGATTTGCTGCTGGCAATTGAACATATTTTTGTCTGTGAGGCCAGCTGGTTGAAATTCTTGAAAGTCAACAAGCAAGTTTGCTTTAAGTTGATCCCATAAATGTATGGATTTTTCTTTTAGCGAAGAGTACCATTGTTGTGCTGGTCCTTTAACTGCCATGACAAGAGATTTTGCCAACATTGTTTCATCGCCGCCTCCAGATTTTACTACGACTTCAAAACTCATCAAAAATTATCTTGGGTCAGATTGGCCATCGAAAGTTGGTATCATGTTAAATTTATACCCCAAAGACCATTGTGCTAGCTGCAAGTTTATTGACAGGGTCTTGTGTCAATTGATATAAACTTTTAGGAGTTCTTTTCTTGAGAGGCTTTTGTTGCTGAATTTGGTTCTTCTAAATTTATGACTTTGTGGCTTGCGCTTTGAAGTTGTTCATTTAGTTCACAAAGGGTGGCTTCAGCTTCTTCTATTCTTTGTTTGAGAGACTTTTCTCTTGCTCTTGCGCGACATCTTTAAGTTCTTTTTGCTTCAGCACTTGTTCTTCTAATTCTTTGAGTCTTTGTTCTTTGGCTTTGCTTATCTCCGAAGAATTTGGGTCTTGGGTGCATTTTCTTTGAGACTTTGATCTTCAACTGTTGGTGGGTCATCTTCGTTTACCCCAGTGGCAACTTTCTTGTTAGGTCTGCCCATTAGCTTCGCGTGGTCGTAGGAGTTTTCGAGCACACACAAATGGTAAGCGCAAGATATTAGGTAAGAAATTATACCAGCATCAAAGTTTGAACACAAGATAAAGTTGTATTCATTTCATGATCGTATATTACATGTCAGATGGGGTATTTATAGGGCCTCAGTCTTCGTATTTTACATAAAATAACTATTTTATCACTAACTCAAATATTTACAACCATTTTCAACTACAAGGGTGAAGAGGTCATTTTCTCCTTCTAAGCCTTCATTCTTCAACTTTCAGTCACCAATCTTCTTGATATCTTCGTTATGGACTTAGTCGATTTTTTCTTTAACCATCATAATGTTAGGCGAAGTCGAATTCTTGCCTTCGCCTAACCTTGTTTTACTTCTCTTCGACATCATTGGCCGTCGAAGTTGATTTTCTGATAGCAAAGCCAAACTTTTGTCTTTGCTCTGATCCTGATCTTTGCTTCTATTTCAGTGAAGTTGATCCTTTTTTACGAAGTCGAAATGTTATCTTCGCTTTCCTTTTCTTGCAATCAAATATTGCTATGGAAACTTAAAAGATTTAACTCCAAAGTTTAGGGCTGCGTTTTTGTGACGAAGTTAAATTCCCAACATTATGCAACCCTGATGTTATGTATTCGTCATCGTTACTCGACCAAACGATCTTTTGAATTGGTCAAGACTCAAGTTTATGGCCCGTTTACGGGTTCACGGACCATCCGTCTTACATCCTAACGACTGGTTACGAAAAAATAGACATTTGAGATGCTTACACTACTATATATAAAAACAAAAGAAAAAACATTCTATTAGCCCTTTGATAATAAAATCATAAAAGTGTGGTCCTGATGTACCAGTACCAAAAAACAGCGTGTGCTCCGACTAATTCGCGTCTACGGTTACTCCAAAATTTACAACTAGTACTGGATTCCAACAATGTCAGGACAAGCGTGTCAGACTCAGAGCATGCTGAAGAGATTAGCCGTGGAGATGAGCGCGTTCAGAGCGAGCATCAGGAACGCAATGAAGGAGAGCCACAGGGCGCTGGTGATCTTCCTGTTGAAGGCGTCCGTGCCGAACCTGGACACCCACAGGTCGTTGCGCGACGCGGCCGCCGACGACGCCGACATGAGGAGATACGCCAGAGCCTGCAGCAGCACGGCACCACGTCGTCGGTCGAAGCACCAACGGTTCAGTTCAATTCTTGCACATGACACGAGCAGTTTCAGTGGAGGAATATATATATGCGATCGATGTACCTGGTCCAGGAACAGGCTGCAGTAGTAGCTTGACCTGCTCGGTAATAGTATAGACCTTGGTGAGATCAGGCGGCGGATTTCGCCGAATGATTGCGCGATCGAGTAGGCGCAGACGATCACGTTCACCGCGACGGCGTACCTGCCATACATTCGCCAAATAGATGGATTTTTTCTTTATTTATTTTGAAATTTCGTTTCAAAAAAAATATTTGCTTTAAAATGTTCTTGTAACAACTCCCGTAGCCGTCAGGAACCGGACACGTCCGAAGGAAATGTGCAAAAAGGAGCCGGGACGAAACGCGTGTTCAAGGGGCGATCACTGACCTGTACTGCAGGTGGTGGGCGTAGTAGTCGCCGGCCCATCCGGACGTGCGGGCGCTGGCGATCACCGAGAAGGCCGCGAGGCTGAGCACCGCCGTGGCCAGGCGCAGCGTCACCGACAGCTCCCTCCGCTCGCCGACCGCGACCGCGGCCGCCACATCGGGGGGCATGGATCCCTCGTTCTCCGCCGCCGCCGCCGCGTGCTGCTCCTGGTGGCGCTGCTGCTGGTGCTGGTGGTAGTGGTCGTGGTCGGGCCGCTGCGCCTTGCCGCCGAGGTGCAGCGGCGACGTGACGGCCTCCTCGACCGGGTCGAAGTGCACCGCGATCGCAGCCGTGGTGGCGGCCGGCGCCGGCGACGACAGCGACAGCTGCAGCTTCGTCTCTGCCGCGCGCTTGGGCGTGCTCTGGCAGCTCCTGTTGTTGTTGCCGCTGCTGCTGTTGACCACGGGCGCGGCCGCGGGAGTCAGCGGCGACGGCGGCGTCGGCGAGGGCGACGGAGAAGGGGAGGAGTTGGTGGTGGCGAGCGACCTCTGCGACGACGGCGACCGGGCGAGGTCCTTGGTCGCCAGGCGGAGCGGCTCGCGTCCCGGCGCCGCCGCCGCCGCGGCCTTATTAGCGCCCCCTTCTTCTTCTTCTTCCTGCCCGTTTTGCCCGGCGCGGGGGCTGGGCGGCGGCGGCGGCAGGAGGCGCGGCGCGGCGAGGCGCATGGGCGAGAGCTGCGGGCTCTTGGGCGGCGCTGGCGCTCCTTCCCTCCCGTCGCTGGGGAAGCTGCTGGCCTCCTCCCGCGGCGACCCGTCGGCCAGAGACGGCGCCGGCGTGTGGTACTCGTCCCCCGGCTGTGACGATGAGGGCGACGGCGGCGGGGGCATCTCCACAGGCGGAGGGGGAATGGGCACGGGCGGCGGCGCCCTCTCCGGCGCCGGCGTCCGTGGGGTGGACGCCATGGTGTGTGTGACGAACCGCTGCCGCTGCCGCTGCCGCGCGTGGCGGAAGGATGGAAGGAAGGGATCGGGGAGGAGAGGAGTTGCCGGGTTATGTAGTATGGGAGGTTACGTGTAGCTTTCCCTGTTTTATGCGCTTCTTTCCTTTCGTTTCGTTTCCTCGTCGCATTTTGCTTGCAAGTTGCAACTCCATCATCTGTTTTGCTGCCTCTACGCAGAGCACAGTGGCAACTCCGGTCCATGAGTCCAAGCACAGCGGCTGCTACAGATTTGTCATCAGAGGGCTAAACTCGTTGCGAATTCACATGATTCCGCTTTCGTTGATTTGGTTTGGCGGTAAAAATGGCGTTCGTTTCGCATGGATTATTCGAAATTCGAAAACGAGGAGAATGCCACGCCAGACCGAAGAAGACGCTCTGGCCTCTGGCGGTTTCCGTTTCCTGATCCTGGGCTCGTCCTGCAAGGTGACACGCGTAGATCCAGACACGTAAAGCGTGCGATGCACGTCAATCACAAACGTTGTTCGCGCGACGTCATGTCATGCCTGGGCTGGCATGGCACCTGCAAATCATCTCGTGATGCAATCCTAAAATAATTGCTGGCGTCCACGTCGCCAGTAGGCGACTGGGAACCGTCTCCTTCGCTTGACGGGCAGAAAGGGGGCAGTCAACTTTTCATATTCTTCAATTTGATCCGCTTGTTTTGTTTGCACAACTTGGAAAGGAGTAGGAGTAGGAGCAGAGGTCCGAAGACTCGTCTAGAAATGCAGACGCCAGACCACACCATGCGTGATGATTATTCGATGATCATGTCATGTGGGCTTAATCCAACCACGTAATCAACAATGATGCTTGTCGATCGATGTCCTTTGCTGGCTTGACATCTACGTTCTGGATTCCGATAACAATCTTTCCCTCTTACTATTACAGAATCCACTGGAAGAACATATTATCTGCAGAAACAGCATATACGAAGGAATAGGAAACACATATAGGTACATGCCTCGCATAAGATTTTGAGAGGGCCATGAAAAGGATGGTCTGCATTAAATTTAGGCACAAGAAAAGAATTGCTTCAAAATGGAACCTGACAATAGAACGTCGCAACGCATTGTGGTGGCGACTGGCAGGCAGCGCATATTCCCGTTACTGATGTCAGTTAATCAGTTTAGAACGCGAGAAGTTGCCATGATTTTTTTAAGAGCTCGTTTTACGCCTCAACAACTGCTCATCAAACGGGCCTAAAACTTGCCATAACAGCGGCGTGTATATATGTATACGTTCCAGACAGTGACGGATCTAGAAATTCATAGAAGAGGGGGCTCAACTTATCTTCCACCTCTAAAGCCCCTCCATCATCTCTTTCATGCCTATAAAAATTAGGAGGGGCTCAAGGGGCTCCATTGTCGCAGCAGCGGCAGGGGGGGCTTGAGCCCCGCCCGCCCCACCGCTAGATCCGCCCCTGGTTCCAGACTTGACCTAGACTTATCCCTCACCAAACACGATTACACACGATAAAGACCGAAAGCATCGATCACCCACAGGCTGCAGAATGGCCATCATCTCATGCAATCAGGCAGTGCTGCTGTGGAACGTGGAATATCCGGGCCTCCTCCCTAAAGCAAGGCGCAACCGTGTAGCGCGTCTACGTGTTCTGCGGCAGATCAGTGCTAAAGACGCCCATAATGCGCAGCGTCATGGACTTGCTTTTGGAAAAGATAAGAGAAACTTTGATCCGGTGGGGTCTTGTGCTAGATTTTCCGCTTTTTCTTTCCACCATTTGGGGTGGGGTGATCAGGTGTGTAGGTGGCTAGGTGCCATGCACCCCTTAATGGTTAAGGTATCTCGCTCAGGCAAGCCAGCCTTGTAGTCCTTCAGATTCTTTTCTCTCATTCCTGATCACCGATAGGTTCATTCCAAACTTTTCGAATCATCACCTAGTAACAACAGAACTCAGCTTTGGCGACTCAGACCGTAGCGATGAGCCATGTGAAAACGCCACTGTCACGCGGTTGCACGATGCAGCGCTTTAAGCCCACTTCAGTCTGGACGACGCTAAAGTTTGGCACGATGTCGAAGTGCCAAGTGAAAACATGTTATTCTGTTAATGTCTTATACAGCAACGATTTGCAAGATAATACCCATTTTTAGTTGGATACACCACGCATTAGCAGAAGCAACACCGTGTCATAATGTGCTGCCACATACCCAGGTTCAGATTTGCACGATATTGCAGAATTCCAGGCAATCTTCAGGAGGCGGTAGAACTTACTAAGATTGCACGATCGAACCGTCGTTCCAAGCCAATTACTCCGTGTGTTCGTCAAGCTGCTCAGGACCAGTTTACTGTATGCACTATTTAGCATCACAAGGCGACCTGAAATTTCTCGGGTACACGGAGCAGAGGCAGCTGGTAGTCTCCAGGCTCTCCTAGCTGCCCGCAGGCAGCCATCTGATCATCCCCTCTGCTGAGCCGAACAAAAACAGTGAGGCCACCTTGAATTAAAACGTTGCGGAACTCAATTATCTTATCGTCTGGCGTGGGCTTGAATTGGGAACCGCCGTGGGGATTGAAAGAGATAAGGTTTATCTTGCATGGGATCCCTTGGACTAGCTCTATAAGCCTCTTGGCATCATCCATACTGCAAGCACAGTAAATCAAACAAAAACATACGGTTTAGGGTGAAAGCAGGTGCTAGTTAACTGTGATAGCTTCGGGAAAGGTTAATACTGAAAAGGATTCAGGATTCAGGATGCCTACGGATTAGAAAGGAAAAGAATATTCAATGTTCTAATTTGGCTACTGGGCTAATGATTATAATAACAATATCAACTATGGACTGTCGCTAGTAGGCCTACATGTATGCCTGGACCAAATAGGAAAAGAAAAGTTTTATGAATAATTGAATATAGGGGAGAAAGTTATCTTTTGCAAGGAGATTTATATGCAACCTATGCTAAGAGATTCATAATATACAAAAACAGTCAGCAAAGACACCAAAGCAGATATCTGACCTGTCGTTCACTCCAGAAAGCATGACATATTCAAATAGCACTATTTGTTTTTTTCTGAGCTTAAGTTCCTCCCTTAAAGTGCCAAGAAGCAAGTTAAGATTGTACTTTCTGTTTATGGGCATTATCCAGTTTCTAACCTGCAAAACAAGTTAGTTTACAAAACAGTGACATAATGCAAAAGAATCACAGGAACAGAATAACCACCACCTCATCTGTCGTTGCATTAAGGCTGACGGCCAGGGAGCAATTGGATTCCTGGAGGAAGCGTTTTAACTGAGGGACAAGACCACTTGTGGAGACAGTAACCTTGCGAGGGCTAAAATGAAGGCCTTGCTCATCAACCATTATTGCTGAGGCTTTTATTACATTGTCAATATTGTGAAATGGTTCACCCATGCCCTGGACAAATTAGACATTAATGAAAGAGTGTACCATCTAATCAACAAAAACAACATAACTTTTTAAATCTTGTAGGCTGTCAATGAGATGTTATTAAGAGCTAACTGCAGCAAGTAAACATAAAAAAATGCCTAAATAACGTATACATGTTGCTATAACTAGACTTTCATTTTTGTTAACACGGTACTCCAAAACCAACATCAAGCCTAACAACTGAACAAGAAACAGAATTCAGTAATACTGCTGATAAGGACAAGGGCAACTGATAAGAGTTGTAACCATATATATAGGTCAACGCATTCTAAAATGGCACCAAATAACTGAATATGACATCAAAACAGATGCAAGGACAACATCACAAATTCAATGTACTGTTAGAAAAATGTGCTATTTGAATCCACGGCAAAATGAATTGACTTGAAAGTGGAATTTTAAGATAGACTGTAGACACTAGACAGTTATACATATTTGTTGGTGTCACTTTAGGAAGAACAGCATAGATGGGAAGGGAATCAGGATTAAAAAAATGTAAAATACAAATTGTATGCTGTTAGTTAAACAAGATGCCCAGTTAACCATCGTAACACAGTCAAAGCCTAAGTTACTTAAAGCAAATGCTTACCATAAATACAACATTATTAATTGATCCAAATTCATCCGAGAACAGTCTACGAGCAAACACAGCCTGCTCAACAATTTCAGCTGTCGAGAGATGTTTTCTCAAACCCATCCTATATATATAAAAAAAAGGCCAAGCAAACATAGAATCAGTACTGGCCAAGAGAAGAAAAATGCCTTGTGTAACACAAGCAAACAAACCTTCCAGTGAAGCAAAACTGACAGTTCATCGCACAACCAACTTGACTTGAAACACAGACAGTTGTCCTGCCCCTAGCGCAAGGAATGATAACTGTTTCAATCACTGAACCATCTTCAAGAGAGAACAGTATCTGTAACATCCTGTGTTCAAAAATCAATCATATCCAGTAAATCACTTCACAACATAACAGCAACACTGAAAACTACCTTACGGGTACCATCCGATGCAGTATGAATGTCCTTCACAGTTAATGCCTTGAGATCAGCATGCTCGGTTATCATCTTCCTGAAATCCTTGTTTAAACCTGAAGGATTTTAGAGGTAAATAGGTGGCAACCATTTAACTAACATCAGGACAACACATCAAATGACATACATTGAGAAGAATCATAAGCGCATTTGTAGGTTCTCCAACTGAAAAGCAATAGACCCCATTGGACAATAGAAAATGTTGTAAACTTAGTGGGAGAAACATGCCAAGCAACTAATTCTTACAAGGGTAGAGGTACTTGTAAGGTTATTCAGTTTTCTTATCAGTAAACAAATATACTTGATAGTACAACAACAACGATATTGTTGATAAGACATGACTTTCTCCTTTCTATGAATGCCAATGAAAATTGACCAATTGGAAAACATGGCATCCTGCATTCCTGCTTCTGCAACTGTTAACTAATACCCAAACATGGTTGGGCAGGTGATGTATAACTTGACCTTGTGTATGTATTTCTAAAATATGGTCCCTGTTACTCCCACCGTTCCATAATATAGTTCACTCTAACTTTGTCCTAACTCAAGCTTCTCTAACTTTGATCAGTTAGTAGAAAAAAAATGTATCAACATCTACAGTATGAAATTAGTTTCAATAATTTTTTCATTAAATATGTCTTGATAGTGACTTTATTTGAACTGGTAGATGTTAATAGTTTTCAGCTAGAGACGTTTGGGTTAGGATAAAGCTAAATTGAACTGTAATTTGAAACAGAGGGATTAGTTAATAGCATATACTAATACTAAATAGATGATTCCACTTGACACGGTCAAAATTTACCAGCCAGCTCGTCGTAACAATGAGCCCAAACGTTGTTCCCGTACAGGCATTTCCACAGCATCATGGCCTGGCCTGGCCGAAACCCCTGCACCTGCACCCAATTCTGAAAGAAACACGCACTAAATCATCTCACGCGTGCACGTACCACAAGTCCACAACCAACGAACTACTTAAAACCCACACGTGTCTTGAGCCAAAGCCCTTACCTCGAGTTCCGAGTAGTCCATCCCCTTGAGCATGGCCTTGGAGCCGGCCTCGCAGCGGGCAGCGGCAGCGGGGCGGCGAAGGGCGGAGAAGAGGCGGCGCGGCGAGGCGCAGAGGAAGGAGGCGCTCCGGCTCCACCGGAGGAGAGGCAGGACCTGCGCCTGCGCCGGCGCCGCCATGGCGTTCTGGTTGGTACGGTCTCGGGAGTTTACGGTCTCTCGCTGGCTGGGGACTTTGCGAATTTTCTGGCGACCAACAAGCCTGCCGAGTGCCGATGGATAGACAAGGGCTGGGCTACTTTTCGTTCTGGGCTGTTCCACGGAAAGGGGGCCCGAATGCACATATACGCGGACGCCGGACAAAGCCGATCTCAAGTTCCATTTCCCTCACCAGTCATATGAAATATAAGCTTTGAACTTTAAAATCGTTTATTTTACACCAAACAATTTTAAAAAATAATTTTAATCTATCTACGTGGTGCCCCCATTAGAAGTCATATATAAAAATAAGATTTAAAATTTTAAAAATCATTTATTTTTTTCACCCTAAACAATTTATACAAAAGATTTTACCTATGTGGTGTCCCATTAGCCGCCCCATATGGCGCGACGTCTGTGATAAAAATAGTAAACTAGATTGTGTTGACAGTTCAAGAAGTCAAATAGATTATTAAAATAAGTTATACATATTTTTAAGAAATTTCTAGTTTTTTACTTAAAAATATGCAATTAGAATCCTAAAATTTAGTTTAATCTTATATAAAACCATAACAAATTCGTTTTAATTTGAAAAATATGAAACTAGTTTTAATCCTTACTAAACCACTTTATACCATATATACTTTCCCTCTAATATTTTATACATAACTTACATTTGTAGTCCAGTGTGCACTATAAGTGTAATTGGTTGCCCCCATTAGCTTAGGGAGGTAAATAGCCTAAATTAAAATCTATATATACTATAAAGATAAACCCCACTAAGGTAATTATCTTGAACCTCTTTGTGCCACGTCATTCACTTATCCTTTGCAATTAACACAAACCCCACTAAGCTATTATCTTGAACCTCCTTGCGCCACGCCATCCACTTATCTCTTTCAATTAACACCGTCTGATCATGTGCATGCATGCGCAGTAGTAGTTCGTCTTCCAAATTCATGCACGCAATAGAGTAGTAGATATATTTAGTTGTCCACATTAGAATGGTAAAATATAGATTCCTCCTTCATACCCGCGGCAACGCGCGGGGAATCCTCCTAGTTCTACAAACTCATAAACACCAGGCAAAAGGTTAGATAGAAAGGAGGCCTTAATAAATTTAATCTACTAGTGCTTTGCAAACCTAGGGTGATCAACAGCCTACATAATTCTAGTCACAAAGATATGAACTAAGCTATGTCACTAGTTTTTTTTATATAAAAACACTCAAAAAGAGTGTTCCATATATGGTATATCTCAAGAAAAACAAAGACTAATACAAAGCGATGAACAAAAAACACAAAACGACCTGTAAAAAAATAAAAGTACATCAAAGACCAAATCAGTCATCTTCTTCTTTCGAACGTCCACTGTCTGTTGGAGCTTGAAGATCGCACTGTAAAGACAGCAAAGAAAAGGGCCACCTACAAACACCCTCGCCAACACATGGGATTCGAAGACCGCAAAATCCACTCGCCGTTGACAACGAGATCTAAAATTGAATAGACTAACTTGGTTTTCTTCCTAGGATGACAAGTCCTTATATTATATCTCTACTCTAGGAATTTGAACAAGGTAAAACGCAAGAGCAGAGTGATCAAGTGAGATACTACACACAAGGGATGACACAAAGATATATTATCATGGTTCGATGACTTGTTAGTCATCTATGTCCACATTTGAAAGGTCTTAATTGGCTAGAGGGGGAATGAATAGCCTAATTTAAAATTTATAAAACACTAGTCAAACTTGTTAGACAACTAATTGGCTATAAAGCTTTTTGCACTAGCTCTAATAAGTGTTGTAAGCCACCTATCCAAACAATTCTAATTGTTATAATCTCTAAGTCAATCAATGGCTAAGTCACTACGAGTTCTCAAAAGCTAGCTACACTAAAGAGCTCAACTAAGTGAGAAACTACACTAGCAAAGGTAAGACAAGCTCTCAAAACTAATTACACTAAATAGCTTATTACAACTAGTTTGCGGGAATATAAATAAGAGAGATGTGATTTTTATACCGCCGCGTCGAGGAATAAACCAATCACAATAGGTGAAGACCAATCACCGGGAGAAATTCAAAGAATCAATCACAATGGAGACACATAATTTTTCTCCCGAGGTTCATGTGCTTGTCGGCACGTTAGTCCTCGTTGTGTCGACCAACACTTGGTGGTTCGGTGGCTAACAGGTGTTGTACGAACCTCGTCCACACGTTGGACACCGCAAGAACCTACCCACAAGTGAGGTAACTCAATGACACGAGCAATTCATTAAAGTTACCTTTCGGCTCTCCGTCGAGGAAGGTACAAGACCCCTCACAATCACCGGAGCCGGCCACGAACAATCACCAACATGTGCCGATGCTTCTCCGCTGCTCCAAGCTGTCTAGGTGGCTGCAACCACCAAGAGTAACAATAACTCCGCAGCCATAACGATCTCCAAGTGCCACTAGATGTAATCACTCAAGCAAATGCACTTGGAATCACTCCTAATCTCACTTTGATGATGAATCAATGGTGGAGATGAGTGGGAGGTGTTTGCTTAGGCTCACAAGGATGTCGGGTATGTCAAAGTGCCAAGAGAGATAGCTTGAAGTCGGCCACTACGTATTTATAGAGCCTCTAAATAAATAGAGCCGTTAGGGTCACGAAGGGGTTCAGCACGACCTAACCGGACGTGCCGATCAGGCTGGTCGGACGCAGCCCTAGCGTCCGGTCCCTGTCGTCCAAACGCACCGATGCCTGCCGTGTCCGCATTCAAATTTGGTACGTTGATCTCCAACGGTCACGAAATAGTTAGCGCCGCTGTCAAATGTCGACCGGACGCACTCCTCCGATTGACCTGATGCTGAACCGCGTGGAGTCAGATTGTTTCCAAAGACGATTTTATAGCGCGAAAACGCGTCCGGCCAGGGTTGACCTGACACGCCCGGCAGCCGGTCAGCTCACTCTCTCTCTGCTCTCACACCACGTCATCAGCACCGGTCGATGAACAGTGAACGCGCCGCATCCGGTCCGCACGACTGCTAGCCCTTAGAAAGTGACTGGACGAGCCGAAGCCAGCGTCCAGTCATGCCTTGTTGCTCTCGGCCAGCCGCGCTGCCTCGACTCAAATTGACCGGACACGCCGGGGTGAGTCCGGTCACCCCGCGGCTAGCGTCCGGTCGCGCATCTTCTCCTCTTTTTCTTTTTCTAAATATGCGATTGCTTTACCTTTGCTTCTAAGTTGCTAACCATAAAGTGTAGAATTTGCGTACACGTGTGTTAGCATTTTTCAAAGCATTTTACAGGGATCACAAGTTCGCACACTAGGTTCCTAAATGCAATGCATGAAACATGTCACCTAGTGGCACTCGATAAACCGTTTAGCCAAAGATTTCCCCTCTTTATAGTACGGCTATCGATCCTAAGTCACTCACTCCCTCTATGGTGTCTTGAGTGCAAAACAAAAATAGCCCTATCAACTATACCTTTGCCTTGAGCCTATTTTTATTTTTCTCTTTCTTCTTTTCCAAGCTGAGCACTTGATCATCTCTTGGTCATCACCATGTACCATGATCATCTTCTTAGCTCCATCACTTAGATTATACCAACCTAACTCATGATCACACTAGATGACATAGGTTAGTACTAAGGTTTTATCAATTAGCCAAAACCAAACTAGGGCTTTCAACATTGAGTTAAGCCAAAGGATCGTTGCTCCTCTATCAAGTCAACAAACCCACAAAGTTTGGCTCTGACATGAGGACTTGATCTTAAGCCAGCTCGATCACAAAGTGTTATCTAAGCGTGACCCCTTTTCACTAGAGTGGTTCTTTGCTTCCTCTAGCGGGGATGAACCCAATAGCCCCTCAAAAATCACCTCTGAAGTACCTCACAATCTTTAATTAAGTGCTTCAATGTAGTCATGCTGCACCAAGCCATAGAGGTGGAGGCAACCACAACAAATAAACCACGCAGCCAACACGATCTCTAATTGCCACTCCAATTAACAACTAGTTTTCATCTAGTCTAGATGTTCCATACCTTCACATACATAACAACTAGTTCGTGGGTATGAAGTTCCAGGAACGATGAACATGTTCTATTTTGAAAGCGTATCTTGAGGCAACACTTGTTGAATTGTAGATTGATATATTTTTCATATAGTGTCTATACGATATTTACACAAATAAACCATAGCGTAGAATCTAAGTGCATGATGAGAACCTGCCTTCACTTCATACCTTTGGTCTGAATTGTGAGCTGTGTTTGGAACGATGATCGTTTCTCATTTGGAAACGAAGTTCTCCAAACGTGAAACATGACCGTATTCCACATTATAAGAGTCAGAGTCACTTCTCACTTGCCTAGTTAGACTCCTAATAACTTGGTTTCTTGGGATTAGACTTAGAATTTATTTAGATACACATGGCTAGTTACTAATTGGAGCTAAAAACTAGTCCAAATTAATTGCGGTTGACTAGTTAATTGGCTAGTTAAAAATTTAGCTAAAAAATAGTCTATCTATTAGTCTTTCCCTTTAGATATGCTAAAGTTATTTTGATCAGTGGCGGACCTAGCACTAGGGCGGTAGGGCCACTGGGGCTGTGGCCCTAGTCTTAGCCCTTAATTACAGTGGACAAAACACTATTTTTTCTATAGCCAAGCACAAATAGCAATGATCTCTAATGTAATGGCCCTAGTCTTCCGTGAATCCTGGGTCCGCCCTTGATTTTGATCTAGGTAGCAATCAACCTTTATATCTAAATATGCCCTTAATCGGCATAGCGAGCATTATCAGGTCTTATTCGTATATAGTTAGATTTGCATCAGTCCATGTGTAAGCTCTTGGTCTGATTTTAAACACGTGAGGTTGAGTTGTATGCCCGGTGTACACAGAAACCTCCTGACGGGACGGCCCCTGGCGAATTTTTTATTTATTTTTAACACTTTTTAAAAACTATTTTTAATTTTAACATCGAAAATATTTTTTTATATCTAACACTTTTGGCCGCTCCCCACACGAGGGAGCGGCATTTGAACTTTGCCGCTCCCCACGTGGAGGAGCGGCAAGTGTGATGACCTGACATGGATCGACACGTGGACTGAGGCTCCGCTCCCCCCTGGAGGAGCGGCAGGGGGGCGGTTCTTGTCCGGCCTTCCTTGTCAGTAGTTGTCACTTCTGGTGCTGGTGGCAGCCTGGCAGGTCCTGTCAGAGTTGTACATACAGCCAGCCATACAGGCGGCGGCCGGCTGCTGCTGATGATAATTTTGGTCCATATCCATCCGCTGCTATTGCTGTGCTGTGCTGTGGAAGGAAATTTTGTTAGGACCTGTTTAGTTCCCATGCAAATCTAAAATATTTCTTCTTCCATCCATCACATCAAATATTTGGACACATGCATGGAGTATTAAATGTAGGTAAAAAAATAACTAATTGCACAATTTGTCTGTAAATGTCGAGATGAATCTTTTGAGCCTAGTTACTTCATGATTGGATAATATTTGTCAAATAACAACAAAAAATGCTATAGGAACTCTTCACCCACTTTCCACCAACTAAACATACCCTTGGTTCGCGTCACTTTTCCTTGCTGTGGTTCTATGTACTGCATGTTGTTCCTGTGTGCTGTTATCAACAGGCTAACAGTCTTGCGTAGTACTCCCTCCGTATAAGAAAGAATGTAATTCTAGCACAGTATCGTAGTTTTGTATCTTAAGTTCGATCAATTATAGATAAAAAAGTATCAATATTTATGATATCAAATAAATATTATTAGATTAATTACGAAATGTATTTTTATAATAAATTATTTTGGAGCCGTAAATGTGAATAATATTTGCTAGAAATTTAGTCAAACGTGAACTACTTTTGCTGGCACACAACACGTATGAAAGGATCAAGATGCCCAAGAGGGGGGTGAATTGGGCTTTTCTAAAAATTAATTGCAAGAATTAAATCCTACAAGCCGGAATTCACCCCTAGTGCCTATTTGTGTTCCTAGAGAGTCTACCGATAAAAGTTTTGCACCCTAGTTTCCAATCCTAGTCGAGCATGGCAATTCTAGGAAAGTAAATCAAGCAATGAAAGTAAATACGAGAATGTAAATGCTTGAATGTAAAGGGCAAGGAACACGGCGATGTTTTTCCGAGGTATCGGAGAGTCGCCACTCCCCACTAGTCCTCGTTGGAGCACCCGCGCAAGGGTGTAGCTCCCCCTTGATCCGCGCAAGGATCAAGTGCTCTCTACGGGTTGATTCTTCGACACTCCGTCGCGGTGAATCACCTAAAACCGCTCACAACATGAGTTGGGTCATCCACAAGCACCGCCGGATGATCACCAAACTCCCAATCACCACCAAGCCGTCTAGGTGATGGCGATCACCAAGAGTAACAAGCTAGAACTCTCACTTGACCACGACGAGTCCAAATGAGGAGATGGATGCACACTTGCTACTCTCTAATCACTAGTGAGGAATTCTCAAACTTTGATTCTCAAATCTCTATCCTCACTAGAGCTCTTGCACTCTAAAGGGTTTTATCAGATGTTCAAATGAGCAAGAGACCTCTAAAAGAGGTGGAGGGGATGTATTTATACACCCCTCAAACAAAACGAACCGTTATGTTCTGACACGGGCTGACCGGACGCGCCGGTCGAACTGACCGGACGCGCCGGTCGCTCGTAACGGTCAAAACCCGATTTTTCAACGGAGTGACCGGACGCGCCGGTCAGGGGTGACCGGACGCGTCCGATCGTGCAAAGGAGCTTACTGTACTCGCACCGGACGCGAAGCCGCGTCCGATCGGTGATGACCGGACGCGTCCGGTCGAGTCTGGACCTTACTGGACTGTGACCGGACGCGCCGATCACACCCAGGTCGCGTCCGACGGGTGTTCTCCTCAAGTGACACGTGTCGGCCACTGACCACCGCGTCCGGTCCTCGCGAGGACCGCGTCCGGTCGTCAGGGCCGAAACCCTAGTTGCGGTTACGAACTGACCGGACGCGTCCGGTCATGCCGAAGACCGCGTCCGGTCAGTGGAAAACATTCCGAAACTGTCCGAAACGCATCGCAACTTGAACCAAGTTGCTTCCAACTGAACTTTGAGCTATTCTAGGGTTGCCTAGCGCCAAGTTTAACAAGTGTGCACCACACCTAAACATAGGACTCGCCTAGGTCAAGCTACCCGTTCATGTCCCCCTTTATAGTACGGCCAAAAGAGAAAAACGAAGATCCTAACGACTATTCCGAATGTATCTCATCACCTCGACATCCGGAACTAACCGTCCTTAATCTTGACGTCACTCTTTTGAAAACCGAAACGATTTCCATCTAGGGACACGAATACCATGGTGCCCAAAGCAGTTATAACCTCCATGACCTAACTTACCAAAGTTTCTGCAAAACACACGTTAGTCATAGTAATAAAGCGTTGTCATCAATTGCCGAAACCAAACCTTGGGGCCTAGATGCTTTCAACGTAGTTGCATTCTTTTTTGGACGGAGGTAGTACTAGGGCCCTATTTAGTTCCAAGGAATTTTGCAAAAATTTTCAACATTTCCCGTCACATCGAATCTTTAGACACATACATGAAGCATTAAATATAGATAAAAAACAAAACTAATTACACAGTTTAGACGAAATGGACGAGACGAATCTTTTTAGCCTAATTAGACCATGATTGGACACTAATTGTCAAATAACAACAAAATTTGCTACTATATCATTTTGCAAAAAAAATTACATCTAAACCAGCCCTAGTAATGAAAGACCATGAATCGAAACATGAACTCACTGACTCACTCACTGACTGACTGACTGATACAGATACGATACACCCATTACTTGCTACGAGGTAATATCTTAAATAAATCTGAGTCATTGATTTTTTTTAGATTTTAAATGAATTAATAAATCTAGAAAAATAAAAAATATCCTCAAATCCCTCTAATCACGAGAGATGTGGGTGGGCACGCAACCGCTTCCTTGTTCACGTGCATGGCTGTATTCTTCCTTTCATGACTGTCGCTGTATTCTTCCTTCTGCATAATATTTTTTTTGTCTTAGAAGTGGTCAATTTTTTTATAATATTAAGTTATGTTAAAAAGGTACACTGGTCACGTTTCATCCTCAACTAAAAAACATATGTTACATACATGAAAAATATCGACATCTAGCACGTTAATTGAGCTGTGGACTTTAACAATTTAGTACATGTTACAAACCAACACGGTACATAATCGAGTGTGCACATACACACAAACATTTAAATCTGGTTGCGTGCCTAAGTTACAAGTGCATCAAAAAATTGTTAGTTTATTCTAATTAAGTTATGTTGTATTCAAAGTTTCAAAATAAAAAGATTCACCATATCTAATAGATCATGTGTGCATCAATTAGATTAAACAAGGATCTTTGCATCTAAAACTTTCTTTATTTCACCTATTACCTCATAGAAAGTAATAGATAATTTCAACCATCCGATCTCATTAAATGAACGGCTCACAGTCATTTGGGTGTACCACAGTAAAGCCCAACAAACATTGCTTGGGACTTGGGAAATGCGATATCTGAATTGTGAATTGTGATGATGGAGTGGCGCTCTACTCCTACTCGGAACATGCACGCAACATCTTCACAATTCGCAACATCTTCAGACTTGGGTGACCAAACTGAAGATGTTGCCGAGCCGTCCAAAAATTCAACGCGGATGAATGATCTAGTACAGCTTATAGTTTCTTTTTCTCTCTCTCTTTGGGTTTTGGTCTTATATTCATGTTTTGGCCAATTGCAATGGATGATCTATCTGATCAGGTTGATCGAACTGACTGACGTGACCCAGCCGCTAACCTGCATCATCGACAATATACTAGTATTTTTTTTCTCTGACGACCAACCAAAAGCTAGCTGGAGTACGCAGCACAAGCCATAGCAGCAGATTGACTCCTGCTGCCGCTGCAGTGCGGCGCGGAAAATGAGTTGATCGATCTGCTGCCCAAAGATAACTGGATAAGCACAAGCTCTTCCACAGACTCGCGCGAGACAAAAACAATACCGCCTCCCCTGCTGCTCCCTGATCTGGGGAGCGGCAGGCTTGCCGCTCTCTGATCTAGGGAGCGGCAGCCTTGCCGCTCCTCCAGGGAGAGAGCGGCAGCCCCGTACCCGTGTGGCACTACTGCCACGTCAGCAGTCTTGCCGGTCCTCCACGTGGGGAGCGGCAAAGTTGAAATGCCGCTCCCTCGTGTGGGGAACGGCCAAAAGTGTTTCGTATAAAATAAAAAAAAGTTTCGATGCTAAAATTAAAAATAATTTTTAAAAAGTGTTAAAAATAAAAAAAAATTCCCCCTGGCGGAGCCCGCAACCGCAACACGAGTCCTGGGCTCCTGGGCTCCTGGCCTCCTGCCGTCACTTGCCTTCCCGTACCCCGTGCCTACTTCGGCAACCCGCTGTCCCATGCGCTCACATGGAGACTCCCGCACGAACTCGAACCACCTCCGCCTCGCCACCTCTTCCTCTTCCCCAGTAGCCGCCGCCGCCACCCACTGCGGCAGCCAAACCACGTGAGGCCTTCCACGCCGCTCAACCCCCACAGCATCCGCTGCCACCGCCGCACACCTCCCCGGCGCTCCCGGCTCCAACTACTGCAAGCATGAGGCAGCCCACCAGCGCCGGCGGCGACGCTGGGTTCGTGCGCGCCGACCAGATCGATCTCAAGAGCCTGGACGAGCAGCTCGAGCGCCACCTCGGACGCCCGGCGGAGCGGGGAGTCGGCCCAGCCTCCGGGACGGGGAGCCGCCGCGGCGAGTCCGCGAGGCTGGGCCCGGAGGAGCTGACGCCGCTGCGGCGGTGCCGTGAGGACTGGGAGGTCGACCCCGCCAAGCTCGTCATCAAGGGCGTCATCGCGCGCGGCACCTTTGGCACCGTCCACCGCGGCGTCTACGACGGCCAGGACGTCGCCGGTATTGTCCGAGCATCCACACTACTTACTTTTTGCACAGCTAACGCTTACGCGTGCGATAGCCATGATGAGCCAATTTTCATTGTCCATGAACTGTTCGACGAAATAGCCACGCTAGTTATCTTTGGCTTCTTCTTCCGTGCGCTATAATTTGGTTCCAAATCTGATCGATTCCGCCTACGCAAGTCCTTACGAAACTTTGATGCATGCTTCATTTTCTGTTCCCTGCTTAGAGTAGTGAGCAGAATTGATCGTTAGATAGCAATGCCATTTGCTATAGGTGGTTGTTCTAGATGGTTTGGCGAGTTGTTTTCGCCTGTCATGTCATCTGTGCTTTTCCTTGTCAGCAAATTGCTAAAGTTGATACCTCTGCTTTTCTTGGTTCCTTGGTGTATTCCGTGACTTCTGTTAGATAGGTCCCCTTATAGCCTTTTGGTGTGTAACCCCCTCATGTGATCCGTGCCAACCAACAGTTAAAGTTTTCCGTAGGCATGATCCATGTGTTCATCTTATGATGAGCCCCTAGAAGTCAGGAGGCTAAAGAATAAAGCTGCCGATTTTTCAGGCGAAAAGTCGCAACATGCCATTGGTGTTGCACTTTTCAGGGGACTAGGGAAATTGGAAAGCATCTGAACCAGTTCAATGTTTCAAAAAAGATAATAAATACACTGAAGTTTACAGCCAGAAATTTAAATTAACATTTTGGCATTGTCCCGCTAAAGCAAATCACATGACTCATGAAAAGCAGATGCAATTTGTATGTCCAGAACTTTATCACCCTTTGCATGCTGCCCTCTCAATATGTTTGTTCACCATCTAGTCGATTCATTTATATTCTTAAACTGTGATTAGAATGTTATATCAAATGTGTCTTAGGCATTCATAAGCTCACTGAAGTTGTTGATTGGCTTGCTTTGCAAGTATTCGCTACTTTGGCTGTGTGATGATACCAGTTCCCTCACTGTCCTCCATAAAGTACCTCTCAGCTGTCACACTTTACTTCCCTGTGTGTTTCATGATCATGCTAGACCCTTAATAAGTGTCTCGCTGTTCCATTTTAGACACCATGCTTAATAGGATTATAAGTTTGAACCTTTACAGATTGTTGTTTGACATGCACAACAAAGTGCATCCTATTCGTCAAGAATGTGCTGCCTTTGATCCCCATCACACTAACCTACACTTTTGAGATTTAGAATGTGCTTTGTCCATCCTTTGGCAGTCATGCTGTAATTCATAAATTATTACAGATATGGAGTAAAATGCACGTTCAGCATGAGAAATTTTATGTTTACCATCATAACTTCCATTTTTCGACACTGATTGTCAAATGTTACCATTTTCTAGTAAAATTGCTTGACTGGGGCGAGGATGGTCATAGATCAGAACAAGAAATTGCTGCACTAAGAGCAGCATTTGCACAGGAGGTCGCTGTGTGGCATAAGCTTGACCATCCAAACGTTACTAAGGTAATCATTGCCTGAAGAAGCCCTTTTCCTCCCCCTTCTAATTTCTTAGGTTAAGTACTTTGCTGATATAAGACACTTCTTCAGTTATTGTTTATCTTTGTTTCATAGGACAAAGTCTAGAATTGTTGTCTGATATTATTAGTCTCAGCCCCATGGTTAAACTTGGTTACTAGCACGTGATGTATCTATTTCAACGTACCGGAATATGTGTCCAATCATCCATATGCTGTTGGTCTTCACATTGTTCCCCATGTCTGGGTATCTGACAGCATAGTGAGGGGCATATGCAGCACTAGTGCACTACTGCACTACCATCTCTCTTGATGCTTCAGTGTGTCCTAATTTGTTCCAAAGCATGCAATATATCCCAAAGTTAGTCTTGTAAGTTGTAACCACTGGTAATGGACACTAAAACCTTTCTTTTACCATTTGATACATGAAAAAAAAATTAAGAACAATAGAAATTTGGAGGTTTTCTGGCATTGATTTAGTTGCTTATGCTATGTTAATTGATTTCAACGTGATAGCAAATTTACCTAGAAATATGTAGGAGCTTTTTTTTTACATCTTTAAATTTCAATATAGATTATCAACTACTATTATTACCTGTTCTTGTTTCTTGTTGCTGAATATTGATGTCTTTCCAAGCGCAACTAGCTATCCTAACAACAACTTGAACTTTTACCTGACAGTTTATTGGGGCTATAATGGGTGCAAGAGATTTAAATATACAAACGGAACATGGACATCTTGGCATGCCAAGTAATATTTGCTGCGTTGTTGTTGAGTACCTTCCCGGAGGTGCACTGAAAAATTTTCTGATAAAGAACAGGAGAAGGAAGCTTGCCTTTAAAGTTGTGGTCCAAATAGCTCTTGACCTTGCCAGGGGGTAAGAAATTGATTGCTTTTCTTTCTTGATCTTTGCCTGAAACTTAGTTGTTATTTGTCTTCACTCTTTAGTCTTGGAAGATATAATTATGATATGTGTTGTTTCAATAGATTATGCTATCTCCACTCAAAGAAGATAGTGCATCGTGATGTCAAGACTGAAAATATGCTTCTGGACAAAACGAGAACTGTGAAAATTGCTGATTTTGGTGTTGCTCGAGTTGAGGCTTCAAATCCTAGCGATATGACCGGTGAAACAGGGACACTTGGTTACATGGCTCCTGAGGTATTTGATTTTAACTGTCTGTTCCTAACTCTAAAAATATCAATAGGTATTTGCACGGAAACTACCTAACTATAAGCAGAAACATGCCTACATCGTACAGCAAAAGTATCTTAAAGACCACGCAGATTGTGTGGCCTCTAATCTCTTCAGTAGTTTGGTCAACAATAAGCAGGAAACATGCCTGCATCATACAGCAAAAGTATCTTAAAGACCACATCAGATTGCATGGCCTCTAATCTCTTCAGTAATTTGGTCAACGATTTCGTTATTTTCTTCCCGAAGCTACTTCATCCATTGTTTCCACCTATGTATCATCTGCAAGGCAGCAGGATTTTCCCATTGATTTGAAATTCGGGTTCCTTCCTCTGCACTTGCATTTTTATTTCCTGTTTCTTGAAAGAGTGTACTTGTGGCTTACAAAATTATATTGGCATATGCACGCAGGTTCTCAATGGCCATGCTTACAACAGGAAGTGTGACGTGTACAGCTTTGGGATCTGCCTGTGGGAGATATACTGCTGTGACATGCCGTACCCCGATCTTAGCTTTTCTGAAGTCACCTCTGCCGTCGTTCGCCAGGTGAAAATAAGACATGCCTCTGTTCCGTTCCTTGCTGCCATGTTGTCACTGAAAGCCTGAGCTGAAATGAAACTTTTCCACAGAACCTGAGGCCTGAGATACCGCGCTGCTGCCCGAGCTCGCTAGCGAACGTGATGAAGCGATGCTGGGACGCGAACCCGGACAAGCGCCCCGAGATGGCGGAGGTGGTGTCCATGCTGGAGGCGATCGACACGTCCAAGGGTGGCGGCATGATCCCCAAGGACCAGACGCAGGGCTGCCTCTCGTGCTTCCGCCGGTACCGAGGCCCCTAACGCAGGGCTGCTTATATATACAGTTATACCCGGTGAATGGTCTCTACAACTGGGTTTAGTCTAATCGCAGAACTGGGTATAATGGAGAGGCTTCTCATTGCTTGCCATGGGTGTAAATGGATGGGGTGGTTGACGGTTGTTGTCCTTGTATGCTCGCTTCGAGTTCTAATGCTTTGCTGTAAGGTTAAGGTCAGGTGTAGAGAGCGTTGCTGTGGCCGTTTGTTGCTCACACCGTTAATTTCATGGCCGTGACGTGACGCAGGGTTATATACTGTTGGATTAACCATCTCTTTTACATAATGTTAATTACTAAATAATACATGAATCATCATGAGGATATCCGATTTTGGAGCGAAGGTAAATTTTTGCTGTTATATCGTCTGTGAAATGGGAATATGAATCTTACAGTAGTCTGTATCAGTCGTACGGACGGTCGGATGATCGCAAGAGGTACTGCTTGCAAGGACGGGCGTCCGATCCGATCCCACCTCGCCTCTCGCGCTCCTGGCTGCCTACCCGCGTGTCCGCCTGTTCCCCAGAAGCAAGGAGAGGCGCAGAGTAAAACAGGGAGGCCGAAGCCGCCGCCGCACACCGCCGTTGATCTCTGACCTTTCCGATCCAGAGCCTAGCCCTCCGCCGTCTACCGGAGCTCTCCCCGATGGCGGTGAGCTCGCGGTTTCCCTCCCAGCCCGCGGCGCGCGGCCTCCTGCGCCGCACCCCGCCGCGCATCCTCCCCGTCGAACGCAGGCCGCGCCGCCTCGCCCTGGTCGTCCCCGCCGTCTGCGGGGGGCCTGGACCGGGCGGATCGCCCGTTCCCAGGCGGCCGCCACCGCCGGCGGACGCCACGACCGTGGCGCCGACCTCGGCGCCGTCGTCGGCCGCCTCGGCCATCGATTTCCTCACCCTCTGTCATCGCCTCAAGGTACAAGATACTAATCGGGGCTCGTCCTCATCAGTGGCCCCCCCCCTATATGTCGTTCCAAGGCTGCTTTTATATCAATATATTGGTGTTTCTATAACTCGTAGGATCAGACCGGAGATGCTCACGATATTTGTAAGGAATTCTAAAATGCACAGAGAAAGTAAAAGTAGCTGCACTGCCCTATGCATGTGCAATGATTTGGATCAATTCGTTCATGCCCCTCATTTTTTTTTTTGATGCTTAGGTCCATCATGTCACATGATTCTGGTGCTTATTCCTTTTGTTTATTCTGCAGACCACCAAAAGGAAAGGATGGATAAACCATAGCATCAAGGGCCCCGAGTCTATTGCTGATCACATGTACCGAATGGCCTTGATGGCTCTGATTGCTGGTGATCTGCCTGCTGTCGATCGAGAAAGGTCTCGATCCATCTCTTCAAATTATTGTTTTGTCTTTCTTGTTTCGTTATGCTCTAGCCTTTGTCATATCTCAGTTTTCTATACGTGGTGTTGACGATCATGTTTTAAACAGGTGTATCAAAATTGCTATTGTGCATGACATTGCTGAAGGTAGGTCATGTGCGCCATGCAATACACAAACTGTTGGTGTGTTGTATGTTCAATGCACTTATCTGATCACGAAAACTACACTTCACCTGCCAATACTTTATTAGCCTAAATGCCTAATTCATCCACAAAGTCCACCTTCTGTAAATTACTCGATCAAATATTCAAAATTCTTTGTTTAACAGCTATTGTTGGTGACATTACCCCATCGGATGGTATACCTAAGGCTGAAAAAAGCCGGCGTGAACAAGCAGCTCTAGATGAAATGTGTGAAGTTCTTGGTGGTGGACCAATTGGTGGGTGCACATTTTTTTATGTTAAATTTCAGATCATGTAGAAACTTCCAACACGAAAAGACTAACTATTTATCTATAATATTTTTGTTTTGCAGCTGATGAGATTAAAGAGCTGTGGGAAGAATATGAAAACAATTCTTCTATTGAAGCCAATCTTGTAAAAGATTTTGATAAAGTAAGAAGGCATTTGTTTTTCTAATTGTCCTTTCATTATTGTCATCTGACTCTCTCCACTGTGTGATATTAATTTTCATCATGATTCATGACTGCTAGCTGTAGCAATGTTACCAGATCCATCAGATTTACCAACCTTGTT
Organism: Saccharum hybrid cultivar R570; assembly: GCA_038087645.1. Classification (NCBI taxonomy): domain Eukaryota; kingdom Viridiplantae; phylum Streptophyta; class Magnoliopsida; order Poales; family Poaceae; genus Saccharum; species Saccharum hybrid cultivar. Next base: position 37,556,618 of record JAQSUU010000113.1, read on the forward strand.
AGATTATGAACTTTTAGAGCAAGTTCATCACAAGTACTTGCTCTTAGTTTGTTTTGGTGATTGATGAGTTGCTTGCATGTTTGTATGACGTGACATAATAGACTTCTTATTCTTCATGGCCTTATTTACCAAGTTGCAACTTGTGTAATTTGTTAGTCTTAATTCCAAAGAATGCTAGTAAAGCTACTTTGAGGTTTCTTCCTCATATGCCATAATTTTTATTCTTCAGAGCATGCAAATTAGTTTTTTGTTACATGATGGATATTTTGTGTATATTTTTTTATGTTTAGCAATACAATTACTTTCATGCATTTTCTTTTTTTTTCTTCCTTATTATCATCTGTTTGGTGTGTTGTGTTTTACATTTCGCCTTTTTTCAGGTGGAAATGATTCTTCAAGCATTGGAATATGAGAAAGGTAATAACTTCTTTGTAATGGCAAATTTGTGTACATTCAAAACATAAGCCACCTTTCATTGTCCTTAACTATAGTTGGTGTTGCCATATATTCAGTTAAAGTATTCCTGTTGAATGTTGTGAACACTCCAAGGGAGTAAACTGCCTTGTTGATATGAAATGATTTGCTCCTAATATGAAGTATGGATAATAGATTATCTTGTTTTTTTTGTGATGTTATTCTTGATAAATCATTATGATTTATGAGGTTATGCAAAACACATGTAAGGACCTGGCTTGTTGAACTAGCGTCACAGCTTAGAATTGTGAGTATTGATTGCATTATAAGGTGTAATATAACCAAACTAATTGCACTTTGTTACCAAACTTTTCACTTCAAAATTGAAAGACTTCACAATAAATGACTCTTGTCATGTGTTGCCGTTTTACTCATCTTGTAAGACTAGCTTAATGCATTTATCCTTCTAACTTGATGCATCTCGAAATTTACAGAACATGGCAAAGTGCTAGATGAGTTCTTTCTCTCCACTGCTGGTAATTTGATCCATCTCTGTTTCCTAACTCACTATGTCCAAAGTAGCGTTCGTTTCCAGCTGTCCCCTCTTCACCAAACATTTGCTTAACATGTGTTTCAGGCAAGTTCCAGACAGAGATCGGTAAGAGCTGGGCTGCTGAAGTAAACGCGAGGAGAAAGGAGGGATGCGGAAAGCAGAAGTAGGAGCCTTCATCAAACTTCCACAGAAACATGTTGTGATGTGAGGGGTGGTGTGGCCAACTAAGGACTGACAAGTTTAAGCAGGCCTGGAGTCGCAATCTCCATAAGCCAACTTCAACAGTGGCAGTTCACCGATTGCCACGGCTGTTCCGCCTTCCTAAGGAATAACGGGAGGGTCATGGACACTAGATTTTAGTTTGGTTAGCTGAAAGGTTCGAAGTTGCTCGAAGACCAAGGGGTAGGTAAAGCTGTAGTGTTTCGTTGTAGCCTGGGATCCAGCGAGGGATAAGATACTTTTTCTTTTTTTGGTTCAACCCCGTGAATAATGAAAGGGCGATGGTGTTTGCCCTTCTCATCTTCCCTGCCCATTTTTATTTTGGGAGAAATCTCTGCCCACAGTTAACTTATTTGAACTTCGCAATTAGTCTATTTTTGTATAGGCCTGCGCTGCGGTATTCTCAATTTCTGATGGGAGGTTTTCAGCTGCCATGCCCTAGGGATTTTGATTTTAAATTTTGGCTTTCTTTTATAAGCTAAAAGTTTAATGATAAAATGGGCATAACTAAAATTCTAATAACCAGCTCTTTTGGTCATGACAATAAATTTTGCGGGACTGACCAAGGGGAGTCACTCCAGGGAGCTTGGCATTTTGTCCAAAATTATAAGTTGTTTTGTTTTTTTAGATACATATATTTTACATGTACCTAGAACATTATATAGACAACTTTGTATATAGATACATATATTTTACATGTACCTAGAACATAGTATCTAGAAAAATCAGAATGATTTATAATTTGAGGGAGTGCAAATTTGAGTAATTTCAGTCTGTTTGGAGCGACAAAAAAGGCTACTTGAATATTTGAGTTATACACGTGTCATTATTGACGTTTTAGATGAAAAAGCTAAAATAAAAAAAGTATTCTTCCTTAGGTTCCCTTTGCGTGCCAGCATTAGTCCACCCTCAGAGCATCTCCAAGAGTTTGGCATATACTCCCTCTGTCCCTATTTATTTGTCGTTATTGGTGTTTGTGCCACAAGTTTGACTCAATTTGTAGAAAATACGTGCAATATTTGTATCTTTAAATAAATTTATTAAAAAACTAGATTCAAATATCTTTCCAATGATACTGATTATGTACCATAAATATTAATATATTTTAATATATATTTAATCAAAGTTGTTTCTTGGGAAGCGCAAACGACAGATATTTAGGGATGGAGGAAGTAGGTTTGGCATTCTAAAATTTTTTGGCAAAATGAAAAAAATACTTCTCTAATAGTTTGGTATCTGGGTTTGACATCTTTGCCAAGTTGGTAAATCTCGGTCGATTGCGCACATATATGCGGGCGGCTTAGCTAGGGGCTCTTCGTTCGTTTAACGGAGCTCTTTGTTCGTTTAGCGGGTCTTTTCGTTTCGTTAGCGGGTTTTGGGGTTTTTGGAAACAAAATTTGCCAAATTGTTGGAGATGAGATCTTTTTTTCCTCCCCATATTATTTTAGGAGTTGGCAAACAACGAGATTTGAGAAACAAAATTTGCCAAACTATTGGAGATGCTCTTAGCTTGCTATGTTGCTATGTTAGAATGTGCTAGATTAGCAAAAATAGCTCCAATGTTTGATTAGTTTCTAAACTTCAAAAGAGGGTCCAACAACAACAATACAACAATAATATAACCTTTTATCCCAAGCAAGTTGGGGTAGGTTAGATATGGAACCCAAAAGAGGGTTCATCGAGAATAAAGTATTATCTCTCTCTAACTTTCGCAACCATCCTCTCTCTCTAAAGGAAATTGTTTGTTTAATGTCGGTACCAATGTTGTTTGAGCGAGTCTCCAGTATCATTGGTTCCAGTTTACAGTCTCAGCAGTCGCTTGACTTCCTTAGATGTTACTCTCCAACGGCTAAGACTTGAGAGGAGTCAAGCGAGGTCTTCGGTGTGTTGTTGAGAAGGAAGCCGATGAGGTCTTACGGCCTTCGGGGTCCAGAATTGATCTTGCCTAATGCCTAGTCGGAGGTAATGGGATCTGTAGCATACTAAGATCATGTTTGGAGGGGCTCCTCCGGGCTCTAACTCTAACACTATAGCAATATTGTAGCGGAACTGAGTATAATCCTAAATATGCAGCTCCTCTTGTTCCTCCATTTCATAGATCATTTTGGGCGGACTAAATAGGACTCCGCGGTGTTTTGGGAGAGCCGAAGCCCCTAAAAGCTGTGTGCATTTGGCCAGTAACCATACTTCCAGTTCCAGTATCCGAGTATGTAGTTTTGAGTCCGATTGGTGATTCCTTTCAGTAAAACAGGAGAATGTTGCTTTATGTACACACCGACACTTCGACTAAAACTGTGCAATAGGTGAAAACCATATAGCGCTGGCAGAATAGTAGCATCCTTCTGATAACACTGATATGTGGCTCGAAATAGTCAGAAAACCAAAACAGAATTCGGTCACAATAATAACCTACCCATCAAACTTCAGTTCATGCCAAACAGGCCAAGATCTCGACTAGCTCTAGTTACAAGAGTTACAGAGTTGCTGATCATACTAACCACTAAGAACTATCATCAGCTCAAAGCCACACAAGGGACTAATAACATCACTCCCAAGCAGCAATTTTCTCAAAGATTCTCTTTGGATCAAATGTGAAATAATACCATAAACATACTTGCATCTCTTTACATGACTAACGGTGCTCATTCAAACTACCTAAACCACCATCTCATGCCAGCATTTATCGGGTCATGAAGAAAAGGGGTGTAATGGTGGATATATGGGTTAATTGTCCGCCCAATTTTAAGCCAGATAGCTCTATGATAAGCGGCAGTGAAGGGAGAATGGTACATGAGCTTCAGCAACTGCACCACCAGGAAAAGAGAATGACATTAGAATTTACTGAACCATCATATTATGCAAATATTATAAAAGCTATTGGTACAGTCCTGACGTTCTAATGTGGTGGATGTATCAGAGTTCAGCCATGCAGAAGCAAAGACTGTTGCCTAGATTCCCTTCTAATTGCTAATGGGCATGGTTATATTAGACAATTTGGCATGGTTATATTCGACCCTTCAAATATTTGCAAGTCCACATGCATTACAAAATTTCTCTCTGATAATTGATTATTCTAATATTTGCCCACCAGCAAGCATTAGATATGGGAAGGAGATTTGCAGCAAGTGAAATATCATTATGCTAGAGGTCAAAGTTATGCCAGCAAGGGCCAGCCATGTAGAGTATACACACCTAATGTATGATGACAAATTAACATATCAGTATATCCAAGACAGAGTAGTGATAATCTTTGAGTTAGGTTTATTGCGCTGTTTATAAAGCAGGTGGATCTCCATTAACTAACCTGCCAATACATGAATGTTTGCATAACATTTCGCTGTCGCCTGCACAGGTAGTAATAGGAATTGGAAGTTAAGTAACTAATAGAAGAGAGGGAGAGGGTGGAAAATAAAGGAAAAGACTAGGATCAACTCACGAGAACAGGGATAGGATCATAAGAAAGCCCAACAAAATCTCTGCATTTGAACGTAGAAAGTGGACTGCAGTTGTGTTTGTCTCAACCCATGTACAAGGCTGCTCCAAGTATGTCCTGCAAATTAACACACTCATATGTGTAACAATTTACCAACAGATCAAATGGACAAATATTATTTTCATTCAATAAAAGGGTATTTTTTACAAGCCATAAAAAGTTAAAAACTAATGTTTGTGTCTTGTTAGCTCATTATGTCGTGGGCATTCTTTAGATGGCCCTGAAGTAATGCCTGATGGACGCACCACAAGACAGGGATAAAGGAGTCTCACATAGGAACCTTGATCTATTTCTTGCTTGACCAAAGAGATATATAGATGGGGTGGCTTGACTCTTATGAAACCAATCACTAGAATTAAGGAACTAATTCAATCTCATATTATATCTAAATATCAAATTTAATCCTAGAGCTGGTGTGAACAATAAAATGAGGTTATTGTTTGTGTGAAGTGTGCCACCCCAAACATGGCCTGGGGCTGCTCCATCTCATGACCCCTAATGGGCTGCATATGACACATTAACATCCAAGTCCCAACATATAAAGCATTTATGTTTTGCGTTTTACAAGGGACAAGGGTGTTCAACTATTGCAACTGCCAAGAGAATCAAGTGTATCACCAGTGTACAGAAACAGCTATGTTATGGCTTTGTAGGAAGTAGAAGCTCAGAAAAGATGAAAATAACATGGTAACCAAGACAACAATACAAACCATGACTAGATACAGCATGCCTAATCTATTGTTTTTTAATCCTAAAAGTCAACGGCTAGGATGAACTACATAACTCCAGAAATCCATCAAGTAATTTACCTGTACAAAGATGAGTTAGTAAAATGGCGCCGTAGAAATCGAGCGACATGTTCAAGTGCCCAACAAATTACAGGTACCAAAACAACTGCCAGAAAAGAGTATCTCATTATGCACAAGGAAACTCAGATGGTTAGGTAATAATGTGACAGAGCTTCATGTCAAGTAAACAGCTTATGCTTACGCTTCAAGTGCAGTTTAGATGTAGCAAACATAAGGCAGTACATGAATGGTATAAAATCCTTTGATGAAGTTACATGGTTGCACCATGCCTGAACAGCCTGCAGGTTCCCTGTGCGGGGTATCTGATAGGAAGGAAATGGTTTATCAGTAGAAAACATTTATAAATAGTAAAGGCATCTAAGTTGAGAAGGATCAAATATTAATTTAAAAAAATCAATTCCGTGTCACATACCCTGTACAAAGCATAGCCTGTAGTACATGTTGTGCCAAGAAGTGACAACCTATATCCCTTGTACTGGAGGGAATGTGGTGCCAATGGAAAGATGCCAATCAAGGCAACAATAAGAACCTATTAGAAAAAGAAGAAAATTAATGATATATGATCCAGATAAGATGACTATTTAATAACTACATATTCTAGACAGATCGACACAAAAGGTTGTTATTGCTCTTCACTCATATATGGAAGCAATTAGCCGAGAAGCATTCATAAATCAAGCTACCGCATGTTGGAGCACTGATACTGATAAAGTGTAGATACTGAGGGTACAGAATTGATAACATCGATATACGATAAATCTCAGAGAAGCATGTACGATAGCTTGCTAAGAGTAGACAAGAAAAATTGTTATTGCTCTTCACTCATATATGGAAGCGATTAGCCGAGAAGCATTCATAAATCTAAATCAAGCTACCGCATGTTGGAGCACTGATACTGATAAAGTGTAGATACTGAGGGTACAGAATTGATAACATCGATATACGATAAATCCCAGAGAAGCATGTATGATAGCTTGCTAAGAGTAGACAAGAAAAATTACTAGGCAGAGGTGATGTATATTCAGAGTCCATGGTCAAGTAAGAACAGGCACTGAGGACTTATTCCTTTGTCCATTAAAGATCCCAATGTCTGTTGTCAGAAAAAAAAAAGATCCCAATGTCTTCTAGTACTTCAGCTATAGCACATAAATAAAGTAGCTGCTGCACACTGAATTTTTTATTCATCTAGTATGATATAAGTTTATTACTCTAATAACATAATTAATGAATCCTGACCATCCATTCACTTATGAGAATTCTAAATACGGATTACTATCAGTGAAGAGGACTTCAGCCTTCAGATGAAGATATTTTCCCATAAGAAGACTGGTTGGCTGAACTGGCTAAAATAAAACATGCTTGAGTTGGTCTAGATAAGATCTTAATTCCACAATCCAACTGTTGTTTACAAACCTTTCAACTAAGCCTCAATTTCTTTTAGTAATATCCTTTACCTAACTGAGAATGGTCCAGTACTCCCAAAAGGCATACCAATCGACAAACCAACTGGACTTCAGAGATGAATTGCTTAAAACATATAGAAAATTTCTATGAAACAACAGCTGTTGCCGAAAACAACTTTTTTTTGCAAGAATTATTACCCAAGCACTAACGGAAAAATGTAATGACCGCTGGTCCAACTGTAGAGACAGTATGCTTCGTGCTGGTCCAGAAGAATTACTGCCTACAAAACCCATTCTCAGATGAGGACTTAAGATAATAAGTCATAAGGTGAAGCGGTATGCTCCTTATCACCTGAATCAGGAGGCCTTGCATTCTCATCAGCTGAAGTAGATGCACCACCTGAAGATGCTGAGGGCTGGGTAGATGTGGTTGAGGACATTCCTTCAACAGAGAAATCAGGATCCTGCATCCAAATGCAGCAGATAAACCATCATAGAACCATGTTATGCGTATGAAAGAGTGTCAATTAAACACTAAATGCCAATCAGCCGGTCACCATCGTTCAGCAAATAATCAGACAATATGGCAAGTTAATCATTGCTAAACAGCCATCTTAGCATTTAAACAACATTTAAACGGGAAACAGATGTTTAGGCCTACAATGATATCAAATACAGATATATCACCAAAACGAGGTAGACAAAATATATTAAGTTATTCATGACAACTGTTCAGTAATCCCATGCTACAAAGTTTTGTTGAAGGGAAAAATGTTGATACACACTCCTAAACAAATGAGCAGAAGTCGCCAAATCAAACTGTTGCTGACTCAGCCTGTGAATCAACCAATGAGGCTCAATATAGAGCTTGAGAGAGAGCAGCATCAGGTACTCTGCTCTGTTGCTGAAATCTTTCCTAAATCAACAGCTGACTGAATTATCAAGACGACATTCAGTCGTATTTCATCAGATAAGTACAAGATGAACAGATGATTTCAACAGTCCATAGCAAGATTGTACAGTCCCAGTGTAACATGCGGAGCTAACCGAATGTCTGGACAAGAGAACAGGTACCAAACTAAAATAGAACCGGAAAAAAAATACATTTCATGAATGTCTGCAGTGGTGTCACCTGCTACAGTTGAGCAGAGAGCACATGTCCCAGAACAAATTTGACCAGAGAGGATGACTCTGAAAGATACCCATAACGAGGCAATAATACGCGAATTTCTTAAATAAATGAGACGAACGGGAGCTTTATTTCCTCCGTCCTTCCTATGAAGTGAAAGATGAATGAACTCCTAGGCCACAAGCTTGGAACCGGCCAAGGAGGACGGGGCATCGCCACAACCACAAACTTGACAAGAGAGCATGACGCCTCGGCGACCAATTTTCTCTGAAACTATAAGCCTGCCTCAGCCTTGCAGGCTTGTAGCACTCGATCTTACACTCTCGCTCGAGATCCCCCTCACGCATCACTATCCCCATCTTTGTTGCAGAAAAAAATATGGCCAAAGAAACTCAGGCTTATGCGGCGGCAGTGGGAGCAGCGGCGGCATTTGTGCGCAATGCGGGGAGCCAAATCAGATTTGGGGATTTGCACCAGCCAAATACAAATAAGCCATACAGAAGCTCGGAAGGGAGATAGATAAGCAGCAAACCTAACCTTGCGTAAAATAATTTCCGGTTTGCCACTGTAGGGGCAGAGAGCGCCAATCGCAGCTTCCGATGCAGGCCAGGCCAGGCAAGGAGAGAGAGGAGAGAGAGAGAGAGAGCCCTCTCCTCGAATCTAGACTTGGCAAGACTCCGAAGCAAAGGCGCAGCACGGGGACAGAGGAAGACGACTGACCCCTTCCTGTCTCCCTTCCCTCCCCCTCCCTCCTCGCCTACTATCTCAATTCCGCCACCGAAATTTCCTTGGACGTTTATTATTCGTTGTGATGGCCAAGTAGCCTCACAGGGTATCATCATCATCCATCCGAAAGCAACAGCAGCAGCACCGGGGCAGCCCGTGATTACGGACAGTTCAGGGGGTGGGATCGCAAAATGGATGGTTTCAACCATTGCTCCAAGATTCCTCTTTATTTTTGCTCTTTATTTTTGGTGGTGGAAAAGAAACGAAGGGAATTCGAGCGGCCGAGCGGGACGGAGCGACGAAAGCAACCGCGCCAGATGCCCAGATCTCGAAAATCCCCGGGCCGCCGGGCGAGTGCAGCAGCAGTGCAGGCGCTCGGCAGTGCGACGCTGACGGAATTGCCGGCACACAAGCACGCCCTATCCGAAATGCAGATCGCAAGCTACTGGGGGAGCACAGAGACGAGAGAACTGCAGCGTGGTGGAGTGGAGTAGTGGAGTAGTACGTACGACGAAGCGGCGGTAGAACTTTTGCTGGAGGTGCGCGCGGACGTAGGGGTGGGAGAAGAGGTGCGGCGGCACGGCGGAGCTCGCACGGTACTCCGCCCACCGCGGATCGCGCTCGTAGTCGTACGCCGCCGCGGCGCCCGTGGATGGCCAGGACGACGAAGACGCGTCGCCCATCCGCTCCCAAGCCCCAAGTCGGTCCCGGGCAGCCCGCTAGGAGGATGATGCGGCCTGCGGCAAATTTTTGTGTGCGCCGCCCGTGAGCCACGCCCCTCGAGGTGCCCACATTCAATAATCTTCCCCACGTTTCTGCCTGCTGACAATAATCTCTTTCTGTCCCATTTTAATTCTATATAAAAAATGCTTTTCAAATAGTCCAGCATTTATTAGCGCCTGTTTATCTATTTATTATTTACTGGGAGTTTAATTAATTTCAATAATCCATCCAGCTGTCTTTTCTCCTGCCATCTTCACGTTCACCTGCCCATCAAGGCCTTTTCTCTTTGATGGGCTCTAAGATACTACATGGCCCAACGAACCAAAAGACGGTGTCGCAATACCCTAGTAAATTAGATGCTGATTTATTTCGACGATTCCTATCGATTGTTGATGAATTTTGACATCAAACCAAAGCTATTGGCTAGATTATGAAATTATCTTCCATGCATATGTGGGTTCAAAAACGGAGTCCGTATGCATCCATTGTGTCGATTTTACCCAGGTCTCCTTCTGGAATCTGAGATAGACTCCAACTTAAGTTGGATTGTGCCTCCACCATGAATTGGATGACTTGGACGCCTATGCTGGTTGTCTTCGTCTCCATGGCTTGTATCTAAATGAGTGATGTCTTCATCACCCCTAATGGGCTCAAACATAATACATAGCCCAACGGACCAAAAGACTATAGCAACACACTGACGAATTCTAGACGTAGATTTGTTTCGACCATCTTCGTTGACTCCGATAGAATTTTGAGGTGGGACTAATGTCATTAGAAAGCTTATGAAATTATCTTTCCAAGCATAGGTAGAACGTTGAAAATGAAGTCTGTATCCATCCCGGATGTTGTTTTTAGCCAGGACTGCTCGTGGAATTCGAGGTGCACTCTAACTCTGGGCCTCTTTGTCTCCAAGGCATCCGAAGGAGTGATTATCTCATCAGGCTAAGGCATGGCCATATTATTGCCACTGGGCCATTATGCAAGTTCAATCGAATGAAAAACTAGGTGGAAAGAGGAGTCGTGTGGGAGAGGACAAAGGGGCTCACGTGAGAGCAGTGTGAGCAGGAGATGGAGGCGCGCAATATGAGATGCACATGGGAAAAGAGAGGCGCGCAAGTGGGATTTACACGGATAGCGAGCGTCTGCGGTCGAAGAAAGATGACTTTCAAAATTAATGGAAGGGAGGAGAGGGGAAAAAAGAAAATGTGATAGCCACGGTGTTAGAGCAACTCCAAAAGACTTTTTATAACATTAGATTTAGGTTAAAAAAAACCTTCAACAACCTCTTTAATTGAATCTCTAAATATAGACATCATCCATTTCGGATTTCTCGCTAGTTAAAAATAGAGAGTGAGAATAACTCTCTAGAGTGCACACAAGATAGAGAGAAGTTGTTGAAGAGACAAAGATTTAAAGAAACGAATTTTACTCAAATAAATTGATAATAATTTTTAGTTTATTTTTAAAAAAAAAACTCTTGGAGATGCTCTTTGGTATATTTTTTTACAACAATCGGCAAAATAGAGACGTACACAGAGTCTCTTAAATTAAAGATGCTCTTAACTTTTTTTTCTCAGGCTATAAAATGCACTCGCTATAGTGGTCTTTACCTGGTTCGGGTGACTGATTGAAGGAGAAAATGGCGATTGTGTCATTATGAAAACTGGGCTTCGCAATTTTGCCATCCCGAAAATAGGATTCGCTCGTTTGCCATTCTCAAATAATACGCACCCGCAAATATGCCCTGCGAAGAATTTGTCTTCAAATTTAATTATTTTTTTGCCATGGCATTTGGCCCGGCCTGATTCCATCTTTTCTCTTCGTTCACCGTCGTTCCGTTCACGGAGACAGACGACACAGACGAGAGAGAACGGAGCGACGCCGCTAGGTCAGGCGAGGGAGAGAGGGAAGGGAGATCTGGAGGGAAGGGCTCCCCGCCGCCGCCGCCGCCGCCTCCGACGCCGCCGCTGACGGTCCGCGCGTCCAGGCCGTTGTCGTGTCCGCGCCACGCCCCCGACGCGTCCACACGCCCCGACCATCTGCTCTAGCCTGCCGCCGCGTCACCGCGCGTCCAGGCCGCCGCCCCACCGCGTCCTTGTAGACCGCCGCCACGAGAGCACGCCAGGCCGCGGCCACCCCTCCTACGCATCCACGGCAGGCCGGGAACTCGACTGCAAGCTTGATGACTGCAAGGGGAAGTGGCAATAGTGAGTGCCCCTTTTGCCATGTTCCATTGCCCCTCTTGTTCAAGTTGTCTGGTAGTGATGCATAATTACTGGAAACTGAGTTTGTTTTGAGATGATGTGAAATTTATGTTTAGACAACAAGATCCCCATGTGACCATATGTTCTTTTTGCGCTGTCTAACTGGGTCTGTGCTGAAACACGAGGAATCAATTGTTTCTGGTGTACTAACTATTTGGGTCACAAGTTCAAAATCGTTGCTTGGTAGGCAACATAATAGAATGATTGATTGGCCTTGATGTCTGTAGCCTCCTGCACCCAATTTTAGTGCTCTGTTTTGAATATATACAATTAGTATTTCATTTTAGAATGTGACAGTTGATATACATAGAGCTTTACTCCTTTGTCTGACTGACCTCATTATGTCCTAAACCAACTTGTGGAATTGGATAGACTGTGTATTTGGCATGTCCTCCACTCATTTGATTGGCATGCCATAGTGTTCTTCTCTTTTAGAATGAGTGTGCCCTGTAATATAGCATCTAATGTTTCTCATGCATTTAGGAGTACCTATAGTCCACAGATGATTTTAGATCAGATGAATTCTTAAATGATACTCCTTTTTTTGCTCGAGGGTAGGTTCATCTGCGTTCAGCAAAAAAGCTACTTAAACTATGTGCAACTAATGGAGGGTTTTATGTAAAAGCTGGTCAATATGTTTCATCACTAGACAAGTGCCAAAGGAGTACTCATCAACTCTCTCCCGCCTGCAATATCAGGTTCAATATTAGTGGTACCGCCGCCGCCTCCGACGCCGCCGCCGATGGTCAACTACAGGCCACCTCCTTGGCCGTTTCCCCGAAGCCAGCCAGGCGTCCCGTCTCTGCCGGCCGACGCCGGCACTGCTCCAATTGCTGGATGGAGGAGAACTTGCCAGATCTCATCCAAGGGTACGTATTCTTGCTGTGATGGTAATCTAATTGTGCCCAAGAGTGTAGATGAGACTCAACCATTGTAGATGTGGTGTAGATGTGGTGGTAATCTAACTATGCCACCTTTTTTCTTTACTAGGTGTAAGGTCCAAATGGCTAGAGAGGGGTGAATAGCTTATTTAAATTTTCTACTAGCTTCACTAAACACAAATGTTAGTATAAAAGATGACGTAGCTAAATCTAGCACTAGCTCAACTATACTAAGCAAGCCACCTATACAAGTCTAGTGAACAAGGCTATGATCTCTAATTCACACCAACAAAAGCTAAGTCGCTAAGCTAACTACTCCTAGGTGATGCAAAGTACACTAAACAAGCTACACAAGGTAAAGTGCATGAATGTAAAGAGGAAGTGAATTGATTCTTATACCGATGGTGTAGAGAAGAAATATATCCAAAGAAACAATCACACACAATCACAAGAGAATCCTCGGCAAGAGATGACACAAGATTTTTTACTGAGGTTCACTTGCTTCCCGGCAAACTACTCCTCGTTGTGGCGATGCACCCACTTGATGGATTGCGAGCTAATTGACTATCAAGAGTCAAACCCTCAGAGGATGCCGCACATCCACTCACAAGATGGGGATCCTCCAAGCCACGAGCTCCACTAGAGTAGCCAATTCGCGAACTCCCGTGGGGAAGGCTCAAGAACCCCTCACAATCACTTGGTAAAGGCTCAAACAAGTCTCCAGTCGAGAGCTCAATCACCACCGCTGCTCCAAGCCATCTAGGGTGTCGGGAAACACCCAAGAGTAACAAGCAATCCGTAGCAAACTCGAAGATCAAGTGCCACTAGATGCAACTCTCAATGCAACGCACTTGAATCTCACTCAATCTCTCTAGAGTATGTAACCAAGCAAGGAGATGAGTGGAGGGGAAGTTCTCTAGCTCAAAGTGTGCCTCAATATCTCAAAAGTGCAAGAGTAAACCCTCCAAACCCGGCCACTATCTATTTATAGCGAAGGGGTGAGCAACTAGCCGTTACAACACAGTGCAGTGAAAACATGATGACCGGACGCGTCCGGTCACTACAGGACAAATAGTAACAGTGCGAGTCAGTGAGAGCCGTTGCCATGACCGGACTCGCTTCACCGTTTGACCGGACGCGCTGCACCCGGCGTCCGATCAGAGTCCAGAGAGCTCCTCGCGCGATCGGACACGTCCGATAGCAAGTGACCGGACGCACCGTGCGTCCGATCAGCTCCTCGCCACGCTTTGCTCCTCTGGGTGCCCGACCGGACGCTCCGGTTCCGTGAGGGACCGGACGCGCCGGTTGCAAACCCTAGTGCCTGCGCCGCGTTGAACTGACCGGATGCGTCTAGTCAAACCGTGACCGCGTCCGGTTCAGCGTCCGGTTAGAGTTTTTCAGAGAGAAACACTCCAGACTTTCACCACCTTTTCTCGCCTCCGACGCAATGGAAAATAGACATTTCATTTCCTCGAAAACGCCTGCCCTCTCCACCGCTCAAACTCCACCGCCTTCGCAAATGTGCTAACACCACCATATGTATATCACCGTGTGCATGTGTGTTAGCATTTTTACAATCATTTTTCAAGGCATTATGTTAGCTCTCTTACTATATCCTAATGCATATGCTCAAGAAGATGACCTAGTAGCACTTGATTCACGAGCTAACCGTGATTGCCCCTCTTGATAGTCGGCTATCAATCCTAAACCCGATCAATCACTTCTCTACTCATCTTAGACCGGCAAAAGCAAACCCTATGATTATACCTTTGCCATGATCACTTTGTTCCATGTCTATCTCCTCATGCTTGATCACCGTGATCATCATTTCATGTCCATGCACCATCTCTTTGTGATCTTGTGGCCACCACTCCTTGCCACATACACCTTCATCACATGTGTTGATTATGCCTAACTTACAACACTTAACACATGACATTAGCAACTTTGTGTCATTAATTACCACAACCAAACTTGGGCTTTCACTAGGCTCGATTGGGAGCCTGAGCTTAGCTTAGCACTGGTAGAACCTCCTGCACAGCAGATGCAGACACCTCTTGTTGATTGGGATACACTACGCATCGAGGAAAGTCGAGATGAAGAGGGAAGAATTGAGATTGTTGAGTATGAACTGTTGGGGTTTAGGGCTGAGGATGACGAGGCTGACAAGGCAAGGAAGGCAGCTAGTAAAGGTTGCAGTCAACAGAACTCCGATACTTGTCAGAGGACTGAGGAAGTTGATACAACTGGGGCAGCTATTGAAGTTGATGACTATTTACCAGGGGAGAGGACTGTTGTGCATGATCCAAATCGGCCCAGTATGGATCTTGGCACAATTTATCCTAATATGAAGGAGTTTAGATTGGCTGTGAGATAATTTGCTATAAATAAAGAGTTTGAACTACGCATTGTCAAAACAGATCCAACTAGATACATTGGAGGTTGCAAGGGGACAGAAGACTGCCCTTGGCATCTAGTTGGGCGTAGACAGCCTGATGGGTGCACCATTATGGTACTAACTTACATTTTGTGTTCCGTTAATTTTTTCCCTTCAATAACTTTAGGCTGTCAACATTTTTTGTCCTTCTATATTGGTTGCCTTGACTAATTATTTTTTCTGTTGCTGGTGACAGTGGTTATTGATGAGCATACATGTGAATCAAGTGCTAGGAGGCAGACTAACACACCAACCAGTGCTTGGGTTGCTTCAAAGGCAATACATCTCCTTAGGCAGAAAACATTTATGGGCCCTAAAGAACTGTAAGACATTTTATAGGGTGAGCACAAGTGTATAATTCATTATGACACTATCTGCAGAGGTAGGCAAATTGCTTTGAGAGAATTGTATGGCAAATGGGAAGAGAGCTTTCAGCTGCTATTCAATTGGAGGGCAGAGGTCCTGAAGAGATGCCTAGGTAGTGTTATTGAGATTGGAATTAAGGAGGTAGATGGCAAGTTCTATTTCCATAGATTTTTCTGTGTATTAAAACCTTGCATTAAAGGTTTTTTAGAAGGATGCAGGCCATACCTTAGCATAGGCTCTACTGCACTTAATGGTAGATGGAATAGTCATTTAGCTACAGCTCGTGGTATAGATGGTCACAACTGGATGTATCCAGTAGCTTTTGGCTTCATTGATGGTGAGACAACAGATAACTAGACTTGGTTTATGACTCAGTTGCATAAGGCCATAGGAGATCTTCCTGTTTTAGCTATTTCTTCTGATGCATGCAAAGGTCTAGAAAATGCAGTTAAGAATGTGTTTCCGCAAGCTGAACATAGGGAATGCTTTAGACATCTAATGAACAATTTTATTAAAAGATTTGGTGGTGATGTATTTTCTAAGATGTATCCTGCAGTTAGAGCATATAGAGAATCAATTTTCAATTATTTTTACAAGTCAGTCACTGATGCTAGTCCTCAAGTATTGGTTTGGATGGAGGCTCACCATTATAAGCTTTGGATGAGATCAGGCTTCAATCCTGAGATTAAATGTGATTATATCACTAATAACCTTGTTGAAGTGTTTAACAATTAGATCAGGGACTGGAAAGACCTTCCTGTTGTTGAGCTTGCAGACAAACTCAGAGAGATGATTATGGTGTTGTGGGTAAAAAGGAGGAAAATTTCAAAAAGGCTTACCAGGAAGATCCTCCCAGCAGTCATACAGCAGTTGAAAGCAAGAACTAGAGGACTTGGGCACTTGACTGTTGTAGATGGTTGTAGTGCTGCAGCTGAAATTTGGGACACCACAAACACTCACAGTAGACATGTTGTTAAGTCCTCTCTGCATGAATGCACCTGTCTTGAGTGGCAGCATACTAGTAAGCTTTGCCAGCATGCTTTGGCTTTGATTACAAGTGGACAGTCCACTAATGTACATATGGAGGATTTTGTGCACGAGTATTACTCTGTTGTGAGGTTCAAGGCAGCTTATAAGAGACTTATAGAGCCATTGCCTGATAGGTCATAGTGGCCAGATGTTGATTTGCCTTTTGGGGTTATGGCACCACTTGACAAGAAGACTGCTGGTCGGTACAGAAAACTCAGAATAAAAGGCTTCCTAGAAGGTGGTGTCAGCAAAGGAAAGAAGACAGCCAAGGAAGCAGCAAATGAGGCAGACGAACAAGCTGCAAATGAGGCAGAAAAGGGCAAGAAAAAAAATGATTAGAGGCAAAAGGAAGTACAAGGGATGTGGAGAATTGGGCCATGGTGAAACAAGCTACAAATGCCATCTTAATGGGACTAAGAAAAGGTAAGACCCAACTATATGTACTTGCTGTCATGACTTGTTTTGCTAACTAAATTAAATACTTCGTTGTCCAAACTTGCAGGAAAATAAAGCTTAGGAAAAATACAACAAAGTATAGTGAGAATGCAAAAATCCCAACAAAGAGAGCAAAGAAGGGAGGGAAATCTCAGGATACTGCTACTGAACCAGCAGCCCCAAATGCTTTCCATGACCAAGAAATGGCACCACCAGCCCCAGATGATTTGCATGCTTTAGAATTCAAGCAGATTTGCTGTTAGTTGCAGATTTGCTGCTCAGTTCCTTTAAATGTTTCTCATAGATGGAATGGCTGGAATGACTGGGGTCATACGACTGTACTTCATTCAGTGTTGATTTTTCAAATAGTTCAATCCAGTGGTTTCGCATACAACCTGAAGGAAGCAAGAAAGAAATTATTTCAGGTTGAACAATTTTCATCCTACAAAGTACTAATATTTTTTAGAGATGATATATTTCTGACATTTGCTGCTACTAAAACTTTTAGGTACCATTTTTTTTAAAGAAGGCACACCTTTAACTCTTTTATTACCCTTTCCCCCTTGCTGCAGGTAGTTATTCTTCAAGTGAATGGAATTGCTCAGGCTGCAGATTCTGTACATGTGTTTTCTATTGGGAGCTTGGTTCTGCATCATTCATTGTAGCTGCTGTTCCCACGTCATTGGCTATGATAAGAAAAATTTGATCAATACCTAATACCACCCATTCCAGTTGTTTTTGTTGATATTCAGCTTTGCTACTGTGTTACAATAGATTTCCAAACTTGAAGAATGTTGTTTTTGTTGAAGGGCCGTGGGTTCTTGGACAAGGAGCCTTTCCCTCTTACCAACAACGATCTAATTGAGAAGGTATGCTTTGGCACCACTATATATATATATATATATATATATATAATATTTAAGCAAATTATTATGTATTGTGGGCTACCGGTCAGCAAGGAGCTTGAGTCATCAGTTTTGAGTTCTAGTAGTTTTTAGGTTATGAAGATTGGATTATAGCAAATTGAAGTAATCAAGTAACTATTGGGGGTTAATCATCAATAAGAAATTAAAGCCCCCAGTCACCGGTTCTGAATTCTGAGTACTAGTCTTTGTTAGGCTGAGAAGACCTAATCAAAACAAATTGAAATAACCACTGCTGCAGGCTATGCGTGACATAAGGAACTAGCATACCCTCAGTCACCAATTATGGGTACTATTATTAGTTAGGCTAAGAAGGTCTGGTAATAGCTAATAACAACACTTCAATTTGGATGATCAGTTCATTTTCAGCTCATTTGTCGCCAACATATTTTTTGTGAATCCAGTGATCACTGATGGAGAATAGTCAGATTTAACATGTTATTTAACAAACACTCACTGCAAGGAAAACATCATGTTCATTACAGAGGACTAAGCTGAAATTTACAACACAGGCTTCCCTTGCTAATAAGCAAGACCTAACTCACACACATAATGGCTGACTACCACATACATTAGTTCACTTCCACATACAGGCAACCACAACACTAATCAGGACACCGACGAAGCCCACAAAAACAAAATAATCAATGATAATTTGCTTCGGCACGGGCTTTGGCTCATGAATCGGCTCTGCAGGCTTCACCTCCGGTCTACAAAGTTCACTAACAACACTGTCAAGTGTTTGCTTCAACTCTTCAAATTCTAATTTCAATTCAGAGCAACAGTCACATGATGCCTCCTTGGTAGCCTTCAATTGCTGTTCTTGTGCTTCAAACTTCACAACCGGAATCTCAGGGCAAATGTAACCACATGTAGTTGGATCACCCTGCATTCAAAACAGATCAGTCAGAGCACCAGCAAAATTCACAGTGAGGTCTACCAATGTCAAAAGGCCTTACCCAGATGTTGTACGGGCACTTGAGAAACCACTGCCCCTTACTACCTCGCTGCTTGCTCTGAATCCGGACCAGTGGAACATGGCAAAAGGGGCACTGAATGCTGCCACTTCCACTTGCGCTCAAGCCAGGAGAGCCAACCGAGGTTTGCTTCATCGAGCTTCCAATCGAGTTCCGCTTGCGCTCGGACACCGGTGGATGCGTCAGGGCGGTGGCAGGCCTGGCCGCGCGGCCTCTCGTCGGGGAGGTGGCGGCGTCCGCCCGCGAGCTGTCGCGGACGAGGTGGACCGCCGGCCCTGGACTGGCGCGGACGCAGATGGACGCTCGGGCCTGCCGGCGATGCAGAGGGACGCTCGGGGCGGGAGATCTCCTCGGGCGGCGGCGGTCACGCCTGCCACTCGCGCGCGCGGACGCGGCAGCAGGCCTGGACGCGCCGACGCGGCGGCTGCCCTGCCCGCGCAGCCTCTCGGCGGGTAAGTAGCGGCGTCCGCCCACGGTCGGCCTCGGCTGCTGCCCTGCTCGCGCGGGCTCTCGTGGCGGCGGCCTGGCAAGGACGCGGTGGGGCGGCGGCCTGGACGTGCGGTGACGCGACAGCAGGCTAGAGCAGATGGTCGGGCGCGTGTGGACGCGTCGGGGGCGTGGCGCGGATGCGACAACAGCCTGGACGCGCGGACCGTCGGCGGCAGCGTCGGAGGCGGCGGCGGCGGGGAGCCCTTCCCTCCAGATCTCCCTTCCCTCTCTCCCTCGCCTGACCTAGCGGCGTCGCTCCGTTCTCTCTCGTCCGTGTCTTCTGTCTCCGTGAACGGAACGACGGTGAACGAAGAGGAAAGATGAAATCAGGCCAGGGGCAAAACTGAAAAGGCAAATATGCCATGACAAAAAAAATAATTAAATTTAAAGACAAATTCTTCCCGGGCTATATTTGCGGGTGCGTATCGTTTGAGAATGGTAAACGAGCGAATCCCATTTTCGGGATGACAAAATTGCGAAGCCCAGTTTTCGTAATGGCACAATCACCATTTTCTCCTTATTTTTTTTTCGAGAACGTGCTATAGCACGTATTTCATTAAGCAGAATAAAGGAGTTTTGTTACAAACAGGGTGAACTTACGGTAATCCGAATATTACCGAAAATCTTACCCCACACCCTTACGACACTCGCACGAGGTTGTAATTACATGAAACTATAACGACAAAGGTGCCAGTGCCGATGGACTAGTTGTCCTCGTCGTCCAACCCGATCATGTTCAGCTTCATGGCCACTGGGTCGAACTCCCCACCAAGAAGAAGCTGTAGCGCGTCATGAGTGGAGTCTGAAAGTGGCTCCAGGAAGGCCGCCTTGTATTTGCGCACCGTGTCGGAGCCAACATTGGGGGACGGAGCCTCCAATCCAAGCTTGTTCATGAGAACACGCTGAGCCTGTTTGGTGATGTCTGCCTCGCGCGGTTGGGCGGCAATGCGCTCACTGCGCCGCAACGACGTAACGGGAGCCGGCGTTCGGGATCTGCGCAACCTCGGCGGCCCATGGATGAGAGGCGTCTGCAAAGGAAGACAGAGCCGCTCCTCCAAACTCTCCTCAATCGATGACGCGGCCGCAGCGACAGCCGACATGGCTGGAGGGGATCTCCCCGCCAATACCATCGCCGAGGATGTTTCGCCCAAGCCGCATACGTCCGGGCCTAAAAGGCAGAGATCCACTGCCAAGGCCGCCTCCGACACGGCAAGAGCCGCATCGGCAGCCTCGACGTCAACCCGACCCGTGTCGTTGACGTGCGACGAGGGGGCCTCAGCCTCCACCCCTGACGCCACATCATCTGCAAAGTTGAGGTGAACTGTCGGTGGTGGCGAACGGGCGTCCACCAGCCTAGCCTGAGCCCCTAGAGGGGCCGCAGGCGGAGTAGATGGGCGCCCAAGCGCCGAAGCACCCACCGATCGACTGGCGACAAGCAAGGCAGCGAGCTCAAGCGAGGCATCGAGTTCATCGAGCATCGGGTCAACCCAAGTGGGAGGCCCAGTGCCCTCGCACGGCACCACAGCGAGCAGATCGGGCTCATGGGGGCAGGAAGCGACAGTAGAAGAGGCCAAACCGAAGGCAGCAGTAGGAGAAGATGGCAACCTCTCCTGGTCGGCTGGCGCGCCCAAGCCGGAGTCCTTGGGTCTAGCCCTGTGCCGCCGACGCCGTCGCCGTCTCCTACCACCCCCCACAACCCCCGCTGCGGTAGCCCCAACACCGCCACGCGGCGCGTGCTGGGAGGCCATGGGGGGGTCGCAGGCAGAGTGTCGTGGCAGGCTGGCGCCCGCCGCTGAGGTCGAAGCAGTCCAACGCCTACAGTCCTTGGCGTGGTGCCCAAATCCATGACACCGTAGACAACGACATGGCAGCCGGCAAGTCGCTACTCGATGCGAGTAGGAGAGGCATTTGAAGCATCTGCCAAGGAGCTCAGCCGGGATCCTCTTGACCTGTGAAAGCTGCTTCTGCTTGGGGCGAGGCACCGTCAAGGTAGCAACAGACCCTACCCCCAGCTTTGGATTGCTGCGACCGGCCTCCGTCACGCATGGCAACACATCGCGCCATCCATCCACGTCTGGAGCAGAGAAACGGCGCCGTCGACTTGATGGAACTCGAGGACCGAGTCTTTGCTGGACCAGCACACGGTCGGCACCAACGCTCGTGACCCGGCCAGCATGCTCGTGGTGGGTTGGCAAGCTCCTCCGACGATGACAGCGCCGCCTTTGAACGCCACCGTGCCGTGCGTCGCCCACCCCAACGACCATGCCACCATCACAGCACGCGGACGGAGGGCCAAGGCGAAGATGCGTGGGCACACGCGCGGCCGACCCCGTCGGTGCCCCGCGGCTGCCGGACGCGCCGGACGAACGCCGATGGCACCGCCTTGTCAAGCGAGCACCTTCCACGGCAGTTGCACCATACGCCACCGCCGGAGTGGGGCGGTTTCTCATAAACCGTGGTGACGTCCTCGGATGCAGCGGCCTATGAAGAACCGCGTCGAGGTAGGGGGTCGGAGAGACGATCGGCGGCCCCTCAGCATCAGAGTCGTCGACGTCCGCGTCGGCCCAGCGACAAGCCTTGGAACGCCCCACCGCACTGCCTCCGGGATGGAAGGGGGCAGCGTGGGGGGAGAGGGAGGATGACAGCCCCGGAGATGGGCCGCGCGTGGCCGCGGCCAAGGCGTCCGACAACGGTGGCGCCGGCGACGAGAAGAGAGTCGGCGCAGTCAACGTTGGAGCCGCAACGTCGTCATCCTCATCAGCCTCGTCCTCGCTCTCCAAGAGGTCCTCGACGAGCACCAACGACTCGTCCACCATCAGCTGACCCGGCCCGACCGCCGTGGGGGTGGTGCGGGCGGTCGCGCTCACGACGGAGAAGGGGAGGGAGGTGGAGGAGGGGGCCGACGGCACCGGGCTAGTGGCCGGCGGCGGCGGCGGCGCGAAGTGTGCAGCGGCCGGGGCTCCCCCAACCTTCCCCGTCGAAGTAGCGGAGGCTACCGGCGCCTGGGTAGTCGCCGGCACACAAGGGCTGGGCCTGGCGGCGCCGGCGTGGCCGCCTGCCACGCACGGGCCAGGCTCGGGCGAACGCACCAGCGAGCGGGCAGCGACGGCGTCGACCACGCCAACACCTTGGAGAGCGCCCGCAAAAGACCCATCTCCGGGTAGAGCAGGCGTCGGAGGGGCCGGATCTGGGAGCTGATGGAGGGGAACGGCAGGGGATGTGGCGGATCCGGGTGGAAGGGGCTCCAGTGGCTGGAGGTTGACGAGGGGGAGCGGGTCTGGGGGGTCGGGATCGGGTTCGGGGTCCATAGGCACTTGGCTAGTAGTAATTTACCATTTTCTCCTTATTGAAGTGCTTTACACGGCTGTTCGTGGAAAACATAATCAACTCCACTAATAATTGCGATAGCGAGTGATCGAGCACAAGTCTTAAACCGACTCCGCACACGTTGACGAATTGGGGTCTCCCTTTAGCCATTAGTGCAAGTGCATTCAATCCTCAGACTCCACGCAAAAAAGCCAGCTTAATCGCAGAGCCACGGAGATCATCAGCTCCGCAGAGGTGCTGCTACGCGCAATGGCATCGCCAACGAACGGAGCGCTTGAACGGTACAAGAGCGCCATCATGACCGCCACGTCCGTCGTGGGCGCGGCCATGCTGCTGCGCCGGCTCGTCGCTGACGTCCTCCCGACCGGCACGCCGCCGCTGGTGGGCGCGCTGCTCCTCCTGCCGCCGCCCTCCGCCCGGCGCCACGCCGTGGTCATCGAGGAGTTCGACGGCGCCTTCTACAACCGCGTCTTCCTCGCGGCCAGGGCGTACGTTTCCACGCTCCTCGCCGCGGCGCCGACCGGCGCGCCGCCCGTGGTCAAGGCGAGCCTGCCGCGCGGCGCCAGCGCAGAGCAGATCACGCTCGCCATGCGGCCCGGCACGGCCGTCGTCGACGTGTTCCGCGGCGCTGAGGTCACGTGGCGCCTGAGCAGCCACGGCAGCAGCGGGCGCCGCCGGGCGGACGGCGGCAGCGGCCCGGGGGGCGAGGCGTTCAGGCTCAGCTTCGATGGGCAGCACAAGGACCTGGTGCTCGGCGCCTACCTGCCGTTCGTCATGGCCCGTGTCGAGGCCATGGCGCGGGACCGGAGGCAGGCCAAGCTCTACAGCAACGAGTGGGGGAAGTGGCGGTCCGTCAGGCTCCGCAACGCGTCCACGTTCGCGACGCTGGCCATGGACGCGGCGCTGCGGCAGGACGTGCTGGACGACCTGGACAGGTTCCTGGGCCACCAGGAGTACTACGAGCGCACGGGGAGGGCGTGGAAGAGAGGCTACCTCATCCACGGGCCGCCCGGGACCGGCAAGTCCAGTCTCGTCGCCGCGATCTCCAACCACCTCCACTTCGACGTGTACGACCTCGACCTCGGCGCCGTCCGGTCCAACACCGAGCTGAGGAAACTGCTGATCCGGATGAAGAACAGGTCCATACTGCTGATCGAAGACGTCGACTGCACGTGGATAGCAGCACAGAGGAGAGAAACCGAGGGAGGCTCCGATGCGAGCAGCCAGCAGGCTCCCAAGCATAACAAGGTGAGTCAATCTGAATTTTAAGCACGCCAGAAAGGATAGTTTTCGCGATTTGCAATCAACGAAACAAAGGTTTGCTCCAGTCTTTCACAGTTAGCACGACAACATATTGTTTCTTGAGAAAAAAAAAATCTTAAGTAGAAAAGGATGCAGATAGGAGGCAAGAGCTTATTTTAAGACAGAACTTTGTTTGAAAGATAGAATTTAATAAGATAAAGCTAAACTTTAATAAAATCTGTGGCCGTGGCGCTCGCATGTGTCGCTTGCCTTTACGAAAGAAATAAGCAGGACAATTTGCACTAGGCATGCGCCGTCTGTGTTTTTACGCCTGTTCCGTACTGTACAATCTGTTAATACTGTACAATTTGCACTAGGTATACCGTAACTTTGTATTTAATGTCCACTACTACTCCACGCTCCAAAAAATACGAATTTCATTTTACAAGAAGTCAAATAATTTTAAATTTAGCCAAAACTATAGAGAAAAATACTAACATTCATGATATCAAATATACATTTTTAGATTAGCCATGATACATGTTTTTTTATGATAAGACTATTTAGTGATATAAATATTGATGTTCCTTTTTATAAACTTAGTTAATCAAACTTTAAAAATTGAAGTTAATTCAAATTTAGAGTTGTATCAATTTTAGGACAAAGCAACTCTAATAGTTGGGCTAAAATTACTAGCCAAATTTCATAGTTTAGCCATTTTATAAAATTTTAAACTCTTCAAAAAAAGAAGATGTCTACAACAATCTTGTTATTTTTCATCTTTAGATAGCTAGCATCGCCCATGGTTGGCTTATATGGTCATCAAAATCGAGGGATAAGCAGCTTTCTATTTTATAAAACCAGATACCACATCTGTCGGAGACTACTTTTTACTATACAAATTTTAAAATAGCCTCCAAAATAAGAATAGCAAAACTGTGGAGTTGCTCTGGATAGGAGTAGAGGTATAGAACATGAGGGACTGCACTAGGGTCTAGGACACGTTTGGATTGTGACTGAAGAATGGCGTGCCAAATCCCAGCATCTTAGCCAAAACTCGGGAGCAGAATTTAGGCCTGGGCCGGCCAAATATCGTCGGCCTCAAATCAAACATTTGCTCCAAAAAATCTGGCTTGGTTACTATCGGTCTTCAACCAAACACGCCCCTCAAACAATTGTGGTGGAGTCGCTTACCGACCGTTCGTTGTCTTGCCAACAATGACGTGTGCCACATGATACAGGTCACCCTGTCCGGGCTGCTCAACATGGTGGACGGGCTCTGGTCGAGCAGCGGGCACGAGCGCATCCTCATCTTCACCACCAACCACATGGACCGCCTCGACCCGGCGCTGATCCGGCCGGGCCGGATGGACAAGCACATCCACATGGGCTACTGCGGCTTCGGCGCGTTCAAGGAGCTCGCGGCCATCTACCACGGCGTCGACGGCGGTCACCCCCTGTTCCCGGAGATCGAAGCGCTGCTGCGGGAGGTGGACGTGGCGCCCGCGGAGCTTGCGGAGAAGCTGCTGGCGACGGACGACGCCGACGCCGCGCTCGAGACGGCCGCGAAGCTGCTCAGAGATAGGAAGGCGGGGGTCGAGGAGGAGGATGGCGGCGGGTACGTCAAACAGAAGCTGCACGTTGAGGCGACCCGCCCCCGCCGCAGACCAGTGCCGGCGCCGGCGCCTGGGCGGGGCGTAAGTGCTGCGAGACGGGTGGTGTTTGGCCGAAGTGGAATGCGCGGACGGGGAAGGGGACGGCGATAGAAGGAACAACTCACACGAATAAACATAAGAATTTTAATTTAGCGTTAGAGCTTCGACTTTGGGTTGGGGTGTCAGAGCAGTCTCTTCTTAGCTTGTTGTGTGCCGTATGGGCCATGGGCCACAATTGACGTGCTTTGTTGCTACTGTTAGCATGTCAAGATACACATTGCGGAGCTGCCGCCGCGCCGTGCATGGCAGGTATGCTTGTCGTGGCTACTGTGTTGCTGAGACTGAAGTGCTCTTCATTATGGCCGTCGTAGGGCTGTCTGCATGCTCAGCGCTCTGGGCTTGTCAAGGTGGGGAGAGCCGTCGCTGGGCCTGCATAACGCGGCCGCGATAGACACGTACGCTCGCCGCTCCGGTCATCGGCGGCCGGACGAGAGGAAGGCAGGAAGCTGGCCAGCGGCGGCACGGCCAATCGTTGCAGCTGTAGCATGTGTCGCTGGGACCTCGGATTGAACCTTGTCGCCGGCAAGGCATCAAACAGGGTTGTTCAACAATATAATAGGCGCTATCAATCAAAAAGCTAACGCACCATGCATCTCTAGTTCTCTACAACTAAAAAGCCTCAAATGTTATCGTCACAGCACTCCTAATCGGCCCGCCCCCCGCCCCGCGCCCCCTGCGTCGGAGCCCCGGAAGCCGCACCTCCACTCCTCCAGAAACGTCTCAGCCCTGAGCCCCCCAACCCTTATCCGCCTCCCCTCTCCCTCGTCGCCTGCTCCCCGCGCTCCGCGATGCCGTTCGACCCGGCCTCGCCTCCCACGCGCCCATCCTTATCCGCTCACCCCTCCCCTCCTACGCCGCCGTCGTCGGTGAGGGAGCCACGCCTGATGTCGCGCCGGATGCCATGACGAGCGGGGAGGACGGCACACCGCCGCGCCTGCTGTCGAGGACGGCAAGCCGCCGCACCTGCTGCGGCGTGGACGAGACGGAGGTTCGTGTCCCCTTCTTCTTCTCCGTCTGGATCTGGGGTACAACTTGGATGGGCAGGACAGAAAGGGAGCTGCGCCGCTGCCTGCTCTCCATATCGCCCCCGACGTCCTCTTCCTCGCCCTCCCTCTCCCGATCTGTTTCGACGCGCGACCTCGACGACCTCAGGGCATAGCATGATGGATTCGATGAACTGTTGGAGGAGCACATCCGGATGGCCTCCATCCTGGACAAGACTGTAAGCCCCCTCCCTCCCTTCCTTTCATCTTTGCTTTCTTCAGATTTCCTCTGTTCAATACTCTCAGATGTTCAATACTCTCAGATTCTGGCCTGATTCGCCCGTGAATGGATCCCGTCACAGAGCTTCTTCCTAGCGACGACCAAGATCGTCGACACGCTCGGCCCCAGGTCGCGCTCTGTCAACACCACCTCCGCCTACCTCATGCCCGGCATGTCCAGTAATTTCTCACGCTCTCTGTTGCTCTTCTCCATTTAATAATCTATTCTGCTTTATACTGCAACTACTATCCTTTTTCCAAGGAGACCATGACACCTTTTTAAGTTTATGCATTTGCTGCCGTTCTATCATGGTACACAATTTTAACTTTAACATCGTTTCTTGCAAAGCATGAAGTGTTCAATAGATGAATAGATATATTATTGTAGCGATATTGTGTCCCCAGTATATCTACAGCATTATCTATAATTTACAATATATTTAGCGCATAAAATAGTTTCAATGCCTTTTGTCAAGTGGTTAGCTCATATTTCATGTATAATAATTTTAGGCTCTTTGAACCGGTTGTATTCGCAGTTCATCTCTTGGGTTATTTCCTAAATGTGCACACCTTTCTTCAGCTGTACAATTAGTCTGTGTTGTTTCAGCTGAACCAATTTTGACTGCTCAAAGTGATAACGAAAATGATAAACTGCTTTATGTGTCTTTATTCTTGTGTATTCTAATGAGATAAATGTGCGATTCTTAAGGGACATCAATCTCAGATAGATCTGAAGGAAATGAGTTGTATTTAGAGTAGGATTGTGTATTTTTAGATTGCTCATGAATTGGATATGTTCTGTGATACTAAAGTCTTATCGTCGTTTCCTTATACAGATACAGATCTGACATGGTCTCAACTTGCTTGGCAAAGATCGACCGGATGATATAGAGAAATCCTGAGGTTAATATCATGGCATTTGTTCATGAATCTCATAGCTTAATGTCTTTTGTCGAATCTAAATTATTTGATCTCTCCTAATTGTATAGATCTACAACTGAATGACCCATGCTATCCCTGTCATAACACAGGACTTCGGTTTGCATTGCTCCTAAGGTGATCTGCATATGCTCCATCCTCTTTCTCAAAAAAAAATTATACCTTCAGTTCTTCTAATTTGGTGTGTCATGCCAGCTCCTACTACATCTGTGCTCAGTGTGGTTGATCTCAAAAAGAGTTCTACTGATTCTAAAGGATTGCTCCCTCTACTTACATTTTTGTTTCACGTTCTCTTAACAGTTTATTTTAGTGCAGGAAATTGCATTGTCATAATCTGTTATCCTGATAAACTCATCAATGCATGTGATAATTCCACTAGGTAGGCCTCTCTAAACTACCATGTTCTATGAAGTTTATTTTTCATTCCATATGGTCACCTCTGCTTCTGAGAGTGTATAGTTCTGTTCTTTTAGATTTTTGTTTCACAATCTCTTGACAGTTTATTTTAGTGCACGAAATTGTATTGTCATAACCTGTTATCCTGATAAACTCACTAATGCAGCATATGCTAATCTCAATATGGAAAAGGTACCATGTCATAGAGTCCAAAAATAGATCCTCTTTTCTCTCAATTTTATTCGAAGGCGGCTATTCAAGTGCAGGCAAAACAGAAGGGGATGAGGCAGACAAGAGGAGCTCGGCACATACGATCGGAGAAAGACGACTCGGCAGCGGCAGCGGCAGCGGCACC
This sequence comes from Saccharum hybrid cultivar R570, assembly GCA_038087645.1. Lineage (NCBI taxonomy): Eukaryota > Viridiplantae > Streptophyta > Magnoliopsida > Poales > Poaceae > Saccharum > Saccharum hybrid cultivar. Next base: position 37,585,127 of record JAQSUU010000113.1, read on the forward strand.
ACCTCAGTAGTGGCACCATAGAGAGCGGCGGGTGGAGGTGGGGACTGGGGAGCGAGCGAACAGTGCGGGCGCGTGCTTGCGTGTGTGTCGTCTCCTCCCCAATACAGAGCAGGAGTGCCCTCAGATCTGAGCGTGTCTTCATCACCGCGGAGTCTGCCGTAGATACGTGGACGGCGGACGGGTGATGGGGCGGGCACTGCTCCACCCAACCATTACCGGCGACTTGGCTTTCACCTCACCGGCGAGCGATGCACGGGCCAGAGCACGCACGGTGCAGAGGTGCCGCGCTAGGTCATGGGCCGGCAGGACACCGGGCGGCAGCTCAGCATGGGTCAGTCTCAGCGCAGCCACGATGGTCCGTGACGATGCGCAGTTCATTCGCCGCACGTAGGCGCTTGAGATGTGCTTGGTGACCTTCCTTGGCAAGGACGGCTCTGGCAAGACTACTGCGGCTACCGTTGCCGTCAGGTGACAAATCATATAGCTCGATGTCTTGATCTTGTTTTTTAGAAAGAAATGGTCAGTGCAAAGAGAACAGCTGACAAGTTCAACCCCTTTTCTAGAACCTTCAGTAGAATTGACAAAATGCAATTTCTGCTTACAGTTGCTATAAAAATGTTTCTAACAAAATTCTTAGATTTTGAATCCACATGCTGTAGTGTATGTTTTTTATTACAATAAAAAAAACTGTTCTCATAGCAGCATCTCATAGTGCACCTCAAATGTTGCACATCAAAGTTCATTTAAATATAGCCAGAGTGGACCGGATGATTCCCATTTCATTTTTGTACAAAAATTTCGATTTCAGTTGCAAGGTTGGCAGTTTTGAGGTTGATTACATATTTACGGGACTGCATAAATTGTTTTAAATTTCGAAGTGGACCACTATCTGATGCATACGTATATTCGTGTCAGTGCAATTTTTTAAAATGCTTGAATAATCAATGGTTCAGGTGAACTGGGTTGCGAGCTAGGGATGTAGCACTTCAATGGGTGTCTTGGTTGAGTTCTACAATTGCTAAAAATTGATGGCGCTGATATGATTAGCAATCTTGTAACTTTGTTGTACCTTTTATGTTTTTCATAAAAAAGGATGGGAAAAGCTACTTATGGTTGAATCCATGTTTTTTGTTGTTTTGATTTGACACCAGCGTGGTAATTTTCTGATAAGTGTTTGAAAAGAATCAAAAGTAGTTGGCCTAATGACAATCTTTCTTGTCGTCCTTTTTTATAAAGTCTCACCAACATTGAGTACATGGCTACTTTGCTCATGGTAATGCTGCATCCTTTAACCTGTGTGTCCCCCTGAGATGTACTGATTTCTGATCTTATGCATATTGTCTTTTAATTGCAGGGCATAGCTGGAGCTAGAGCTGGAGCAGTAGTGGTACTTGAAAAGTTTGGAACATTATAGGTCCTAATAGTCATAGATAATTGGACTAACTATACTTATTTGATTTGGCTACATCTTTTTCAATTTGTTATTGCTCCCGTCGCAACGCACGGGCACTCACCTAGTAAAAAAATCACGTTTGAAAAAATCACATACCCCATCACTCTCGGGAGAGGACACCAGGATTCCGCGGCTCGCGCACGAGCACCACGAACTTTCTTCTTCGCTGTCCCACCGCTCCTGCTCGGACTACCACCACCGCCCCGCACCTCCCATCGTGCCGCCGAGTGACAGCGCGCATCCGCCTCCTTTGCTTTGTCTCTCCCGCCCTGCCTCCCGCGCTGTCTCGCCTCTCATCGCCACCCCGCCTCCCTTCGTCGTTCCTGGCCGCCGGGCTTCTTCTCCGTCCGGCTACGCACGTGAGGAGGAGCCGTAGCGCGTGGATCGAGGGGCAGCGGCGTCCATCCCACGTGAGAAGGGAGAAGGAGCCGGTAAGATCTACTTTTTTCAGCTACTCCATCTCTCTCAGGGGTAGTCCCAGGCTCGGCGATGGCGTCAGCGGCTCCCCATCCCGTCCCTCGCCAATCACCTCTCGCTCCCTCACCAAGGCAGGAGCCAGCGGCCGCTGCTCCACCAAGGCGGTCGCGCCGCTTTGGGAGCGGCCGCCTTGGTGGAGCGCTTATGCCCCAAAGCAAAGCGTTGCCTGTCCACTTAGCGCTTCCGCGCGCTGAAGTGTGTGCTTAGAGCATCTGCAGCAGTCCCCTTTTCTAACCCTCAATTAGAAAAAAAACTATTATTTTAAGAACTCGTAGCTCCAGTAGTTCCCCAAACCCAATCCCAATGAGAAAAAATTTCTCTGACCCTCAAATCTGGCCTTCCGCCCCTCAAATAAAGGGGAGACCTCTCCTCATCCAATCCACTATTTTTCTCATTGGGGATTAGATTTTCTCGTTCTGCTGGAGAGAAGACCTTTAAAATCCTAAAACACATTTTGTATCTCCCCTGATAACTAGTTTTTGAGGTTAGAGTTTTGGAGTTTTCTCCTACTGCTAGAGATGCTCTTAGTGCCGCTTTTTGGAACCCTGTTATTATTCTCTCTTTTATTAGCAAAGAAATGGAGTTTAAAATGTGAACGAAATAGTCAAACCAAAACTACTAAAGAAACACATTTCAATAACATAACTTAGGCTCGTAGAATAAATAATCTATTTGAGCAAAGGGATATCTCTGAAAGACGAAATCCCCTAGGATTCCCGGACGGTGGAGCGGGCCACGTGGCCCGCTAACCCGTAAACCGTCAGATCAAGCCAACTGCATAAATGGACCGTCCGATTCCAAGTTGGTTCAGGTCTCGCCCATTAATCCCATGCGCCGAGCTCCGCCTTCTGCTGCGCCGCGCATCTCCCTCCTCCTGCTCGTCCCTCACTCCTCCCTTCGCCTAACCTAACCCTAGCGGCGGCGCGAGTAGGAGCCCGAGGCGGCAACGTCAGCAACAGCACGCGCATGCCGGCAGGCTGCGGTGGTGACAGCGCTCATGCAGGATCTCGCGTGGCGGCGGCGCGAGTGCAAGGCAGCGATGCGAGGCACGACGGCGGGCGGCAGCACAAGGAGCAGCGCGGGCGACGGCAGCAGCACATGCGTGTTGCACTACTGGAGGTGGCGGCTTTGCCGAGGGCTCCAGGCTCTCGGCAAAGCCTCTCAGACCCTCGGCAAAGGCTTTGCCGAGAGCAGCTCTCGGCAAAAACCCGATCGGCAAAGCCTTCTTTGCCGAGAGCCAACGCGGCTCTCGGCAAGAAAAGGCGCCGTTAACGGGCCCGCTTTCTTTGCCGAGAGCCCATTTGGCTGGCTCTCGGCAAAGAGTTTAATTTTTTTTTGAAAAAATTCTTTGCCGAGAGCCAGTGTGGCCAGGCTCTCGGCAAACATTTTTCTTTTTTTTTAAAAAAAATGTTTGCCGAGAGCCTGGCCAGACCGGCTCTCGGCAAAGAGTTTTCCAAAAAAAAGAAAATTCTTTGCCGAGAGCCAGTCTGGCCAGGCTCTCGGCAAAATTTTTTTTTAAAAAAAAGAAAAATGTTTGCCGAGAGCCGGCTCTCGGCAAAGAATTTTCTGTTTTTTTTTGGAAAACTCTTTGCCGAGGGCCAGTCTGGCCCGGCTCTCGGCAAAGCCTGTTCTTTGCCGAGTGCAACGGTCATTGCCCTCGGCAAAGCTGGGAAATGGGTATTTTTGCAGCCATGTTTCCCAGCTTTGCCGAGAGCTACCTGACCTAGCTCTCGGCAAAATATATATAATTTTTAAAATTTCGTCCGGCGTTCTTTGCCGAGAGCCTCCAAACCCAGGCTCTCGGCAAAGAGCATCTTTGCCGAGAGCTGACCAACGCTCTCGGCAAAATATATATATATTTTTTGGATTTTTGCTCCCAATTTTTTCCTGCAGCCGTGATATAGTACTAGGTGGCCATGTTTGAAATTTGGTGTATTTTCCATTCTTCTGGCTATATTTCGCGCATTTTCTTTATTTTCTTGATTTTTTCCGCAAGACACACATTTGAAGTGCAGGTGCATGAAATAATGAATCTCAACAATTTAAAAAATAATATTCATTCTTCCGAGAGTATTTCAACACCATATCTAGGGACAGACGCGGAAACTCGACCATCTCGTGCACGAGACATAGCGACCAAGTTGTGTAGGATTTGATTTAAAAATATATAAAATGCGAACGGAGTCGAAAAATCATGAAAATATATGGAAGGCCTTGACACGATACATAGAGTTTATGGAAATAATTTGGGAATATTTGGAGCAAGTTGTGACACAAGATGGTTGAAACCCTGAGATCTCCGCATGCGATATCTTGTTATCACATGTGGAGATCTAAGGGTTTCAACCATCTTGCAGCATAACTTGCTTCAAACATTTTCAAAAAAATTTTATAGCTTCTACATGCGATGTCAAGGCCTCCCGTCCATTTTCATGATTTTCCGACTCTGTTCACATTTTATATATTTTTAAATCAAATCTCACGTAACTTGGTCGCCATGTCGCGTGCACGAGATGGTCGAGTTTCTGCGTCTGTCCCTAGATACGGCGTCGAAATACCCTCGGAAGAATGAATATAATTTTTTGAATCGCTGAGATTCATTATTTCATGCACCTGTAGTACAAATGTGCGTCTTGCGGAAAAAATCAAGAAAATAAAAAAAATACACGAAATATAGCAAGAAGAATGGAAAATACACCAAATTTCAAATTTTGGCTTATAGTACTGTAGCAAGGCTGTACAAAAAATTTGGGACCAAAAATCCAAAAAAAATTTGCCGAGAGCCTTAGCTGAGGCTCTCGGCAAAGAAAATATTTTGCCGAGAGCCTAACAGCAGGCTCTCGGCAAAGATGATGGCGTAAGGGTGCCGTTTGTGGGGGTGAGGCTTTGCCGAGATTTTTTGTTTACCGAGAGTCGAGCTCTCGGCAAAGTTTAGCTTTGCCGAGAGCCAATGTTTGCCGAGCGTCGAGCTCTCGGCAAATCTTGGATTTGTCGAGAGCCAATCTTTGCCGAGGGCAGGCTCTCGGCAAAGGATTCTTTGCCGAGCGCCCGATATTTGGCGCTCAACAAAACATATGACACTCGGTAAAGATACTGTTTCCGGTAGTGTTGACAGAGGTAGCCCGTAGATGAGCTCGGAGGCGAAGGCAAGAAGGTGCTCGAGCTTTTGCTACTGTGGCTACAGAGATGAGCCTCTGTTCGTCTCCAGGAAATTTCTGCCGTGGTGCTGCTACTGGGCTGGTTCGGCTGGTAGAAAAGCCGGCTGGTTTCGGCTGAATCAATAGTGTTCTGTGAGAGAGAATAAGCTGAAACAAGCTGAAACAAGCCGAAACATGACTTGCAGAACAGGGTCACTGCCTGGGTCTGGCCCCAGCTATGGAGGCGGTGGTGTCCAGCACACCTGGAATGGCAGCAGTGGCGATCGGGGCATCCGACTTTGGGTTGCGCCGCTGTTGCTACTGCGGACCACTAGGTACTCCATCCTCACCTCGAGACCACGACGCGACGCCGGAGAGCAAGATATAGCTCCAGCCACAGCCTACAAGGCTACAGCCTCTGTGCCATCAATCAATGGCTGAAATGCGCTTAGCTGGTGTTGCCTCCACCAATGCCTTCAAGTGTTCAGTAAAATGCCCCACTCGTTCTAATTTTCTGTTGAAAGGTTTACATGCTAAATATTGATGCACTTGATAGATTTTGCAAAGTTCTCTACGCAAGTTACATGATTCTTTGGAGCGAAATCTGCAAGTTTCACAAGTTTGATTTCTCAGAAATTGGTTATTGTGTGAGTCGATTCTGATTAGCAGTAGTTTCAATTCCCAAAGACATGCTACTTTTCAACATATTAAGATCTACAAATGTCGCGGGCTCCAAGTTCAGGAACCGTATCCACGTCACCGTAATTGTTTTCATCCGTTCGATCTTGACGATCGATGGCTCCGGTTGTTCCCACCTGATTCTACCGATTTCAGCTTCTGCGGTTACTGTTTAGCTTCTACCTGCTTCCCTCTATACTAATCGTTTTCCCCTGCCTTGCTTCAGCTTCCAGACATCTCCTCTCCGGTCCCTCTCGCTCCCTCTCTCCTCACGCGGCCGACGGCAACGGCGACGGCAGCCGGTCCGCCGAGCGGCGGCGGCCGCCCTTCTCCTTCCTCCCTCCCCCGCCCCTCCCTCTCTTTCCGGCTAGGCCCAGTGACGTCGGATGGCCAGAGAGGGGGCGCCCTCAGCATGCGCTGCCGCGCCACGCGTGCGCCCCGCCGGTGGCCGTCCCCTGCCACGGAGCGGCGTGGCTGTGCCCCGCCGGTGACCTTCGCCGCGGCTTCCCCCCCCCCCCCCCCCCCCCCCCCCCCCCCCCCCCCCCGCGCTGCATCCTCAAGGTAGTCCGCGTGCGTTCGACGAAACCCTAACTGCCTCTTCCTCGTCGTTTGCGGCAGCGGCGGCTTAGCTCGGTGGAAGCAGAGCGTCGACGGCGCTCCCCGCGTAGACCTCGCCCTTGCCTATCTGCTCATCTCCACCCCTCTCCCTCCCTCCTTTCCGCTGCGACCATCTCGCCTTTCATCTCTCCATATTTATTTGTTTCACAGTTATGTCGTCTATTTTCTGATTGGCATGGATTGATGTGGGCTGCCTCATTTCAGATTTCTTCCGTAGGATTTATTGATTGATAATTACCTTTTTAGTAAGATTTAATTTTTAGGACTATCAGGTGTCACACCCTGGTGCTATTGTTCTATTTCCCTTTATCAAGATTTTCCATACATATTCATGTCCAGCAGAAATTTGGTTGTGCAGTGTGCAAAGCTAGACCATGGCATATAGTGTTGTAGTTTGGATTTTGAGAGTTACCTCCTCTCCATTGAGTTTGATACTTGATTCAGTTCAGTTTTCATTTTTGTCATGCCTACCACGGTCCAAGTTATATCTTCAGTTCGATAGTTCTCTAATGACAAAAAAAACCGAGCACAATAAGACATATGAACATGAGTATAATTTCCTATTTTTTCCTATTGGTACATGCTTTACTTTTAGACGTAATGATTACTGGCTTCATGTGCATCATAGGTCCGTACCTTGCAGCCTCCAAAAAAGATACCTGCTATGTTAAACCGATAGAGATTGATGCATTGGTATAAAATATTCAGAGATGGATGCATTACTATGCAATGTTCAGAGGACATATTTTCAAACAACAATGGGTTGTTCCATCCTGTAAGGTCCATTTTTTAGAAAAGGGTTGGTTATGAAAGGTTTGTCATAAAGTTGTATGATGATCTTGGAGCACATACTTCAACTCATTTGGTACGCCATCCTGCTTGGTGCCTTGCATCTTGTCTTTTTTTAAGAATAAGAGGTTGCTATGCTCTTTCTTTTTTCTGCCAGTGCAAATTTAGAGCTAACTGCTACACATTTGTTGTGGATGATTACTCGGTTCCTACCTTTTTATTTGCTACAAACTGGACTGAATTGCTTGGTTAGGTTTAGTCATCAACTGTGCCAATAGCAAAGGTCCAACTCATAGATGAATATGATGTTTGCTTAGGAGGCAAACACCTCTAATTTGCTCTGTTCTGGATTGTTCCAGAAAATGCATCGTGCCATGAAGTTTGAAGCAGATATATGACAAATGCAGCTAAACTGCTGACCGGCCACTGATTGGAAGGGGGCATCCCTGGCGAAAGCTGAGGTACGGCCAGTGGCATATTGGGTGCTCTTTATTTTCATGATCATGCCGGACGACATATTTGAGGAAAGATAAAATGTCCACAAAATTACAGGATCCAACTTGCCGCTAGCAGCCGTTTTATAATCCTCAGCCTTGTGTTACTAGGTACACCGTCCGCGTTTCCTGCTCATCTGTTGCTATAGGGACAGTAAGATCAGGTTGGAATTCTAGGTTCATCTGTGCAAAGTACAAACCAATGCACCGGTCAGTGATTTTTCATCTACTTTATTTTATCTTTGCTTTGGCTCACATTAGCTCAGTCTAAATAAACCCTGCGTGTACTGATTCATACTGCCTGGTTATGTCAGATTCCTGTTGCCTGTGAGGTCTGAAACTACTCATGAATTAGCGATTGAAGTATTTTGACTATTGTTCTATGTTTGTCATGCAACAGCCTATGAGATTTATAGAATTGAATCCTGCCTTCTAAATGGCCTGTTCCCTGTCATTGTTTGCCTTAAGATTTAGTCTGCACTAACACAATTTTAGTTTCACATTTTTAGCCTGGTACTCAGTTTAAACACGTCATCCGCTTTTTTTTTACAGACATTACACTGTTTTATTTGCCTTCTAGACCTGTTCAACGTGCTGTGACTGGACAGCCACCATTGCCGTTCCTTACTGCGTCCATTGCTCGTCGCTGCCTTGCAGATAGATGCTTCTCTATAGAACCCTGTCATAACCACTGTTGTTTCTGCCACAAAGCTATTGCTCCAACTAATGTTGTTTTATTGGAAGGATGACAGATTTGCACGTTGGGTATCTTGGTCTTCTCCATACCTCCTAGCTGGTGATTGTCTCATTCCACAGATTTATCAGGTACAAGTATTTTGCAACTTAAAATTTCACATGAACATTGATTCATTAAAATTAAAGGTGCAGTGTCATATTAATTGTATAATATCTACTCTTTTTTCCTGGCATTATGCTATTTATCTATTTTCCCATGCTTATGATAGTTACTGACACCACGCAACTCAGCAGATGGAGACGGCTGCTGCATACTTCTGTACAAGATCATTTGTACAGTTTCTTTATGTCCTAATTCATGCAGCTTTACAACCAGTCACCTACAATCTTTAAAGACTTTTGTTTTGTCAATGCTTAACTTAGTAGTATAGTGCTTTAGCATAGTCAGTCGGGGACAATATAAGAAACTCCAGTATTGCAATATTATCTGTACCAACTAATTATGCTTGCAGAACGAAATCGAAAATAAATATCCTGACAAATTACACGAGACACATGTCTACACCTTTGGATGTACATATATATCTCTTTGCTTTATTCTAGGAGCCAGGACCACAGACTATCCTAATTCCTCTAGAATCCCATATGTACGGTTCTGTTTATGACACCTCTTACTTTACCAATATCTTAAATGTATATATATGCATAACTCTTTTCATAGTATTCCAAAATGTCCTTGCTTTAAGAATATTAAAATGGTTTCCTTTTCTTGGTAGATCATCATATGCACACGTAGATCTGAAAGGAGTTCTACTGATCTCCATAGTATTCCTGTTATCATACAGGATCTTCCCTTTGCCTTACTCAGCCAAGCTGCCTATGCTCTAGCCTCTGTTTCTCAATTTTGTTTTAGCTTTGGTTCTCCTAATTTGCTGTATTCATGCTTTCCGGTCAAGCTAACTCCTGCTACCTTTGTGCTCAGTGTGCTTGATCTCAAAGGAGTTTTACTGATTTCGACAGATTACTCTCTGTGCTCCGCTTCATAGTGTCCCGGTCATTACATAGGATTCTGTATTTGCACTGCTCCTCAGGTGAACCGCCTATGCTCTAACCTTTGCTTTCCTTTTGTTTCTCTGCATGTCTGGTGCCTATCAGATAAAGCTTTAATGTTGCAGCCTGTATTTGCTAATTTTACTTATTGAGATTTAGATACATGCCTATGGGGTAGTCTTATCTTGGTGCTATTTTTCTCTTTTTCAAGCGGTTTATTGTGCATTCCTATTCTATATGACAGCTATGCCTATGACTACGTCTGAACGTAATTATTATGGTTATGATGGCTATTTTCTTTCCTTTTATTCTTTGCAATGTTCCCATGAAACATATATTGCAAACAAAAAAAGCCATCTATTTAATCTGTTGCCAACAATGTAAACAAACTAACTTTTGACTTTTCAACGGATATATTGGTGATAACAAGATCTTTAAAGGAAATTATGATAGCTTGCCTTTACAAGTGTTATGATAGTTTCCCCAAGTTACAACAAGGTTCTATGCATACTCCTTCTGTCCCTTATTTATTGTCGCTGTGGCATTGAAGCTGATACATGCAAGATGCTTCGGACCTGGCCCTGCTTCCGTCTAGGTGCAAGCAGGAGACGATGAATGCAGACTATGTACGGCCATGCCAAAACGACCGACAAAACGGGACAGAGGGAGTATGTGCTAATACTTTATTATCCTTCGCTTTGTTGTCAGACTAAAATTTATGTGAAATGGACTGACCGTTACTTCCGGCTCCTAATCTTTCTTATGCCAGCCTCCATTCTTGATATTTGCAGATAGCTAAAAAGGCAACGCAATATTATTTTCATTTACCTGCGGGGTTAGGCCGCAGGCTTAACCTGCTTCACGTTTTACCACCATGTTTTCGTGGACCTGCTATTTTTTAATGTGCACGTTGTATTGTCCAATCTCAACTGAGATGGTTGTTCCTTTAGTTTCAGGGCAAATGATGTTGTAACGTCTGTTGATCACACGTGACACTGACCTGGTGTCCTTGACAGCAAGTACGCTGCTGCAATTAAGATCATTTATTTCTTCTAGTCAGTGGATCCTTTGAGTTCAGCTCTGCAATTGCCCACAGCAGATGCAAGGTGGATCTGTATTTTGTTCTTGTGATGCTCTTACAATTTTTTGCCTGCCTAAAACTAACATACCATGTGTAATGTGTTGCTCAGATATGCAGTCCTACTTCCCACTAGCATAGCAGATGTTCTGTTGTCCATAGCCTGTCTGCTTCACCTTGTGAAAAAACGGCTTCCTGATAGTTTGAATAACATACTAGGGGAGTTCCAGGTTATTACCTGATTATTACAGAACCAGTGGTATGCAATCGTTTTGGGTGGTGTTAGTTTTTTCAGAGCCTTGCTATGGTCGGTGTCAACAGCTGCCCATATATATAGTGGGAAGCCGATGTGTTCTTAGTGATTCTACATCCCACTATATGGATCGTTACCTTTGTTTTATGGATACAGTTTCAGGCAAAACTCTTTTCAAGATAAAACCAAGGATATCATACAAATGGAAAACAGAGGAAGCCTATGGAGTGGTACTGAATGCTGTGCTCAAATAGGTTGGGACCAAAACGAACCTAACCTCTTTTTATGATCCTAATTTCAGTTGACCTGCACATATATGGTACTGCACATTATAGATGGACATTTACATTTTAGAACCGCAGCTTAATTACTCTAAAACATAATCTAACCTACACTTATACGATTTTTGTTGCGGTCATTTGTTTTCAACACTCTTGCAAAACATAGCCATAGCCTTGCACATCGCATACGACACTTTTTTTTGCAACACAAAAAAAAGTTCTATCTCAACTCCATCGTTTACTGATTCACTGTGTTGTTTCTTACACCAGGTAATGCCATCTAACAAGATGTCGGCTTCACCATTTTGTAACGTGCGCAAGGATATATTCTAGACCAGCATTCCTTACCATCGTAGTCCTATAAAGCTAATACGGGTTCCAGACCATCCAAACAAAAGGTCGTCCTGTAAAAAAACACCTGTTCCTGAGCCTGTTGTTTCTTTATCGTACCTTCACTAACGGTTCATAGCTATGGGTGTGTAATCCCATCGAAGGCTTGCCTGTTTGTTTGTTTGAAATCTGAAAACTGCAAATGTACTCCCCGGACTGATATGCTAGGAAACTAAATGTATTCCTCAGATATCAACTCTTTACAAACACGAACAACATGTGTAATATATACATCCAAAATATATATCTATATAGCTTGTTAGTCGCTACGTTTTCTCCATATTTTCAATTTTACGTATGACTGTACATGCGCGCGATGGCGCGCGCCTATACACTAGTTGATATAGGCCACCAAAGTCACCAAGACAATTAGTGTTGGATCACACATATTCAGTGCCCCTTTGTAGCCATCAAATATACCATGATGTTTTCCGTAAGCATTGTAAAATGTACAGATCAGTGGAGACATGCTCATATACTTCAGATATGCCGTGATGTTTTTTTGGTAAGCACTGTATGCATCCAGATGTTGTAGCTAATATGAAATGTTCACATCTTAGTATTGACTGTATGCAAATTTGCAGATCAGAGGATACATTCTCATATGTTTGATCTGAGGACCTGGTGGAGCTTATGAAGCATATTTATCATTGTTACTTGAACAGGAGTCTATACCAATAGATGTAGGAGTAGTGCTATCAGTTCCCCAAAATAGTAAAAACCCAAGATGGAGGAACATGCCATATTGTGTACACGCAACTGTTGAGATAGATGCTCTGTAATGGATCTATCAAAGTCCCATTTTACAGATAAAATGGAGTACTGTATGATATTACTTTTGTGGCACAAACCGTACCACTTTATTCCTTACATGGAACTTATCTACATTGCAGCAATCTAATTTCATGGCACCGTAATTTTTCATTTTTGAGATATTGATGCCTCACATCATGTAGTTTAAAGAACACGATGGAATTTCAAGGTAGTACAGACCTGCTCAGTTTGAGTCAAATGTCATCTGAAAACAATTGCATTTCTTTTTTCCTCTACTCCCATTTACATAATGTCAGAGCTTAATGTACGCTACGAAGCTAAAAGACTTTGCAATCTCAACCGAAAGCATATTTGTTTTAAAGAATAGAAGAATAAATAATCAAACATATTTACCCTTACACTATTGCTACGAAGGTGCTTTCATTTCCTTGCCCTCGTTGATACAAAGTAACCAGACATCAAACAAAAAAGTTCTAAACGTTGTAAATTCCACGTAGAATCTCCACTGGCTAGCTGCGCCCCAGGTCTTCTAGTGTACACAGAATATGACTGGGATTTTCGGATATTGGAAGCTAAGGTTGAATTGGATTCGTATTCTCACTGAAAACGATTTGGCCCTTGTTTAGATTGGGAAAAAATTTCAACCCGATGAATAGTACCACTTTCGTCTTATTTGGCAAATATTGTCTAATCGTGGACCAACTAGGCTCAAAAGATTCATTTCGTGATTTACAACTAAACTGTGTAATTAGTTATTTTTTTACCTATATTTAATACTCCATGCAAGCGGTTAAAAATTGATGTGATGGAGAGAGAGTGAAAAAACTTGAAATTTTGATGTCATCTAAACAAGGGCTTGGTGTGGGTTCAGGCTGGATTTGAGCCCGGTGGCAGGACTATCCGCTTGGCCCAATCGGCCTACTGCTCCTCCAGCCACTCCCCTGCAGCGCCGCCAGACACCGGGTGAGTTTGGAAATTTCTCAACAACACCGCACTTCTGTCTGTACTACTGTAGTTCGCTGTTGCCCAGCCGCATCGGCGTCATCGCCGCCACCGCCCATGGCAGCCGTCGCCCCCGTCGTCTCCGACCTCGTCGACTTCCTCAACGCATCGCCCACCGCCTTTCACGCAGTTGGTACGCATCATCTGTTCCTCTTTCCTTTTTTTTTCCTCGCGGAATTGATCTGAGCTGACTCCGTTGGGCCGTTTGCTTCAATCGGGAGAAGACGAGGCGAAGCGGCGGCTGAAGGCGGCGGGGTTCGTGCAGCTCTCGGAGCGGGAGGAGTGGGCGGGGCTCGAGCCCGGGCGCAAGTACTTCTTCACACGCAACCACTCCACCATCGTCGCTTTCGCCATAGGCGCAAAGTGAGTTCCGCTCCCCATCCTCCTTGTTCTCACCAGCCTTAGGTTCTTGAAAGCCTTAAATCCATACTTTCTACAGTAGTTAACAAAGTATTCTGACATATTGCGTTGACTTGTTTGTTATGTGGATTAATTGACTAGATTATGTGTTGATGTTTCACAGATACGTTGCTGGCAATGGGTTTCACATCATCGGTGCGCACACCGACAGCCCTTGCCTCAAGCTCAAGCCCGTCTCCAAGGTATCAAGCCTCAACTCTTGCTCAGATGCTCACTGATTTCAGAGTACCTTATGTCCTGTATTTCATATGATAGCAGGTGTCTGTGTAACCAGTGATTCATGTCTTAACCAGGAACAGAAGTTGTTATTGAGTTTTAGGTGGTACCTGATGATACACATTTTGGTAAGTTACTGATATTATCTTGCTTGTTTTGCAGGTAACCAAAGGAGGTTACCTTGAGGTTGGGGTTCAAACATATGGTGGTGGATTGTGGTACACATGGTTCGACCGTGATCTTACTGTTGCTGGTAGGGTGATTATAAGGGAGAAGAAGGATGGCGAGGTCTCTTATGCACACAAGCTTGTACGGGTACAAGAACCAATTATGAGGATACCTACTTTGGCTATTCACCTAGACAGGTTGGGACACTGTAAATTTCTATTTGTTATGTCTCATTTGTGATAGTACAATCAATCCTATAGGTTGTAGGCTCCCTTGAAAGTGTGGCCTATTACAGTGACACTAAATAATTTAATACATTATGTACAGGACTCTCAACTCAGAAGGTCTCAAGGTTAACAATCAGAATCATCTTGTTCCAGTGCTGGCTACATGTATCAAGGTGATTGGAATGCATTGATTTGTTTGTTGGTTGAAAAGACAATTTTGTATAGCATGGGCAACTTTTCCTGAATAATTGATTTGCAGCAGATCAATTGAGCGTACATCTTTTGATGCTGAAGGTAAACTCATACTATCATTTTACAGAATGAAATGCAGAAATTTGTAGCAGAAAATGACCCAAAGCAAGCATCCGAGAATGTGAACACAAAGCATCATCCATTACTATTGCAGGTACTTTTTTGGCATTGTAGTTCAACTCCACCAGAGGTTCTCACATATAGTATAAAAACTAAATATCAAGAGTCCTTGGGTTCTGAAGTATGTTCCACACTTCCACTTCCACTTCCACTGATGTTATCTTTTTGTCGCAGTTGATTGCTAAAGAGGCTAACTGTGAGCCTGATGAGATATGTGACTTTGAACTGCAACTATGTGATACTCAACCAAGTGCTGTAGCAGGTGCCATGAAAGAGTTCATCTTTTCAGGAAGGCTTGACAATCTTTGCATGTCATTTTGTTCATTGAAGGTTTGTCTTTACTATTTTATTTACCTATAGCTACCACATCTTGTGATTTCTTGGTGTCATTGTTCTATATAAAGTGTCAATTTAGAGGTAGCTACTTGCAGTTGCACCAATGGTATGTTTTGAGCAAATTTTCTAGGGGAAAAATATATATTCTTACATGTAGGAAAGAAGATATTTGGTTTATACCTATAGCTACCATTCTGTTTAAAAAAAATACTAACTGTGAGGGTTATCAAATGTGCTAGCTATATTTTAGTACTTTTATATACTTATTAGTAATATCCTCTCTTTTGGATAACAGATCTCTCTATAAGATTAACCGTTCCATGATACTTGTATGATTTTGAGTGTTCTAACATCGCATGGACTTTCAAGTCCGTATCGCCAAGAGCATTTTCTTTTTAGTAACAAAATCCTAATTAATGCCATTTTTTTGCACTAAAATCATAATAACAATTATTTCTCTAATACTATTTCAGGCCCTAATCGACTCCAGTTCTGTTGAACACTCTCTTGACCATGAATCTGGTGTGCGAATGGTAGCTCTATTTGACCATGAAGAAGTTGGGTCTGATTCTGCTCAGGGAGCTGGTTCCCCTGCCATGTTGGATGCTTTATCAAGGATCACTGGGTCTTTTAACTCTTCAAATTCCAAGGTACTTAGTAATGTGTGTTCAACCTTTCAGAATTGTTATCCTTTGTTGTATCCTACCACATTATTTGCAGTTTTTGATGAGTTAGTTTCCAAGTTGTAATATAAAATGACAAACTGTTTTTTACTTTTCAGTTGCTAGAAAAAGCTATTCAGAGGAGCTTTCTGGTGTCTGCTGACATGGCACATGCTTTACACCCCAATTACATGGTAAGAATTATCAAACATTTTACATATATGAATCAAGTATAAATACAATTCTGAATCATTTTGTGATCTACTTTTCCAGGACAAACATGAGGAGAACCACCAACCAAAATTGCATGGAGGACTTGTAATCAAGCATAATGCCAATCAACGATATGCTACAAATGCTGTGACAGCGTTTATTTTCCGAGAAATTGCTGAGAGACACCAACTACCTATACAGGTTAGTTGATACAGAAAGGACCCCATATAATAATTGTGAATTACTAATGGTTACTCCAACTTATGGTTTGTACTCTGACATTTTTCCTTATATAGTTCTGATCTATATTAATTTGTTTTTGTAATAAGCAATCCATTTATTCATATACAATTGTTATAAGGATGAACATAAGCCTTATGAGCTAATTTTGCAGTCGGAGATGTAACCGAGTTCCCTATGCATCCAGTACCATCCACATCTATAGTTAATGATTATGATGTGTGTTCCTAGTGTTTATCTTTCGTTGTTAAGCTTTTTCATCTTTTTTTTTGGGTGACCTTTGCTGTTGAGCTTAGGCTGATCTAATGAACTAAGTTTTAGAAGATTGGTTCTTAGGTTTTGTTTTATCTGTCTATATATGCTTCTCTCTCATGAGAGACTGGACTCTTGTAGGAACATTGACCACGGGATGTTTTTCTACTTTATGATCCATCTAAACATTTTGTTTCACATCATTGTCTTTATTAATGTGGATTCAGACAATGCTCAGAGTTTCAAGTTTTTATTATTTGTGTATATTTATTGCTTTTTAGTCAATAAATCAATTTTGCTTGATGCATTGGCAGAATCTTATTCATTTTCCAAATATGCAGGATTTTGTTGTTCGCAATGACATGGTTTGTGGTTCAACAATTGGCCCAATACTCGCTAGTGGTGTTGGTATTCGCACTGTTGATATTGGAGCACCCCAATTATCAATGCACAGCATCAGAGAAATGTGTGCCGTTGACGACATTAGCCACTCCTATGAGCATTTCAAGGCATATTTTGAAGAATTTACTGAATTGGATAGCAAGGTCAAGGTGGATTACTAAGGCATTTAGCACAATGGGTTAGCTTTGTTATAAGCTGTACTTTTATAAAGTGGAGAACAAATTTGAGAGAATGTGTTAGCTGTGTGTGCTTTGCCATACCATGTTCTAAATTTTAACTATTTATCTAACCCAAATGCCGACATGTTTGAAATTCTGTTGGTGAACGGCTTCCTATCAAGAAAATGCACTAGACTATAAAATGGCTCCAACATGCAGCCTGACAAAGAGTCAGTTCTTTGTGACCAAGAGGAGACTGGTGCAACATTTTCTTACCAGCTGTGTTTTTTCTAGGCCAATTGTGGCATAATTTACTGGCCCCTATTGGCCTCCAACGCACTTCACCTAGATGCCATGAGTGATTTGCCGACTGGTGGACAAAAGCTAGAATTGGAAGGCCTTAAAGAAAAGGGCCAATAGTAGTTGTGATCTTGGGAGCGGCTTGGACCCTATGAAATCTCAGGAATGCCTTTGATGGCGACTCCCTATCATTGCTGGCTGCCCAACAGTTAACGAAGAGCTACGGATGTGGTGTGTTGTTGGAGTTCGTGTTGAGGTTGTAGGGTATATTGTCATCATGATCGGGTCATGCTGTTGTATTTGTTTCAGGTAATAAGCCATGCATTTTTATTGCAACCTTCTTTTTATCTCCTACAGACTACAGTAGTGACGCGAATTCGATTTTGTCCTTCAGAGTCACACGCGGAGAAGGTTCTGGGGGCGCCATATGCAAGATAGAGCGGGAACTATATTGGTCTTCAATGTTGATTGCCTTATTTACCATCTTTGTTGATTGCCTCGTTTGCCATCCCCACTCCGAGCCCGTCTACATGACTACATACAGTCAATCAGGCATCTACATGACTACATCCACGCAATCAGGCATTGACATATTCAAGTCGTGACATTATCAATTGTGCAACGTTTTTTTTAATTAAGGAATTTCTCAAGTTACATCTACTCAAAATAATAAGCATGAGTACAGCTCAACCGCACTAGCTGCCCCAATATGGATAAACATCACTACAAGTTCAGAATCATACAACTTAGAAACGTTTATTTGACATCGTAGCACATCGATACCTCCACTCAACAGAGCAAGGTGCTGGGCGAACAGAATAGCTAGGTATTTTCCCGATTATCATAGCCAGTCACATCACATAGCATGGATGAAAGAACTGGAACAAGGTTAGCAAGGAAAATTTTGTCAGAGATGAATTGCTGTAATCATCTCAGCATTGTACTGAAAAACAGCTTCCCTCATTCGAAACGGAGATTATTCAGACAGTTCCCGAGCTTGTCAAAGCAGTGCCAAAATGGTGCAATCGCACAAAAAGGACACTGCATGATGTTGGCGTAAATAAAATTTGGTTCATGTCATGTGCTTAACCTGAAGAGCGGACACTTAATCATGAGAGGGCATTCAACACCTCAGCAGTCATTTCCTTTGGTGGTTTCTCTGCACGTAGATTTGCCACCAAGCCCTTCTTAGAATAATAGTCATTCAACTGGGACAAACCATTTCAAATTAGGAATAATATTGACCTAAAAAAATTACATCATTAAGTACAGAGATACACAAATTAATTCTCATGATCATCATCAACAACAATAACAACAACAAAACCTTTTAGTCCCAAGCAAGTTGGGATAGGCTAGAATTGAAACCTAACCTGAGCCCGTACTCATGGTTTAGTACTATTGTCTATAAATCTAGAGGACATGCCGTCTCTGGATCTGATGCACGAACTGCTCCGCCGCATGAAGTGCAGCTCCAAGCTCGACAAGCACCTCATCCTCATCGGTACAGGAGGCCCTCCCCTTCTTCCTCCTCGCCGCCAGCGGCGGCAGCTCCGCGCTGTTCCTGGCGCCGCCGGGAGGGCAAGGCTGCGGCTTGCTGCGGTTCGCTCTCTGGATCCGCCGTACTTCCCGCGAAATCTTGGTTATTTTTTTTTAAAACCTAAATCTTGGTTATTTTCCTATTTCGCTTCTTGCGTTTATGGAGAAGAAACGATAGCTTCGTTTTGCATACCGGATTGTCTGCGATTTCTTAACATACCGAAAAATTCGCAATTTTTTGACAGCAAAATACTATGGGGGAGATCTCCACGGTGAGATTTTAATATTAATTTTAGGAAAAGAACGTACTTATATACAAGGGATTAACTAAAAACATCTAACCATACACAGAAAGATGACCTCAAGTCATCCTTAAAACGAACAGACTGCAGTAAACATTGATTTTTAAAATTAGCTAGCTAGGCACTTGGACTCGGTTGTCGCCTCTGAAAGACCTTGTCATTCCGCATCTTCCACAATTCCCATGCCACAATCAACGTAGCTTCTGTGAAGAAGGGTAGGTTGTGAGCCAAACTTCCCTGCACCAATCTATCCAAGAGCTGCAATGATCCATCCCAAGCGAAGTTGAGAGTAGCCCAGCATTCCTGTGCAAAAGGACAGTCAAAAAATAAATGTAGATTAGTTAGTTATGCACATTCAGGTCGCTGATGCCTCCTGCTATTTGGTTTTGGTGATTTTGTCGTAATCTAGAATTCTTCAAGAACTGAAGGATAATTGTAGTCTGCTTGGCCTGGAAGCCTTTTATTCATGACGATAAGATATGGGTGCAACTTTGTGCATGCTCGTAGAGACGTAGATCTCGACAAATGCTAGTCTGACCTGTCCCCTTTCTAACATTGGGTCCACTCAATAGTTATTGTCAGTTCAGGTTCTTTTGTTATATCATTCTCAGTGTTGTAATCTGGCGTGGGTTGTTAAACTCCAGCCTTTTGCAGTTTCCTAAGCATCTATCTGCTCCATCTGCTACTCTGAATAGGCCTTAAAACTCTGCTATATTTCGGTTCATTGCAATGGAAATGGGGAAATATCCCTAATTCGAAAAAAAAACCTTATGCAAGTAGACGGTTATGCATACAACCAATCAAGCGCATAGTACTGTACAGCTCCGTATCTTGTTGAACCAAACAACACCAAGCTGCATTGGCTAATGTAGGATAATATTATGCTGCATATGATATACTTCCTCCATCCCAAATTATAAGGCATTCCAAGAATCTTGGAGAGTCAAAGGATCTCAAGTTTGACCAAATTTATATGATAAGATACTAATATTTATGACATCAATTAAGTATCATTAGATTCTTCATTAATTATATTTTCATACTATACCTATTTGATGTTATAAATTTTTGTAATTTTTTCTATAATTTTGGTCAAACTTAAGATGTTTTAACTCTCCAAGATTCTTGAAATGCCTTATAATTTGGAATGGAGGGAGTATATGCTATGCAAGTTAATGCGAGTAACCAATCAGACCCTATATAATCAATTGGCCCCTCGTGACGAACAAACATCCTATGTGGCAGATGATCATGATGGTTAATTTTGTCACATACTATTGGGCCTAGCCTGGGCTAAGTGGACTTTTGGGGATTTTATGACGAACACAAATGCCAATCTATGACGGCTCAATTCGGTCCAATAAATGTATGACGTGAGATACATGACGTTTTTTCCGATCATCATGGTAAGTTAACCGTGACACGTTTTGAGTGTCTGTGACCAAAGTAATTCGTCATGTAAAACCATATTTCTTGTAGTGCTTCTTCCCATGTACACATAGTTTTTGTCTAAGGAACTATTTTATCATCGCTCTTATTTAATTTTAATACCGCATTATTATTTTGCTTAGTTGGCACCTTAATAATTAATAAATACAAAAACTATCCTAATTTCTAAGTTAATTAGAAGTGTCCTTAAGGGGGTGGAGAGCGTCTCCTTGAACTCATGGCTGCGTAGAATCTGCTGTAGCTCAACAATGATACTCATGACATCATGCTCCATCAAATTAGATTATAGTTCACGTTATTCTTTTGTCTAAGTTAAACTTTTCTAGTTTTGATAAGATGTTACTAAAAATTATCAAAACTATAGATTAAAAGCATGCCAATGCACTATCATGACATATATTCCATAAAGATAAAAGCTAATTCGATGCTATAAATGTTGACATTTCTTTTATAAAGTTAGTCAAATACAGAGAGATTTAACTTAAGACAAAGCTAGAGTGAGTTATAATTTGAAATGGAGTGAGTGCGAAAGATGAATAAAGTCCCTCTGTTACAATTTGGGCATGTACTTTCCGTAAGAAACACATGTACGTACTAAACAATGTATTTGATAAATTAATCAAGAAGATGCGTGTCGTTAATAACTAGCACTGACAATATGATATGCGATGGGAGTTGATTGTTTGTTAGATAATCTAACTTAGATAAGAATAGGCATCTTTGAATAATATATGCTGCACAAATTGCAAAGTACCATGTGTTTGTGGATATAGCTTTTGATCGAAAGCAAGCAAGGTTAACGCGCGACCGGACGCGATATTGAGCAAGCGCGCGACCTCAGACGGCCCCCGCAGCCTGCTTGTGTGTGCGTGTTCTCCCACGCCAATTCCGGACAGTGTTGCATGCGCCCCGACAGCATGCTTGCTTGTGTGACCACGCTCTCCCACGTGGTGACGAAAAACAGAAAAAAGGAAAATATTTTATTTAAATTACTATAACTTTTGAATGATTTATCCGTTTTCAATTTGGTTTGCATCGGTACGTGATGAGGCAAACAAAACTAGACCCTACTTGCCTATATTTCGAAGAATTTTATTTAAGTGGCAATTTATGTGTAAAAATGTGTTAGGAGATTTATGAAGAAGTTGCTACCATGTAATACTAAACTTGCTACTCATAATAAAATATACTAAAGTTTTTACATGGTAGGCACATCGATTGTTACCATAAAAATATAATACTAAACATGCTACTGCAATTAGGGGGTGCAAGTTATTATAAAACATATTATAAAAAGTCAGAAAAACTTGCTGCCAACTGGGGGCATTTATTAAAAAATGAGGGTAGTGGCAAAAAAATGCAACATAGGGGCAAATTATTAGAACAAGCATTGCATAAGCTACCAACTAGAGATGCAAATTATTGTATAACCCACTATATGAGTTAAGAAACATGACTATCTGACGATTCCAAGGACATTTATTACAAAAGACAAAAGTAGCACAAAAAAAATGACAAGTTGCACCCATGAGGGGCAAATTATTAGAAAAAGTGTTTCATAAACTGCAACTTAGGGGGAAGTTATTAGGGCAGTCCCAATGGCTAGTTTCTAGGAGTAGTTTCCAAGAGAGAAAAGAGTAATTAATGTCTAATAGAAACCATCTTCTCCAACCCATGGTTTCTATATTAATGGCCATACAAAGAATAATTTAAATGCAGTACAAAAAGGAGATAGATCAACTGTGGCAAATTTTTAGACCAGGCAGTTCATCTCACGTTGACATTGCGTGAACGTTGTTTTGTTCACTAGAGAATCAAATGCTAAGTGCATATGTGAACATTATTTTAGACCAGGCAGATATATTCAGAGTTTGCTGTACCTGTACCACGTATTCTACTGCAGGCCCATTTGATTGAAATGCAGGCCCATTTCTCTCTCCCATCGACTCTACTCTTCTCTTGTTCTAACGCAGAGGAGAAACAAGACCGCCGCCGCCGCCGCCAGCAGCCCTGCACCCGGCCCCAGCACCACGCCGCTCCACCGCCAACGCCTGGCTCCAGCGCCGCTCGCCGCCGCCGCCCGGCCCCAGCGCCGCAATGTGCAGCCGCCCCAGCACCACAACATGCAGGAGCCAAGTTTCAAAGGAACCGGCACGTAGGAGGAGCGATTCAAGAGCACGCTGGAAGAGTGAAGCAGGGGTGAGTGCAGGAACGGAGGGAACCAGAGCGCATGTAGCGGCGCAAGGGATCCATGCGAGAGGAGGAAGAAATGAGCTGAGTCTCCCCAACGCTATTTCCATCGTTTCTTAGTGCATCGATACAAGAGTAGACTCAGTTTCGTAGGGAGGAAACGGTTTCTTTCTTTTTTTCTTCTCTCTCCTCAATAAATCTAGTGCCACATCAGCAAATTACTGAGCTATCAAGGTAATTAATGTAGATAGAAACTATCATCAATGTTCCATTGGGACTGCCCTTATACAACTAATATGTAGAATTTAGGACGACATTCAAACCTATAAGGGAAAAATAAAATAATGAAACTCATAACTCATTAAACTAAAACTAAAATAAAAATTGAAACATAAAAATAAATATAAAATGCAGAAAATATAGAAGAATAGTTAATATGCAAGATTTAGGAAGGCGTTCGAACCTAAAAGGGAAACCAAAAACTGAAATAGCTACCACAAACTTAAACTGAAATTGACAAAAAAGGCTGAAGACTAAAGTAGACACAATGAAAAACAAATAACTGAAACATAAAACTAACAACTAAAGTAGGCATTCGAACCTGAAAGGGAAACTAAACCACTGAAATAACTACCAGAAAATGAAACTAAAAATGACATGAAAAAAAATTATCTGAAATTGAAAAATAGAAACTAAAAAGGAAAGTAGACAGAATAATAAAAAACATGTGACTGAAATTGAAAATGACAACCACAAAATTCAACTAAAAACTAAAGAAGACAAAATGAAAAACAAAAAAAATGAATTGACAAATACAAAATGAAAAAATAAAGTAAACTCAAGAAAAACAAAAAATGAAACTGAAATTACAAGATACTAAAACTAAAATTGACAACAAAAAAATAGACACAATAAAAAACAAAAAAAAATGAAACGAAAATTCAGAAAATGAAAATGAAAACTGAAAAAATGAAAACCAAAAGAAAAAGAAGAAGGATAAAAAGTATAAAAAGAAAAGAACTAGAATTGACAAATATATAATAAAAAACTAAAAGAAAACAATGAAATAAAAACGTTAAAACGGACGCACACCACACATGAACGGTGGTTGGTTCTTGTCGTTTTGTGCACCCAGAGACCGACTACACTATTTCGCGAACGTTCATTTAAAATTAAATGAGCGAACAATTTCCCGACCAAAGAAATTTGCTCTTTCAGGAAAGGCCTGTTACTATATTCTGATGGGCTGTGGTGCGCGTGACTCCCTCTCTCTTTTCCTATTTGGTTAGAGCTGACACGTGTTTATTTCTCTTCATGGTTCCTGTGGCTGCACGCTGTGTGAGGTCTACGTAAAATATTTATTTAAAATTACTATAACTTCTGAACAGTGTATGTTATACGTTCTCTTTCCACGCACGCATAGCTTACTGAGTTACACAACATAAGTTAAGCGTGCTAAGTTAACATTCTCTTTCCGCAGCGCATAACTTAACTACCTGAGTTACACAACATAACTTTCATGAAATAAATTAAGTGTGCTAAGTTATATAATATTTCTTTTCTTTTGTAACCTTGGTAACACAATGGAACGAATTAACTTAGAACTTATATCAAACTTGAAAACATAAAAGTTCTAAAACATAACTTATGCAAAAATTTATGAAGCACAACTTGAGTATATAAGTTATTCTATACAACTTGTGTCTAAAAGTTATTCTATACTCGTACAACTTATCAACATTGCAAAAAAATAAAAAATAAATAAAAGAAGGATAAAAAAATATAAAAAATGACAAGAGTACTAAAAGAATCACATAAAACAAAAACTAAATAAAAATGAATAAGAAAAAAATATAAAGAAGCACGTACGTGTAGGAGTGAGGAAAATAAGCGAGTCAATCTATATGACGTGCACCGATGCCTGTGGTCTATGTCACGTACGGCTTGATCGGATCTGAAAAGAGCGCTTACGAATAGCACGCATGAAAAAAAAGAAAAATATACTGATGTGCTCCTGTATTGAAGGAAAGAAAGGAGTCGGACGGAGCGTTCGCTCTATTGAAGGCTTGAAGCTGAGCGAACGACCGCCGATCTGGATTTGGGCCCAGAGACATCCGTGGTACGACGCGTGTATGGCTGTGCTCCTGTCGACCGGAGATCCATCGTACTGGACAGGGGGACCTGCTAGCAGCTACTAGTAGCTTTGACATGGGCCAGGCCACGTGCGGCAGGGTCGCTCGCTCCCACCCGAGCGCGACCCCGCCGCGCGCGTTAGCTTTTGCGCATTGAAAACAGATGCACTCGTAGTATTTTTAAAGGAAAAAAACGGGCTGTCCCACCAGCTACCAATCCAGCCTAGCTCGCCCCGGTAACACACCCGGCCAGGCCAGGCCAGCCCACCCAACCCAACCTGGCACGGGCTGTAGTTCCCGTTCAGCACATTGTTCGGCTCTGCAAGTCTGCAACGTTTTTCAAAGACTCGTTCGTGGTCCGTCACCACACGACCCAGCCACATGATTTTCGGTCCGTCGAAATCACTCTGGAGTCTGGACCCGACGTGTGGCGCGGCCGCACGTATCCGCTCCGGGGCTGGGGATGGGTCATGGGACTATGGCCCCACCGACAGAGTTGGATGCGGACGGCAATCGAACCCACCGCGAACATGATTGTTGGTTGGTTAGTGGCCGGTGGCCGGTGGCCGGTGGCCGGTGGCGGGCGCTGAATTGGTGTGTGACAGGCCGCGAACATGATGTGAGCAGCCAGCTCTAGAACCTGCAAGATTCTCGTCCTGTCGATGCCGCAGCTACACGGCAGCACGCCGGCCTACCCCTTCCACCAACCATTCTCGCCCATACAGAACAGAGCGGCAGAATATCATGGCAAACATCCTTTCCATTCGAGTTTGGTGCATCAATCCAGTTTTCTTTTTTCCAAGAAGAAAGAATTTACGAGAAAACAGAGAATCGAAACGCAATTTCGTGTGCTGGTGGTGCACAGGGCCGGCCATTCACGGCCTCCTCCTGCCTGGTTGCCATATACGTAGTACCATATGTTTACTGCCGCTAGCGAGCATACGTGTGCTGCTACCATTTGCCGCCCAGGGCAATTTCAACCAGACAAATTTTTGTTTTCAAGATGCGGCAGGGCTTTTTTTGAACGACGAAACCCAAGCGCCGAAAGCCCCGCCCGCCCCAATATGGCCACCGTGCAGGGACAGGAAGGATGCGGATGCCGGAAGCAACACAAAACTTTGGATCGCCCACTCCCACGTCGTGCACGCACTCGCGCTCCCCAGTGCTCACACGTCACCAACGTGTTCGTTTCGCTGAACTGTGGCTAAAAATACTATTCGCTGATTTGTTGTAAATTGTGAAAGAAAAATACTGTTCGATGAGTGCTGATTTGGCTCAACTAAGGGCCTCTTTGGGAGAGCTCTCACCGGCTCCGGCTCTTCCACGGTAGCGTCACTGTAGCACGCAGGAGCCGGAGCCGGGGAAGCCAAAAAAACGAGCTTCTCCGGCTCCGGTGTTGTCAGTGAGAGAAGGAAGGAGGAGAAAGAAAATCGGCTCCGTGCTACAATACTGCTACAGTACCCCCGAAGAGAAGAGCCGGAGCCGGTAGAAGCTGTGCCAAAGAGGCCCTAACAGGTGCACCACGCCACCGCCTCCCTCCTATTTACGAGCACGCCCCCATCGACTCGCCGTCGCCCGCTTGCCCGCTCCATATCGCTCCCTTCCACGCACCCGCGCCCGGCCAAAAGCCAATTCGAATCTCCACGCTGTGCGGCAGCGGCGGGTCCTCTGCTTCGCGTCCGCAATGCGGGCCTCCGTCGAGGAGGCGGGCGCGCTCCTGGCGCGGAGCGACTCGGCCAGCTGCCGCCGCCGCTCCTCGTCGCCGGTGCAGACCGCGCCCCCGAGGCCCGGTAGCCTGAGGCGCCAGTCGTCGTCGTTCCGCGAGGACGTGGGGCACGCCGCCTCCGAGACTTACCTCGTCTCGCGCCTCACCTTCACCCTCCTCCGGTACCTCGGGTAATACGAACTTCCTCACTAGCTCTCGTCTCGTCCAGTCGTCCTCGCCTCGATGAACTCCAAGCGCTTAGTCCATCTCGTCCATCAACCTTGACGGAGCAGTTGATTATCTAGTCAAACGGCTTGCGACGGATTGCTCGATGCTACCCCGCGCTGCAGCGATGGATTCGATGCTCTGGAGCGACGGCCGAATGAACTTGCTATTTTACTATTTTAGGGAAGTCGCTCACGGTAGGTGGTTCTACTTACAGTACTCATACGCGGTTGCGTCGAGCGGTCGAGAAGGCAGCTTTGACGCAGATGCAAAATGGGACTTATAATCAAATTGATAAGAATGGCTGAAAGGATGATGCAATTGCGTATGGAACTTTCTCGACAAGGGTGGATGGGGGAGTCTTGCTGGGACTAAGCTGGACCACGCGGGTGCAGACTGCAGAGTGCTCGACGATTCTGGGTTTCATTTGCGTGCAGACTTTTTATGCTGTTGAGTAGCACACCTCGTCTCTGTTTCCGTTCTGTTCTGAAAACTTTAAAAAGGATGCACATGCTGATGCAGCATGCTAGTGTACAGTTTTTTTTTTATTTTTTTTATACAAGGATGCTAGTGTACAGTTGATTGGTCATGTGCAGCCCACTTGCTTTTGACTTAACAGCTAACCAACCAATCATTATTGATTATATATTTGATTAATGAGGGCAATGAGGTAGGCATGTTTGTGATTACCTTAATCTGGCTGCTGAATTTCGTGATGTAATAATACCGATTTTTTTTCTTTGGAGACCGAGCTCTACATCTTGTTTAGAAACTTACATTTGTTGACTATGAGAATTAAACACATGATAGAGGGTCTCAGAACTCACAAGTACACTTTCGTAGAAACATGTGCAAGGTCTTAAGGTACTAATAAGAGCGTACAGAGCCATTATAGAAGTACGCAAGCTTCAGCATCGAAAGTGACAACACTATATACAGGCCTTGTATTTTCTAGCCTTTTCGATGTCATATGCACTGTAGTAGTGTCATTCTGTGTGGATTAGAAAACTTCGTACTGTATTTATCTAGATATAATACATCAACAGTGTTCTCCCATTTTGTCTGAATGCTTTGATAAATAGCATTGCTGTTGGTGTTTTTTATGTTCTTTCTGATTTTTTTCTATTATTCAGGTTAGGTTACCGATGGATGTCACAACTCCTTTCACTCACAATCTATGCAATTTTACTTATGCCAGGATTCATACAAGGTATATTGAAGCCTACCTGTTAACACAGTATGATATGTTGTTTTCATATATACGTTTGAGTTTGTGTTGAAGGGACCTTATGGTTATGACTCCTTTCACAGGAATATGATATCTTTTCTAATTTCTGAAACATCTTTTCTTGGTTTACAGTTGGATATTACTATTTCTTTTCGAGCCAGGTTCGTAGAAGTGTAGTCTATGGAGACCAACCCAGAAACAGGTAACACCAGTTGGGAAGGCCACATAACTGGAAACACAGCTAGTATTTCCTATACATGGTTGAATAATGTGATGAGTATTACACATTTACACTATACAGGTTGGATCTATACATACCAGAAGATAATAGTAGGCCCTGTCCAGTGATGGCCTTTGTAACTGGTGGAGCATGGATTATTGGGTTAGTATTGATGATTCTGGAAAAAAAAGAATACTGCAGTAACACTTGGTGACTATCTTTATTGATGAATTTGTTTGCTTATAGTTACAAGGCATGGGGTGCTCTTCTAGGACGACGATTGGCAGAGCGAGGAATAATAGTTGCTTGCATTGATTACAGGTGCTGATTGTTTGAGTTTTACTGCTATGTTTTTTTATTACTTATGAGGGATTATGGGTTCCTTTTATCTCGTTTGCTTGACACAACAATCAAATATATTCCTTTCAGAAATTTCCCACAAGGTACAATAGGCGACATGGTTCATGATGCTTCTCAGGGAATTTCTTTTGTGTGCAACAACATCGCCAGCTACGGAGGAGATCCTAATCAGTAAGCAAGCATTTTAATTTCTCTAGTTAACTTGACATGGAAATTTGCATAATTTCATGTTAAGAGCTATCATGTTAGTGTATGTTTTCTCAAACAATGCAGGAGAGCTGCATGTCATTTCATTAAGACGAATAAAACTACAATGAGAGGCCAGTGGGCCAGCTCCCATCATGTTAGTGTTTGTGACTTGTGGTTTACACTTTATAGCTGCTAAAGGCAATCAATTTAAATCATAGATGCTAAAAGAATCGATGAGTCAGTCACCGGGGAGGAAAGTGGACCTAGTCTGGTGTTTGCTTCATTGCCATTGGATGTTCTCATAGAACCTTACCCATTCTATTTTCTCCAGCTTTAAGTAGCAGAAATATTTGCTTATCCTTTTGCATTCTGTTAATGATGAATCTTTATAGCCTTCGGTTTTCAGTACTGGTTAACTTTGGTTATATGTGAATGCAAAATCTGGTTCCATTTTAACACTTAATAACTTGAGTAGAATTTATGAATCTGTAGGATCTACTTGATGGGTCAGTCAGCAGGTGCACATATTGCAGCGTGTGCCTTCATGGAGCAAGCAGTAAAAGAATCTGGTGGGCATCCTGTTTCTTGGAGTGTTACCCAAATCAAAGCGTACTTCGGTTTATCTGGAGGGTGAGATCTTAGGTTCCATCATTCATTAGCCTTCTATTGCATGATTATTTTGAGTCCTGCAGATTGATGAACGAATACAACACGCATGGCTTCAAGCAGCTGAGCTCCTTTTAAGCTATCCTGAATTTTTAGGATCATGCCTTTTGAACTTAAGATCTGTAGCCAAAAGATAAGATATCATATTGTCCTCAACATATGAGTATCTTCTGCAGGTGTTGTTTGCACCAAATGACGCTGGGGAAACATGCAATTGCCTATTTTGAGTCTTCAAATATCAATACACTGAAAATCTTCTGTCCTTTTACTTGTCATGTGATATAATTGTAACCTATCTAATAACGAACTTTCCTAAAATATGAAAACGAAGCTAATGATCTTCATCACTGCATTGCATCTGGATGACTTCGGTTTATCAGTAAAAGCGTTTTCTTGCAGATACAACATACATAATTTGGTGGACCATTTCCACGAGCGTGGTCTTTATCGCTCAATATTCCTCAGGTACTAAATTGAATATCTAATGAAGTGGCATCAACGATTAGATATAACAGTAAGGATTAAGGAAGAATTTGAACTACAATTTCAGCATAATGGAAGGAGAGGAATCATTGTCACGTTATTCTCCTGAAATTGTTGCCAAGACGTCAAGTGCTGAAACCATAGCTCTTCTGCCTCTTATTGTTCTTATGCATGGAACTGAAGATTATTCAATACCATCATCTGCCAGGTTTGTTCATATTCCTTTTATAGATGTTTGTTTAGGTGAAGGGCAAAAATCAAGTAAACCTAGAGTTTTGGTTGACATGATTTCTCTATGTTCTATAGATGTTTGTTTAGGTGAAGGGCAAAAATCAAGTGAACCTAGAGTTTTGGTTGACATGATTTCTCTATGCTTGTCATGCTGTCGTGTCGAAAGGTTTCCCCATGACGGTCCAAATCCGTTAGCCCTTGAATTTGACAAAAGCAACTTTCCTACATCTGCTTAACTCATTGGATGCTGATCTGAATTAAAGTATCATTGGCTATTGACATGATACAAACCAGTTCAATAGAATTTACTAGATGGACTCATGAAGCCATGCACCAAGCTGAGGCAGGATTAAAGTACGGTTTTAAGGTGTCTAAAGATTCCTGCTACTGTGGTGCTCCTTCAACCCTCCGCCTTTTACAAATTTACCATTTCTTTTCCTGTATTAAAGTATTCCTTGAACACCAACACTGTGTGTAAACTGTATATACAGGCTGGAAGGTTGATAGACATAATTTGCAGCTTTTCTGGTTAAAAATCAAAACAAAAATTTCCCACAACACTTCGAGGTGAAATCCCTTTGTCCTTCTAGACTCTAGAATAAATACCGGTAAACCTGAAGCATTGCTTGATTAGAATGTCAATTGTAAACTGAAGCATTGCTTGATTAGAATGTCAATTGCTAAGTTTTACGAGAATATTGTCTTCTCCTCAGATGTAAAATCAATGGTCAAATTTTTTGAGCAAAACCATTACAATGAGATTGCTTGCTATACTTGCTAATCTTCTGTGATCAACTGGGACCTCCCTTTGTGTATATTTCTCTGCTTTTACTGTAGATTGATATTTTTTTGGATGGATGATCTGTTGATTGACCCATCATGTAACAAATACAGCCTTCTCAATTTCATGTTACCAGCTACTCTATCTTCCATGCGCAGTCAAACTTTTGTTGACATCCTCCAACAAGCTGGTGCTCAAGCAAGGTTACTATTGTACGAAGGGAAAACACATACAGATATCTTTTTACAGGTTTCATGTCTTGAACTTTTATAGAGAATTAATTTTCCACATGTTTCTAACTTTTCATGCTCTGTTAATACTTGATAGTATGTAGATGTACAGCAAATTTATAACACTGTTACTTGTTGATACATAATTTTTTGCAAATTGGATTGGTTCCTTTTATGTTTACTAAGCTTGGTGGACATCTACATCTGAGGGTTATTTATGGATTTGGGGTTTACAAGCATTTCTCTAGTTCACTCTTCTTGATTGGGGAAAAATAAATATTACCTCTGATTTCGTAGAAGGTCTGGATTCTTCTATCTGGGAAGAAAGTAGTCATCGCTGTCTAATTTATTAATAATTGGCTTGCCATCACTTATGAAAAAAACTTTGCTTGTGATGCTGTTGGATTAAAACAAAAAGTTTCGTACTTACTGATGCGGTTCATAATCTATCTTTCTGGAAGCATTTTTTTTGCTAATCTTAGCCTAATTAACCAACGCATGACTAATTTTTGGCTAAATCACATAGGCCATAGTCGCTTGTTTCATGAAAAAATGTGCTTGTAAAGTTAAAGGTAAACTTGATATACCATAGAATGCCACTGTTTTTTTTTCAGTTTCTAACCAAGTTATTCTTGGGTGTTACTGAGAAACCTGGTAGTGACTGCAATTTGGGACTTACGTTTGATGGATGCCAGAACTTGCTCCAGAAGATATGCATGTATCGATCTTATTGCCATGCTTTATACTGTTTGATATTAAGATGAAGATTTTATGGTGTGTTTCCTTGAACACTTCCTTTAATTAGTGTGGTCAGAACTAACACAACTAGTTGAACATCACTGCAGAATGTATTCTGTTATGGTTTGCTAGAGTATCTTACTCAACTTTGCATTGTTATAACTGTATCTTGTTTCTTTATTTTTTTCCCATAGGACCCTCTTAGGGGTGGAAGAGATCCATTGGTTGAAGACGTGTTGTCTATTATTCATGCTGATGATGCAATTGCACGTCAAAATATTGCTTTAGCACCAACTCCAAAGAGATTAGTTTTTGAGTGGCAATTAAAGTTGGCTCGCCAAATTAGTCCATTCTAGCAGGTAGTTGCTGTCCACACCTTAGTCTTTTTTCCGTATGCTCTGTCTCCATTACTAACATTTTTGATACTTTGGTTTGTCCAAAACAGTTTTGCAAATTAGGTTAGTTTAGTAAAGCACTTGGAGTGTTTGGTTTCTCATCAGTAGATGAAGTCCAGATTAATATTTTATCCTTCTCCGATTGGATCAGGCAAGCAAAGAATTCTCGCTTCTTCTTTACTTGCACAATGTTGGTCTATGTGAAACTGGCGGCTGGTACACAATACGAGAGGAAGAAACTACATACACGACTGGAAATGGAAACCACATCATCTTCTTTTTTGCAAAGCTGTATATAATGTTGTATATTGTATTGCACAAAGGCTTGTAATACGTTTCTCCGTTCCAAAATGTAAGTCAATTTTAGCCTAAATCAGACTAAGTTCATAGAAGAATTTTTTGACATGTACAATAGCGAAATGCACTATCATGAATCCAAAATATAATTCGTTCTAAAATGTAAATCATTTTATTACCCTAACTTTGATCAAGTTTATAAAAGATTTTATTAACATATAATACTAAAATGCACTATCAAGAATCATTTCATAGAAGATTCAGATTTAATGAAACTTGTTTTTCAAATCACAGTATAGACACAAACAATCATACTTACACGCAATGTCACTCCGATGAATGCACGGAGACTCATTTTAATCTTATGAGCACTTGTGGAAGGCTAAAATAGTTTATCATTAGGAGAACAATACTACTAAATTCTAAAATAAATCTAGAAAAATACGAGCATCCATGTCAAGCCGAAGACTTAAACCCGGTGGATACTGGATAGGTTGCACAACAAGAAACCTAACACCCGGTGGACAGGTTGCACAACAAGAAACCTAACAAGCTGAGAACACTTTAGTTCTTGAATGAAATTAATTTGACGGTATAGACGTTGATACATTTTCCCATAAATTTTAAAAGTTAGAGAACATTGACTTCAAAGACAAGCTAAAATAATGTATATTTTGCAACGAAAGAGGACAAGGTATTAGATTCCTTCAGTCGATTGGACTAGTTAGGACTAAGGTTCTAAATGCCCATTATAGCGTTGCTATAGCGTTTTTGTACTGTCTACAACTATGATATTGCCAATTGCTTTGTTATCGCCGCTAATAAGGTTATAGCTCGCTCCCTAAACGCCGCTATTTGGCTTATCCACAAAATATGTGTATCACTGCTAATATTGACTAAGGTAAATATTCATTCCTGGCTCATGACAACTATAATCTATGCATCTTCATTATGATCTTTAATTGATATAAATGATATAAAAACTATATCTGTTCTAAATTGTAAGACGTTTTACCTTTTCTAGATACATAAGTTTTACTATGTATATAGAAATAGTGTATATCTAAGTGTATAACAAATATTATGTGTCTAGAAAAATCAAAATGTCTTATAATTTGAATTTGAGGAAGCATTAAATAATTTTTTAATTGTTTGACCTTGAATATTAAAAGATTATAAATGCTAATTATAGCCGTTAGTATGTTGATTGTTCTAATATAAATGTCAATTGACGGGCCTAGAAATATATTCCCTAGATCCTTATTATACATGTATTTGAGTGTTAGTGTTTACAAAACTTCTTTAATGACGTGTTTTCCTATATAATGAATAACAAAATTCGTGTTTTCTAAAAAACTACTAAATAAAATAGCTTCCATTATATCGTGGTATTGTTTTATTTTTTATGTATAGCTTCTAGAGAGAAGGCTAGCGCTAGATGCCATAGTCCGTGGTTTAAAACTTTGGTTAGGACACTCCTCTTTCGAGGCATTTTTCCATGTAGGAGCTCTGTGTGAAACACTAAAACTAGTAGATGACATGGAATAATTAAGGGAATGCAAGAGGGAAAGCCCTAATTTTAAGAATACCAAGAAGGCCCTGTTTGGGACTGCGGTGTGCGGCCACGCGATACAGTGGCTGAACTTTGGCTCCGTGACCATGGTACCGGAACTCGACCGTGCAATTCATTCTCACGGTCCTACTCTCCTACGCCGGCATGAGAATTGCCGCTGCCGCAGAGCGTTTGACGTGATTCTCGTGGTCAGTGGCCGAGAATCCGCTTATAATTGGTTCTAAACAGGACCTTAAGTTACACCTGTCTGAAAACCGCTTCCTTTTCTAGTTATCTTTGTTTATTTTCCGTTGCTGTATACCATTCTGTTTACATCTTCAACTCAACAAGGCTTAAGCACATAATATGATATTCTAAATCGTGTAAATCACTATGCTAGAACAAGGAGTTATGCTGGTAAAATGACCATCATTAATATAACATCAAGTGGCAAAGGATGAAGAAGGCGATGACACAATTACAACGTCTTATTTGTAGTATTCATCGGTCATCACATGAGGGACGCACACACCGTCACATGGAAGATACAAGAAAGGAAGGACTGGGTTCATAATTCATAACATAGCATGGCGACACTCATGCAAGAAGCTCCACCACTACATCTCACGCTGTCACTTTTTGGCTGCCGCCGGTTTGCTGCTCTTCACCTGCAGGTTTCATCATGTGAAGCGCTTAAACCATCACGAACAAATCACAAGGTAACGGCAATCACAAGGATACATCGATATGAGTATGACGCAGCTGCAGTGTTATACCTTCTTTTTGGTTTCCCGGGGCTTCTGCTCAGCCTTCTTGACGCCGCCGCTCTTGGCGGCCGACGGCTTCGTCGCCGTCTCGCTGAGCTTGGGTGCCGGCTCCTTGCCCTGTGCCGCAACTCCGGCGGGCTTCGAGGCCTTCAGGGAAGCCATTGTTGTTGTGCTGCTACTTACTCTGTTGCAACTAACACTGCTTGAAGCTTAAGCTCACTTTGGACCTGATGGACTGGGGAGGCACGGGACGAGGTATTTATAGGCCGTTCGTTCGAGTGTGGCCGACCTCGCAGAATTCGGATCCTAGCTAGAATTATTGCGAGAATAAAGGCAAAGACGCGCTGAATTATTGCAGCCTGTTTAGTACTCCTGCGTCGAAGCGAGTGATGGCACGGGGCAGCTGGGTGCCTCCTTTCTTCTGCAGAATTGGATGCCTGGGAGCTGGGATTGGGAGGACGCGAGTTGTTACCGGACTTGAAGCTTGTCCTATAGAAAATGTTTCAGACATATTATTCGGTGAGTCGATTACGCACAGTGGTGCCTGGAATGTTCAGAAGAGAATAAGGTTAATGAGGGTTCATTCATCGTGTGCTTATCTCGTAAGTGCGTTTTACCCGCTGCTAATCTCAGTAGCTGATGAAAGTCCGGGTCTATAGTCTCGAGTGTTATTATTTCTACGTGTCGACAGCGAGCGAATACCAATCCTCAAGGGGGTTAGGAAGCCCATCTTTGTTCCACGCGGGCTGGACCGCAGGGGATGACAGCCCAAGGTCCAGTAGAGGCAAAATAGGCGCAGTTTGCTTAAGGTTGCACCGATGCTTTTTACATCTCTTAAAATTCTGTTCTTGTTCATTGCGTAACACATTTTCTTTAGATACGTTAGGTTATTGCATTATCTGTAAGATAAAAATGGCACTACTAGGCCACTAGGGGAACTACAAGAATTTGTAAAATTGTATTTTTTTAGTAAAACTAGAGACTTTACCGTTATACTTTTTTATTAAAATTTTTACTGCTATACATTTTCTTGGAGAAACATTTACTGTTACACATTTAAATCCATACTAACATCATGTGGTGATTTCATGGAACTCGAGATCTGTCGGTCCATTCTTTCAGAAGTGCTTATAGGGGTAGAATATATATATGCATGTGTTTATAGGGGTGAGTATCGAGTGTTGAGTGTCTGCATCCATGCTGTGGTTAAAAAACATTCCATTACAAAGGCTCGGGGAAAAAATTGCAGAAAAATAGAAAAACACTTACAAAGTTCTTTTGTTTTTTAGAACGCACCTAAAAACCTAGTCCTAACTCAAGAACTTCTTGAACTCCATTTATTCTTTCCTTGATTCCGTGGTCCACCAAAAACAAACAAGTTGATTTTCAGTTCGACCTGGTTCGGGCCTTCGGGGTGCTTTGAGCTTGAAGATTGAGGTCACACGTTACCAAAAATTCTGTAGATGCAACTAGGTTGGGAACTTGGAATATATCGAGACTTAAAGATGTTTGGGAATTTGATTCCATTCACGCGTTAACCATCTTTGCAGTCCACCAATTCCTATCAGATTAGACGAGAAAACATATCCACGCTACCTTCTGTATAAAATCCTCTTTTCCATGGATGATACACCAAATGAATTTTTTTTGTATTTATTTGGTAAAAGCTATTTTTAATCACAATATAAATGTAGATGCTCATAAATACATATGCACTATCACTCATATGAACACTAGCACAAATATCCTATACCCATGAGCACCTCCAAAATACTAACCCAACATATTGCAAAATTAATGAAGTCACCGTAGACATCTCAATGTTGACAGACATGTTGCCTACCACTCAAAGAATTTACACCCCCTATGAATACATGTGTGGACATTCTATCCTATCAGCACCTTCAATAGACGGAGCTGATAGATCTCAATATGTATCCAATGTCCAGCGTAAATGAGAATCTTTATTGCTTGTGCACTGTGCACTGCGGGTCCGTTGCGAGTAAGGGATTGTAGCTACGCATCTATGGGTTGAGGTTCTATTTGGGTCTTCGGTCAGGGCCTTCCTGCCCCCTCCTTATATAGTCTGAGGGTAAGGTTACAGATAGAGTCCTAATAAGTTTATGAGGAAGTTTTCTAATCAGTTACGACAAATGAAGCCGACATTCATATATATCTTCCTATGCCTTCACTGCTACAAACTTTATAATCATCGCCGCCATTTTTTACCACCGGTTCGTGTTTACAAATCGTTGGTGAAAATAGGGGCGATCGGTTATCACCGCCAATTGGTAACACGAACCGGCGGTGATAACAAATCATTACCGTCGGTTTGTGTTACCAACTTTCAGTGGTGAGCGAGCCATTTTCACCGTCATTTTATGTTACGAACCGGCGGTGAAATGATATTCACCACCAGTTTGACTAAGGTTAGCACAATAAAATTAATAACTTTTTCAAACAAAGTCGGATGAAAACAAATATCAAAGTGTAGATCTCGATGAGATATACTACTTTGTAGTCGATGACTTTCGTTTAAAATCATTTATGGTTTCGAAATTTTGTTATAAGTTCTCAAATTTTGAAATTTGATTTTTCAAATTTTACAAACGACCTCATATGGTAAAACAACCAAAAGCTTTGTAGTTGGCAGCTTTTTCATTAGAAATCATTTATAGTCTCAAAAAAATGTATCTGAAGTTCTAAAATTTTAAAATTCAAAAATTTCAAACGACATCGGATGAAAAATTGACCAAAAAAGCTATAGATCTCGATGAAAGCTACAACTTTGTAGTTGATGAGTTTTTTATTTAAAATCATTTGAGGTCCTAAAAGTATGGCAAAATTTTTGACGATTTGAAATTCCAGTTTGTCAAACAATCTCGGGTTTAAAATAAAATTTTTAGCTATTTTTTGGACCTAAAGAAATCCTAATCACCGCCAGCTGGTTACACGAACCGATGATAATAATGAACTAGTGATGACCATTCTTATCGCCAATGATTTTCACCGCCGAGGGGCCAAAACCGACGGTAACAAGGCCATAAGGGGTTTGGAACCAGCGACGATAAAGCGATGATAAAGATCCTGTGGTGGTGCTTGTCCATCAAGTAGATATCCGATTGGGCCTATCGAGCAGTCGGATCAGACCACTCCCTTCTGGTTGGGCGATTTTTTTTCTTAAAATAAAGGTACCATGGAACGCACTAAAAATTGTCTTGCTCGTGGCTAACGACTTCAAAAGTAAAACAAAATTGACTCCATTGTCGATTGTTGGGCATAATGAAGCTATTCCAAGCACAGTATGAATTTTTTTTTCTTGAAGATCGATGAAGTTGGACCTATTTGTACTAATTAGAATTATTAGCTGGCTAATAGTTATTAATTGAGTAAAATTCGTTGGAGAATCTTCGATACGTGGTCTAATAGATAGTAGATTCATGGTAAACTCTTTTTTTTTGCCATTATTACACGCGCATGAGGCGTGGAAGAATAAGTCGGGTGAGGCATTATAATCTTCTCTCAATTCATTAGCTCATTTCAACTAGCTAATGGACTAATATATAACTAGTTGGATGGTTGCTTAATAATTAAGATAATGATAAGATGAGGACGCCCCGTCCGGAAGCGCTCTTAAAAAAACTCCCCACATGTGGTCATCCTCTCGTCCCACTCCGCCTCTCGTCGCACGTCCCATTGTGCGCCGCGTCGTGCCCCACTCCGGCGCATTGTCGTCGCCACCAACGACGGCGCCCCCATCCCCCATGGTGCCTCCGTCTCTCACCGCGCTATGTCATGCCCTGTCCTCCACCGCGCCCAGGCCAGCGGCTAGGAAAGGGGGCCGTCGTTGGTCGGGCCCATGCTAGGCACAGACGCAGCTAGCCTCTGCTAGGCCGCGCCGCCCACTACTACAGAAAACTTAACCTAGGCGGGCAAGCCAACCGCCTCGGTCCAAAGGTCATGGTTAATCATTTAACCGGGGCGGCTAAGTTAGGTAGCCCGCCTTTGTAAATAATTTTACGAATTAAAAAAAAGCCCACCGAGTCCGGTCCCGTGCGTTGCCGCCGCGGTGGCCTGATCCACGCCTCTGCAATTGCCAGTGGCCAGATCTGCACCCCTGCCACCTCCGGTAGCCGGCTCCGCACCGAGAACTCGGAGAGGGAGGCCGCACCGCCCTTCGGAGGAGAGGGAGGGGGCGCCACATCGTGCTTGGACGAGAGGGAGGCAGCGTCGTGCTCGAAGGACCGAGAGGCCACACACCTCCGCCCTGCACGCGCCACCCACCGGAGCTGCCGCGCGCTCAATGGCTACCGCCACCGCGCTGGATCTGCTCGCGTAGAGTCCCTAGATCCGCCCTCAGGGCACGACCGCCTGCCTTCACCAGCACAGATCTAAGCACGGGAAGCCGCGCAGGAAGTGAGAGGGATGGAGGACGAAGGAGAGGGAGGATGGCCGCCGGATCTGAGCGTCGGAGAGGGAGCCAGACCTGGTCGTGCCTGCGAGGCTGTGCAGCCGCGCCGAACCCTCTACCGCCACCGTGGCTGCCACCGCGTGCCACCGGAAGGGGCTGCGCCGCCAGGAGGGGCCCACAATGTGGCCGTCGGGTGCACTGAGGAAGAGAGAGAGTGAGAGAGATGGAGTCACTGTGGGAGAGGGAGTGAAGAGAGATGGTGGTTGAGCGAGAGTGGGGAGGGGCGGCGGGATGCTGCGAGTGTGGGGAGGGGAGGGGCGGCGGGAAGTTGCCACTATTAGTGGGGAGGGGCGATGGTATGTTGCGGCAGGGAGTGGGGAGGGGCGGCGGGTTGTTGCGGGTGCGAGTGGGGAGGGGAGGGGCTGCGCGTGGGGAGCTGGGAACCCTAACTCCTGCTTATATATGAGCCTAGTAGGAGGACAAATGTGGACCTTTTCTAGGTTGTGGGTTGGGCAACTATTTTTGGAGGCGGGCCTTATAGGGTGCCCGCCTCCGAAAATGCACTTATGGAGGTGGGCTCCTTAAAATGCCCACCTCAGTTAAGTTTAATTAACCGAGGCGGTTGTTTTAGGCCAACTATTAACCGAGGCAGTTATGTTACAGTGCCCGCCTCGGTTAAGTATTAACCGATGCGGTCGCTGGCCCGGCTACCCTTCCTCAAGTAACCGAGGCGGGCAACCAGGCCACACCACCTCGGTGGCTATTTTAGAAACGCTGCGCAAAAGATTTTGTGTAGTAGTGACCATCCTCGGCCGTCGGCTGGCTGGAACCGGCCGTTCCCCCACTCTGGTTGCATCCTATGGAAGAAGAAGGGTGAAAAACACATGTTGCAAGCCTATATTTCAAATGTTTCATAGGTATATTTCAATTATTTCATATGGATGTTGCAAAAGTAGATTGGGATATTGCATATGTTGCGATGATTGTACATGTATGCTGCAAGCTTTTGTTCCTAATGTTTCATATTTTTTCAGACGTATGTTGCAAGTGTATTTATCTGGATATTGCATATGAATGGTTTTCAGGTGTTTTTGCTAGTGTTTTAGATGAATGTTTGAAGTGTTTCATTTGCCTTCTGACGTATGTTGCAAGTATTGCATCTAGATGTTTCAAAAGTAGATCGGGGTGCATCCTCTACACAAAGAAATGTGGCAATCTTGTTGCCTGGCCTACTATAATGTTGCCTAAAGAGAAGGGTGGTCAGGGAATCATTAATCTTCGTCTACAGAATGATGCCTTGCTAATGAAGCATTTAAGTAAGTTTTACAATAGAGCAGATGTGCCATGAGTTCATTTGGTTTGCGGCAAATATTACAATGATCGGGTGCCGCATGCAACACGAGAGATGGGATCGTTTTGGTGGAAGGGCGTGCTCCGCCTCAACATTCTTTTTAGAGAAATTGCCAGATGTGAGTTAGGAGATGGATCCACGGTTTGCTTCTGGGGTGATTTCTGGACAAATGGAATCCTAGCCAATGGGTACCCAAGACTTGCCTCCTTCGCCAGAACTGATGGTATCTCTGTCCTCTAGGTCATGCAAGCTGAGGACTTAGATACTCTCTTCATGTTACCTTTATCAGAGCAAGCTTTGGATGGGCTTGAGACACTTCAGGAGCATTTACAGGGTCTGTCGTATGATCAAAATGTCACTGACCGATGGGTGCCGATATGGGGCAACTTATACACTTCCCGGCGCTATTATTATCATGTTTTCAAAGATATGGAGGCTCATCCAATCTTCAAGATAGTCTTGAAGTCAAGATGTACCCCGCGGATTAAATTCTTTGACTGGCTCATACTCCCTCCATCCCAATATATCTGTCGTTGGGGCGACAGTAGCGTGTCCTAGAAAATGTGTCGTTGCCTATTACCCGCTAGGCCGTACCTGTAGGCCTGCACTGCACCCAGCAAAGTTGACCGAGGCAGTCTTATCCCTTCTCCTCCCATCGCAGCCTCACACACCACACAAAATTCTGGCCTTAAAAAAAAGAAAAAAAACCCACCCTTATCCCCAACATCGGCGGCCTCATCCTCCGATCTGCAATCTCGTCGCAGCCGCCCTCCGACGATTCCTCTCTGCCATCATCCTCTTCCACCGCCCGTCAGCTCCATTGAACGTGCCCCCTCCCCCATCTTCCACTGCATCTCCCTCTTCCCCTTCTCCATCCATGAAGGGACCTTCTCCATCGATGAAGGGACAGGCCTCGCTCATGAAGGTTGGTTCGTGATGCCGCCCTTTTCGCACCCGTGCAAGCTGGGTCCAGGTGGTTAGGCGCTCCAATGTAGGGGCGAAGCTGGCCAGCAGTAGCAGCGATGGGAGCCCCAAGCGCCCAGTTAAGGTGTTGGTCATCGATGATAAAGCGGGTTGCGGCGTGTGCGTCTGTCACACCCAGTTTTAAGGACAAAACCAGACATACACTATATGTGAAATAAAGAAGTCAAATCTCACATATAGCCACAGATAAGTGTAATATCAAGAGACAAATGCTTAATAAACATAACGCAATAGTATAAGATATAACCTTAGAGAGCAACACAGCGGAAAGACAACTCCGAACACCGGGTGTAGACTTCACTCCAGGAACAAACTAACTGGTTGATCACAAGCCTATTAACTCCAGAGACTATCCTGAGGTGTGGGAAATAGCAAGAGTGAGTCCATGTCGAACTCAGCAAATATATCATGGGCTTCATGAGGCTCAAAAGGTTTGACACGAGTTTACTGCAATAGCTTTTAGTGAGTCATCTTTTAGCAATTGAGTAGCAACAAGTTATCATAGGCCCAAATAACCTCATGATCATGTAAACATGAATAACGTATAGAAAGAAACAATAATCATTAGTGAGCATCAATATCATTAGTATTATCATTATCATCAATGTCATCATTTATTCTGTAAGGGTCCAAGGCCACTCATGACCGTGAGCACGGCTGTTATAGCAGTTTTACACTCTGCAGAGGTTGTACACTTTCACTGTGAGTCGTGATTTACCCTTTCGCCCGAGGTAGCTAATCTCTTGACCCACTTTCAAGGAAGGTCGGCAGGGTTCACTATGAAGTCTTTCAAAGGTTCGTCTAACAAGTTAGGGCCGCTAGGTTTCATTAGTCAGTCTGTTTGATACAACCACGCAGGGATCTACAGTCTGCTTTTCCCCATTTGCGCCACAAGGGTAACCTCTAACAATCTAGAAAAGGTCCTTATATATGACTAAAGCTAGAGCCATATAGCCCTCACAGTTGTACTGTAAGTCCCGGATGTTCGCTTACAGATAAGTCCTTATGGAGAGAAACTAGAGCACTATAAAAACAACCAAATATGCTCTAGCCCTCTTGAGCCATGTTTCTATAAAGCATCTTTTAAACGTTTATTGCATATAACATTAGTCAAGTTACATATCATGGTTATTTATCATGAGTACTAGCATAATACTACCCAATGCAATGTCCCATGGGTGTCAAGGTACAAGATACAAAAACTAGGATATCGTTAGTGGTAACAAGGTAGACACATGCACATGAATTAAGTATATTAAAGGTGAATAGGAAACAAGGATGATCCCATGCTATATTTACCTTAACTTAGATCCTTCTTTAAGTCCAAACCTCAATGAACTGCTTCTTGATCACCACGTATAGCTCACCGACTAGACAAGATCATAAAAGCACCACACAAGCATCCATTCAATCATACACGAAGCAAACAATAGAAATAAATTAGAACAGTACACCAAACATATGAAACAACGTATGAAAAAGTTTTAAAGATGTTCTACGTGTTGCTATGAACACACAGGCGTAAAGATCACGAAATTCGGATTTAAAACGTGAAAGTTATGAATTTTCTAAGATTTCCTATAGATAAATAATTACTTTAATATAAACTCGAAAATTAAATTTTCTAAACCTACTGTACAGTACTACCAACATGTAGATCTCGCAAATACGAACCTAACACAATTTGAACGGGTCAAATCGGAGTTAAAACGTAGAAGATATGGCCTAAACAAGATAGTGGTAGTTTTGTAAATACCTAGAATTTTAATTTCGAAAATAAATCAAAATCTGGTTTTTAATGTGATCTAGACAGTGAAATTCAAGTAAATACCTCTTCTTCTTGGAGTAGAACGTATGCTCACGAGCAAGCAGCCTGGTGGCTTCGTCGGACGGCGGCAAGAGAAGGAGGAGAAAATATAATTTACTACACGAGAGATTTCCCAAACTAGAGGCTCCTCTACGGTAGTTTTAGTGTGCTTTGCCCATGGGATAGGTACATATATATAGGGAGGAAAACTCTCCACCTCCATGTCAACTAGCGATATGGTACTAATTAACGTTGCACCATCCACCTCCGCTAATAAGCTTAAGTAACCATTTAAGCCCATTAGTAAATAAATGTATGAGCCTTTGAGATTTATTAGGATTATTGCACATGGGCTTTGAGCGTTGAAAAACAAATGAGAGATTTATTATTTTCGGAATTAATTATTTTCATGGATAAAATAATTTCAGAAAAGTCCAGAATTATTATTTAAACCGCGAAAAATATTCCGAAAGCTCCGAAAATTCAGGGAAATTTTCCAGAGACATTATGGAACATGAGGAACCCAAATAAAGTATTTGGAGCTCACTAAAAGGTAATTTTGGAGCATCTAAAAATTAGATTATGCTCATAGACAAGTAGAAACAAGCTACAGAAAAAGTCGGAAAAATTCCCGAGAAGTTTGTAGAGATTGATTGATGGACAAGGAATTGAAAGGAGTGATTTGGGTTATAAAGAAAATATTTTAAAAAACTCTCAATGAAACTTGAGCTGAGAGACAAGGAATTTGATTGTAGAAAAAAAAATAAAGGTGTGCCGAAGAAGCAAGATCGACCTACTTAATGCATTTTAAAGATTTTATTCACTCTCAACACACAAAGAAACAATAAGCAAACATCACATCAAATCATATGCATCGGTATGTATACACACAATGTTGCTAAACCCTATGATAAATTTTAATGAAATGAAAAATATTATTTTCCTATGTTTTCATGAGCACTAGAATGCAAAGTTAAATCACTTTGCATCTATTTTGAAAGAAGCAAATTTTAGGGTGTTACAATTCTACCCCCTTAAGATGAATCAAGTCCTCGAGATTCAGAAGATGGTGATCAAAGAGCGATGGA
The DNA here is from genome assembly GCA_038087645.1 of Saccharum hybrid cultivar R570. Taxonomy (NCBI): domain Eukaryota; kingdom Viridiplantae; phylum Streptophyta; class Magnoliopsida; order Poales; family Poaceae; genus Saccharum; species Saccharum hybrid cultivar. The sequence continues at coordinate 37,629,583 of JAQSUU010000113.1, forward strand.
TACTTTGCCTTTAGATCTTCTTCTCTTCCTCGAGTAGTTCCATCCTCTTGATAGGGATTCCGCTTTACTTTGCACACTCTAATAACCTTTCTCTAAGTAACTCGTTCAACCATTTCCAAGATATTGATAGGGACTCCGAACAAACCTTCAGGTAGCCCTATTTATTAAGCCACTTCTCTTTTCATATTAAGAACCATAAATAAACCAATGTTTCAAACTGCGAATTTGTCCTTCATATCGTAACTCCTAGTATTTCTCTTAAGGGTGAAAGGTCTTGATGGCTAGAGGGGGGTGAATAGCCTTTTAAAATTTTCTACAAAGACAAGCTAAACAAGTTTATCAATACAACAAATAGCGAGATGCGAGTTTTGCTTAGCCTACGGGGTATTTGCAAGCCACCTGTCCAATTCACAATTCTAGTATAATGACACTCAACCGTACAAGTCAAACCGAGAAGGTAACTACAACTACAACTAGCAAGCTACACAAAAGAGCTACTCTAGCAAAGCTAACTAGCTAGCAAAGATAACTAAGAAAGTAATGCGGAGTTGAGTTAGGAGAGTTTCACCGAGGGGCGAAGTATTGAGCCAACCAATATGATCAACAATAAATACCAAGACAACCGAACACTGGGATCAATCAATCACAATATGAAAGTGATGACACGAAGATTTATCCCGAGGTTCACGTGCTTGCCGGCACGCTAGTCCCCATTGTGTCCCTCTTCACCACGTGGTTCGGTGGCTTATCGGTCTCACACCGAGCCTCTCAAAAGGCGCCACAAGAGCCTACCAAATGGCAAAAGGTTGCAATGACACGAGCAATTTACTAATGATGCCTTTGGCGCTTTGTCGAGGTAGGCACAAACCCCTCACAATCACTGGAGGTGGCCAATAACAATCACCAACTCTTGCCAACGCCTCCAAGCTTCTCCAAGCCATCTAGGTGGCGGCAACCACCAAGAAAAACAAGAATCCCGCAGCAAAACAACCACCAAGTGCCAACTAGATGTTATCTCACAATGCAAATGCACTTGGATCACTCAATCTCACTTCGAATATGCAAAGAAGCAAGAGAGATGAGTGGGAGGGGAGTTGCTTAGCTCAAAGTGCTCACAAGTATGTCAAAAGTCCAAGAGAAAGAGCTTTGAGCCAGCCAACGGGTATTTATAGACGTACCCCTTCGAATATAGCCGTTAGGAACAAGATTCAGCTGAAGTCGCGCTGACCGGACGCGCTGGTCGCGCGGACCGGATGCGCCGATCACACAACGGCTACTTTCGCGAACCACCGACCGGACGCGCGAAGCTCGACCAGACGCGCTGGTCCCGTGACGGACCAGACACGCTGGTTAAGCCAGAGCAGCGCACAACGAAACAGCGACCGGACGCGCTGGAGAACTGACCGAACGCCACAGTGCCTGCGTCCGATTGGAGTCTAGTAAGCTCCCTCAACGACCGGACGCGTCCGGTCGGTCGTGACCGGACGCACCGCGCGTCCGATGAACAAACTGAAACTCGCACAGACGCTGAACGCTGACCGGACGTGTCCGGTCAAATAGAGACCGCGTCCGGTCACCATTGTGACCTCCGTTCGCTTCCGTTCGATTTCCGACTTCCGGCGTAGTGGAAAATTGTCGTTTTAACTCCTCGAAAATGCCTGAATCCCGCCTCGCAATCTCGGCGGAAGGGAGAGAGGACCACAAACCCTCTCTACCGCTCAAACTCCATCGCCTTCGCAAAAGTGCTAACACCACCAAGTGATCACGTCATCTGCGAGTGTGTTAGCATTTTCACAAACATTTTTCGAGGCGTTATTAGTTCTATCCAAATGCATATGATTATGAAATGCACACCTAAAGGCACTTAGGAGTTTAATAGCCGCGTCATTCCCCTCTTTATAGTACGGCTATCTATCCTATAATGTAACCACACCCACTAGGTGTCTTGGTTACTAAAACACAACCCTTAAGCATATACCTTTGCCTTGATCACGTAGGGTTGCGTCCAAATCCAAGTGTGGCCATCATGATCACCATGTCCAACTTGCCACCAACCTTGGAATGTACTAATCCTCATATGCTACATACAACTTAGGCATAGGATTAGTTTTTAGGCATTGTCACTAATTACCAACACCAAACATAGGACTTTCAATCTCTCCCTTGTTGGTAATTGGTGACAACCCTTTCACAAAGATATTATGATAAAATTTTGATTGAACCCATGTCACATTGTCCAAGTATATTACCATGTGTAAGAATTATGGACAAGTGATCATGAATTCAAATTGATAGCAATGGCTCCCCCTATATGTATGCTATATGTTTGGATATAGGAAACATACATGCTTAGATAGGAAAAAATTAGGAGCAATGACTGCCAATAGGTGCTAAGTGTTTTAGATTATAGACCTTTGAAGCGTGATACCATCGAAGTAGCGATAAACACCATCTTAGCACCTTGTGTAGTTAGATACCACTTGGAAAAGCACAAACATAACTAGAAACCTCATGAGATCAACATTATAAGCAAGGCTCTAGTTCCACTTTGAAAAACATGAAGCAAGAAAAATCTAACTACTTCCTATTCATGCTAGTACCTCAATATACCACTCAAATTATACTAACAAGTCACCACACAAGCAAAGTATCGGAGAAAAAGAAGTGCATAACTATGCATCATTCATATGAAGTGCACATAGAAATGCAACATTCATGTTTAATAGCTTGCTCCCCCTACTTGTGTGCTCAAAATTTTAGTTGTTAGTTGATCCCCTTCTTTTATCAATTTTCCCTTTCGGGTTTTCTCCTCATTTAGAATCTATTTTCTCCTCCTTTAGAATCTATCTTTGTGAACAACATTTTCTCCCCCTTTGGCACCAATGACCACAAGGGACCAATTTTAGATAGATTATCATGTTGAATTATGAGGTGAGGATCAAGTTTGTGATTCAACCTAGATTGCTTGCATAAATAAAATGCTTTGGTTTGATCCAAGGGCAAGCTTCTTCACACCTCACTAGAAGGGTTATCATGCACCATGTTGAAACAAATATTTAGACAAGTTTTCTAGATTAAACACTTAGGATCACAAGCTACTTAAACAAGTTATATGCTACCACTAGATCATACAAGTCATGGAAACAATAGTGGCACCATATAAACTTTAAAGTCATTTGATTTTCATGTATGAGCCTAGAACATGTAAATTATGACTAGATGCACTAAGCAAGTCCTTAGAATAGAATTCATGACATGTCAACCAATTTTACCTTGGGGCTCGAAGGAGAGGCATGTCATATATGGGGTGTATCAACTCATGTTGGAGAAGTCAATTATGTTCAACTCATTCTTTAGCTTGTGAAATCTCTTCTCATCAAGTGGCTTGGTGAATAGATCGGCTAGTTGATCTTCGGTGCCCACACTCTCAATAGCAATGTCACCCTTTTGTTGATGATCTCTAATAAAATGATGACGAACATCAATATGCTTTGTTCTTTGATGTTGAACCGGATTGTTGGTTAGCTTCATGGCACTTTCATTGTCACATAGCAATGGCACATTCTTGAAATTGATTCCAAAATCCTTCAATGTTGCCTTCATCCACAAGATTTGTGCACAACAACTACCCGCGGCGATGTATTCGGCTTCGGCGATAGATAGTGCAATACTATTTTACTTCTTGGATGACCATGAGACAAGTGATCTTCCCAACAATTGACAAGTCCCGAAAGTGCTCTTTCTCTCCACTTTGTCACCGGCATAGTCGGAATCCGAATATCCAACTAGCTCAAAGCTCGGCATAGTCGGAATCCGAATATCCAACTAGCTCAAAGCTTGCACCTTTGGGATACCATAATCCAACATCTTGTGTATGCTTCAAATACCTCAATATTCTCTTTGTTGCCTTCAAATGACTTTCTCTTGGTGAGGCTTGAAATCTTGCACACATGCATACACTAAATATCACATCGGGTCTTGATGCCGTCACATAGAGTAGGCTACCAATCATTGATCTATAAAGCTTTTGATCCACCATGTTGCCACTCTTGTCACTATCCAAACTTCCACTAGTGTCCATTGGGGTTGTAATGCCCTTTGCATCTTCCATGCCAAACTTCTTGAGCATATCTTTGATGTACTTGGTTTGGCTCATAAATGTTCCTTCCTTCATTTGTTTGATTTGAAGTCCAAGAAAGAAACTAAGTTCACCGATCATTGACATTTCAAATTCCTTTGCCATCATTTTCCCAAACTCATCACAATAATCTTGATTAGTTGAACCGAAGATGATATCATCAACATATATTTGCAATACAAACAAGTCTTTCCCAATCGTCTTAGTGAAGAGAGTAGTATCCACTTTGCCCATGACAAATCCTTTGGTTAGCAAGAAGTCCCTCAATCTTTCATACCATGCTCTAGGTGCTTGCTTCAATCCATACAAAGTTTTTCTTAATTTGTAGACATGATTGGGTTTCTTGTCATCTTCAAAACCGGGAGGTTGCTCCACATACACCTCCTCTTGAATGTACCCGTTGAGAAATGCACTCTTCACATCCATTTGATATAGCTTGATATTATGAGCACAAGCATAGGCAAGTAAGATCCTAATTGCTTCCAATCTTGCAACCGGGGCATATGTTTCACCAAAGTCAAGACCCTCTATTTGTGTGTAACCTTGAGCCACTAGTCTTGCTTTGTTCCTTACTACTATTCTATCTTGATCTTGCTTGTTGCGAAAGACCCATCTTGTTTCAATGACATTGTGATCCTTAAGCCTCTCAACTAGTTCCCATACTTCATTTCTCTTGAAGTTGTTGAGCTCTTCATGCATTGCATTTACCCAATCCGAATCTCTCAATGCTTTATCAATGTCCTTGGGTTCTTCCATTGACACAAAAGAAGAGTGAGCACAAAATGATGCCAATCTTGATCTAGTTTGAACTCCCATTTGTATGTCACCAATGATGGAATCTAATGGATGGTCTCTAGCAATGTTGGTTGGTTGAAGCACTTGCACTTGATTGCTTGGATGTTGATGTTGATCATGAGTTGGAGATGATGAACTAGCCACTTGTTGATCTTGTTGCACTTGAGATGATGTACTAGCTTGATTTTGCATTAGAGACCCACTAGCTTGTGTAATTGGACTTTGGAGCACTTGATCTTTGTTGTCATCCACATCAATCACTTGCTTTGGCCTAATATCACCAATATCCATTTCTTTCATAGCATTGGTCAATTGAGTTCCTCTCACATCATCCAAGTTATTTTCCTCATCTTGAGAGCCATTTGTTTCATCAAACTCAACATCATGAACTTCCTCAAGTAAACCACTAGCCAAATTCCAAACTCTATAAGCTTTGCTAGTAGTGGAGTAACCAAGTAAGAATCCTTCATCACATTTCTTCTCAAACTTGCTCAATCTAGTGCCCTTCTTCAAGATGTAGCATTTGCAACCAAATACCCGAAAGTATGCAATGTTGGGCTTTCTTCCATTTAAGATCTCATATGGTGTCTTCTCTAAGAACTTGTGGCAATAGAGGCAGTTGCTATAGAAGCAAGCCGTGTTGATTGCTTCGGCCCAAAATGAATGACTCACATTATACTCATTTAACATTGATCTTGCCATATCAATCAAAGTTCTATTTTTCCTCTCAACTAGGCCATTGGATTGAGGTGTATACTTGGCCGAGAATTGATGCTTGATTCCAAGCTCATCACATAGCTCATCAACTCTTGTGTTTCTAAACTCACTTCCATTGTCACTTCTCACTTTCTTGATTGTGGTCTCAAACTCATTTTGCACCCTCTTGATGAACTTCTTGAATATGTCAAATACATCACTCTTGTCCACAAGAAAGAATACCCATGTGTATCTAGTGAAATCATCCACAATCACAAAGCATACTTGTTGCCACCAATGCTTGTGTATGTAGTTGGCCTAAATAAATCCATGTGCAACAACTCAAATGCCTTGGAAGTACTCATAATGCTTTTCAATGGATGAGTGTTGCCTACTTGCTTTCCGGCTTGACATGCACTACATAGCTTATCTTTCTCAAATGTGACATCCTTCAAGCCTCTAACTAAGTCATGCTTCACTAACTTGTTCAATTGCTTCATGCCAACATGACCAAGTCTTCTATGCCATAACCAACCCATACTTGATTTGGTGAGCAAGCATGTTGAAAGTTGAGTGTCACTAGCATTGAAATCAACCAAGTATAGATTCTCATATCTAAAGCCTTTGAAGATCAAATTGGAGCCATCAACATTAACTACACATCATCAACACCAAATATGCACTTGAAACCGAGATCACACAATTGAGCAACCGAGAGAAGATTGAAGTTCAACTTTTCAACTAAGAGCACATTGGAAATGCTATGATCATTTGAGATTGCAATCCTTCCAAGAGCCTTCACATCACCCTTGGTATTGTCACCAAATGTGATACTATCAATGCCACTATCATTTGATTTGAGAGAGTTGAACATTCTTGAATCACCGGTCATATGTTGAGAGCACCCACTATCAAGCACCCAATGCCTTCCTCCGGCCTTGTAATTTACCTACAAAATAAATTAATGTTTCTTAGGTACCCATACTTGTTTGGGTCCTTGGAGGTTAGTAACTAAGCTCTTTGGTACCCAAATGGCCTTCTTCTTTGGACCCACAATTGGTGTACCAACAAACCTAGCATGCACACCTTTCTCACCCTTGGTAAGCACATAACAAGAATCAAAAGGAATGTAATCCATTTTAGCATGAAGCTTGTTGTTGTTCTTATTCATTTTATTACAATTAATCTCTAAATGCCTAATTTGCTTGCATCTATTGCAATAACGACCATTGCTCTTCACAAAGCGAGACTTTAGAGTAGCAAAGGCCGCCTTGCCCTTCTTGGGAGTGTAGCCCAAACCCTCTTTGTTAAGAGAGAACCTTTGGCTACCCAAGCATTTTAGCAAGCGGGCATCCCCACCATAGGCATTGCCTAATGCGTGGGTGAGATCATCCACCTCTCTCTTGAGAGTCTCATTCTCAACCACAAGTGATGAATCACTAATAGTAGAGGTAGAGTTGGTTGTGGTGGATGATGATGAGCTACATGAAGCATTAGTAGGACCAACAAATAAAGAATCATCAATAATATCACATGTTAGTCCAATATCATAAGTGACAATCACTTGCTCCTCCTTAGCTTCCTTCATGAGCTTCTCCAACTTGAGGTCCTTTTCCTTGATGAGCTCAAGTAGAGTGGAGTGGGCTTCCTTAAGCCTAGTGTGAGCAATTTCAAGGTCCTTGTGGTCTTCCTTTAGACACTCACGAGAGGCCTCTAGCTCATCAAAGGATTTCCTAAGAGCTTTGAGCTCTTGTTCAATTCCTTTGCACTCCTTACTCTTTTTGAGAGCAACAAGCTCCTCCATCAAGGCATCATTTTCATTACTCTTGGCAATGAGCTCTTGTTCCAAGATTTTGTATTTCTTGGTTGTCCTCTTGTAGCCCTTGCTCATTTGATCTATTATGCCTAATAGATCATCCTTGGAGTAGTCCTCATCCTCCTCCTCATCACTCCTACAACCATCACTAGCACAAGAATCATCATCACTATCATCATATTTTACCTTGGTAGGCTTGGCCATAAGGCATGTCGATGTAGTGTCGAAGATGGATGACTTGTTGGAGAGGGCGATGCTTGCAATGGCTCGCCGAGTGGTCCTCTCATCATCACTAGAGCTTTCATCATCATCACTATCGGAGTTGTCACTATCCCAAGTGACCACATAACCACCACCCTTCTTCTTCTTGTTGATAGTGAAGCTCTTCTTCTCTTTCTTCTCCTTCTTGTCTTTCTTGTTCTTCTTCAACTTCAACTCCCCATCATGATATCTTTTGTCTTCATAGGGGCACTTTGCCACTACATGATCGGGGCTATTGCAATTGTAGCAAAGCACCTCCTTTGCCTTCATGAAGTCCCTTCTCTTCCTTGCCCCATATCCTTTCTTCTTCATGAACCTCCCCATCTTGTGCACTAGGAGGGCCATGGTCTCATCATCGAATGGATCATCATCATCACTCTCCACCTTGCTCTTGCCCTTAGAAGATGAAGCCTTGAATGCAATGGGCTTCTCTTGCTTGACCTTGGTCTCCTTCTTCTCTTCTACCTCATCTTCATCATCATTGTATTGGGCATCGATCATTATATCTCCAAGCACATCGGTTGGTTTGACCTTGTCCAATCCCTCTCTAAAGATCATTCTTCTCAAGGTGGCAAACTTCTTGGGTAAACACATCAAGAACTTGTGTGAGAAGTCCTTATCCTCAACCTTCTCTCCAAGCCCCTTGAGATCATTGACAATGACTTAGAGCCTGTAGAACATCTCCGGGATGGATTCATCATCCTTCATCTTGAAAGTGGAGAACTTGTCCTTGAGCATATATAGCTTGGCACTTTTTACTATTGAAGTGCCTTCATATGTTTCTTCAAGCCTTATCCAAAGCTTATTTGCCTTTTCAAGATCTTTGATTTACTCAAATACTTTGTCATCAATGGCACGGTAGATTGTGTCAAGTGTCGCCGTGTTGCATTGTTTGTTGATGCGGTCATTTGGAGTGATATTTTCTTCATCAAGAATGATGTATCCTTCTTTGGTCACATCCCAAACCTTCTCATGTATATTGCCTAGATATTGCTTCATCTTCCTTTTCCAATGATCAAAGGAAGAGACGCCATCAAAGAATGGAGGCTTGCCATTAACATGATTGAACATAACTCGAGCCATCTTGCACCGAGGTTGTTAAGCCTTGCAAACGGTGACCACGGCTCCGATACCACTTGAAAGGTCTTGATGGCTAGAGGGGGTGAATAGCCTTTTAAAATTTTCTACAAAGACAAGCTAAACAAGTTTATCAATACAACAAATAGCGAGATGCGAGTTTTGCTTAGCCTACGGGGTGATTGCAAGCCACCTGTCCAATTCACAATTCTAGTATAATGACACTCAACCGCACAAGTCAAACCGAGAAGGTAACTACAACTACAACTAGCAAGCTACACAAAAGAGCTACTCTAGCAAAGCTAACTAGCTAGCAAAGATAACTAAGAAAGTAATGCGGAGTTGAGTTAGGAGAGTTTCACCGAGGGGCGAAGTATTGAGCCAACCAATATGATCAATAATGAATACCAAGACAACCAAACACCGGGATCAATCAATCACAATATGAAAGTGATGACACGAAGATTTATCTCGAGGTTCACGTGCTTGCCGGCACGCTAGTCCCCGTTGTGTCCCTCTTCACCACGTGGTTCGGTGGCTAATCGGTCTCACACCGAGCCTCTCAAAAGGCGCCACAAGAGCCTACCAAATGGCAAAAGGTTGCAATGACACGAGCAATTTACTAATGATGCCTTTGGCGCTTCGCCGAGGTAGGCACAAACCCCTCACAATCACCGGAGGTGGCCAAGAACAATCACCAACTCTTGCCAATGCCTCCAAGCTTCTCCAAGCAGTCTAGGTGGCGGCAACCACCAAGAGAAACAAGAATCCCGCAGCAAAACAACCACCAAGTGCCAACTGGATGCTATCTCACAATGCAAATGCACTTGGATCACTCAATCTCACTTCGAATATGCAAAGAAGCAAGAGAGATGAGTGGGAGGGGAGTTGCTTAGCTCAAAGTGCTCACAAGTATGTCAAAAGTCCAAGAGAAAGAGCTTTGAGCTGGCCAATGAGTATTTATAGACATACCCCTTCGAATATAGCCGTTAGGAACGAGATTCAACTGAAGTCGCGCTGACCGGACGCCCTGGTCGCGCGGACCGGACGCGCCGATCACACAACGGCTACTTTCGCGAACCACCAACCGGACGCGCTGCACGCAACGACTGAACGCGCGAAGCTTGACCGGACGCGCTGGTCCCGTGACGGACCGGACGCGCTGGTTAAGCCAGAGCAGTGCACAACGAAACAGCGACCGGACGTGCTAGAGAACTGACCGGACGCCACAGTGCCCGCGTCCGGTTGGAGTCCAGTAAGCTCCCTCAATGACCGGACGCGTCTGGTCGGTCGTGACCGGACGCACCGCGCGTCCGATGAACAAATTGAAACTCGCGCAGACGCTGAACGCTGACCGGACGCGTTCGGTTAAACAGAGACCGCGTCCGGTCCAGCGTCCGATCACCATTGTGACCTCCGTTCGCTTCCGTTCGATTTCTGACTTCCGGCGTAGTGGAAAATTGTCGTTTCAACTCCTCGAAAATGCCTGAATCCCGCCTCGCAAGCTCGGTGGGAGGGAGAGAGGACCCCAAACCCTGTCTACCGCTCAAACTCCACCGCCTTCGCAAAAGTGCTAACACCACCAAGTGATCACGTCATGTGCGAGTGTGTTAGCATTTTCACAAACATTTTTCGAGGCGTTATTAGTTCTATCCAAATGCATATGATTATGAAATGCACACCTAAAGGCACTTAGGAGTTTAATAGCCGCGTCATTCCCCTCTTTATAGTACGGCTATCTATCCTATAATGTAACCACACCCACTAGGTGTCTTGGTTACTAAAACACAACCCTTAAGCATATACCTTTACCTTGATCATGTAGGGTTGCGTTCAAATCCAAGTGTGGCCATCATGATCACCATGTCCAACTTGCCACCAACCTTGGAATGTACTAATCCTCATATGCTACATACAACTTAGGCATAGGATTAGTTCTTAGGCATTGTCACTAATTACCAACACCAAACATAGGACTTTCAAAGGGCCACCTTGAGACGCACAATCTCCAACTGGAAAGCCTAATCTATTCTTCATGTGCCAATATATATCCTCTTCTGACGAATCACTTTAGGTTATCCTTAATAGTCCATATTGCCAAATCCACAACATTGGAGTCTATACTCAGGTTAAGTTGCCCAACTCTTAAACACAACTCTTAGTCCATGGTGTCATCTGAATCTTCTAGCATAACTCTCCTTTGCTAAGGGCATTGATAATGACTCTTACTTTGCTTCTCCAAGTGATAGCACCTTCCATGTCTAATCAACTCAAATCCAATGATAATGTCACTAACTCAACCCCAGCTTAGTGTAAATGCCTTCTAGACTCTTATGTTCCATGTAGATATCACTCTTATGTCCAAGAAGATAGTATCTCATGTTCCACACTGGATATCTCCATATCATGTGTCAGGTGGTCCAACTTACTTAGTTGACTTAATGCATAAGCTACTACTCTTCTTGCATAGAGCACATCATATCCCAAGTCTTGATCGGATGCATTATAGAGGAATTCTCATGCCCATCTTTATAATGCCTCCAATAAAACTCTGATAGAATCTTATTATTCCAAGGAAACTCTGAGTCACACCTGCATCCTTGGATGAGTTCGAACTCAGCGTATCAATTCTTGTGTTCTTCGCCATAATTCCACCGTTAGCGATAAACTTACCAAGAAGAGAACTTCCCTCAGTCAAAACTTACTCGTCATGCTTGGTGTAACATTGAGGTTTTCTGAGTCTCCGTAGAACCAACTGTAGATGTCCAATATCTCTTTCCTATGTCATCACCGCCAACTCGTCCTAGGTATGGTGAAGATTGAACTCCCAAGTGGTGAAAGCTCGAACCTAGGATCAATCCTATTGAATACACGGGCTCCTTGTAAACGATCCAACTAGTCATCAATCCTGAGAAAAGATGTCTGCACTCGATAGTGACTTCTCCACCGTGGGGATAACCAATTCTTCCAAGTGAAGCGCTGGAATGTTTGAACAACTTGCAACTTCTTTAACTCGGCTACCCCCCTTAAGATGAGATGAACTAGGGGACTCAAAAGGGTAGCTTGCACCTTCTTCTAGATGAGTTAACTAGCATAAAGGCGTGCTGACATCCCAATGAAACTCACAAGCAAGGTTATAAACAAGTAATCTGAAATTTCCTCGCGAGATGAAGAACAACAGCTTAGTAAAACAGCTCTAACTCTGATTCCGTTAATCCGATGCAGTTATGGCCTATACCGTTTGAAAGACCATCAAATTCCCTACAACTTTGTAATTGATCACCTCCCTAGATTCCGATTTTAAAATATGGTTTCAGAGTGAGACATCAAATCTGTCCAGAAAGTCTGGCAGCACAGATGCGGCATCTTGCAACAGTTACATCTCGAGTTCCAAAATTCATATGATGACACGCCTTACATGGTTGAAAAGCTTATGAAATCCTCTGCAACTTTTGTATAGAACACTTTCCCATATTCTGTAGTTAAGTAGTCGAACACAGTGCCCATCAGAAACTGTTCTAGGGTTCAGGCAGCGCAGTTGCATCATCTTGTGATTTTCATAACTCCCAAACCATAATAGCTATCAGGGTGATTCCAGTGGCAAATGAAATACAAAGAAGCATAGTTGTTCTTACAAAATTCTCATGATCTTTAGACTTCTAGACTTCGAGATATCTCATGATGAACACAGACCGTTCAGAAAAACAGTAAACTGCAGAGATGAGAAAAACCACCCCTACTATCTATTCATTAATCCTTATGTCTTAAGCCTATATCTAAATGAAATTGTAGGATCCAAAAATTTATTGCAATCATTATAAAGATCCAAAACAAACATAGGCATGATGACAATCCAACAAGGCAATATAGGAGCACAACTCAACATTGACTCAACTTGCAATGCTATCGTTTTTTTATATTAAAGGTAAAGATTCCTAAAGCTCTTCTTCTGATTACGCAAGAGGGTGGTAAGGAATGGTTCTAAAAAGCATATCAAATCAAGGAGCATAGATGAGATCAAAGGCTTAAAACAAGCATCATGAAGAAGATGAATATCATTGGTGGGGATATAGTGGAGAAGAAATATCAAGGTTTATAGACCAAGGAAGTTATAGTAATTTTAAAACCTTAAGACGACCAATTTCTAATTAGGCTTGCGTCCTACAGTCAGCATTGCTTTGATACCACTCTGTCACACCCAGTTTTAAGGACAAAACCAGACATACACTATATGTGAAATAAAGAAGTCAAATCTCACATATAGCCACAGATAAGTGTAATGTCAAGAGACAAATGCTTAATAAACATAACGCAATAGTATAAGATATAACCTTAGAGAGCAATACAGCAGAAAGACAACTCCGAACACCGGGTGTAGACTTCACTCCAGGAACAAACTAACTGGTTGATCACAAGCCTATTAACTCCAGAGACTATCCTGAGGTGTGGAAAATAGCAAGAGTGAGTCCATGTCGAACTCAGCAAATATATCATGGGGTTCATGAGGCTCAAAAGGTTTGACACGAGTTTACTACAATAGCTTTTAGTGAGTCATCTTTTAGCAATTGAGTAGCAACAAGTTATCATACGCCCAAATAACCTCATGATCATGTAAACATGAATAACGTATATCAAGAAACAATAATCATTAGTGAGCATCAATATCATTAGTATTATCATTATCATCAATGTCATCATTTATTCTATAAAGGTCCAAGGCCACTCGTGACCGTGAGCACGGCTGTTATAACAGTTTTACACTCTGCAGAGGTTGTACACTTTCACTGTGAGTCGTGATTTACCCTTTCGCCCGAGGTAGCTAATCTCTTGACCCACTTCTAAGGAAGGTCGGCAGGGTTCACTATGAAGTCTTTCAAAGGTTCGTCTAACAAGTTAGGGCCGCTAGGTTTCATTAGTCAGTCTGTGTGATACAACCACGCAGGGATCCACAGTCTACTTTTCCCCATTTGCGCCACAAGGGTAATCTCTAACAAGCTAGAAAAGGTCCTTCTATATGACTAAAGTCAGAGCCATATAGCCCTCACAGTTGTACTATAAGTCCCGGATGTTCGTTTACAGATAAGTCCTTATGGAGAGAAACTAGAGCACCATAAAAACAACCAAATATGCTCTAGCCCTCTTGAGCCATGTTTCTATAAAGCATCTTTTAAACGTTTATTGCATATAACATTAGTCAAGTTACAGATCATGGTTATTTATCTTGAGCACTAGCATAATACTACCTAATGCAATGTCCCATGGGTGTCAAGGTACAAGATACAAAAACTAGGATATCCTTAGTGGTAACAAGGTAGACACATGCACATGAATTAAGTATATTAAAGGTGAATAGGAAACAAGGATGATCCCATGCTATACTTGCCTTAACTTAGATCCTTCTTCAAGTCCAAACCTCAATGAACTACTTCTTGATCACCACGTATAGCTCACCGACTAGACAAGATCATAAAAGCACCACACAAGCGTCCATTCAATCATACACGAAGCAAACAATAGAAATAAATTAGAACAGTACATCAAACATATGAAACAACGTGTGAAAAGGTTTTAAAGATGTTCTACGCGTTGCTACGAACACACAGGCGTAAAGATCACGAAATTCGGATTTAAAACGTGAAAGTTATAAATTTTCTAAGATTTCCTATAGATAAATAATTACTTTAATATAAACTCAAAAATTAAATTTTCCAAACCTACTGTACAGTACTACCAACATGTATAGCTCGCAAATACGAACCTAACGCAATTTGAACGGGTTAAATCGGAGTTAAAACGTAGAAGATATAGCCTAAACAAGATAGTGGCAGTTTTGTAAATACCTAGAATTTTAGTTTCGAAAATAAATCAAAATCTGGTTTTTAATGTGATCTAGACAGTGGAATTCAAGTAAATACCTCTTCTTCTTTTTAGAGTAGAACGTATGCTCACGAGCAAGCAGCCTGGTGGCTTCGTCGGACGGCGTCAAGAGAAGGAGGAAAAAATATAATTTACTACACGAGAGATTTCCCAAACTAGGGGCTCCTCTACGGTAGTTTTGGTGTGCTTTGCCCATGGGGTAGGTACGTATATATAGGGAGGAAAACTCTCCACCTCCATGTCAACTAGCGATATGGTGCTAATTAACGTTGCACCATCCACCTCCGCTAATAGGCCTAAATAATCATTTAAGCCCATTAGTAAATAAATGTATGGGCCTTTGAGATTTATTAGGATTATTGCAGATGGGCTTTTAGCGTTGGAAAACAAACGAGAGATTTATTATTTTCGGAATTAATTATTTTCATGGATAAAATAATTCCAGAAAAGTCCAAAATTATTATTTAAGCCGCGAAAAATACTCTGAAAGCTCCGAAAATTTAGGGAAATTTTCCAGAGACATTATGGAACATGAGGAACCCAAATAAAGTATTTGGAGCTCACTAAAAGGTAATTTTGGAGCATCTAAAAATTAGATTATGCTCACGGACAAGTGGAAACAAGCTACAGAAAAAGTCAGAAAAATTCCCGAGAAGTTTGTAGAGATTGATTGATGCACAAGGAATTGAAAGGAGTGATTTGGGTTACAAAGAAAATATTTTAGAAAACTCTCAATGAAACTTGAGCTGAGAGACAAGGAATTTGATTGTAGAAAAAAAATAAAGGCGTGCTAAAGAAGGAAGATCGACCTACTAAATGCATTTTAAAGATTTTATTCACTCTCAACACACAAAGAAATAATAAGCAAACATCACATCAAATCATATGCATCGGCATGTATACACACAATGTTGCTAAACCCTATGATAAATTTTAATGAAATAAAAAATATTATTTTTCTATGTTTTCATGAGCACTAGAATGCAAAATTAAATCACTTTGCATCTATTTTGAAAGAAGCAAATTTTAGGGTGTTACAGCGTCGGTGGTGACGCATTCCCTAAACCCGTGGAGAAGATTGGGGAAGGCGTTAGGAGCTCTATTTCTGTCCCCATGCCGTGCGATGGGATTGGGGAAGGCGGTGCGACCTCGGTGCCTATCCCCAAGATTGGGAAAGGCGTCGGGAGCTCTATTTCTATCCCCATGCCGTGCGACAGGATTGGGGAAGGCGGTGCGACCTCGGTGCCTATCCCAAAGATGTGTGCTGGTGGTGGAAGGCCGAAGGAAGCCGTGAAAGTAGGGGTCAACGGCGGTGGCGGGAGCCTAGAGCACATCCTCAACATTGGCTGCAGCCGCTGCGCGTTGATCACCTCGGCTAGTTGTATGTCCTTGAGTCGGAAGATGAAGGCATCGACATGGAGGCGGGGCTTTACGCCCCTGATTCGGAGGAAGATGGAGGCGGTCATGGCTGTAGGCGTCGACAGCTTCGTCGACGTGCCCGACTGGCTGCAGCTGATGTTGGGGGCTACAAGCGTGGATGTGAGGTGGTGGCATCAATGGACAGGAAGATGGCCAAGAAGATGACCATGGTCTCGAATCGAGCAGTGGAGGTGGGCACGGTTGCGGATCTAGCTCCAGAGGTTGCAACAGCTGTGGACGTCCCTATGGGGGTTGCCATCGCCCCGATGAACTACACCCAGAGGTGAAGGTACAACTTGCCAGGATGGAACCCATCTTCCACGACACCTTTCTCAGCATCCTTAAAATTTATTTGCCTACATGCTTCCAACCATAGTGATATGTGCATATTTCTGATGATAAGGAGCTTTTGGGTTGATCTGTTAGTCCTATGCATATCTATGATGATGAAGTAAGTGTTGCTTTGTCATATAGTAGGTCATATGTGATGATAAAATGTTTGTAGGTATGTTGATGTGTATGGTTTGGTTGAAACTTGCTAGAAGAATGTTGACTTTTGGGTAGGAATTATGCTAATGATCTTAATGTTGGCTTTAGTATGTGGTGACCAACTTTGTCGATTGAGTTGTAATTATGATGGGGTTGTTTGATGCGAACTATGCTACTAAATTACTCCTAACTACCTTAATCTTGGCTTTAGTGTGTGTTCAGCAGCCTTGTTGAATTAGCTGTATTTGTGATGAGTTGTTTTCTTCTGAATTTTGCTACGACATTAACTACCTTGACGTTGTCTTATGGCTAGAGCACATTGCAATTTAACATGTTAGTCAAAACCTTTGTTGTGAAGCGGAAGTCAGCCGACTATGGAAATTGTTGTTTTCGATGTGCAGCTTTCTCTTGGATGTGTAGCTTTGTCTGTGAAGATGTTGTTAAAACACTTGTGAACATGTGTGCTTCCTTTTGAAATTAGTCTAAAGGTCTTACGGTGCTGGGTTTTTTTGGCGTTTGGTCATAAGTTCTAATTAAACACATAGGAGTACTATATATATACATGTTGAAGCAAAAGTTCAACAATACATTAAAATACACTTACAATTGTAGGGCTTCCTGATATTTATACAAAAGTAGGTCTCCCTGATATTTTTAAACAGGAACACATATATACAACCTTGTTTATATATACAACAGCTGCACTTGCTGAACAACGCAAAAGCATCATAAGCAAACATAACCGTTAATTGTTCAACAACTCAAAAGTCCTTTGAACTAGTTGTCTATCACAACTTAGAGCTTCAGGGAGCATGCCTAGTGCCTCTAGCCTTTCTTTATTCATGTGAGGGATCTTATACCTATTGCCTCCACTATCTTTTATAACTTCAATCATGCATCCTTGTAGTGTGAGAAATACCCTATTTAGAATGATGAGGTTGTAGTTTTGATATTCCCTGCACACATTCTAGATAAGCTCAACCATGTTTCTAGATGTCGTTCTATCCGTTATCGACTAAAGAGAAGCATAAAAGCCAAGGTCAAGGCAGTTCATATCAGGCGAATTTGCAGGCTGGTTAGTTAGGCGTATATCTAGGCCTGTTCGGGCTACTGAAAGAGCAAAATCTACATCATCTGCTCATACATGAGAAGGAGCATTGTCCTATTGTATCCATATTTGTCTCAAGCCTTGCTTCTCTAGGCCAACAATCTTGTATAGGTGGTATTAGTTTTGTGATCATATAAGATCTGATTGTTTGTCTATCAACCTTCATGGTCTTTATGATAAGTGTGTCCCTTGGTCTATTGGCACTTCTTCTTTTTGCGAGTTTCTGTAATTATAAAGATTGTTCAGCCAAATAGCTTAAAATGGATTGCAAGTACTATGTACAGAATGACTACTACCTGATGCACAAAAGGCCATATACCTATCTTCCCATCAAAATAGCATCTCCCTTCATCATCAAACCTAGGCCTTCCCACAACAGAATAAAATATGACTTTGTGAATGGCATTCTTGTTTTGCACTGTTCTGTGAGGGTCTTCTTCATCTAGATGCATGTACATGGTCCTATTATTCTGTGTCCCATTAAACCACTTCTCATCGGAGTGAATAATATTTTTCATATCATAAAATTTTGGATTGTCTGGCAGAGTACTTTGATCTAGCATAGAAAGAACCCATTGCAACCTTGCCTGTTTGTTTTCTTCCTTCAAATAAGGCCTCAACGCGTTGGAGTGTCGTTGTAGCAAGCCTTCTTTAAACAACCTATGTAGAGTGCTTTTACTCATTTCAAGAGCATATGCTAGTGACCTTATGGTTCCCCTTCTGTTTAAGGGAATATCAACAATCCTCGTGAGGTCTATTTGTGTATTTTCTTACGGCCACAATTCTTAGCTCTTAAAGAGTTGACATCTACTGGTATGCCTTGCGCCAAACAATTTTTTGCTCTCTTCCATATCCGTTGTACTGTACGCACATGAACATTGTACTTTGCAGCAATAAGTGTTGTGCTATTTCGCTGTAATGTGCCATTAGTGCTTATCTGAAGCAAATATGCATATATGTCTTGCTTTTGTCTTTGTGTCAAATTTTTTACCACATTTGTTGGTTCTTCTTGCAGGGGTTGCTGATAGTCTTTGTCATCCGAGTCAGACAACTCCTCTTCGTCAAATATGATGTGAACATCATCTGTATACACGCCGAAGTCATGTATGACATCATCCAAGGTATCTTGTTGTTCTTGCAAGCCAATGTGGTCATCTCCTACAATAAAAAATTGTAGATAGTGTGCTGATTGTGAGTAAATTGATTATGAAACCTTTTGACATGGACAATTATTGTCGCAAACATTATTTGAACATGAGGGAAATAATCACCTGCATGTAGGTTTTGTTGGTCTTCTAGTGGATCATTTAGATCAAATGGATGGCTAGCGTTGTCACCTGGTACAGAAGCAAGGTGATGATTATGAGAATGCATTTATATGTTCTGGATAACTTCTTCCATTTTTTAAAACCTGTTTCGCTGTGAAATTACATCAAATTTCTGATGAACTACTGCTATTGTAATTTCATATTCCTACTCCACATTGTATTCCTCACTAGGTGAATTTGATACTAACAGCTACTTATGTTGTATGGTCTTTACAGGATGCCATTTCGACTACTATTTCTTTACAACAGATTTGTCATGATTACGAGCTGCTGCTGAAACACACAATAAACGAAAGGTTGTGCTACCTTTTGCAATATATACTTATGGAAACACAGGACGTAGTTGAATTATTGCTCATATTTTTTTCCATTTTATATGTGTAGCCTCCAAAAAAATGATTTTCTGTAACTCAAGTTGTTTGTTTTCATAATCAATACCTTTCGCTGATTGTCAGCTGCTCCATGTCAATGCTTGCGCTGCTTCTATACATGTGGGTGAATTTGAGTACCTGTGCATTCATAGATTCTTTGGACTGCGTATTGTTGCTTGCCTGATCACTGTTTTCCCCAAAAAAATATATACATATATATAACCCACTTTACTCTATTTCCTGATTCATGCCATCTAGATTAACTTTAATGTCGTTATTTTACTTTACAAAAGCTAGTTGCACTCTATGCAGTCAAGTTCAGATGTAACCCCAATATGGTTAACCAAAGTAAGGTCGATATGGTCAGCCAAAATTTTGTGTGCCAAGGCAAATCTGCACATATGCTACATAGTGTTGCTTTTTCTGAATTCATACCCTCCTTAGTTTTCATGTTACTTACTGAAATTAATAAATGCTAATTCTTCCTGATTGTAGCTTGCTGATTTGCTATGCTATTACCTATTGGCCATCTTTATTCTCACCCCTTTCAGTGCTTGGTTTGGTGTTGTCTCTGCATTTCCCATTCATTTCTTTGTGATGTACTTCAGTTGCCTTACATAACTTCAGTTTGGTTTGATGCATTCTTTTAAGAGTGCCCGAGATTGCAGAATTCTAGATGGGCATACTATGGTGGATTGTAGTTTCAAAAGATGGACCGGAGACCTACTATCCATATCTATATATGGTTAGTATTTTTCCATCTTATGTGCCCAGCCTAGGAAAAAAATGTTTTCCCTCTAACTCAGGTAGTTTGTTTTTGCAGGCAATAGCTCAAACAGATTGCCAGCTGTGCGTGTGAATATTTTCCCTACTTCTACAGTTGCTGCTGAATCTCAAACTATAAACCTAGCTAAGTTTCCTTCTATACATGATTTGAATGGAGGAATGGAGTTTCTAGAAATAGGTTCATAAATATGCACATTGTACAAAATATTAAAAACTTCAGTACCAGTACATTCATAGGCCTTTGACCTACGTACTGTGTGTTCTGCATTATTTGAAAAATTTACAATAATTTTCTACGCTACCATTGCCTTCTCATGCTACATTTTTATGCTTGCTAGCCCGCACATCTGCGCAGGGTTTCCTGCTAGTTGATACTAATTTTAGGACACATAGGAGCCCTGCTGTAAAAGAGTTTTAGATGAGATAAACACCAGAATTATGACTTGAGCACGAGGGAAATAATCACCTGTATGTAGGTTTTCTTGTTCTTCCTGTGGATCATTTAAATGAAATGGATGTCCAACATTGTGACCTGGTACAAAAGGAAGCTGATGATAATGAGAATGCATTGTCATCCCACACATGTGAGTTATTCTCCTGTCTCACTCCAATTTAATTTAGAACTTGAAGCAAAAAATACTAGCAGTAACTAAATTCCTTGTTGTTGTTTGTGATTTTAGGAGGGTGAAATAAACTAGCTTTCCAATTTTAGGAGAGAGAACCAAAGAGGGAGGGAGAGGGAAAGGGAGGGAGGGAGAGAGATACCGAAGTGTTTACCTTGATGAATTTATTCTTGTTCATCATTCTAAACAGGATGGAGACCAAAGTGATCAGCTCCCCCAACTTCAACTGCAGCCACTACATCTTCCAAGGGATTGTGATCCTCTTCATGTTCAGTAGGACTCTTGTTGAGATCAGGCACCTTCTCTCCTTCCTCCTCTGGTAGTGTGTTTAGGTCTATTGCCATGGGAGATGGATGTGAGGTGAATGGTTCAAATGAAGGCAACGAGAGGGTTGCTAGGCTTTCATTGCCACATGTTTACAGAAATGGCGCTGGGGGCAATAGTTTGAAATTTTAGCTTGCTTTTGCTGTGTAAAAATGGAGTGCAAGATTTGTTTTGGCGCTAGATGGTGTTTGCCGCTGAGTGAAATGCACTTTTTGGTGTCCTCTTTGATTTGTTTAAGGCCAAAATCATGTTTACCTGTGAAAACTGGATGTCAACTTTGATTTGTTTAATGGAACAAAAAGATTCTGTGGGTGGCTATGCGTGCTTCTTCACGTAGCATTAATAGTGTGTCTATCCAAATGTGTAACAGATGAAATCATTTGTACATAGGGGCTTCAGGGTTTTTTGCCACTTGCCTTGGTTACTGGATCAAGGGCTCCAACGACAGATATATTGGAACGGAGAGAGTACTTGTAGATCAGTTGAACACAAAGACGATGCTCCAGCGGAGGCACCTGAACATTGAGGACAACCCAACCTGTGTTATGTGCAGCATGGGAGAACCTGAAACTATAGAGCATCTGTTTTTTGATTGCCCTTTTGCACAGCATTGCTGGTCAAAGATACAAATACCTGGGATGTTTCGTTGCCATTGATGGACAGATTCATGCAAGCTTGGTCAATGCATGCCATTCCTTTCTTCACAGAAGCAGTTCTGATAGCGGCTTGGGAGCTCTGAAAACTTCGAAATGACAAAGTCTTTCAAAGAAGGGATCCTAGTCTTGTTGTTTGGCTTTCACGCTTTAGGAGTCAATGCTTCTTACAGTCTGTTAGGTTCAAAGATAATCTGTGGTCATCTTTTTGTGTTTGGCTTGATACTTTCATTTAATTTCTGTATGTATGAACTCCTGCTTTTATTTTAAATGAAAAGTTCTCTCACTGTAGGGATTTCCCCCACAGTTTTTGCGGTCAAAATAAAAAGTAGATCGGTATTGCATCTCCCTCCTCATCTTTTGCTTGCTTCGTCTTAGTGTCTTCTCCTCCCGGCGTCGGCTGGGCATCCGAACCTGTGACGTAGATGGACATCGTCCCCTCTTCCTCTTCTCGATGTTGGTGACGTTCGAGATAGCATGACATCATGTGGAGCACGTGAAACAAAGTGCAAGCGTGATCGTCCGGCCGCTGCCACTTCTGTAATAATTAACAAATCTATTAATCTGTTTAGATCGTCTAGGTCTAATTTGTAGCTATCCATCGGTCTCGACATTAAACCGGACCTAAAGGGACCGGAACTTTTACACGCAATGAAACGATGGACATCGTGGACTCGTGTGCCTGTAATTTGTCACTTGTCAGGGTAACCTCACAGTTGCGTCGTGCCTGCCTGGTACCGTTAACGTACTGTAAAGAAAATAAAAAACTTGTGATGGACTAGACACTGAGCGATGTTACGGATGGCCCTTTATCGAGGACCGCGCCCGTGGGCCGAAAGATGAGCAGCGGCATGGCACCAATATGTCGCTCACACGACACAAGCGACAGTGACAATAATACAATAATCATTGTCCATTCTTACAGAAGTACTCCCAGGCCGGAATAGGGACCTCCCGAATACACTGTGCTATACTGTACAGTACTGTAGCATTTTATTTTTATTTGGTAACAATTGTTCTAACATTGATTAATTAGACTTAAAATGTTCGTCTCACAGAGTACAATAAAATTGTGCAATTAGTTTTTGATTTTATCTATATTTAATACTTTATATATGTGCCGGTATTTTGATGTGATGGAGAATCTTCTTTTTGTATAGTGGAATTTTAGAAATTCTAGAATCTAATCAAGGCCTTAGTTCCTCCAAAACTCTTAAAAAATGCACTATGCAAAAAGAAGATTCTCCGTTACATCAAACTTACGATATATGCATGGAGTACTAAATATAGATGAAATCAAAAACTAATTACACAGTTTAATTGTACTTTACGAGACGAATGTTTGGAACCTAATTAGTGAACGGTCAGACAATTATTACCGAATGGAATGAAATGCTATACAATAAAATTGACACTAAACAAGGCCCCGTCTCCGGTCTTCCTAAAGACTAGTACTCCAGTCTCCGGTCTTCTCGGTCTCGACATTGTGCATCTCCACACGCCAGGCCAGGCCATCAATCGCCTGCAGTGCACCTGCCTCAGCCTCAGGCCGGGGCCGAATTTTTACTGTGCACATTAAATGTGTACTGTAGCAATTCGTTTGTATTTGGTAAAAAATGTCCAAACTTTGACTAATGAGACTCAAAATGTTCGTTTCGCAAAGTACAACAAAACTGTGCAATTAGTTTTTAATTTCATCTACATTTAATATTTCATGCATGTGTCGGTATTTTGATGTGATGAAAATCTTTTTTTTATATAGTAGAATTTAGGGTAAATTTGGCATCTAAACGAGGCAATCGCCTGCAGTGCACCTGCCTCAGCCTCAGGCAGCCTGCCTGCAGGCTGCAGCTGTGGCTTCCCAGGCGCTGTCGTGAATCGTCAATCGACTGCGGCTGCCGCTTGGTGCAGCGGTGCAGCCATGCACGTCTCTGGTGCTCCTTGGGCGTGTCACCAGGGGCGCTCAGCGCTCTGCACTGCAATGTCTGCACCCTGCTCGGCGGTCATATATTGGTAGTACTTGAAGTTGGAGGAGGCTGGCTGCACCTGCACAGGCGCACAGCAAGTAGGAGTGGTAAAAAGCGAAGCGACGGCACCAGCAGCACCACGCCTCGTTATCATTCTGAACCAGGGTGCCGGCATTTTAGCTCCAGGGCCTTCGTTAGGATTAGGAGTGGTAAAAGGAGATTTAGAGGCAGCTGGGCACATGGTTGCCCCTGCTTCCAGTCCCAGACTGTCCGAATCCAGACATTCAGCTCATGCGAGCCATGTGTTTAGCAGGTCCTAGTAGGAGTACTAGCAGTACCAGCGTGCCGCTCTCGGCATGATTACGGCCGCCGTTTTGCGCCAACGAAACCCCATGCTTTTTGCATAGGAAAACGGTGACCACCCGCGTGCTATCTATCTGCCGATCTATCCGTAAACACTAGTCGCCCTGGGGTGAGTGAGATGCTGTCGAGCCGGGCGGGGCATCGCGTCATGGGCAAACGCCGCATGCTGTCCTGCGTGGTGGCCACGTCGAATGATAGCACGAGCTTCTCACGGCTCAGGTCATCATCACTCATCGCTGGCGTGTTTAGTTAACTCGGATCTAAATTGATCAGCGTCGAATGTCTTGCCTTGCGTAGCCAACGGACAAGAGCGCTTTGGCACCAATCCATGGCAGCCAGCAGGTCAGCAGCATCAACCGCGCGTCATGGCAAAAGTGAGACACCTGAGAACAACCGTCGAGAGCCCGGTACTACTACTGTCTGCAGCATTTTTTTTTGGGCGGCTAACGCACGCACACTCCATTTATAGAAAGTGTTCTCAAGTATTTAATAATCATTCCTATTTTATTAAATTTGCTTTTCCACTCGTTTTTTTTTTGTCCGTAGCGCTTTTCTGCTTCCCACAACAGGCTCGCTACTTCTAGATTTGCCATGCGTCATTTAGCCCACATCTAAAATCTAGACATCTTAAGATGTTTTTGTCTAGCATCTCAGGCATCTTAGAAGGGACATGCAAAAAAGTTGATATTATAAAGCATTTTAGAACACAATGACAAACAGTAAAATATACATAAGTAGGCAACTTATATAACACGAAGTGACAAGTAGGAAAACAAAATATCATCGGCCTTAGAGACTATACATCAGATGTTAGTAACATATATACATTCTGCTGCACCAGCACATCTGCTCCTGCTCGTCAATATTGAGCAACTCATCGAAGTTGAAGTCGCCGCCGTACTCCGGATCAGCATGTGGCTGCTGCACACCATGCATCTCCTCGCCTCCGGACATCATCACAGGATTCACAACTTGGGGGACAACAACAACAACATGACCATAGCAAGGCATCGCCGGGGTAAGCATTGGTGATCTCTAACATGTTGAGCAACTCCTCGGCGTTGAACTTGCCGCCGTCGACGTGCTCCGCCTCCAACTCAATGTGTGGCAATTTAATATCATCATTGAACTCTTTCATATGACAATGTTAATTAATCTAGACCAAAAGATGAAAAGCTAGCTGTCGGTGTTTGGTCCCGTGGGGGTTCTAAGCCGACGAGTGAGTGCTGCGTGTCCCTAACCCGGATGGTGATACAAGGGGAATACACGGGAATTTTATCCTGGTTCGGGCAAAGAAGTCCCTACGTCCAGCGGAGGGAGAGAGTTTGTATTCCTTGCACCTAAGTGCTTGCGTAGGGGTTACAAGCTGCGAGAGAGGGAACTGAGCCCATGTCTCAAGGAAAGTGAAAGAGTACAAAGGTAATTGCTTGAGATGTTAATCTGTGGGTTGTGTGCCTTTGCTTGCTGGCGCCTAACTTCTGGCTTGTGTCTTGCTCCGTCCCTGGCCTGCCCTTTTATATGATAAGAGGAGGCCGGGACACCGGGGTGTCTTGAGGTGAAGTTTTGTCGATCCCTGTGGAGGTGGCTATAGCGTCGTGCTCCAGGAATGGCCGGCCATCCCTGGACACCGTGATGATGTCGGAGACGAGACGGTGAAATGACCCTGAGTCCTGTGCCACGTCGGCTTTTCTTTTCTGCTGACCGGTGGTGGGCGTCGAGGCTGGGTCGAGGCTAGGTCGAGGCTAGGCGGATAAGGCCGAATCCCCGAGACCATGGGGTATGGACCGTGTCGTATCCTTCCTCGAGGGCGATCGGTGACGAAATAGTGTGCGGTAAGGTGAGCATAGTGACAGGTTTCACCTTCCATCCCGGGATGGGTGGTAAAAAGTGAGGACTGACACTGGTGTTGCTCCCAGGTTGGTCACGGCTATAGCCATGTCGGTAGGTGTTAGCAGGTAATCGCATTGAATGCTCTGACTTTTGTCTCAGAGTAGGTGAACAGAGTGGGTCAAGCGTTCCGACCCGGGGTCATGCGAGTCGGAGTTTTGCCGATAGTCGAGATGCCTCATCGAACAGGCCTTGTAGGAGTTGGGACGCGGTCGAGGCATCCCGTCGAGGGTGCCTCGTACGAGGCGGAGTCGGAGCACGGTCGAGGTATCTCGTCGAGCCGATCTCGTGCGAGTCGGAACGCAGTCGAGGTACATCAATCTATATTTAATACTCTATATACGTGTCTAAACGTTATTAGATGTGATATGGCTGATCTGGTGAACCAAACCCATCTGACATCAATCACTTGAGGCTATCCGCACTCATGGACCTCTATATTCATCTTCTATACGTCCTAGTCAGCAAGATTCTCTCCTTTATACTCAATTCTCCCGCACATATCCATCCTCTATATCATCCTCTATCCACTCTATCCACTATAGGACCCACTTGTCACTTTATTTAAATATATCCATGTGTGATCTAGTTTTGAAGGATTTATTGAGACGAATTTAATGGTGCAATCGAAATTTAATTTGGATTTTTGGTTTGTGAGTTATAGCATTTTTTTCCTTGGTTTAGCTAGTAGGGCCCGCCACTGCGCACTATAGAGTAAGCACTGTACTACTTTAAATATAGAGTAAGAGTAAGAATATAGTATTGTTTTAGAGTACCCAATACAGCAGTTTTTACTTTATATTCACACTCTAAAGCTTTAGAGTATCGTTTAGAATATCCCACTGTGGACAGTCTGAGAGACGACGAAGGTCACATCAGCAGCAGCTTCAAAGAGGGCTGTCCTTGCATGCGCCATGAGCCATGATGTAGCTCATCATCGGTTTGAAATTTTTTTCCAATCTAAACAAGGGACAAGTTTGAGACTTGAGACTTTGAGAGAGAAAGCTTTTGACTATTTCGAAACGACAACCCCAGTCACCTCACTCACCGAGCTGAGCTGGGTGTTTCACGTACCACGCTGTACTCGTGCCATGGCCGAGTACTCCAATGGCACTACTGCATGTCGGCATCCCACAGCAGTTGATTGACTTCGCTAGGAGAAGGTAGACACACCGAGTGCATGAACCGCATCAATCCGTGCTTCGGCACGCTAGAAGCTGCTTGTGTTTAATACCTACGGTTAACAAAATTAGTTGTCTATATGCTCTCCTCTTGTTTACAGTATTTTCTAACATAATCTGCATATAGTAAGTACTCCTCGGTCCTAAAATAAATACACTTCTAGGATATGGGGAAAGACCAAGGCTACTATGAAATTATCTCCCTGTTCGGCTGAGCTTATCAGCACGGCTTATCAGCCGTGAAACAGTGTTTTTCTCTCACAGCAAATAAGCCACAGCCAGCTTATAAGCCAAAAAAACAGCCTGTTGAACAGGGCCTATATATATTGCCCCTATCAAAACTTCAAAAGTAGTACCAACATATAATGATTGTACTTTGAAAATAAAGAAAATAGTAAAAATTACTAGCATAGTGTTCTTATTATGGGACAAATTTTGAATCCTATAAGTGCAATTATTTTAGGACGCAAGGAGTATGTGATTACTGATTATCTAATTTTTCTATCAAAAATATAATTCTGAATATAAATATGGATAACTCGTCATGTTCGCTTGGCTGAAAAGCCATGACTGATAGTACTGTTCACTGATTTGTTGTGAGAAAAAAACACTGTTCATTAGCTGAAAAAGTACGGCTCATAAGACAAGTAAACAGGGCGATACTCTATATGTTTCCCCATCGATATCCATGGTTTTCCTCCCTATCCATATGTTCTCCATGTCTTACTATTACCAATTGGATGTCCTCAACAAAGTCTCCACATTGATCCTCATGAGCATGCTAAAAAATAATAAATCTTAGAACTTCTCTAAAAAGTAACAAAATTGCATCTATTCTAATTTCTAAAAAAACTACCTTTGCCATTATGAAACAACGTAAATAACCCCCCTAAATCTACATTAAATTTACCCACCTTATGCTATTGTGAAATACTTCCTCTGTTCCTTTTTATATGTCGTTCTCCCTTCCTAAGAAGTCAAACGTACTTAACTTTGACTAAGCATATAAAATAAAATATTAATATTTATAGTACATGATTAGTTTTGTTAGATAGATCAGTGAATCTATGTTTACAATAAATTTATTCGGAGATACAAATATTTCTAATATTTTCTATAAACTTATTTGACTGGCACGATTCCTACGATGACACTTAAACATAGAAGGAGGGAGTATATTCTAAACTAACATCCTAAATTTGCATCCAAATTACCCACTCAACCATTATATGAGATGATCTAATTAGCCCATTGAATTTCCATGAATTACCCCAATTTTGTCATTATTTACAAACTAAATGTTCACTAAAACAAGTACAGCATGCTTTGCACTGCAGCAGACTTGTACGGACAGGGAGATAGGATGGACCTCGCTAGCAATTAGGGGCGGGCATTCACGAAAATTTCAGGTCAGGTAATTGAAAATTTGGGTATTAAAAATTACTACCTGATGTTGGCCCCGAAAAAAACATAACTTAGAATTTTGGGTAACTGATAATTTGGGTTCGATTTAACTCGATATACCTAAAATTGACAAAACCAGTAGCATTTTCAAGAAATTAGTCCTTCATATCACTTCGTTTCTTCATATCATTTAATAAGAAATCAGTTATCAAACTAGAATAGATCTACGTTGAGCCGTACCAAATAATAGATTTACATTGCATTGAATTACTTCGTGTCTTCATATTATGAATAGAAGAGCAAAGATTTGAGATATTTCGGGTAGTTCGGGTACCGAGAACATTACCTGAACTAAATTTGAGTTTTTACAGTTATATCCGAAATTATGATCGGGAATTTTGGGTTCAGGTACTTCGGGTCCGGGTCTAGATAATTCGGGGTTGGGGATTGTGTATCAGGTATTTTTCCCACCCCTACTGGCAACTATTGTGGTGTTGTTCTGTCAACCATGTCATGAGTTCGGGCGGATGTAGTTGTTGTTTCCCACGTCTTCCACCATGACCCCAGGTGGGACGACAACAGTGGCATAGGATGGGACTAGGCGACGTCAGTCGAGGTCCCATCAAGACCGACCAACATGTGGTACCTCGCTGCTTTTTGTAACCCTACCTCCTCAACTATATAAGGTGACTGCGGTCAAAAAAAACTATATAAGGTGAGGTAGGGGCTCCCTTTTCTTTCTCTTTAACACTTTATTCTTCAAACATTCTTGGTTCCTTAGCTCTTTAGCTTTCACTCTCACCTATTTGTAACCCCTACCGTGCCTTTGGTGCTCAGGAACACGAACGAACACCCCTGACTAGACGTAGTGCATAGTTGCCTGAATCGGTATAACTCCTGATTCGCTAAGTGCTAAGTCATTCTAACCAACATGTGACTACAAAATTCACTAGTTGATAGTACGAAATGCGGAGTACTCAAGGATGGAGTAAGCACCGTATAATACACACATTCACATTCTAGAGCGAACAAACGATGGAGCAAGCACATTCTGGAGTGATCACAAAATATAAAATACACACGAGCACATTCTGGAGCAAGCACTCTCATAGCACTAGTTAACAAATGATTCTAGCACTAATTAACAGGATAAAAACCTTTGACTGTCATATAAGATAGAAAGATAGAAAGTGCACGTTCTGGCAACACAAACATCATGCTCGTATTACTAGTATCCAAGGACAAAACAAGTATAGCTAGGTCTCAGAGATGTGACAATATGCTAGAGAAGTCACTGATCTAAAATTGCAAATGTAGTAACATAGAACTCCTCTGCTGAAATAAGCTCTATTTAGTCCACTATATAGATGAGATGACATGGATAAGGTATAACTTAAACCTTGAAACATCTTCTTATCCTCCTTGTCGGATGCGTTTTTAGCCGTACCACGAATAGAGATGAACCCAAACTTAAGTAGCACTAACTGATTGTGAGTTTTAACACCAAAACTGAAATCTAGCTAGTACTGAGTAGATATTAGTAAATATGCAAACCAAGGATCAAAACAACAAATATGTAGAAGAGAGAAACAAAACAAGTAGACTAAGATTTTACGTGCTAGATCATCTCATTTCTAAGCCAAATCAAAGTTGATTCTACATCTGCTTCACAGCCACATATGAAAGCCTCTCTATTTTATTTGCTCTTGATGAAGACTGCATATGCTTTTGCCTTTTCTTGCTTGGTCACTTGCATTGTGCTCAAAACTAATATACACCTCTATTTCTGAGCCAAATCAAAGTTGATTCTACATCTGCTTCACAGCCACATATGAAAGCATCTCTATTTTATTTGCTCTTGATGAAGACTGCATATGCTTTTGCCTTTTCTTGCTTGGTCACTTGCATTGTGCTCAAAACTAATATACACCTTTTGATAGAGAAACCATTACCTTCAGCAACCTCCTTTTCTCTGGCTAGATGTGCAGATTCATTTTCTGCTTGCTTGGTCCTCATTTCCATGTATCTCCCCATCATATGTTCTATCTTTGCACTCTTTCTAGGCCTCTTTCCCTGTTTGTTTCTTGATGCAATAGTAGTTCTTCGATGTCCACTTCTTTCAACAGCTGCAACCTCACTTTCTTTGTCTTGTGACAGAGTATCTTGTTTGCACTTCTTTCAATAGTCGCAACCTCACTTGCTTGCCTCTCAATGGTTGAATCATTATCTTCATTTGGTACCTCATGAACCACAATGCTATCCAAGTCTTGTGCCTCATCGTCTACATCATGAATTTGTCGAAGGGGTTCTTCCTCTTGTGGTGACTCAAGAGAAGTGAAATTATAAGTCCCTTCAGCCAAATGACCTACATGATAACAAGGAAATAATAGTTGAAGAAAGAGTAGTTCCTTTGTAAACATTTGGCCTACTAGTCAAAGCAGCTAGTGTCATTGTAAAAATGGTACAACCAATGGTTGCCTATTAGAGACAATGGCAACATGTACTGTGTAATAACTTTTCTATATATTTGTTTTATAGGAAACATAAAGCATAACAGAAGAAAAACCCATACTATTGCATCTCTTGCAAAAATACAAGATGAGAAATTAAGAACCTTTTTTTTCCTGCTTCTTCGTTTTGTGTTTCTATTTCTTGTTCTTACTTTTCTAATCCATTTTCCTTGCTGGATGAAAATTTTAGACAGTGTTTAGGTAACTTACACTGGAATCCATTTTCCTTGCTGGATGAAATTTCTGGACAGTGTTTAGGCACTACTTACACAGGAAGCTTGAATACATAGGAGAATCTGTGATCTATTGATGATGATGCCATGGACATGGCTATACTGCCAGGGGCAGGCCCAGGCCTAGGGCCATGGCTGAAAGGTCTTGATGGCTAGAGGGGGGTGAATAGCCTAATAAAACTTTCTACAAAAAGTGCTAGATAATTTAATTAGCAATAACAAATAGCGAGAAGCGAGTTTTGCCTAGCCTATGGAGTGTTGCAAGCCACCTATCCAAAAGACAATTCTAATATATATATATATATATATATATATATATATATATATATATATATATATATATATATATCACTCAACCGCATAAGTCAAACCGCAAGAGGAAAACGAGAAGGCTACTCTACTCAAGCTACTAAGCACTAGAGAAAACAACTAAGTACTTGAAATGTAATACAAGAGTAGGGTAAGAAATATTTCACCGAGGGGCGATGAATTGAACCAACCAATCAATAATTCCAAGTGATGATATTCAAGATAACCAATCCATCGAGACAAATCAATCACAATCAATAAAATGAAGACACAATGATTTATCCCGAGGTTCACGTGCTTGCCGGCATGCTAGTCCCCGTTGTGTCCCCCTACACCACGTGGTTCGGTGGCTAATCGGTATCACACACTAAGCATCTCAAAAGGTGCCACAAGAACCTACCAAATGGCAAAAAGTTCTGACACGAGCAATCCACTAGAGTTGGAATTCGGCGCTCCGCCGGGGAACCACAACCACCCCTCACAACAAGCTCACTGGAGCTGGCCACGAACAATCACCGACACGTGCCGGACCTCCACCGCTGCTCCAAGCCGTCTAGATGGTGGCAACCACCAAGAGAAACAAGAATCCCACAGCAAAAGAACACCCAAGTGCCAACTAGATGCAAACTCACAAGCAAATGCACTTGAGATCACTCAATCTTGCTTTGATTAGGCAAACAAGCAAGGGAGATGAGTGGGAGGGGATGTGCTCAGCTCAAAGGAGTGCTAGAATGATCAACAAGCCAAGAGATGCTCCAAAGGGCCGGCCAACACCTATTTATAAACGTACCCCTTCGAATAGAGCCGTTGGGCAGTTGATTCTGCTGCAGTCGCGCTGACCGGACGCGCTGGTAGCACAGACCGGACGCGCGAAGCTCGACCGGACGCGCTGGTCCCGTAGCTGACAGGACGCGCTGGTCAAGCCGAGCAGCACTCCAGCGAGTCAGCGACCGGACGTGCTGCAGAACTGACCGGACGCGTTAAACCCGGCGTCCGGTTTGAGTCCAGTAAGCTCCCACCACGACCGGACGCGTCCGGTCCACCGTGACCGGACTCGACACCGTGTCCGATTAGCTTTTCACTGATTCTGCTCCACGCCATGTTGACCGGACACGCCGGTCCCGTGAGGCGTCGGACGCTCCGGTTAGAAACCTTAGCTGCCCCTCACGCTGCTCGCTAACACTGACCGGACGCGTCCGGTTACGCTGAGACCGCGTCCGGTTCAGCGTCCGGTCACTTCTGTGACATCCATTCCCCTCCGTTTCCTCGCGTCCGGCGCAGTGAAAAATAGGTGTTTCATTTCCCGAAAAGCGCTGAATCCCGCCTTGCAAGCTCGGCGGGAGGGAGATAGGAACCCAAACCCCTCTCTACCACTCAAACTCCACCGCCTTCGCAAACGTGCTAACATCACCAAGTGGTCATCACCATGTGCATGTGTGTTAGCATTTTCACAATTATTTTTGAGGCGTTAAAATAGCTCTCCACTAGATCTAAATGCATATGCAAATGAATCTTCATCTAGTGGCACTTAAGTGATCAATAGCCCCGTAAATTCCCCTCTTTATAGTACGGATATTGATCCTAAATGTGATCACATCCTCTAGGTGTCTTGATCACCAAAATGCAAAACCCTATTGATACCTTTGCCTTGAGCTCCATAGGGTTTCACCTTGTTCCTCCTTCACCATGGCAAGCACTTGATCACATCACCATTGCTTGATCCTTGCTTCACCATGTCATTGCACCAACCACACCATAGCTACACACATTCTTATGCATATGTGGTTAGTACTTAGGCATTGCCACTAATTGCCAACACCAAACATAGGACTTTCAATGGCCCTAGTCGCGGCCTAGATTTTCTAGGAGCAGGTCTTAAGCTTTGGCCCAACAACGGCCAGCAAGGAGAAGAGTAGGGCAGACCGTGGAGTCGCTCGGTGCCTCGGTCGCTCATGCCGTCACGGTTCATGACTCTTTTGCCTCCCGCTTGGCCGCTTGTATCAAGCGCCACTACTCCCGCCTGCCGCCTCCCGCTCCACCCCGCGGCGGCGCGGCCCCTGCCTGCCGGCGGCCGCTGTCCCCCTCGTAGGCAAGGCCAAGCCTCACGCCTCGCCCCTCGGCTACCGGAGCCCCCCTTGTGTGAAGCCGTGAAGGTATTTCTTCAGTTCTTCTCCTTATGTTACATCCAGCCATTTAAGATACAAATGCATAGTAATCAATAAGATTATTTTTTGGCTGTCCTTGTTCTTATTAACTCTTATATCTTGTCCAAACTAGGAGTTGTTATTGACGACATGGAAGTGGAAGATGCCAATGAACTAAATCATCACTAGCACTAGGTATTTAGTTATTTTCTAATGTTCCATGTTTTTTTCAGAGAATCATGTACTTACTGTACCATACTTTATTGCAAACTTTCCTTAAGAATATCTATTATGTATATAGTCATATACACTATGGTGTATCTATCGGCGTTTCGCAACTGAAAATTGGTGCTAGTCTTTGGTAAATCCTGGGTCTGCCACTGTATACTGCTATTCTAGAGATCTATCATTTCGATAGTAGTGGTAAAGTTTGCTTGGCATTTTAAGTGTTGGATGTTGTTTCAGAGAAACATAGCTAAGGTATCCTAACTGAATGGGATGTACCCTGAGAAATTGCTTGCCAACGTAGTTTCAAAATTTCAAAAATTGTTGGGATGTCCCCTGAGAAATTGGGGACAGAGAAATTGTTGGGATTTCAAAATTGTCCGGGAAAAGTAGCAATTTTTTATTCAGAGACCCAACTATTTTATACATGCAACACTTAAAGATTCAAATTTCACTGTACAACTCCATTTTGTTCATAGCAATTTTAGAGACGGCTTCTAAAAATAGGAGTTGTGCATGCACGCGCCGTCACAAGTCACACGATTTTTCATGTGAAAACACGCGCTTCGTGCCTGCAGGGGATCTAGCCTACTCCCTCTCTCTCGCTTTGACTGTCGTTCTGGCAGTGCAGTAAATTGTCCACATTCACAATTTCTTCGATGCACCCGGACACACGTAACGTCACATTCAAACAATCTTTGCAGCACCAGACTGAAAGCTAAAACATCAGTCAAAGCGGGACATAGGGAGTATGGCCTTAGGCTTCACGCGTATCTTGCCTAACCAATCGACCCATAAGTCACTTGTTCATTTGAGATATTCTTTCTCCTCATTTTATCTTTATCGATTTTGAAATGAATATTTGGGACCCTAAACAAATTCAAATGAAAAACTTGTCCACTACAAAGTTGTGTAAATTTTTAAGATTTGCAATTTTGGTTTTGATTGTTTCTCCACCTGAGGTCGTTTGAAAATTTTGAATATCAAATGTGAGAAATTCAAATGTAATTTTTCTTAGATAGATGATTTCATATGAAAAGGTTGACAACTACAAAGTTGTATAACTCTTTACGATATACAACTTCGGTATTGGTCGTTTATCCATCCGAGCTCGTTTGAAAAAGTCGAATTTCAAATGTATACAACTTCGGTATTGGTCGTTTCTCCAACGACTTTTTCAAACGAGCTCGGATGGCACAATCAAAACCAAAATTGCAAATCTTAAACATTTATATAACTTTGTAGTGGACAAGTTTTTCATTTAAATTTGTTTAAGGTTCCAAATATTCATTTCAAAATCGATAAAGATAAAATTGAACAAGTGACTTATGGGTCGATTGGCTAGGCAAGATACACGTGAAGCCTAAGGCCATACTCCCTATCCCGCTTTGACTGACGTTTTAGCTTTTAGTCTGGTGCTGCAAAGATTGTTTGAATGTGACGTTACGTGTGTTCAGGTGCATTGAAGAAATTGTGAACGTGGACAATTTACTGCACTGCCAGAATGACAGTCAAAGCGAGAGAGAGGCAAACGACTTTTTCAAACGAGGTCGAATGGAGAAACGACCAATACAAAAATTGTATATTGTAAATAGTTATACAACTTTGTAGCTGTCAGCCTTTTCATATGAAATCATCTATCTAAGAAAAATTCAAATTTCATTGTACAACACCTATTTTGGTCATTTCACTGTACCAAAACCAAAGTTATAACTCTTCAAGGTCTATAACTTTAGTTTTGGTCGTTTTTCCGTCCAAAGTCATTTAAAAAATTCAATTTTCACTGTACAACTCCTATTTTTAGAAGCCGTCTCTAAAATGATTTTTAGATATAGCTGAAAATAGAGTCATCTCTAAAAGCACGAGCATTTCCAGAGGCGGCTCGATTCGGTCCGATTTGTAGACTCTTGCAAGTTCTTTTAGGAGTTTGTTTTATTCTTTCTATTACTCCCTCCGTCTCTTATTATCTGTCGTCATTGGTGTACGTACCATAAATTTGACTCGATTTATAGAAAATACTTGTAATATTTGTATCTCCAAATAAATTTATTAAAAAACTAGATTCAAAGACCTTTTCAACTATACTAATTATGTACCATAAATATTAATACTTTTTTTAATATATATTTAGTTAAAGTTATTTTTTGAAAAACGTAAACGACAGATATTTAGGGACTGAGGATATGTCAGTTCCACTAAAGTAACAAAAGCTGATTAGCGAAACCGATTTAGGCCATGTTTAGCTCTAAAAAAATTTCAAGATTCCCCGGACACATGCATAGAGCATTAAATATAGATGAAAAAAAACTAATTACACAGTTTGGTAAAAAACCAGAAGACGAATCTTTTAAGTCTAATTAGTCCATAATTAAATACTAATTGACAAATACAAACAAAAGTGCTACAATAGTCATAGCCAAAGACAAAAATTTCACGAACTAAACACACGCTTAGTGGAAGGCATACTCGTCTCTTTACTGCATTAATCTTACAACACCGTCACCTCTACTCTTAGACTTTACTGTATGTGTAACCTTACTGCAGAGGAGAGACGATCGAGTGATCGACCAACATCACAAATTCACAGCATATGGGAAATCCAGCCACACCTCCCAGAGACACCAGAAAAGAAAGTTTTTCATTCTGCAGCGGTCTAAAGTCTAAACAGACACGCATTTTTCACAACCACAACACCAATAACAATAAGCACGAGGAACACACACGTACTAGAAGACAGCAGCTTAGAGCATGCAAGATCGCGGTGGCTGTCGCAGGCGCCGCGAAGGTAAATGCGCGATCAAACTCTAAGGAGGTAGATGCTGAGCTCCGGGCCGCCATTGCCGCCGGTGCTGCTGTCCGGGTTCATCATGTAGAATGCCTCCGAGTCGCGGGAGCCCACGACGCGCTCGAAGCGAGCGCGCATGTACATGACGTCACCCTCGCCACCGCCGCACGCCGCCGGTATGACGCCCGCGCCCATGGACACGGGCTCCAGCGCGCGCAGCACGCGCCAGTCCGCGGCGCCGCACTCGCGCCGCACCGCGTACCCACAGCCCTTGCCGTTGCAGTACGCGCGCCACGCCTTCTCCTCAACCAGTTTCCTGCAGCCGCCGCCGCCGCCATTGGTCGCGGCCGCGGCGCAGGAGGCGCCCTTGGCGCGGTCACACTCGAGCGCGATGCGGACAAGGCCCGAGGCCATCTCGCGCACCAGCGACGCCGTGGGTGCGGCGAGCTCGAGCAGCAGCGCGGGGCACGCGCGCGGGTCCACCTGGAACGCGAGGTGCACGTGGCCGCGGCGGTGGCCGTAGAGCGTGCCCGTGAGCCGCGCTCCGAGCCCGACCTGCCGGTGCCGGCCGACGATGGCCGCGGCGAGCGCCGTGCGCAGCCGGGAGACCGCCGTGCGGCACTTCTTGCTGCGCTGCTTCGGTGGAGGTGGCGCCTTGGGCGGCGGGGACACGAAGTCCTCCGAGTGGAACGACGGGCAGGTGGAGGAGAACGCCATGGCCGACTCGTCCTCGTCGTCGGCCTCCGAGCCCTTGCCGGAGCCGTCCTCCCCGCCGCCGGCCGCGGCGCCATGGCTGCTGCTCTTGACAAGAACAGGCCACTTGAAGTTCCTCCGGGAGAAGGAGAAGGAGGACTCGTGGGGGCTCCTCGCCATGATGGTCCTCATGGTTCCTAGCTGTGGGCGAGAGTGTGGTATTCCCTCCTAGTCCGTGGTCTCCGAGTGCAGTGGGACGGAGGCTTTGTATACTGGGAGCGAGACTGGTGAGCAGAACCCACCAAACTGAGCACAGCAGCAGGCAGGGGAGAAGAGAGAAGAGAAGCGCGAGAGCTTCTCGGCTTGTCTTGTTCCCGGCGGCCTGGCTCTGCTTCTGCTCTGATGTGTTGTGTTTTCATGTGGAAAAATGGAAAGACAAGCTGCAGATTCTGGCAGGCTGTGAGCAGTATAGTGTTCCGGTTTAGGCCTGGGCCGGGTTTAGATGCTAAATTTTCTCCTAAATTCTACTGTGTAAAAAGAAGATTTTTCATCACATCAAAATACCGGCACATGCATGGAGTACTAAATGTAGATGAAATCAAAAACTAATTGCACAGTTTAGTTGTACTTTGCGAGACGAATCTTTTGAGCCTAATTAGTCAATGTTTGGACAATTATTACCAAATACAAACGAAATGCTACAGTGCACTACAGTGTTGCACAGTAATTCCACGGCCTGGTTTAGATTGAAAAAAATTTCAAACTGATGAATAGTACCACTTTCGTCTTATTTGATAAATATTGTCCAATCGTGGACCAACTAGGCTCAAAAGATTTATCTCGTGATTTCCAACTAAACTATGTAATTAGTTATTTTTTATCTACATTTACTACTTCATGAGGTCCAAAGATTGATGTGATGGAAAGAGTGAAAAAATTTCAATTTTTAGGGTGCATGTAAAGAAGGCCTTAGCACGCCTTCGTTTGACAAACGATTTTTCCATTTTGACAGGTGAATAGTTTACTGGTAGAGTACTGGTATACTACTATAGTGTTCAGGAGCCAAGATGTTCTGATGTTGCGGTGGACCTGTGGTAAATGTACAAAGCTTGTTCCCGTTCACGGGATGGATCCAGATGTCTGCGTGTTTGGTTGTTGCTAAAGTTTGTCATGCCTAATCTTGAGCAAACTGTGGCTGCCACATAAAATGCGACGAATAAAATCGAAACCATACTTATAATAAAATTTGGCACGAAAATGGGTTTGACATGTGCGACATGGTGCTAAGAAAGTGTGGCACACTCTAGTTGTGGCAGTGAACTAAACAACTGCCGGAAAAACTACGTCATGACTAAGCTTTGGCATGGCAAGTTTGGTCATGAACCAAATAGACTGATATTTGTATTTTTTTAATGTTAATATATATATCTATGTTTATATCTAATTTTAATATGGATGCTAAATGGATATACTCGAATTCTTTATCTTTGTAATTATTCTCTATCTATATTTAAAAAAATACGTAATATCTGACATTATTTGTATGTAAGACTTTGCTTCGGTTATTTCATTCCCCAGACCCCACTCGTGTGGGAGCCTCTGGCACTGGGTCTGCCCTTTTTTATGAAGAATAAAATACTGAGTAAAATCATCTAAAACTTATATCTATGACTAATGAAATGTAGATGATAATAATTTAATATAACAGATGGTAGGGATCATTTAAACTATTTTAATATTCATAAAGGTTAAGTTTAATTTATGATAATTTTGTAACTCATATTCATTGTAATATAAAACTATCAAAAAAATATTTATGATAATTTTAATATTATTGATGATATAAAGGTTAATTCCAATTATCTTTAATGTGGATAATCATATTAATACGAATTTTTTATTATACATAAATTTATTTATTGATAAATATTTATATGTATTGAAATATTTATGTAAATTTTAATTGATTTTCATATATTTGATTATTGAAATATGTATTAATATATATATATATATATATATATATATGTTGTTTCTAGGAGTGTCTTTTTTATCTATAGGCGTTAGAGCAACTCCAAGAGAGTTGCTATTCCTAATATGGAGTTCGGTTTAGCCTATTTGCAACATAAAATGGCCTCCAACAGATATTCCATTTGAGATTGTAAAATACCCAGCCATGTATCCCAGCTTTCTCGGTGGCTAAATATAGCTAGTTGGCACCGCTTGCCATCACGCTCGCTTGCGCCGATTCCCTTGCGCTGATTGGCCAAGAGCCCAGGATGGGCCTAGGTGCCGTGCATGTCGCTTGAGTTTAATCCAAGCTTATTGACGTGGCAGGAGGTTCAATAAATAGAGAGCCAGCTTTAGACAAGCCGTTGCCGAACCTTGTCATTTTGAGAGGCTAAATTATTTTAGAGAGCCAATTTACATATCCAAATTTAGCCATACTCTTGGAGTTGCTCTTATATAGTCATATTTTAAATCCTTACAGGCATACTGATACGGCAAGAAAAGAGAACAATACGACGATGCAATACGAGTAGTACCGATCCTAGCAGGGAATGTAGGTGAATTTCCGGCTAGCATTGAGTGACGAAATTCAATCAGTTTGGTGGCCCAGTGCTGACTAGCAATTGAGCGTTTGAACAAACTGTATCTTTACTGGGGGACAAACTCCTTAATCCAGGTACGGGCGTAATTATGCAAGCATGTGTGTCGCTCTCTGAAAGCCAATTCGGCACATGGTGCCTTGGAGTGTACCGACTCTTTGTCAGTTCTGATCAGGAGGTTGACAAGTTAACTAAGTACGGTTTAGGAGCTGGTCCTCAGCAGTAACAGAGATTCCCTCGGCAATCCAAACTCCAAAGGCACCTGTACTCCCTCCATCTCTAAATATATGTCGCCGCGGATGTACGTGCCACAAGTTTAACTCGATTGGTAGAAAATACGTGCAACATTTGTATCTTCAAATAAATTTATTTAAAAACTAGATTAAAAAATCTTTCCAATTATACTAATTATGTACCATAAATATTAATATTTTTAATATATATTTAGTCAAAGTTTTTCTTAAAAAGCGGAAACGATAGATTTTAAGGACGGAGAGAGTAGGTTAAATTTGGCCTACCCGTGTCTGGATGTCGTCCAAATGCGTCCCAAATGTGCTAGCATTTATACAAGAGCTACCCTTCCACTCTGGACCAAAGACATGCATTGGGCTGGCGGACTCTCTTGGGCCGAGACGACGGAGATGGGTCGGAGTCTTGTGTTGTCTGATCGGAAACATCAGAGCACTCCTCAGCATCCCAGAAACACCAAGACATTTCCTTGTGCACAAGAAACCCAGGCCCTTTCGCTAAAATTTGGCTTATGCTGATGCTTTGTGAGAGAGAAACACCGTTTGTACACTGAAAAGTACTGCTGAAGCACTTCTCTATCTATCTACATCTACATCTAAAATGAGTCAAAGCAATTTTTTTGTCAGAGTCAAAGGATTTCGTCCACCCAGGGATTGGTGACAAACACCCAAGAATATTTCTAGAATAGCTAAAAGACCTCGAAAGGTAGAATCGCTAAAAGACCTTGCAAAAGGGAAGACTAAAATGGCAAAAAAAGCAATTACATAGCCAAAGGTCCCCTCGTATAAATACCCCCTCCCCATGTACTTTTGGCGGCCAATGATAATGAAATAAATCCGGCATGATGCCTCTTTGAGCCATATGTACCATTCCACTACACTTGTGTCGAGTCTCCCTGACACAACACCACTGAAATGCATAAATTTTATGGGATAGAAATTGGAATAACTCTTCGTCCCTAGAGAAAACGAAACATTTCTATGAAAAAAAAACAAAAAGGATAGAAAGGTAGAAACAACTCTATAGAGCATGTCTAGTGTTAAATTAGGTTGCTGCTCAACGATTACAAGGCATCTACAATGGTGTTGAGAGCTTGAGAAAGCAGGAATCTGATAAAATTCAACACAGCTAAAGACCCAAGCCCATGTCCAACGGAGGCCTCCTGAGGCGCCGGTGCGTAGTGGAGTTCTAAAGCGGGCCGATAATGTAAAGAGCGGTAGAGGTCGACCTAAACTAACTTGGGACGAGTCCGTTAAGAGAGATCTTAAGGAGTGGAATATCTCTAAGGATTTAGCTATGGATAGGAGCGCTTGGAGATTGGCAATCAACGTGCCGGAACCGTAACCTCTTTTTGTCTCACTTTATATCCTTTTTTGTGTCTCCCTGTTTCTCGTCTCTTTTGGGTTTCATCTCTAGCCTACCCCAATTTGCTTGGGACAAAAGGCTATGTTGTTGTTGTTGTTGTTGTAAAGACCCAAACCACAACCAGGATTTGTTGGTCAACTCAGATATCAATAATATAGAACAACTAACACCGCTGTGATAATACCTCCATCCCAGTTGACTCTGCCAACCAGTATGATCAGCTAAACATAAATCAATATCAGAAGTAGCCGACGCCCTTGACTTCACCTAACTTTGGAGCATTGGTGTCATTACCCAGAAACAAGAGACGACCTGTTACATGACAATGTCATAATCTGGTAGGCATAAACACCAGTACAAAATTTCAACATAATCTGTCCACATGAGACCTAACATTACTTTGCATGAGGAAACAAAAAAGATATGAAAAGAGAGCCAAATAACTTATGAAAAGAGAATCAAATAACCTAGGTTCTGAACGCTGCGAAACCACCTACACAAGGGTTTACCGCCATGAATATTTGAAAAATGAAGGATGATGCTTAACTCAGATATGAAACATTTGTGTGGTCTCATTGTATTAGTTCATATCAACTTGGAAGTGGTTCTACTATGCTTTTCAAGTTTAAGTGGATTAGATTAAGAGCTATTCCACATGAAACATTATCAAATGTGTTATCACATGAAAGAATTAATGAAAATATCAGGTCTCAAATTCCAAGATATATGTGTTTTGGTAATCTTCAGGAGTGCCTTACCGTTCCAAATTATAAGTCGCTTTGACTTTTTTGGTACATCAATTTTGTTACGTATCTAGATATAACGTATGTCTAGATACATAGCAAAATCTGTGTACCAAAAAAATCAAAGCGACTTATAATTTGGAACGAAGGGAGTACTAATAAAGTGAAAGAGAACATCTCCAAGATTCTTGGTCTACTATCTTTATACCAGCACATTTGAGACAGAGATGGAGGCATGTCACATCAACAATTAAACTCACAATTCCAAACAGTATAATATTCACCAACTCTTCATTGTTTAAACATAGGTAGGACAGGAGGAGATATACCCAAAAGATAAAATTTCTATATTATTGCTGGAATGTGATTGACCATCTATGCAAATGCTTATATTGTATTTGCCGCTGGCATGAATATAGGTGCAGATGAATTTCTAAAAGTAGTAAGTTGTGGGTGTAATAGTTCCTCATTTTACTATATTCCTTGATGATATACATTCATTGAAGATTCTAAAATGTTCCCCTTCTATTCAATAAGGAAATGGTAGTAAGGACAAGAGAGGGAACTAGTTAAAACAGAGCCATGAGGAATAGATAAGTAGAAAATTTAATCATGGCCTACAAAAGGCAATATACGCTATAAATGTAAATTGATAGTGCAAGAAGCATACCACTTGAACGCACAGCTATTTCTCTTATGCGTCTAACCAGCCCAGTAATTGGATCACAGAACACTTTGGTCTCAAGATTTCCTTCCAAATAGAGAACAGTTCTGAAATGTTGCAATCGATGCATATTTGAATGTATCAGCATTTCTTAAGGTTAGAAAATCAATCAACCTAATTAATCAAACTGATAAAGGAACTGTGAATCTTATAAAACTATAATAAAACTGAACAATGCTGCAATTCACCAAACGAAAATGAAATCCACCCAAAACATGAAAGTAGCCACTAAATCATGTCAATAGAAAGTGAACTAAAAATAGTTACATATGCAATTATCTACAAAAAGAACCCTACACTCATTTTTCCCCAATCAAATAACGTCAGTTATAGGCTGTGTTTAGTTCCCCATTTCAACCAAAAATTTTTGGGTTTTGGCCATCATTTTGCAAAATGGAACTAAACACCATGCAAATTTTTTTGGAAAAAAGGTATCCTGTCACGCGCCTAATGGAGGGGCCTGGCCCCCAGGCCAATGGGCCAGGCAAGGCCCAAAGGAGGGCGCTGGGCCAATGCGGACCTGGCGTGAACAGTACCCGCGGGTACTGTAGCGTCGCGGTACTGTTTGCCCGCGCACCGTAGCACCGCCGCCGCCCTAGGTTAGAATGGATAGGTTTAGATTGCTTCGGGGCTAAGTCTCCTAGGGCTATAAATACATGGGCTATGTAACCTTTCAATCTTAAGCAAAAGTTTAGGGTTTATCCCTTATCCCCTCTCCCTCTCTCCTGCGCCTGCCACCTCTCCTCCCTCCCCTGTGCGCCGCCCCCCTACTCTCTTCCTCACGCCGCCACCACCACCCTCAGCCCTAGCCACCGCCCTACACCTCCTCAACCCCGGGGACATGTTACATCTGGTATCCGGAGACCAACGTGCACCAGCTGCCCCAGAACCTCGACGATGAGCTCGCCGAACTGGACAAGCGCCTTTACGCCGCCGAACGCTTATTGGAACGCCACCAGATTCCTCCGTCAACTCCAATTCAACCGGCAACGATCACTCCAACAATCAACATCGTCGACAACGAGGATGCTCCGATCACCATCGTCGGGGCTGCCACCACCGCCAACAACAGCAGCAGCAGCCCGCTGCTGCCCGACGATGCTCCGATCATCAACCTTGGGGCTACCATCGCCGCTAACAGCAGCAGCAGCCCGCTGCTACCCGACGCCGCCAAACCCTCACTGCTTGCTGCACCTCGCAGCGAAGATGTAACCAGCCACGTCGCTGCCAGCCATCTCCACAGCGACCTCGCCAACAAGATTGGCGACAATGACGACGAGTATCCACGCCCTGAGAAGATCCCCTCGGCTACGACAACAACAACGACGCGGCCAGCACTGCAGCCACCAATGCTGCTGTGCCCACCCTCGCTTGGCCGGCGCCCAGCCAGCCCCGTGGCTGCCCAATCAGCCCCGGACGACATCCAACTTCTACAGCCGGTCTTCTGGCAGCCAGCACAGCAGGCGCCCACACCT
This sequence comes from Saccharum hybrid cultivar R570, assembly GCA_038087645.1. Lineage (NCBI taxonomy): Eukaryota > Viridiplantae > Streptophyta > Magnoliopsida > Poales > Poaceae > Saccharum > Saccharum hybrid cultivar. The sequence goes on from JAQSUU010000113.1 coordinate 37,674,210, forward strand.
CCACCACCGCAGCCGGCCATCTGGCCACCAGCGCAACAGGCGCCCCATCTACATCTCAGAAATGCCTGATCATGTTGTCAACGCCACTACAGCCACCGCTCCAGTCCACCGTCACAACCCGGCTGACAACCCCGACGTACGTTGGCCACATGGATCCATCACTGCGGTTCTCCGGAATACAACTCCTCGTCAAGCTGCAATGCCTCCCTGCAGATCAACACGTTCGGTATGTAGCTTTTCAATTGACAGATGCGGCGCAACTATGGTTCTTCCGCTCAACAGGGCATGAGCCCATGAACGAGTGGGCGAACCTCACCCAACGCATCCTCCACAACTTTGTCCCGTCCATCGATCGGGAACGCTCGGCGACCTCGCTGCGCCTCGACACACCGGCACCGTGAACAACTACAATTTCGTAGCATACGTGCTGCATGTCGGCATCACCAGCAAGCTTCTTCAGATCACCCTCCTCATCGCTGGTCTGCCAGATCCACTCCAGGAGCATCTCGCGCCTCCAAACGACAACACCACAGGAGCCATCCCCAACATCAACGCCAACTACGACCACACGGCACAGCAGGACGTGGACACCCCATTGGGCAAGATGCAACGCGACTCGGCACCACCTTCGGCAACGACTCTGACACCCCCCACAAAGGCGCCCGTTCCACTGGTCGGCTACAACACCGGACCGGCCGTCCACCCCGACGATATCGACATCAACGTTGCCCGCTCCATCGGCCTCCTGGAGCACCGCATCGACACCACCTTTATCGTTGGAAGCGGCAACGAAGTGCCTTGCCGAGCAGCGGCATTCACTATACCGCTCCGGATCGACGCGGAGGTCTTCGACATCGACGCCTACCTCCTTGACATCGGCAATGACATCGACATCATCCTCAGGACACCTTGGCTAGCAAGCCTTGGCCGCCTCACATGGGACTTCTCCACCCTGCAGCTCTAGTACCACCGCAACAGCAACCCCATCACCTTCACAACAGCACGTCCACAGCATACTCCAGCAACAGTCCTCACCCTTCCTACACCACCGCTCGAGAGGATGGACCGCCACGTTGCACCACCCACACGCAATGGGATGAACTGGGCCAGCCGAGCTTGACGCCCAAACACCCTTGACCACCTCGACTCGTCCGACATCACCTTCGTCAACCTCCGCCAAGCCGCTCTCCAGCAACGGGAGCTCCGCATCATCACCCTCGCCATAGCCGACGGCACGGCAGCGCCAGCCTAGTCCATGGACCAAGGGCTGATCTTCCTCAACGGTCGTCTTGACATACCTACCGCATCATCCTTTCTAGCTGACATACTGCAGGTGATGCTACATGTTGGACCAAGACGCATGGAACTACTGGCGCTCGACTCGCACCTACCTCCGTCTACAGCACACGACAATGGTGCACCGACGAGCATCCTCCTTGGGCGCACGTGGCCCCAGGGCAGCACGGTGTCTACCACCACCGCGGTCTTCATCGACAAATTGGGCGGACAGTTCATCCGCGTCGACAACGTCTACATCGCCCTACGCCCCGACTGCGACCTACACCGCCCTTCACCGAATGAGTTTGACTTGGGCCACTTCATGTTTGGCACGATGTTAGACTTGACGACGACCCTGCCGACACGCTCAAGCGCCACGATTTGGCGTCGCATCCCCACCTACATCACACCCGTCAACGACAATCGCGTCCACGACTTCATCACCCCACCCCGACAGATGCTCCACTTCACCGTGGTGACCGCCGTACCTCGACCACTCCTCGTGACAAGCCGCCAAGCAGTAGGCGCCGACAACAACACGGGCTCACACAACTACTTCTACGGCTACATCGGCAACCTCCTCTATAGCTTCAAGTTTGACATCCACCGCACCATCAACAACGTCATCCTCGCCGACCCAGTTCAAGGCAGCCTCCACATCAAGGTTGAAGGCACCCTGCAAGGCGACGATCTCCCCTCTGACGGCACCACCACTTGGATATGGTTTCAGCGCGAGGACGCGCTGACTCGAAACGGGGGAGGTGATGTCACGCGCCTAATGGAGGGGCCCGGCCCCCAAGCTAATGGGCCAGGCAAGGCCCAAAGGAGGGCGCTGGGCCAATGCGGACCTGGCGTGAACAGTACCCGCGGGTACTGTAGCGTCGTGGGTACTGTTCGCCCGCGCAAGGTAGTGCCGCCGCCGCCCTAGGTTAGAATGGGATAGGTTTAGATTGCTTCGGGGCTAAGTCTCCCAGGACTATAAATACATGGGCTATGTAACCTTTCAATCTTAAGCAAAAGTTTAGGGTTTATCCCTTATCCCCTCTCCCTCTCTCATGCGCCTGCTACCTCTCCTCCCTCCCTGCGCCGCCCCCTCCTCTCTTCCTCACGCCGCCACCACCACCCTCAGCCCTAGCTGCCGCCCTACACCTCCCCAACCCTAGGGACGTGTTACATATCCATTCTCCATTTTGGATTTTGGCCTCAAGAGGGGGGAGGCCAAAAGGCCAAAAAAAAACCCTCACCCACCCCATGAAAAATTTAGCATTTTGGATGGAACTAAACACACCCATGAAAATTTTGGCATTTTGTATTTCATCATTCCAAAGTAGTTGGCATTTTGCATTCCATGGGGAACTAAACACAGCCATAGTTTGAAATGGAGGCTAAAGGACTAATGCTATCCTCCCTTTTTGCATCAAGTTTCAAAGCATGACACATTAACCATGGAGGCAAATCCATACTCGATATATGGCAACCAAATGGGAGTAACCAAAGCTGCCCTCTTGCTAACTCCCAGCCATTCGGCTGAAAATTACATTTCTCTTGAAGGTAAATTCCAACAGCATTACTACAAGGAGGCAAGGGGCTCACCCAACCCAGCAGCATGACTACAAGGAGGCAAGGGGCTCACCCAGTCTTGACGTTCTTAAGCGCGACGGTGCCGAGGCGCTCTGGGTAGACGCAGACGCGGTGCCACTGCACGGAGCACCTGTCGGCGTACTGGTGCGGCTCCTCGCGATCCAGCGGGCGGCGGTTGTTGCGGATGCCGCCGGTGCCGAGCGAGAAGAGCACGACGGTCCTCCCATTCCGCAGCCGCTTCTGTATCGGCTCCTGCCCGACCTTCCCCACCAGTATCGCCTTCACAACCCCGCCAAAAGCACGAAACCACCGCGTGAGCTCAGATCAGCTGGCACCAAATAAAACCCAAAATGGGAGGAGGGGAGAATCAAGAGCTCCAATCCAACCTTGTAGATGCCGGGATCGAGGCCGTTCTCGAGAGGGCGGGTGGTGTCGGGCGGGCGCGGGCGGTTTGACGTCTGCTGACTGCCCTGGTCCGCGGGGGGCTGGTCGTGCTCGTGGTGCTCAGGGTCGGACTCCGCATCGGATCCGTTGAACGAAGGGGAAGAGGTTGAGGAATTGGGTGTCGTGGTGGTGGAGAAGGAGCTGAGTGGGGACGACAGGATGAGGCGGCGGGACAGGATGAGGCGGCGGGCGAGGAGGGAGGCGGAGGAGGCCGCCATGGATGCACGCCGTGAGGAGAGGAGAAGCAGAGCGGAGGGGAGGGAAGAGGCAGGCAGGAATCGTCGACTCGTCGACGGCGGTAAAGCCTCTGCAAAACCTAGCTGTCACGGGTCAGGTGGACGGGGCCGTTGTATGGGCCGAACTGTATCGCCACGGTGGGCTGGGCTGTATCACCTTGGTGCGCTACTTTGGAAGCGGATTTACATTTTAAAGGCTTCTCCTATCCTGCCCCATCAGTTCGTGCAGATAAAACGCGACGACAGTCCCGTCATGCATGTTTCTCCTTCGTTCCTCCTCCGAATTTTCCCCCGTTCCCAAGGCTAACACCTAACAGGATCGTTGTACACTCGATCGCACGGTAATTTGTGAATAACTAGCACGGTAGTCGCAGGACGCTTTGGGCTGTTGTATTGTTTTTTTTAGCGGGCTGTTGTATTGTTTATTAGGAGTACATGACATTTTGGGACTAACACACGACAGAACTATTGTTGTACCCGTATGAAACTACGTACACCATATAATAATTATTAGTCTTGACAGAAAGCGTAGCCCTCATTGAGATTGAGACCGCGACACATGATCCATGACCGTTCAAACACAACGGTAATGCTATGAATCGGGCGTACGTCCACCCAAACGCTCTGTCGTTCTTCTTCGTATCGCTCTTATCCGCTCGCCTGCCGCCTCAGAGCGCTCGGGCGCTGGCCTTGCCAGGCATGGCGCACGGCCACCTCCGAGTCGGTTGGCTATTGGCCCTGCCAGGCGTAGCGCGCTACCGCCCTCTCCAAGTCGCGCGGCTGTGACCTCCCCGCCGCCATGCGACCGATGCCTCCCTTCCGTGACGTGCACCCACTGCTGCCGGCCCGCCGCCTACAAAGTGCTACTGGGCCACTGCCTCCGGTGAACACCACACAGCGACGAGCTTCAATTCTGTCGAGCAGCAAGGAGATGTTGCGTTGAAAGCGCAAGTTGCGAGAGTATGTTTCAATCGCTTCAGATGTTTCAGAGGTATGTTGCAATTGTTTCATATGGATGTTGCAAAAATAGATCATGATGTTGCACATGTTGCAAGAGTATGTTCGAAATGTTTTCAGCTATTTCAATCTTCTGTTGCAATAAATGTTTTCATGTTGCAAGTTACAAATGTTGGAGTGCGGCGTGTTTCTACTGGGTCGTTTGGTCCTGTACGATGAAATCCTATCCATTGGTCGTAAGGACGCCAGCAATTTTATCTGGTTCCGTACGAATTGTACATGTGGTTGTCTACCCTGAACATTAAGGCTGGGCATTCGGGTTACCCGAAAATTTCGGGTCGGGTAATTCGGGTAGTTGGAAATTCGGGTACTGAAAATTGCTACCCGATTTTTGCCCCGAAAAAACATTACCCGAAATTTCGGGTACCCGATAATTCGGGTTCGGGTTCGGGTTTTACCCGATATACCCGAAATTGACAAAACCAACCATTTTTGAAGAATTCAAGTACCATTTTAAAGCAATAAACAATAGTCCTTTAAATCGTATCATGTCTTCATATCAATTACCAACAAATCACTTATCAAGTTAGTATAAATCTACATTAATTCATGCCAAATAATATATTTATATGGCATTGAACTACCTCATGTCTTCATGTTAGGAATAGAAGATCAAATATTTAAGATATTTCGGGTCATTCGGGTAGTTCGGGTATCGAAAAACATTACCCGAATTACCCAAACTAATTTCGGGTTTTTACGATCACTATCCGAAATTGTGATCGGGTAATTCGGGTTCGGGTACTTCGGATCCGGGTTCGGGTAATTCGGGTTCGGGAATTGGGTATCGGGTATTTTGCCCACCCTTACTGAACATTGGTACTAACACATGTGCACCTTGACCCTCTCGTATCCACTATTCTCGTAACGTTACACTACACATCCAATGATCTATTGATCTGGACTCTGGAGAGACACTCACAGCTCAGACAGTCTCGCTGGCGCGCGACTGATTGATGCTAGATCAGTAGCAAGCACAGTGACACTGCACGCAGATGTGCATGTCCTCCGGAAACATCTCGTCAGCTGCCTCTCGTGCCATTGTCCCACGCACGTCGAGCACCGCCATGCCGTGAGCCCGGCCGGGCCGCCGTCGCCTCGGAGGCTCGGACACGCACACGCGGCACGCCAGATCGATCGTTGGACACTTCCCATAGCATAGCGCGGCGGCGCGGCTGATGCAGCAACTGCCGTACCTACTTGTGTGTGGGCACGGTCTGGTCTCTGGTGGGGTACGGAACTACGGATGCCATATACTACAAGTACATATGTAACATATACATGCATGCATTGCTCGGATTTGGCATCCAACGACGACGGATCACACGCCCGACTCCCGCACGCACGTCCGGTTGTTTTACGTCATCGATCATTTGCCTGCTCCGCTGGACTGGTATAGAAAGCTGCAGGAGCGACGCCGACGTACGGTGCAATGCATGTATCCCGGCGACAACAGTATGATGGTGAGGCATGCATGGTCCAGGGATTAGGGATACACATGAAGCTTCTGTTGAGCACATTTCAATTAGTCCGCTGCAGGCTACATTGTCTGCGCGCGCCATCAGAAGCTAGAAGCCAGAGATGCCAGAAGCCAGATGCCAGATGCCAGATGCCATGCAATGCATGATGCATGGTCGTCCTCCTTGTAAGACGAGCGAGATCTGATCCGCAAGCGAGCGAGGGAGACCACACACAAGAACGAGACGATCGACGCCACGGCCCACGGCGGCCAGCGCCAGAGATCTCGGGCGGGCCTGCGTGCGTGAGACTAGGCAATCAGAGACGACGGAGGGCACGGTACATCACCGGTTCACAGCACAGCGCAGCACGCCATGTGACTAGAGATAGCTAGCTAGCCTCCGTCGACAAATCACCCGCACCTTTCTCTGTGTGTTTCCGTGAGACGACCCTGAGTACGCCCGCCCGTCGCCGGCCCCACGCCATGCATGCATGCATGCACGGGCACGGCCTAGGCTTATGGCATGTGGTGGACTTGGTCCCCGGCGCCGGCCAGCCAGTCCGGCGGTCCGGCCCTCTGCCATGCGCCCATGCCTGCCTAGTGACTACCAACCACGCTTCTTCATTTCACTCGATCCTAGCCTGCGACGTCAGCCACCCCGCCGCTAGATAGCTCCTCCAATTATAGCCGGCTGCACAGTGATCTGCATCTCTGCTCCATAGTCCATAGTCTGATACCCAGTTAAAACCATTATCCATCAACCCGTGTTTTAGATCACGAAAAGTTTGTGTTTAATACATTCGGCTAACAAAAATGTACTTAGCTTTGCACACACATTTTCTCTTCGTTCGTTTTCTAATACAAAACATAAATATTCCATCCATCGATCCTAAAAAGGGTACAATTCTAGATATGAACAAGCTAATTTTTTTAAGTTCAACTAAATTTATAGAAGATACTCCCTCCATCCCAAATTATAAGACGTTTGACTTTTTTGATCCCAAGTTTGACCACTCGTCTTATTCAAAAAATCTGTACAAACATAGTCAAATTTAAGTCATTCTTAAGGAACTTTTATTAATATACCAAACCACGATAAAAGAATTGATATTTTGCACAAATTTTTGAATAAGACGAGTGGTCAAACTTGGTGTCAAAAAAGTCAAACGTCTTATAATTTGGGATGGAGGGAGTATATCAATATTTATGTCTTCAAAAAGGTTTACTACGAAAATATAATTCATGATTAATTTAATGGTACTTATTCGGATAATAAATGTTCGTATATTTTTGCAAAAAAAATTGGTCAAATTTAAAGTTATTTGACTGTTCAAAAAGGAAGAACTGCACTCTTTTTGGACGAGGGAATATATACTCTATAAGCTTTAATTTGTGGTTATGATAAACTTACCAGATACTCTATATGTTTGTTCCATCCATACATATCTAAAGTATTACTCCATACATAGCTAAGTTATGGTGGTTCTTGTTGCAACTAGAGTTCTATATAGCCCACTATAGCTTTTTTGTACAGTCCACCACTTCGATATTGTCAATCATTTTGCTATTACTGCTAATATAGTTGTATAGCTCCACTAAAAATTGCTATTTGGCTTAGCAGCAAAGTATGTTTAGCACTGCTAATATTGACCAAGGCTATTCATTCCTTGCTCTTGATGACTAATCTATGCACCTTTGTTGCGATCTTTAATTAATAAATGATATAATGAACTACTCCCCCCTTCCAAATTATAAGACGACTTACTTTTCTAGATACATAGCAGAAGCTGTGCATATAGATAAGCCCAAAGGCGGATGCATGTTTGTAGTAGGGGGTGCGGCCACACCCACAAAAACAGAAAAACAGTGATTATGTTCAATTTTTCACCATATACACACCCATACGGTAAAAATATATGCAAGGCTAGCGCATCCCCCTTGAATTTGCTCTCGCTCCGCCCCTGAATAAGCCAACATGTCTATAAATTGGATTAGATGGAGTATTCAATAATTTTTGAATTGTTTGATTTTGAGCATTAAAGGAATATGAATGTTGATGGTAGCCGTGAGAATTGTTCTGACAAATATTACATGATGTACCAAGAAACATGTTCCCTAGAGGCCAGATCCATATACATGTATTTGAGTATTTATGTTCACAAAATTTCCCTAATGACAAAGTTTTTCTACATAATTTATTAAGAATTTTCATGTTTTCAACAAAACTGCTAAATGAATTTGCTGATGTTATACCTTGCAATAGGTCTTGTAGCTTATAGAGGAGGCTCCCACCAAATATCATATCCTACGATTTAAAACCTTGTATTTATAGTTTATAAACAAATGTTCTCCTAATAAACAATTATACTTAAACTATGTGACAATAACTTTGCAATTTTTTCTTTAAATAATTTTATACACTTTATCAAGTCATTATACCATATGAATACTAGTAATTGAATTCTAAGCACTCTTAATTTTTTTATAAAATAATACTACTAAACATATAATTCTTTGACAGAGGAAATTCAACGTCAACATCTTGAGTGTTACAGCGCAGAATAAAACAATTGTTTATGCCATTATAGTAACTAAGGATGGATTTTGGGACTAGAAACTAATTTTTAATAAAATGTAAAGGAATTTTTGAATAAGATCAAGAGCTTGAATGATTAAAAAATTGCAATAATTTATAAGATTAAAAGTTGAAAACCAAAATACATATTCATAATGTCACCAAAAGGGTGCAACAAGAGTTGATAGAACTTAAGCTAAGGTTCAAACTAAATACATATTTAAAACCAACATAGATACAATGTAACGGATGAAAACATGTAGAGAGTAATCGGTAAATTTTATCACAATCGAATAAAGATTAGGGTGAAGATAATTAATTTTGATTAAATTTATTCGCAAAACTTAAACTTTAATACTCATGTGCAGTATGATTCTAAGCCGTGCTGAGACATGGGTTTATGGGCTAGTATATATCCATGGCTACCGAATTGATGGCAAGTTTCTTTTTTTTTAATTTTGAAAGATTTTTTTATGATTTTTTATCAAGCCTTGTAAAAATCAATGTGAAAGTTTAATCGGGACCTCCAATTTAGTAACAGTATGATAAAATGTCCTATGGCCTCTTTGAATCCTGTTCTGTATGAGGATATAAAATTAGATCGCTCGGTCGTCGGTCGACCATGCTCCATGCATTAGGACTTCGCCTGAACTTTGCACGCCTGTTCTTTCGAAAGAAACTTTGCATACCAGTTCTGAACTTCTGAGCAGCTGGTGACCGATCTGATGAGACGCGTAACACAGATGCAGCGCTGGATTAGAGAGCGAAAAGATTGCAGGAAAAAATGCCGAGCCTGACCGCCTGAGTGCTTCAAAGTCTGATGGCATGCCGGACAGTTAGTAGAGTGTCAATCTAAATGGCCTAGGATTTGGACGTGACTGCACGAGAATTGGTCGTTGCTTCGTTGGCATGCAGCAAGGAGAGTCAGAGCTTACTCAGCGTCCTGTAAAACAAGTACTAATCCATTGCGAGACGCCAGAGTCGCAATCGGACACTAGTCTGGTGCAGTACGCATCATGGTTAATGCAGTTGTAGCATAGAGTGGGTGGACACTGATGTCTCTGCGTGCTACTCAGACCTCGTTTAGTTTCCAAAATTTTATATAATTTTTCGAGATTTCTCATTACATCGAATCTTTAGACGCATACATAAAACATTAAATATAGATAAAAAATAAAACTAATTACACAGTTTAGACGAAATTCACGAGACGGATCTTTTAAACATAATTAGACCATGATTGAACGCTAATTACTAAATAACAATAAAAATGCTACGGTACCTTTTTTAAAAAATTTAGTAAACTAAACGAGGCCAGTAGACGGGATTATCTGAACTGACGATGGTGAAACCTGATGTGACACCGATACTGCTACCACATTGGACCGATCAGCTACATGTTTAGCAGCAGTACATAGGAAATGCTTATCAAGAGTTGGGGACAGCACACGGCGAATATATATTTTTTTTTTTCGTGGAACGGCCTGGCCGAGTGGTCAGGATCTTCCCCTGGGTGGTGAGAGTTAGAGTCCGGAGGGACTCACTCTTTATTTATGTCTTCGGCTGCAGCGACTAGGGAAAAAAACTCCTTCGTCTACCCCACATCTAAAGCATAGGTCTATGGTCAGCCCATCTAGCAGAGCTGCGGTGCCGCTATATATGGGTGGGACAGGGTTCGGAGTTTTCTCGATCTACGTGAGAAAATCTTCTTCTTAAGCCGGAATACCCGGGCTGTCTAACCACCACAGATCAAGTTTTTTATATTATATTTCTTCATCTGCCATTTTTAGCCTGGCTCTAAGGCTGACAGCGCATAAAGTCCATCAGCCATGCAAGGATACTAATTAATAGGAAAAATAAATCAAAGATATTTATGGACATTCATGCAAAGGAAGAGAAAGATTAACAAGGGCCCTGTTCGGCAGGCTGTTTTTTTGGCTATAAGCCGGCTGTGGCTGATTTGCTGTGAGAGAAAAACACTGTTCCACGGCTGATAAGCCGTGCTGATAAGCTCAGCCGAACAGGGGGAAGATGTCATGCAAGTAAACTAGTACAAAGAGTGCGCCTCTGCGCGTCTGGGTAAACAGTATGGGTGTGATACACTAAAATTATATGAGAAGTTAATTAAGAGTAATAGGCAAATATATACCTAATTGAACATACTTTATGGAACATAGTTTTGTAGCTGACTAATTATACATTATGTTGGGGCGTTGGTGCAGAGTTCTTTAGAACCGTGCACAATAGGCGTACATAGCACTATTTAGGGCAACTAGGCAGGGCCGTGGACAGATGTTGGGGCTATATACCTTCTGTTCGGCTGAGCTTATCAGCACGGCTTATCAGCCGTGGAACAGTATTTTTCTCTCACAGCAAATCAGCCACAGCCGGCTTATAAGCCAAAAAACAGTCTGCCAAACAGGGCCATAATGACATCATTCAAGAAGCGCTAAGTAGAAGCTGTGGCGCAACAGGAAAGCTTTCTTTCCAGCGTAGCCGCTGATGGTCCGACGTGGATCTTCTCAGTAGCTTGGTTCACGATCAGAGAGGTCGCCGGTGTGGCGGTGTAAGATTGTCAGCTGCATAGAACAATATCCACCATCAGATGGATTTAAAGCATACGTTCAGTAGGTCTGTCACATTTCGAATCTTATTCAAATCGCCTAAACTATCACTTAAGAAAAACACTACAAAAAAACATGAGACAGGTTAATTGAATGAGGAAAGGCCAAATTAGGAAGGAAAAGGGCATAACCTCAGAGTCTCAACATCTGAGGACATTCCCGTAGCATATGTAGGTGAATCATAGGTCCAAGAATTATGTGTAGCTGGAGGAGTAAATATTGGCGGAGCATCTATAGGACGTTTTGGGAACACCACACCTCTTGTCTGCAGCAAAGTTCATCAGTTACCTAAGGTAGTTGCAATTAAAAGGATTGTTTGCAGAAAAGGCAGAGAGGCAGAAATGGATCTATGCAGCTGTGCCAACTCAAACAAACAGAATTTGGGAGGAAATGGTACTCAATACTCTACCTGGGAAGATGCCACTCAAAATCTCTGTTGCTTTGAAATATCCCATTGTCTCTCCCTTTTCGCATTTGCACATTCTTGTCCTCCTAGAAATGAGATAAAAGGGCAGGGACCCAAAGAAAAGTAGAAAGAGAGCGATTTTTTTTTCAATTAACATGTTTTTTAGCAGCTTGCTAAGATCAAATTCGCCCGAAAGAAGGGGATGCTTTGCAATAACAACACTGCCAATGCATGTTGAATGCAGGACATGTTTCTGAAACCCTGCAGAGTGGTAACAATATTTGGTGAGAACATCCTGCATATTATTCTGGAAGTAAATTCTAAAAGAGATATTGCCTAAAATTCTAACATGGATGTCAGCTTATTATAGGCAGTGACAAAACAAGAAAGGAATACAACACAAATAAACTAAAATGGATCTTTGTAGAACCAAAAACTATGGCATGTCAGCTGATCCAAACAATAATTTATGGTTTCTCATTGCAAAGGACTTTGGAAAAAGTACTTACAAAGGAAAAGGTGTGTTGTGGTATGAACAAAAAATTTAGGAGAAAGCACTGTAGCATCGGTAACAGGAGGAAACGCAATGTTCTGAGTGACTGTTTTGTCAGTGCCAAATTCTCCAAGTGCAGCAACCATACAATCTATTAATTCTATCTAATAGGTCAAAACATGCACATGGTTTTTCCCTCAAAAAAAAACATGCACATGGAATGTCAGTTTTAGCATTGTAGGTATCTTCGGTCCACGTCTCAAGCTGTTGCTCAAGGTTATTTCATACTAAAATGATGCCTTCTCAAGCAGATCACACCTTGAGATTATATGAGCTTCATGCAATGCCAAAAGAAAATAGCAAAACACCCTAGACATACTTATTAATGTATTGTCACCCCCTACCTTGTCTTTTTTTTTTAATTTGTCCACTTGCTAATTTCAGTGCTGCTGCAACCAGTTAATGGGCAATCCAATAGCATAGGTAAGCATTCCGAAGGCATAGGCACAACTGTACTTGTTATTAGTAGGTACCGAAACAAATACATTTTTTCCTATCTAATCCAAGCATAGAAAACTGAACTAATATGAGAATGGTTGTTTCCGTCTGCATTGATTAGTTTCACTCTACAAAATCACCTTTACTTTGGCAACATGTTTCAGAGGCACCATATTGTTTTTTAGTAGCATAGGTGTTATGGAAGTCTATAAATAATCACATCCAAATTTGTTGAGTACAAAAGTAGAGCAAATTGGCACTACTAACTACAACAAAATCACCATTTCTACAGGAATCAACTTCAGGGCATCACAGAAATAACCAAGCTGACTTTGTGGAAACTCGAAAGATTGGTCTCCACCATTAGTTTTTTTCCGTCTCATTTCATTGATTCCATCGACTTTTTGTTAGCAATGCTATTCTTACACACTGGGCATCCCATTAGATAAATTAATGGGCCATGAATAATAAGAACCTGCGGACCTAAGGGAACCAAGAGGAAGAAAACACTGCAGTATAGTTTGAAAATTTATTCTCTCAATATCACAGTAGGCACGTTTGCTATGTCGTTTAGTTTGGTAAATAGTTTCGTCCGAGGAGGAAACTATGTTCTTTTCGTTGGAAGCGAAGGACATGAACAAGGGAGCAGACCATTAATTCGAAGGCTAAATCATGCAGTTATCTGAACATGAATACAAAGACCTGGAAAGAGAACACCTTGAAATTTGCCATTCCTCCACAGTGTGCATACTGTTGTCGGAACCCACAGTAGAGAAAGAACTACTGCAAGCAAGAATAAGGAGCAGCCTTTAGTAGTTTTTTTGCTGATGCGTTGCACCACACACTTGGTATATGCAGTCGACAAAGAAACATTGCAAGAAAGAATAAGGATGCTGTTTTTTAGTGGCTTAGTCAGCCTTATAGCAAAAGTGACAGCTATTAGAAAGTTAGTGACACCATCAAGAAATTAAAAAAAAAGACTGGCTATGTGAAACTGAACCTATATCAGCAGTGCGCATTGTATAGATGAAAAGGACAAACAGATCTTGTAAATAGATCAAATTGAACAATAGCAGAAATAGGTTGTGTGAAGCAGAGTACACAATAAATCTTAGAGAGATAAAAGAAACATTTAGACTGCAAAGCTGCATTTATTCTTACCAAGAGTGGTTGTCGAACCTTTTTCCATGCCATGCAACCATGCACCCATTACACTAATCTCCAATATTGTTAGCATGTGTTTCTGCAATAGGTATTGTTTTTACAAATTTAGCCAATATAAAAGGAGCAGGTCCTTCTGATTGTTGCAAATAATTAGAAAAATCTTTTGTACCCAAGGCAATTGCAGATAATTGTATGTCCTGTTCCACAAAATAGCATGATGAAGTAAACCAAAATCTATTAGTTGGTATAGAAAACAAGACCTTCAGCCGCTGCCGCTGAACCAGACCTCATGCCATCCCCTCAGTGCAGGCTGGTGCCTCTACACTTTGGTGCTGCCTTGCAACAATCCAAATGTGAAGCACCATTGTATGAATAATATACAGAAATGGCTCTATATTAGTGCCCTTTAACTATACTTATTACTTTGGTGGTTGCTATGCGCTAGCATACAATAGAGACCTGCAGAACCAAAGCTCAATTTCTGTCGTTTTGTGTAATCCAATGAGCAAGATGAACATGTCTGTCAGCAACGATGCTAACATCTTGTATGCTGAAGCAGCAACAACATCAGCATGGAACTGAATGTGTTGGAGTATGTGTATTAGGCCCATGAGGCTAAGGCCCATGTGGCCCATGTAGTGTTACCTATATAGCTACCCTTCTAGGGTTAGCTCTAATCAATAGAGACAACACTTCCAACATGGTATCAGCAGCCTAACCCTTCTTCTCGCCCTCTCCAGCCGCCGGCCACCTACAGGCGCCGCCGCCCAGGCCCGCCGCCCACCATGGCCGGCCGGCCACCTCCCCCTCCCCCTCCCTCTTACTTCCAAGTCTTCCCCTCTCTCCCTTCTCCGTCCTGGGCACAGGTTGCCTCTCCCTCATCAGCCGCTGCTCCCCTCCAGCCGGTTCCAGCCGCAGGCACCCTCCCAGCCGCCGGCGCCCTGCTTGCCCCAGCCGCCGGCGCCCAGCGGCTCCCAGCCGCTCCCCACCGCCGGTGCGCAGAGCGTCCAGCCCCTTCCTGCTGGAGCCGCGGGCGCCTTCTCCCAGCCGCGCCCCGAGCACCTCCCGGCCGCCGCCCTCCTTCCAGGCCTTCAGGCCGCTGCCCGGCCGGCCGGTCTCTCTCTAGCAGCCCTCACCGCGCTTGCTGGTTTCACCGTGGGGGGCGCCACGGCCGTCCAGCACCCCTGGCCAGCCGCTGCCCTGACCGCGGTCGGTGGTGCGGCCGCCGGGGGTCACTCTGCGCCGCTGGACTCCGGGGAGGTGGTTGGGGGCCTTCCAATCACCGCCTCCGGGAATCTCGATCCGCCTCCGGTGGTGACGGACCGGCCCGAAGCCGCTACCTTTCCCGGAGCGCGCCCCGACTCCGCCCTCGCCGCCGCCCTCGTCGCCGCCCGGGCTGCCGCCGCGGAGGGGCAGGCCCGGGTGCGCGCGGCCGCCCTCGTGTGGGAGCACGAGCGCGACGCGGCCGACGCCCTGGCTCGCCAGATCGCCGAGGCGGAGCGGCTCCTCTCTCCCGCCTCTCCGGTCGCTGGGGCCACTTCCTCTGTCTTGCTGGGTCGCCGTGTGTCTCACACCGCCATCCTCTGGCACGACCCGCCCGACCCGCTCGTGGCTCAGCTTCACTACCAGGCCGGGGGGGTCCAGAACATTCGCCTCCTCGTCCCGGTCATCCTCGAGCCGGAGTCGCCCTCCTACGCCCACTGGCGGGACCTAGTGCTTCTCACTCTTCGCCGCTACGCCCTCGACGACCACGTCCTCGTTGACGCTTCGGTCGCCGTCCAGACCCCGTCGTGGCTTCGTCTGGACAGCATCGTCCTCTCCTGGATCCTGGGGACAATCTCTCTGGACCTCCACGACCTCGTCCGCACCTCCCCTGACGCGCGCTAGGCATGGCTCGCCCTTGAGGGCCAGTTCCTGGGCAACGCTGAGGCCCGGGCTCTGCGCCTCGACGCGAGCTTCAGGACCTTCGTCCAGGGTGACCTCTCCGTCGGCGAGTTCTGTCGTTTGATGAAGGGCATGGCGGACTCCCTGGGGGACCTCTGGTGGCCCGTGGAGGATCGCATCTTGGTCCTCAACATCCTCCGGGGGCTCAGCGACCGCTACGCCCACCTCCGGACGTGGATCACCCGCCAGAGGCCCTTCCCCACCTTCCTGGAGGTCCGTGACGATCTCGTCATGGAGGAGCTCACGCAGGGCCTCCAGCCGGGATCCACCACTTCCACGGGGTCCTCGTCCTCCTCGACGGCCCTGGCTGCTTCTTCGCCACGTCCGTCTGCTCCACCGCGGTCGACCGCTCCACCGCCACCGTCTCTCCTGGGTCCTCCTCCCTCCGGGCCGAGCAGAGGTGGGGGCGTGGTGGTCGTTGTCGCCGCGGAGGGGGTCGCGGGGGCGGCCGGGGTGGACATACCCAGGCTCCGGCACCTGGTGGGCCGCAAGGAGGGTACCATGGCCCTCCTTCCAGAACCCGTGGTCCGGGCGCATCTCCATGTGGCCCTACCACGCCCCCGGGGCCGACTCGCGTCCACTGGTGGCCATGCTCACCGGAGCTCCTCTTGCTGGTCCTCCACCCGGCGCCTTCCCTGCTACGGCGTGGACTCCACCCTCTGGGACTCTTTCGGGGGCCGCCGGATGGGACCAGGCGGCCCTGGCTCGCTCGTTCAGCACCATGGGCCTGACACCTCCGGTCGGACCCGAGTGGATCGCTGATTCGGGAGCCACCTACAACACCACTCCTGACCCCGGTATACTTTCGTCGCTCCACTCTCCCTCTTCCTCTCTTCCTTCGTCCATTATGGTCGCAAATGGTTCTTGTCTTCCAGTCATGTCTGTGGGTACCGCCGGTGCTCATGGCTCCTTTCGTCTTCCTGATGTTCTTGTTGCTCCTTCTATGGTTCATAACCTTCTTTCTATTCGTCGTTTTACAGCTGACAATTCTTGTTCTGTGGAATTTGACTCTTCTGGTCTTACTGTAAAGGATTTGGATTCCCGGCGTCCTCTGCTCCGATGTGACAGCACCGGGCCCCTTTACACCCTTCGCTTCCCGGCGGCGGCTCCTTCGTCTTCTTCGCCGTCCGTTTTGTCAGCTGCCTTCGCCGCTTCTACTTCCTCTACTACTTGGCACTGGCGCCTCGGCCATCCTGGACGTGATGCCCTGATACAACTCAGTCGTAGCTCTGGTCTTCCATGTACTCGAGCTCATGATGAGCAACTGTGTCATGCGTGCCAATTGGGCCGACATGTTCGTCTTCCTTTTTCTAGTTCTTCTTCCCATGCGGCCCGCATTTTTGATCTTGTACATTGCGACCTATGGACATCTCCTGTTCTGAGTATTTCTGGTTATAAGTACTATCTTGTGGTTGTTGATGATTTTTCGCATTATTCGTGGACATTTTCCCTCCGTGCGAAATCAGATACGTTTACCACGCTCCTTCACTTCTTTGCTTGGGTGTCTACACAGTTCGGCCTCACCATCAAGGCCGTCCAGTGTGACAATGGTCGCGAGTTTGATAACTCCACCTCCCGAGCCTTCTTCCTGTCTCACGGTGTTCAGTTGCGCATGTCTTGTCCATACACCTCTTCGCAGAATGGCAAGGCTGAGCGGATGATTCGCACCACCAACGACACCGTGCGCACCCTTCTGTTTCAGGCCTCTCTCCCTGCTCGCTTCTGGGCTGAGGGCCTGCACACCTCCACCTACCTTCTTAACCGTCTTCCTTCCGCTGTCTGTCCCGCTCCCACACCTCACCACGCCCTCTTCAGTACCCCGCCTCGGTACGATCACCTCCGTGTGTTTGGATGTGCGTGTTACCCCAACACCGCTGCCACTTCTTCTCACAAGCTAGACCCTCGCTCCACGCTGTGTCTTCCTCGGGTACTCCCCGGATCACAAGGGGTACCGGTGCTTTGACCTTACCTCCCGACGGGTTCTCATCTCTCGCCATGTGGTGTTCGATGAGTCTGTCTTTCCCTTTTCCAGCACTACCACCCCTCCGGTCCCTGACCCTCCGTCCCTGTTTCCCACTGACCCGGTGGTCTAGCCACCTTTTTCGTGGTCTCCTGCAGGTACTGCTTCGCCGAGCTCCTTGCCGGCCTCCTATCCTGGCTCTCCGGTGGGTCCGAACCTGTCGTCTCCTGGCGCGACCTCGCCCTCTCCGGTTGGCGCAGACCCGGGGCCTTCGTCCCCCGCTTCTGCCCCGGGGGGGGCCGTGCCGGTCGCCGACGCCGGATCCTGCCCCGGCACCTCCGTCGAGGTTTGCCGCGCCGGTACGGGTGTACCAGCGCAGGCCGCGGCCGCCGCCGCTCGCGGTCCCTTCTCCGCCGGGGACATCGACACCACCGCCGTAGTCCCCGCCGACTCGTGGTGCCCCGCCGGTCTACCACCCGCCGCTTCTTCACCGACACCCGCGGCATGTTCACCCGATGGTGACACGGCACGCGGCTGGCACACTGACGCCTCGTGCCCTCGCGGCTTCGACCGGCGACGCGGTGGTCTCCCCGGTACCCTCTTCCGTCCGCGACGCCCTGTTGGACCCTCACTGGCGCCGTGCGATGGAAGAGGAGTACACCGCGCTACTTGCCAACCAGACGTGGGAGTTGATGCCCCGGCCGCCAGGCTCCAACTTCGTCACCGGCAAGTGGATCTGGACCCACAAGCGCCGGGCCGATGGCTCTCTCGAGCGCTACAAGGCTCGATGGGTCCTCCGAGGTTTCACTCAGCGCCCGGGAGTCGACTACGATGAGACCTTCAGCTCGGTGGTCAAGCCGGCCACCGTCCGTACCGTGCTCTCGTTGGCACTTGCTCGGTCATGGCCGGTCCATCAGCTGGACGTCAAGAATGCCTTCCTCCACGGCCTTCTTACCGAGACAGTGTACTGCAGTCAGCCAGCGGGGTTCATCGATTCCACCCGTCCTGACATGGTCTGCCGGCTCAACAGGTCTCTCTACGGCCTCAAGCAAGCACCTCGGGCGTGGAACCACCGCTTTGCTGCTTTCTTGCTGACCCTGGGGTTCGTGGAGGCCAAGTTTGATATGTCACTGTTCATCTACCACCATGGGGCTGACACTGCATATTTGCTGCTCTATGTTGATGACATTGTCCTCACTGCCTCCAGCGAGCCACTTCTCCGCCGGATCATTGCCACTCTCCAGTAGGAGTTTGCTATGAAGGATCTGGGTGAGCTCCACCATTTCCTCGGTGTCACTGTTGAGCACCGTCCTGCTGGGCTACTTCTTCACTAGAGGCAGTACACTCGGGATATCCTAGAGCGGGCTGAGATGACTGACTGCAACCCCTGCTCCACTCCGATCGATACTCAAGGCAAGCTGTCCGAGGTTGAGGGACCCCCGGTGGCTGACCCCACTGCGTACAGGAGTCTCGCCGGGGCCCTTCAGTACCTCACCTTCACCCGGCCGGACATCACCTATGCAGTTCAGCAGGTCTGTCTTCATATGCTTGATCCCCGGGAGCCTCACCTCATGGCTCTCAAGCGCCTCCTCCGCTACCTCCGGGGCACGCTCGACTACGGCCTTCTCCTCCACCGGGCCTCCTCCACCGACCTCGTCGTCTACACCGACGCTGACTGGGCGGGGTGCCCAGACACTCGCCGCTCCACCTCCGGCTACACCGTCTTCCTGGGCGGCAACCTAGTGTCATGGTCGTCCAAGCGCCAGCCGGTGGTCTCTCGGTCCAGTGCCGAGGCGGAGTACCGCGCCGTTGCTAACAGCGTGGCGGAGGCCGCCTGGCTCAGGCAGCTGCTTACTGAGCTGCACACTCCGCCCTCCCAGAGCACACTGATCTACTGCGACAATGTCAGTGCGGTCTACCTCTCCATCAACCCCATCCAGCACTAGCAGACGAAGCATGTCGAGATTGACCTCTACTTTGTCCGTGATCGAGTGGCCATGGGCGAGGTGCGGGTCCTACATGTTCCGACAACCTCCCAGTTCGCGGACATCTTCACCAAAGGCCTCCCGTCCTCGACCTTTGCTGAGTTTCGCTCCAGCCTCAACATCACCGGTGGCTAGTTGCATCTGTGGGGGGTTGTGTGTGTTCTTTCTCTTGTTCAGCCTGGAACTCCGCTGCGCCGGTAGTTCAGACTGCGGGGGGTGTTGGAGTATGTGTATTAGGCCCATGAGGCTAAGGCCCATGTGGCCCATGTAGTGTTACCTATATAGCTACCCTTCTAGGGTTAGCCCTAATCAATAGAGACAACACTTCCAACAGAATGGACCAGAAAACACAGGCAACAGATTTAGAAAAGAAAGGAATAGACGATATGGAACAGAATGCATACCATTCTAATAGGAACTGCAGAGGCTGAGTTGTTGGTACATTTCAGGGTGACACTCTTATTTATCAACTATGCCTTCAGCCTCTGGGAAAAGCCGCGAAATAAGTACAATTAGTAGACACGTATATGTGAAAAGAAATAGAAAACTAAAAGGGGAACTTTAAACGTGAAAAATAGAATTCAAATACTCTGAGAACACAAATTTGTCAGGTCTATTGCAAGAAAGTTAAGGAAGTACATTTACACAACCTGAGCACACGTAAAAGAAATACTACCTCCGTTTTCGTTTACTTGTCACCGAATTTTTACTGTAGCATTTTTGACCATACGTTATTTTCTACAAAAGATTTTTAGATACATCAAGTTTTCATATATATGATTCTTTATTGAACATACTTCATTAGTGTTATATATATTAAAGTATCTAAGATTTTTAGAAGAAAAAACAGATGATCAAATTTGCTACAGTAAAAGGTTGGTGACGAGTAAACGAAAACGGAGGGAAGTACAAAACACAATTACAACTAAGTCGCACAGACCAGGCAATAAATAAATTCATATTTGCTCATGATACTAATGAAGGCAGACTTGTCCAACCCAAACCCAACAACAGAGAAAGATGGAAGTCCAGACACGAAAGAGCTTATAGAATTTTCGTTTGAGTAGAATTTAATACGAAGGTCCTAATGACTAGAGGGGTGGGGTGAATAGCCTATAAAGATTTCTACAACAACACTTAAGCAAAGTGGTTAGAAAAATATGAGGCGAAGCGAATGTTGCGCTAGCCTACTAAAAATGCAAGCCACCTACCACAATTCTACTTTCTATAGTCTCTATACACACAAAGGCTATGTCACTACACTAAGTTAGTGAGCTCTCAAAGGCTAACTAAAGAGCCTCACTAACCACTAGACACGACTCTTGTTTGCCCTCAAAACTAACTACACTAAAGGGTTAAGCTACACTATGAAATATAAATATAGGTGAAGGATGGAGTGTTATACCGCCGTATAGAGAAATGAGCCAATCACCAATGGAGCCAATCAATCACAAAGAATGAATACCAATGAAGACCAATCACCTCGGAATCAAATGATGACACAATGATTTTTTATCGAGGTTCACTTGCTTGCCGGCAAGCTAGTCCTTGTTGTGACGATTCACCCACTTGGAGGTTCACGCACTAATGCATCACACGCCAAACCCGCAACCGGGTGCCGAACAACCAATACAAGATGGGGATCCACAAGCCAAGCGCAATCCACTAGAGATGTCTTTCGTGATCTCCCACGAGGAAGGCTCAAGAACCCCTCACAATCACCACGATCGAAGCCGGAGACAAGCACCTTCCTCCGCTCGACGATCCTTGCTGCACCAAACCATCTAGGTAGCGGCAATCACCAAGAGTAACAAGCGAAACCCACAGCAAAATACAATCACCAAGTGCCTCTAGATGCAAACACTCAAGCAATGCACTTGGATTCTCTTCCAATCTCACAAAGATGATGAATCAATGATGGAGATGAGTGAGAGGGCTTTGGCTAAGCTCACAAGGTAGCTATGTCAATGCAAATGGTCAAGAGAAGTTTGAGCCGGCCATGGGGCTTAAATAGAAGCCCCTACAAAATAGAGCCATTGACCCTCAGCCAGTCAGCCCACGCGGCACGACCGGATGCACCGATCAAAACGATCGGACGCACCGCACCCTATGTCCTGTCACTCTCCACCGTCATGTGTCACTACTTCGAACTCACGCCGTCAGATCCCAACAGTCAAAATCTCCCACGCAGTCACTTTAGTTGCGATCGGATGTGCCAACGGCCGACCTGACTCTCCCGCGTCGCGGCAGGTCAGACGCACTCGCGCGCACCGCAACAAACGACCGGACGCGCCGATCGTCACCAGCGCCCACGCGTCAGGTCAAGTCCAGAGACGATCTAGAGGCGCCCAACCGCAACCTGACGCGTCAAATCACTTGCGACCGGACGCACCACCGCGTCAGATCAGTTTAACTCATTTGTGCGCCAAGTTTTTAGTTGACGTCACTATATGACAAGGGCGACCGGACTCACCTCCAGTGCATCAGGTCACAAACAAACTCAGCGTCCGGTCACAAGCCGAGAGTGCGCCTCACTGCGCAGAGCTGACCGGACGCGTAGGTCCAAAGTCCGGTCCTGTGTCCGGTCACAAAAAAGCGCCTCCTCGGCTTCACCAACTTCACCACCCTTGCTCAAATGTGCCAACCACCAAGTGTATCACCTTGTGCACGTGTGTTAGCATATTTTCACAAACATTTTTAAGGGTGTTAGCACTCCACTAGAATCTAAATGCATATGCAATGAGTTAGAGCATCTAGTGGCACTTTGACAATCGCGTTTTGATACGAGTTTCACCCCTCTTAATAGTACGACTATCGATCCTAAATGTGATCACACTCACTAAGTGTCTCGATCATTAAACCAAAAAGCTCCTATCAAGGTTCACCTTTTCCTTGAGCTTTTTGTTTTTCTCTTTCTTCTTTTCCAAGCTGAGCACTTGATCACCATGGTCACCACACCATCATCATGATCTTCACCACTGCTCCATCACTTGGAATATTGCTACCTATCTCATGATCACTTTGATAAACTAGGTTAGCACTAAGGGTTTCATCAATTCACCAAAACCAAACTAGAGCTTTCAATCTCCCCCTTTTTGGTAATTGATGACAACCTCTTTTACAAAGATATGAATTGAAATTATTTTGAATCTATGTTGCTTGCCCAAGCATATTTACCATGTGTAAAAGGATATGGACAAATTTCATGAATCCGAATTGGTAGCATTGCTCCCCCTATATATGTGCTGAGAGTTTGGATTGAAGCTTTGCACATATGCTTAGATAGTAAATATAGGATGCAATGACTACCAAATGATGTTAAGTGTAACACCTCGGTGTTACCGTGTGTACCAATGCACCTAAACTTGGCATGAGCATCATTTCTTTTGTTTTTGCTTAATGTTGAAGTGCGTAGAATCATTTGGTAATCCTAAATAGTTAATAAAAATGTTAATTGGAAAATTGACGTAATAACCGGATTGTATCAACTAAGGTTGGAAACTAATTTTTATTGAACAAGAATGTTATAAAACATATGTGCGAACCCTAAGTGAAATATGAAGTGCAAAGTGTGTAGATGTTATTGCAACGTGTGTTGTCAAGTAGTGCAATCGCTAGCTAGTTGTTCCAGAAGCTCAAAAAGTGAACTCATATTGTAACCCAGCCCTAGACTTAGTGTTTTCCAAGTCGTTTGGCAGTTTGGCAAGGCCATGTTGGCGAGTTTGTTCTGTGAAATCTAGTTCAAAGGTGGCAGCATGTTTTGGCTCGGATCGATAGCCTAGTGTGCCCTCTTTGTGTTGGAGAAGGTCGTTCGGTTTTTAGCCCAACCGTTTAGTCGTTGCTAAGGCTTTAATTTTTGTGCTCGCGTTTAGTCTCGGCTTGTTGGCCAGCCGGGCACGGTCGCCGCGGTGTTGCGCTCGTTGTGCCGTGCCGGGCTGTACCGCGTGCACGTGCGCTACCGCGCGGGTGTGGGGGGCCGACCGAGGCCGTCCCGGCCTGGCTGTGGTACTGTTGCATTTGGCCGCTCTGGTCGCAGCGCCGTTGCTGGCCTCACGCGTGTTTCGGTGCCCCGCTGCCACTTGCACCCTGTTTTGCTGCCAGCTTGAGTCGCCTATGCTGGCTCCTCTGCCGCTGCTCCGCCAGCCGTCACGTTCTGGCGCGCTGTTGCTGTTGACGTTGTGCAGTGATTGCCCCCCTCGTCGTGTCTGTGCTTGGCCGGATGCCGATTCTCGACGCCGCAACCGTGCGGGCCTGGGCGGTCGCGTGCAGGTGCACGCTACCGTGGCTCAGAGCTCACCGACCACCGCCCCACCTTGCTTGGCCCCGTTAATGAACATCGTGTCGCCTTAATGTTTCCCCACTGCGTTACCTACTCGGAGCCTAGGACTGTCCTGCCGCCTGAGCCGGCCACTGTGGCGACTCCCCTATTTCCCTTGCTGCCCGGCTGTGGACCGCTGCCGGTCCCGCCTCGCAGTGCTCGCCCCCGTGCCTTTGTGGCAGCAGCATCGCAGTGATCTCGCCCACCTCCCCGTACTCGCGATTGAAGTGGTGGAGCCCCACGGCCTCCAATTTTGGAGTGTAGGTCCGGTGACGCCATTACAGGGCGTTTCCCCCCTTTTTGTGGTCGACTTCGCTCGTCTACTTGTGAGCTCGTTTAGTTGCTTCGAGCGCTTCGCATCGAGCTCCCCTTCGCTGTGCGCCCTTTGGTTGGAGTTGTGGTGCCCCCGTTCCTCCAGTGACACGACCGCGTCCGTCCGGGGCGCCGCCGCACCCCTCGGGTCACATGTGGCCAGCTCGCCTCCGAGCAGCTCTCGGCTTAGCATCGCCTCAGCGGGGTTCGTGGTAAGTCACTAGTGCTTGTAGACAATCTTGTTTAGTTTGCCTTGGCCGTAGTTCACCGAAACAGCGACGCCGCCCCTTGCAGTCGTCCATCGTCATGGAGGAGTCCTTTGGCCGCATCCCCAGGAGTGGGCTTCTGCCCCAAGTCGCGCTTCGGTCCCCAGGTGAGCGTCTCCCCCTTAGCTGCGCGGTAGAGGCTCTCCGCTGGTCGGCGTAGCCGACCTATGCCGGTCAGCGCCGCGTCGGAGTGCGTGGGGACGGTCAGGGACCCCGTCGTGGTAAGGATGGGTTAGTGCAAGGGTTTTAGTGCAAAGGCACTGAGAGGAGAAATAGTAGTTCGGGGCGCAGGTTGTTTTCGGTGTAGTTCGGGGTGTTTTCTGCTAGTTCGCCAGCGCACGCGGGCTCCCCTGGCCGGGGGCCGTGTCCCGTGGGCCGTGTCGCGTGGGCTGCGGGCGCGCACTGTGCGCAGTTGGGCCGTGCGGCTAGGCCGCTTTCGCTTGGTTGCGGGCCGCGCCGAGGAATTCGATTTCTTTTTCTAGGAAATCAAACAATGGTTTATAAATTAGTTTTTGAACCAAACTTTAACGAATTTTAGCGACTTGTGGAGATGTCCAAAAATTGTGAAACCACTTTAGTTGAGTTCCTAAATTCATGATCTATCAAGTGGTACGTTCCATTCATGCGTTGCTGTGACGATGCTAGGTCGTTTAAATCGATGCATAAGGCAACGAGTATTAACGCAATCAATCTTGTAGAAATTTTTGTGGCAAATCTAGGATAGTGTTAGCCCTAGAAACTTTACAGTAGCTTCATGATGTCTTTAGATGCTTGCTGTAATTTTCATAGCCTTCAAATAGCTTGTTTGATAGGGTAGCTAAGTTCCCTAGTGGTGCTATGTGGGAAATCGGAAATCAAGAGATGATGTGCTTGTTAGTTGCTAGAGTTTGGTTAGATCAGTCAACCTTGTTTAGTAGAAATAATTGTAGTTTAGCATATTAGCCATTAGAATTAGCTAGTAGTAGTGTTGTTGTAAGAGCTACTGTGGTCACCTTGTTAATTGTCGTATTATCATTGCATGCATGTAGATCACGAGGAAGTCGAGTACGTGGCCGCGGAGGAGCAGGACTACGAGGAAGTCATCGAGGAGTACGAGGAGAAAATCTTCGTACCAGAGGAGTTCCAGGAGCCGCCCGCGACTGACACCTCTGACTTTGCACCTGCCCAAGGCAAGCCCTGGTGCATAACCCTTGTTTTGCAAATCTTTATATATTTAAATGTTGTGCATTTACGTTACAGGAATTTTATGATACCCATATATATATACCCATGAGTCTTACTAGTACAGGATCGCGTAGTTGCTTTGCTTAGGTTCATCGGTAGAGTGAGTAACCTGCCGTTACTCACAATAGAGAGTTACTCATATTATTATTACATTCTGGATAAAATGATGGAAAGGAAATGGCGACCGGGCAGGGATGTGGTATGGGTATTGGTGGGTGTAGCAAGTTGTGTCCCGCGGCCATGGGGCATAACTGGGTTAAACAGTTTCCCTGTCCGTGTTAATTAAGGACCGTTCGTTGCATGGACCCTGGTCAAGTCACAGATCTATTATCCCGAGCACATACTTGCTTATGGGAGCGGGAAGGCTTGTTACTCTCTTGTCATGGGCTCCGGCTCTTTCCGGACCAACTGATTGGAGGCGGGGATAGGAGGAGGTCTTAGCACCGCATTGAGGCCAGGCCTCAAGTGCGGGAGCTAGGAGTCCAAGTTTGGACGGGGACCTAGAAACCCGTGACAGGAGGGGAACGGGTTGGTCTTGCTTGTGCCTGGGGTACAAGCGAGGCGTGTGTTTTTGGGGTACCCAGCTGGGCACATTGATTCGTGAATCACCGTTTCTGCGTGACGGTACGGCTTGACTACGCTCTGGCATCGTAGTAAGAATTGGAAATTAAAAGATGGAGAAATGGTTTAGTTTTGCTAAACCCTTGCTTGATTATAGTCTAGGTGCTTACATAGAATATTGGTTAATGAGTAAAATACAGCTTCTAAAAGTTACAGAATTAAGGACACACTTCTAGTGCTTCTTTCCGCAAACAAGAAAACCACAAAGCCATAAAGCCTATCATAACCCTTGAGAGTCAGAAAGTATATTTTCCCAGTCGGGTAAGTCTTGTGAGTATATTGTGTACTCAGGGTTTATTTTACCCCTGTTGCAGGTGCACCTTGAGCAGATAGGCCTTGTGTGGAGGATTCTTCTGGTGGGCACAGACGGATTTCTCATTGCGTTCCGCTAGGCGTTATTTTATTTCCGCTGTTATTTTTTTATCGCACTCTGAACCTCTGGTATTGTAATAACTATTTCTGAGACTCTGTGTTGTATGAAATGGACTGAGTATTGTAAGTTTGTACTCATTATTGGATCTCGGGTGTAAAATGTGGATTGTTCGAGTTCTCCCGTCGGGTGTGCTCGACGGAATCATCTGGTTTAGCTCACTTTCAGGGCACTTAGTGTCTAGTGGAAGACAAGCGCCCCTGAAAGCGTGCTAAACTGGGCGATTCTGCCACATTAAGATATAAGAGATGGACCTTTGAAGCGTGATACCAATCAAAGTGCACCAAATATACCATTCTTAGCACAATTAGTAACTAGACATACACAAAAACTAGAAAACCCGCTAAGATCAACGTTAGAAGCAAGGGTCTAGTTTTCACAAGATAAACACAAGTCTAGTTACCAAACCTATGCATGCTAGTTTTTCATTTCATCATTCAATCTTACAACTAGCATACACCACACAAGCATGTCAATTGAATTTCAACTCGACAAATGCAAGCAAGCATATGAGAATGCACATTCAAAAGCATCATACAAGTTCATGAGCTTGCTCCCCTTACTTGTGTGCTCAAAATTTTAATTGATCCCCTTACTTTCATATTTCTTTCCCTTAGTGATTACTTTTCTTCCTATCACTTATATGTTTGTTTCTCTCTCCCTTTTTCATCAATGACCACAAAGATTAATTTTAGATTGGTTAAGTCAATCAATGGGGTGAGGATCATTTTCCCAAATTTGGTTTAATCTAGATCACTTGCCTAAGATATTTAACTCGGTTTGATCCAAGGACAAGCTTCTTCACACCTTCAAATAAGGGTTATCTTGTACCATGTTGAGTTAAACACTTATATCTCATTTTCTAGATCAAATACTAGGTTCACAAGCCCACAAATATGTCACATGCTACCACTAGATCAAGTCAAGCATAGAAGCAATAGTGGTACCATACAAGCATCAAATTCATTTGATTTTCATGAATGAACCATAAGACATGAGGAATGACTAGATGCACTAAATATGTCCTTAGAAAAGGATGGATGCATGCCAATCAACTTTTACCTTGGATTGCTCAAAGGAGAGGCATGTCATATAAGTGGGGGTGCATCAACACATATTTGAGAAATCCAATATGTTCAACTCATTCCTTAGCTTGCAAAACCTTTTCTCATCAAGTGGCTTGGTGAATATATCAGCAAGTTGATCTTCGGTGCCCACACTCTCAATGCAAATGTCCCCTTTTTGTTGATGATCTTTTATGAAATGGTGGCAGACATCAATGTGCTTTGTTCTTGCATGTTGAACCGGATTGTTGGTGAGCTTGATAGCACTCTCATTGTCACATAGCAATGACACATTCTTGAACTTGATTCCAAAGTCATTAAAGGTGGCCTTCATCTAAAGTATTTGTGCACAACAACTACCGGTGGCTATGTATTCGGCTTCGGCGGTCGATAAGGCAATACTATTTTGCTTCTTTGATGACCATGAAACAAGTGATCTTCCCAATAGTTGACATGTGCCCGATGTGCTTCTTCTCTCAACTTTGCATCCTGCATAATCCAAATCAAAATATCTAATTAGTTCAAACTTTGCTCCTTTGGGATACCACAATCTAACATTTTGTGTATGCTTCAAGTACCTCAATATTCTCTTTGTTGCTTTCAAATGACTTTCTCTTGGTGAGGCTTGAAATCTTGCACACATGCACATACTAAACATGACATCTGGCCTTGATGCGGTCACATAGAGTAGGCTTTCAATCATAGACCGATACAACTTTTGATCCATCATGTTGCCACTTGCATCACTATCCAAGTTGTCATTTGTTCCTATTGATGTACCAATGGCCTTGCTATCAAACATGCCAAACTTCTTGAACATGTCTTTGATGTACTTGCCTTGACTCATAAATATACCATTCTTCAATTGCTTGATTTGAAGTCCAAGAAAGTAACTCAACTCGCCAACATGGACATTTCAAACTCATTAGCCATTATATTTTCAAACTCTTCACAATAGTCTTGATTGGTTGATCCAAATATGACATCATCAACATAGATTTGCAACACAAACAAGTCTTGACCAATCTCTTAGTGAAAAGAGTGGTGTCAACTTTGCCCATTTTGAACCCTTTAGAGAGTAAGAAATCTCTCAATCTCTCATACCATGCTCTAGGTGCTTGCTTCAAGCCATATAAAGCCTTCTTCAACTTATACACAAGGTTGGGCTTGTCATCTTTGAAATCGGGAGGTTGCTCAACATACACTTCTTCAATGATGTAGCCATTGAGAAATGCACTATTGACATCCATTTGATAAAGCTTGATGTGTGGGCACAAGCATAGGCTAGCAGATTCTAATTGCTTCCAATCTAGCAACCAGGGCATATGTTTCTCCAAAGTCAAGACCTTCCACTTGAGTGTAACATTATGCTACTAATCTTGCTTTGTTCCTTACTACTATCCCATCTTGATCTTGCTCGTTTCTAAAGACCCATTTGGTTCTAATCATATTGTGGTTCTTTGGTCTTTCAACTAACTCCCATACTTGATTTCCTATGAAGTTGTTTAATTCTTCATGCATAGCATTCACCCAATCAACATCTCTCAATGCTTCTTCTATCTTCTTTGGTTCAATGAATGATACAAATGAGAAATGCTCATAAAATAATGCCAATCTTGATCTAGTTTGCACACATCTAGAAATATCTCCAGTTATAGTGTTCAATAGATGATATCTTGCAATATTATTTTTGGTTAGAGTATTGGAACTTGATTGCTTGCACTTGCTTGATCATTGGGTTGAGATGATGTACTAGCCACTTGATCTTGCACATTGTCATGAGAGCCACTTGTACTTGCTTGATTAGTGTCAACTTGCACATTTAAGTTAGAGAGTACTTGCACTTGATCATTTTCATCGTCATTCACTTGCCTAGGCCTCAATTCACCAACATCCATGTTCTTCATGGCATTTGAAAGTTGAATGCCTCTAACATCACCAAAACCCTTGGTTTCATCAAATTCAAACATCATGTACCTCCTCAAGAGTACCACTTGCCAAATTCTAAACTCTATATGCTTTGCTTATGGTTGAGTACGTATCAAGTAAATGTCCTTCATCACACTTCTTTTCAAACTTGCCCAATCTAGTGCCTTTCTTCAAGATATAGCATTTGCAACCAAAGGCCCAAAAATATGCAATGTTGGGCTTTCTACCATTCAAGAGCTCATATGGTGTCTTCTCTTTCAATGGGTGACAATACAATCGGTTGATGTATTAGCAAGTGGTGTTGATCGCTTCGGCCCAAAAAGATTAACTTATATTGTACTCACTACGCATAGACCTTGCCATATCAATGAATGTTCTATTCTTCCTCTCAACAAGACCATTTGATTGTGGAGTGTACTTGGCCGAGAATTGATGTCTAATTCCAAAGTCATCACACAACTCATCAATCCTAGTGTCCTTGAACTCGCTACCTGTCACACCCAAAATTTCCTATTTTGAGTTGTGCATGAAAAACACTAAATAAAATAAATATTTTAATGTTTGGATAAAAATTCCTAAGTTTAGTTTATCTTAACATTAGTAGGTGATAGAAAAATGTGGTTTCAATTTTTTTTTGAACTAATTTGACGGGCTTTTACTTGGTGTGATGTTTGCTTGTTGCTTGACTTCGTGTTGTGAATGCGTAAACTTTTCAAAGCGCGTTTAGTAAGTCAATTATCTTTTTCTGGCTTGTCTGTCTTTTTTCTATAATCAAAATAGCTCATTTTCTATCTTAATCGTTTCAATGGAGTTGCTCTAGATCTTTTCCTTCTACTCTAAATCATTTCTTTGCGTTCATCATCTATCCACATATCTCTGTGAACTTTTCAGGAATTGTTTTGGCTTTTTCCGGAGCTAGTTCCTACTTTCTGCGAGCATTATCTAATTTTTAGATGCTCCAAAATATCTTTTCATGAGCTCCAAATACTTCATTGGGTTCCTCACGTTCCAAAATGTCTTTTGGAAATTTTCCCCAAATTTTCATAATTTTAAGAGTATTTATCGTGGCTCAAATAGTAATTCAAGATTTTCTAGAATTATTTTTAGTCATGAAATTAAATAGTCCGAAAATAATAAATTCCAACCCTAGTCCAACTCGGTCCAAGCCTCGGGTATATTTACGTCGCCATATTCTTCTGGGAGTTGATCTTTTTCAGTATCACATCCTGCCCTCGACCTTTCGTGAGCCGCCACCAAATAAAGGATCGATCTACACCTCTGTTGCCGGTATGCAACACTCGAAAGCCGTCATCCTGATCTCGTCACTGACGTTGGACCAACGCCGGAGCACTGTGTCACGTGATGAAGCATCGACGAGGCGATGACCACCGTTGCCGGTTATCTCTGGCCAAGTCTCCAACGACATCGATCTGCAGCCGAGAAGCTCGTAGATGCAGAGGCGTGTGAAGGGCCACCGAAGCTCCGTTCTGTCTGCTGCTGATCGATCTCCGTCACGTGAGGGGAAGACCATATGAGGCACTCGACCGCCACCACTTTCTGCTGCATGTTTGGCCCGGCCACCGGACGTCGTTGTCCGGCTTGACAATACTCATCACGATAAGATGCTGCTCCACACCACCGTGCCTATTTATTTAAGAGCCATGGTCAATCTCCAAGATGAATCGAGCTGTCAGTCTGTTAGTCCGAGCGTGCCCCATCATTGCCCAGCCGTGCTCATCATCTCCTCGAGATCGGCCGGTAAGATCCATTGTCGTCGCAGCATCTTCCGTTTCCCTTCCCGAATCTATCTCTCATCTACTCGATTGTTTCTCCTCGTTGTTTCTATCGTAGCAGACCAACAAATCGAGTTGCCCTTCTCCTGACGCAGTGCGCTTAGCTATTTGATCAAGGGCCTTACGGACTGCAGCATGCATACCCTTTAGCGGTGCGATGGTCGACGAGCCAGCCCCTGCCTTTTCTCCATGGCTGGAGCCCACGTCCAAAGAGGAAGAACACGATCTGCACCCCAGGAACAAGACGAGGTAATTACTAGTTTGCCACCAGACAAGATTAGCAGTAGTTTATTAATTTTAATTCCTTTTGCTCCGTTCAAGTTGCGTTAGATTTGCGTCATCGTGCTCTACACAATAGTTCTAACATATATCATGTCACCTCATTCTGAATTTATTAGTTTAAATGTAACTTAATTCATATTTATTTAGTTAATACATTTCTAATTAAAAGCAACCTACGGTTAACTCTGTTGAGTTACAATCATGCCAAACAAAACCACGTGTTAGCAATGACGTTTAACATGTCACATGTCTATAAATTTTATAAGTTAAATATTAAATTGAATAATATTTATGCAACCAAGTTTCTATTTAAAAGTAATTTATGGTTTTATATCCACTCTTTTATAAACAAATGCTAACTTGATTAATATCAACTTGAATGTCTCTTTTCTGATAATTATAAGTTGGTTAGTTGAAACATGAAACATACAATGATTCAATTATGTGCTTCTACATGTTTTACGTTTTCATAAATAAATGTTAATATAATTAATGTCAACGTAAATGAATTTTCAATTATAGGTTTGCTTAGATCAACCTCGAAAAATTATGATGCTTCGATTAGTTGCTCTCACGTGTTTTATGTTCTTTAAGCTATAAATATTTAAATGACTTAAATACTATAATATATATATATATAAATAAAATATAACTAAGATTTAACTTTGGCTTTATAATTTGATTAATTCAACTTTAGAATAATTCTCTGAAATGTCTATCACCTTAATTCATTAACTAAAATAAATCAAATGTATAGTTTGTCTTCTCCGATTTGTTGCAAACTCCTCAATAGTCGCGTGTCCTCTTTGATGGTAGCTCCGTTATCCGTCGTTCTTGCGTTTTTGTGATTGTAGCATCGTGCTGCATCGTTTAGTGCGCTCTCTTTCAAAGTGTCTCTTTTGTATGATGTTTGTTCTTCGTTGTGTTTGTTTGTCTATTTGTGGTGCTTGGTTGCTGCGAGTAGAGGAAGCACGGTTTGTTAGCGCTGAAGGCCAGGAGCTAAGGACCGACAGTCGAAGCAGAAGCTAGAGACCAGAGGATAGTAGATGAAGATTCTGAGCAGCTTAACTCTGAGAGAAAGACAAGTATAACATGGGACCATCCTTGTTGTCCTATTCACATAAGATATTATTCATATGCATGTGTCTTCCTTGGTAACTGTAGAGATTATAACTTAGTAATTGATACCCTGATTCCTTGTCACCTGTGGGTTGTGCATTTGGGTAGCTTGGCTAGTGTGTGATCTATGAACAATGATCTTGTAATATGGCTAATGAATTGTGCAACCAACCATTAAGATGATTTTATTACTGTTGAAAAGGAGGCTAGAGCATGTGGGTTATTTTGTTGCTCTGGTTTCTCTTCATAAGGACTTATTTGTACGTGATCATCCGGAACATACAGTACAACTGTGAGGGCTATATGGCTCTGGATTTAGTTGTTCAAGAGACATTTTCTAGCTTGTTAGTGGTTACCTTAAATGGCGTAAGAATGGCTTGACACATTGGGTGTAGGACAGCTTCTAGTCTATGAGTATAGCCGAGAAGAAAGTGTGCCATTTGAAAAGAGGGTTCCTACATCTGCCTGCCGAGTGAATCTAATGGCCCTAACTTGTTAGACAAACTCTTGAATGGCTTTATATGGTTTTTAGTGTTTTGGAATTAATTACCCCAATGCAACTGAAAACCATGACTCACAGTGAAAGTGTACACCTCTGCGCAGAGTTTAATAAACTGGTATACTAGCTGTGACCATGGATACGGGCGGCCTTAGAACATTTACAGATAGATGATCACTATTGTTATATCATGTTTTAATTACTGTTGATATTATTATGCCATGATAATGCTATTTCATTATTCTTATTACAATTGATCATTGATTCATCAATGGGATTTGGATTACCTTGATGCTACTCAATTGCCTACTATATAATGAATAAAAGCTATATGCAGTCAAATAGTGTCTAGCCTTTTGTGCCATGTGAACCCTGTGTTATACTTGTTGAGTACGACATGTGCTCGCCCTTGCTATTTCCCTCATACTCCAGTGTGTAGTAAGGTGTTGCTCAGAAGAATGATAAAGATGTAGTGGAGTTTTCAGAAGTCTGTTAGAAGTGCTTGGCATACGGAGCCCCTAGTCAGCCTTCCCTGAGAAGAATGGAGCCCGAGCAGAAGTTTAGCACCCGTTCTGCGATACTTTGATAGTTGTAAGTGTTATTATAGAATGTATTCCGCTTTATATAAACATTGTTTTGATATTCTATTCTGTTGTTGTATGTGTGGACTTCCTGGGCATACATATGACGAGCCTGGTTTTGTTCTTTAGAAAACCGGGTGTGACACTATCATTGTCTCTTCTAACTCTCTTGATGGTTGTTTCAAACTCATTGTGAATGCCCTTGACAAATGATTTGAAAGTAGCAAACACATCACTTTTGTCCACTAGAAAGAATACCCAAGTGTATCTTGCATAGTCATCCACTATCACAAAGCCATATTTATTTTCACCGATACTAGTGTATTGAGTTGGCTCAAACAAATCTATGTGCAATAACTCAAATGCTTTACTTGTGCTCATCATACTTTTCTTAGAATGGGTGTTTCCAACTTGTTTACCGGCTTGACAAGAGCTACAAAGTTTATGCTTTTCAAACACAACATCCTTCAAGCCTCTAACCAAGTCATGCTTAATCAATCTATTCAATTGTTTCATTCCAACATGACCAAGCCTTCTACGTCATAACCAACCCATGCTAGACTTAGTGAACAAACATGTTGACAATTGAGCATCACTAGCATTGAAATCAACCAAGTATAGATTCTCATATTTAAAGCCTTTGAAGATTAAGTTGGAGCCATCTACACTTATGATCACTACATCATCTACTCCAAATATGCATTTGAATCCAAGATCACACAATTGAGCCACAGATAGCAAATTGAAGTTCAAGCTCTCAACTAGCAACACATTAGATATGCTGAAGTCATTGGATATTGCAATCTTACCAAGCCCTTTGACATTGCCTTTGCCATTGTCACCAAATGTGATACTATCATAGCCATTACTATCATTGGTGTTGATTGAGTTGAACATTATTGCATTACCAGTCATGTGTTGAGTGCACCCACTATCAAGAACCCAATGCCTTCCTCCGGCTTTGTAATTTACCTATAAAAGAAGATTAATTTTTTTAGGTACCCACACTTGCTTAGATCCTTAGAGGTTAGTAACCAAGCTCTTTAGCACCCATATGACTTTCTTCTTTGAGCCCATCCATGGTGCACCAATAAACTTAGTATGAACACCATTTGTACCCTTAGTAAGCACATAGAAAGAATCAAGCCACTACTATAAACAGGTCCTTTAGTCCCGGGTCCTAAGGACTTTTAGTCCCGGTTCCAGAGCCGGGACTAAGAAATTGGGACTAAAGGTCCCAGCCTTTAGTCCCGGGTACACATAACCGGGACTAAAGCCTGTCCTCGGGTGAAAATATAAATGAAATTCTAGAGACCTCTCTTGTGGTGCGTGAGAATCGAACTCATGACCTCTCACCTCGCGCGTAGATTCCTTACCAACTCAACTGAGCACAACATGTGACAAAGTCCTTTGCACTCTTCCTTTTGATTTGACTCATGGGGGACCTTCAGTCCCGGGTCGAAGACCTTTAGTCCTGGTTCGTAACACCAACCGGGACTAAAAGGTCACCCTTTAGTCCCGGTTGGTAATACCAACCAGGACTAAAAGTTGGAGGACCTTTAGTCCTAGTTCGTAATACCAACTGGGACTAAAATATGACTTTTAGTCCCAGTTGGTGTTATGAACTGGGACTAAAAGTGGTCCGGCCATTGGGCAGGGTACGAACCGGGACTAAAGTCGTTTTTTGTCTCGGACATAAATTTTGCCGGGACTAATACCCATTTTGGATATCGACGAAAGGTTTGTTCTCTAGTAGTGAGCTTGATTGAGGACACATTAGCTTGTGATTTCTTGTTTATGCTCTATGTGACCAACTTGCTTGTAACTTTTGCAATATTGACCATTGTTTCTCACAAAACTAGTTTTGTGATTAGCAAAGGCGGCCTTGCCTTTCTTGAGGATATAACTCAATCCCTCTTTATAGAGAGATGCCTTTTGGCTACCTGTTGGTATAAATTAAATGCACAATAGAAAAGATAACTACACATATATAATACCGTTGTAGCACTTCATCAAGATAATCCCAGTTTTAATATCAAACCCAAAGGAACGGTTGGCGACGATGACTGAGTCTATAAACTTAACCCAATTCACAATTAAACTCAGATAATAGTGAAAATAGGGAGACTACTAAGGACTATCTAATTCCAATCTCGATAAACTATGTTCTTAATCATTCATTCAATGGGCGATAACTTTCAATAAGGGATAAAATCAGAGTTCTCCCCTACCAACATGCATAAGCCTACCTTTACCTATTAACTAGAAGTGGACTACAGAGGATTCAATGAAGCTATAAAGTCACCTTCGTGAGCTACCACTATCCAGCAAATCAGGGGGCATTCACAAGTAATCCTAGCCTAAGCACCACGCTTACACTACGAATACAACTTCAACCTAGGTGCTACCAAGATCAAAGTACTCAAAAGAGTTGCAAACTTGAAGAAAAATACGAAAAAATTGCTTACTTGAATCAAAAGTTGATTGCCAAAGAGTCTCAGAAGCAAGCCCCCTGCGAAGGAACTTAATCCTGACGAACACAGTAGCAGAGAAGCACCGACAGGCTGGAACTCCTCTAGAACTCTGCTCTTCTACTCTATCTCTCTATCTCTAATTGAGACTAATCCTAAGATGAACTAGTCTACTCTTGATTGCTAGCCTAGATCTCTAGATATGAAATTGGAACTCTGGCTTCTTCAGCTCTTGATCTGGCTTTTTTCTCTAGGGGGGTCTGGCTCTTTATTTATACCCCGGTGGGATGCACATGATCCCTTCGATCAAATCGACTTAAGGGACGGCCTAGATGACTTCTCAAAGGCGGTGCAAGAATACTCCAGAAGCTCGTGGAAGGATGTAGAGGTGGGTGGCCGCCCGGCCACCCCTATGGCCGGCCGGCCCCACCTAGCAGGGGCTAGGGCCCTGGCTCGCTCTGGTCTCTTCTATAGTCTTCTAGTACACGTCTTGCGGTGAAATTCTATGAATTTGAATTATTTTAATTCCTAGGTCCCTTTTGTCGACTTTCTGGATAACACCCTGGAAAATTATAAATCACCAAAACTCATGGAATTTATCAGTAATAACCTCATATTCTATGATATTTGTGCATACGTGCAAGAAAATTTATTGGTTTGTAATGTACATTAACGACCGTCAACACTACCCAAGCATGTAAGCAAGCAGTCCTCACCACCATAGGCCTTGGCCAAGATGTGGTTGAGCTCTTTTACCTCCTTTTTGAGTGTTCCATTCTCAACCATTAGTAAGGCATCACAAGTGAAACCATCACTACTAAATGAGATAGAAGTGAAAGTGCTACAAGAAGGGTTAGTGGAAGCAACAATGATAGGCTTATAGAATGATTCATTAATTATATCACAAGTTAAGCCTTTGTCACATGTTACAACATGCTTCTTCTCATTTTGCTCATTAAGCAAAGAGAAATGAGCTTTTTCAAGCTTCTTGTGAGCCTTGCCAAGCTTCTCATGGGCTTTCTCTAGTCTCTCATGAGATGCATTCAGCTCATCAAAGGCTTTCTTAAGGGCTTTTATCTCCTTATGAAAGTCTTTGCATTCCCTTCTCTTAATATCAAAATATTCTTTAGTATCTTCTAACATGTTAATTAGTTCATCTTTAGTGGGTTCATCATCATTGTCACTTTCACTTTCACTTTCATTATCATGTTCCTCATCACATCCATCATATTAAGTTTGTACCTTAGTGGCCTTAGCCATGAAGCATGATGGAGTGTCGAAGAGAGAAGACTTCTCTTGTATGGCAATGCTTGCATGGCCCTTCTTCTTGGTGATCTTGTCATCATCACTATCATCATCATCACTTGAGGAAGTATCACTATCCCAAGTGACCACATATGAACCACCCTTCTTCTTCTTCTTGATGGTCATCTTGTCCTTCTTCTCTTTCTTTTCCTTCTTGTCCTTCTTCTTGCTCTTCTTGTCATCATCATCATTGTCGCTATTGTATGGGCATTGAGCAATAAGATGATCCTTGCTTCCACACTTGAAGCACCTTCTTGATTCTTCTTTGTTCTTGGATGAAAACTTCTTTCTTCTAGCACAGTAGCCCTTCTTCACCATGAACTTGCCAAATCTCTTCACAAAGAGAGCCATCTTCTCATCATCCATATCATCAAAGCTTGAATCATTATCTTCACTTGATGTATCTTGCTTGGCCTTGCTCTTTGATGATGATGTGGCTTTGAATGCCATACTCTTCTTCTCATCCTTCTTCTCATCTTTCTTCTCCTTTTCTTTCTTCTCATCATCATCTCTATAGGCATCATCGGTCATGATATCTCCCAAGATTTGGTTTGGTGTCATTGTGTCCAAACCGGTCCTCACTAGCAAGGTGACCAACATGCCAAATCTTGCGGGTAAGCATCTCAAAAACTTATAAGAGAAGTCCTTGTCCTCCACTTTCTCACCAAGTGCTTTAAGATAATTGACAAGCACCTTCATCCGATAGAACATGTCCGATACACTCTCATCTTTCTTCATCTTGAAGCTAGTAAATTTCTTCTTGATGATGTATGCCTTTGCACCCTTTATTGTCTGGTGAAAGTCCCTAGTTTGGTTTTGGCTAATTGATGAAACCTAGGACTAACCTTTGTATCTAAGTGGATGATTTAGATAAAGGTGGTCATTGAATATGAGACATGACATTGACTCATGTGACCAAGATGGTGAAGACCAAGATGAGGCTTGGCTCGATGGACCGGTTGTGAAGGTGAAGGGCTAGTCGAGGCTTCGAAGCGAAGGACCATGCGATGGTGAAGCTTGAGCAAGACTTGGCGCCGATGGACCGATGCAACGGTGAAGAGCAAGTGAAGTCAAGGTCGATGGATCGAGACGGTCATGTGATGATATGAAGTGGATCATATCATTTGGAGAAACAAAATGGGCTCAAGGCAAAGGTATAACCATAGGGCCATTTTGTTTTACACTCAAGACACCATAGAGGGTGTGAGTGGTTTAGGATCGATAGCCGAACTATTAAGAGGGGAAGTCTTTTCGGTTATTCGACGCATGGGTGCCACTAGGTGATTTCATGAAGTGCATTGCATGTAGGGCCTAGTGAGCTAACTGGAAAACCTTTGAAAATGATTGAGAAAAAGCTAACACACAAGCACATGGAGATGTACACTTGATGGTGTTGGCACATTTGCAAAGGTGGCGTTGGTCGCGCTGTGGTTTGCGGGTAGAGAGGGGTTTGGGTTCCACTCTCCTTCCCGCCGAGCGTGTGAGCGCGGGATTCAGGCGATTTCGGGGAAATGAAATGTCTATTTTCCATTGCGCCGGAAGTCGAAAAAGAAACGGAGGCGAACGCGGTCATAGAAGTGACTGGACGCAGCACCGGACGCTGCACCGGACGCTGCACCGGACGCGGTCAGTTTTGACCGGCGCGTCCGGTCAGTGCAGCGCGGGCGTCAGGCGTGTGGGCTGGGGTTTGACACCGGCGCGTCCGGTGACCCACGGGACCGGCGCGTCCGGTCTGGCGAACAGCGAGTCACGAAGTCATCGGACGCGGTGCGCGTCCGGTCACTCACCATCGGACGCGTCCGGTGGTCCAGGGAGCTTACTGGACTCCCACCGGACGCGGGTTCTGTGGCGTCCGGTGGTTGCGAGGAGCGCGTCCGGTGGTTGCTTCACGGGCGTGGGAGCTGTGCGCACCGGCGCGTCCGGTGGTTAGCAATAGCGCGTCCGGTCGCTCGTTTGACCGTTGGCGCGCAGTGACCGTTGGAGGATCTAACGGACGAGTTTGAATTTGGAGAACACGTGGACGTCGCAGGGGCACCGGACGCGGTTGAGCGCGTCCGGTCAGTTACGACCGGCGCGTCCGGTGCTCCCGCGGAAAACGGACAAGTGGAGTTGTAACGGCTCTATTTGGATGGGATGCTTATAAATACTTGTTGGCCGGCCCTTGGGGAGGTCTCTTGGCATTTCTAACATACTTGTGCATCCTTTGAGCTAGAACAACTCCTCCCACTCATCTCTCTTGCTTGATTGCAAATCAAAAGTGAGATTGAGTGATCCCAAAGTGCATTGCATAGCTTGAGGGCATCTAGTGGCACTTGTGGGTGGTTTAGCCGGTTGATTTCTTGTTACTCTTGGAGAGTACCGCTCCTAGCCGGCTTGGAGATTGTTGGAGGCGTTGGCAAGAGAAGGTGATTGTTCTTGGCCACCTCCGGTTTGATTGTGAGAGGTTCTTGTGCTTTCCTCGGCGGGACGCCAAAAGCAACTCTAGTGGAATCCGCGTGTCATTGAGTTACCTCACTTGAGAGTGGTGTCTTGCGGTGCCTTGCGGGGCGTGCCTTGAGGGGCAAGTGACTTGAGGGTCACACCGAGGAACCATCTAAGTGTTGGTCGACACAACCGGTGACGTAGCTTGTCGGTGCACAAGTGAACACCGGGTGAACAAATATTGTGTCTCTTGTCTCCCGGTGATTGGTCTTCATATTGTGTGGTTGTCAATATTGATTGATTGTATATCATCTTGGTGATTGGCAACATCTTCACTTCACCGTCGGTATAATAATCACAATCCTCTCTCTTGCGTTTACATTCACTAGTTTATCTTGTGTAGCTCTAGTAGTAGCTTTGCTAGTAGTGTTAGCTTGTTTTCTAGTGTAACCTTAGTGACATAGCTCTTGTGTGAACTAGAGATCTTAATCTACTAGACTTGTGGATAGGAGGCTTGCATCACAACCTTAGGCTAAGCAAAACTCGCTTTACGCCGTTTGTTATTCTAACAAGTTTGCTTAGTGGTACTTGTAGAATTTTTTAATAGGCTATTCACCCCCCCTCTAGCCATCTAGGACCTTACAAGTGGTATCGGAGCCGTGGTCACCGTTTTAATCAAGGCTTAACATCCTTCGGTGTGAAAAATGGCTCAAATTGTGTTCAATCATGTTGGGGGCAAGCCACCGTTCTTTGATGGTGTTAGTTCTTTTGCTCATTGGAAGAGAAAGATGACAATGTACCTTGGCTCTATTCATGAGAGAGTATTGCAAGTCACCGAGAATGATTTTGCTATCATTGATCCCGATCATCTCACCGATGAAGATAGAGCAAATAGAACATGCAATAGAATGGCTCTCAATACACTTTACAATGGCATTGACACAAAAGTATTTGAGGGCATCAAGGATTTAGATTTGGCAAATGAAGTTTGGACAAGGTTGAGTGAAACATATGAGGGCACTAAGGTTGTGAAAAGTGCCAAGCTATACGGGCTCAAGAGTGAGTTTGAGAACTTCAAGAAAAAGGATGATGAAACAATCATTGAAATGTTTCATAGATTGCAAGTGATAGTCAATGATCTCAAGAGCTTAGGGCACAAGACTCAAGATCAAGATTTTTGTCACAAGTTCTTATTGAGCTTACCTAGAAGATTCAAGATGTTGATCATGATGTTGCAAAGAGATGGGCTTGAAGCAATGAAGCCTAATGATTTGCTTGGTGAAGTATTGACCTATGACAAATATGATCAAGATGTTGATGACAAGGAGAAGGTGGAAGATGAGAAGAAGAAGAAGACCGTGGCATTCAAAGCCACCTCCTCCAAGGGCAAAGCTACCATCATTGAAGAAGAAGAAGACAACAATGAAGATGGGGAATTTGAAATTGATGATGAGGCACTTGCTCTTGTAGTCAAGAAGATGGGTCACATGTTCATCAAGAGAAGAGGCTTTAAGAAGAGAAATGACAACTTCAAAAGAAATGAGCAACAAAGAAAGTGCTTCAATTGTGATAGCACCGAGCATCTTCAAGCGGAATGTCCTTATGATAAGAAGAAGAGCAAAAAGGACAAGTTTGAGAAGAAGAAGAGAGAGGCCAAGATGACATTCAAGAAAGGCAAAAATGGTGCATATGTGATCACTTGGGAAAGTGAAGATAATGAAGAAGAAGAAGAATCATCCAACAAGGCTTTTGCTTCCATTGCTATCAACAAGAAGCCATCATTATTTGATTCATCCTCTTCATGCTTCATGGCTAAAGAAGCTAAGGTATTATATGATGAGAGTGATGATGAAAGTGAAATGGAATATGCTCATGATAGTGATAATGATAATGATAATGAAAATGATGATGATGAACCAACTAAAGAACAACTATATGACTTGATGCAACAAACTAGAGACATAGCTATTGCCAAGGACAAAGAGTGTAAGAAGCTTTCAATGAAAGTAGCAATACTTGAGAAAGTCCTTAGTGAGCTTAAGACCGCTCATGAGAGTCTAGTGGAAGACCATGAGGATCTTGATAAGGCTCATTCCAAGCTTGAAAAAGCTCACTCATTGCTACTTGAGCAACAAGCAAAGAAGGAGGTTGTTGTATCATGTGATATAGGTGTTACATGTGATATAATTGATGAATCCTTTAATGAACCCATCATCATGTCAAATGCTAACCCTTCTTGTAGCTCTTCATCCACCACCACTAACTCTACCTCCACTACTAGTGACGGTTTCACTTGTGATACCTCACTAATGGTTGAGAATGAGACTCTCAAGAGAGAGGTGGATGAGCTCACTCACGCCCTAGGCAAGGCCTATGGTGGTGAGGCCCGCTTGCTTAAGTGCTTGGGTAGCCAAAGGTTCTCTCTTAACAAAGAGGGATTGGGCTACAACCCCAAGAAAGGCAAGTCGGCCTTTGCAACTCCAAAGCCTAGCTTTGTGAAGGGCAATGGTCGGTTTTGCAATAGATGCAAGCAAGTTGGGCACCTAGAGCATAATTGCAATAAAAAGAACCAAAGCAAGAACCTTGTTAATGCTATACCTTTTGATTCTTGCTATGTGCTTACCAAGGGTGTGAAGGGTGTACAAGCTAAGTTTGTTGGTACACCAATTGTGGGCCCAAAGAAGAAGGCTATTTGGGTACCAAAGAGCTTAGTCACTAACCTACAAGGACCCAAACAAAAGTGGGTACCTAAGCTTCATTAATTTGCTTGTAGGTCAATTACAAAGCCGGAGGAAGGCATTGGATTATTGATAGTGGGTGCACTCAACACATGACCGGTACATCAAGAATGTTTGACTCAATCAATAACAATGATAGTGGTGTTGATTCTATCACATTTGGCAATAACAAGAAAGGCAAGGTTATTGGCTTGGGCAAGATTGCAATATCAAATGACATGAGTATCTCCAATGTGTTGCTAGTTGAAAGCTTGGATTTCAATCTTCTATCCGTGGCACAAATATGTGATCTAGGCTACAAATGCATCTTTGGGGTTGATGATGTGGAAGTGATTAGTGTGGATGGTTCAAATGTGGCATTCAAGGGCTTTAGATATGAGAATCTCTACCTAGTTGACTTCAATGCTAGAGAAACTTCTTTGACAACTTGCTTAGTCTCCAAATCAAGCATGGGTTGGCTTTGGCATAGAAGGCTTGGTCATGTTGGCATGAAACAATTGAAGAAGCTTACAACTCACAATCTTGTCAATGGTTTGAAAGATGTTGAATTTGAGAAGAATAAGCTTTGTAGTGCATGTCAAGCCGGGAAGCAAGTTGGAAGCTCACATCCAAAGAAGAGTACAATGAGCACATGCAAAGCATTTGAGTTGATGCATATGGATCTATTTGGACCAACAACATATACAAGCATAGGCGGCAACAAGTATGGATTTGTCATAGTGGATGACTTCACAAGATTCACATGGGTATTCTTTCTTAGTGACAAAAGTGAAGTGTTTGACACTTTCAAGACATTTCTCACTAGAGTTCACAATGAGTTTGAGATTAGAATCAAGAAAGTGAGAAGTGACAATGGAAGTGAGTTCAAGAATACAAGAATTGAAGAACTTTGTGATCACTATGGTATTGGACATCAACTCTCGGCCAAGTACACTCCACAATCAAATGGTCTAGTTGAGAGGAAGAATAGAACATTGCTTGATATGGCTAGATCAATGCTTCATGAGTACAATGTGAGTCAATCATTTTGGGATGAAGCAATCAATACCGCTTGCTACTACATCAATAGACTATATTGTCATCCATTGCTAGAGAAGACCCCATATGAGCTACTTCATGGAAGAAAGCCCAATATTTCTTACTTTAGGGTGTTTGGTTGCAAATGCTATATCTTGAAGAAAGGCACTAGATTGGGGAAGTTTGACAAAAGATGTGATGAGGGGTTCCTACTTGGTTATTCAACTACAAGCAAAGCTTATAGAGTTTGGAACAACACAAGTGGCATTCTAGAAGAAGTCCATGATGTGCAATTTGATGAAACCAATGGGTCACAAGATGAAGAAGAAAATCTAGATGATATTAGTGGAACTCTATTAGTGGAAGCAATGAAGAACATGGACATTGGAGACATTAGAGCAAAACAAGTAATTGATATTCAAGAAGATGATAAAGATCAAGTGCTCAATTCACCATTCAAGCAAGTTAGTGACTCTCAAGTGCAAGATCATGGTGCTAGCTCTTTTCCTCAAGATACATCAAGAGATCAACCAAGCTCAAGCAATCAAATGCAAGTACTCCAACCACAACATGTTGCAAGAGATCACCCCATTGATAGTGTTATTGGTGATATTAGAAGTGGTGTGCAAACAAGATCAAGATTGGCTATGTTTTGTGAGCATGCATCA
The DNA here is from genome assembly GCA_038087645.1 of Saccharum hybrid cultivar R570. NCBI lineage: Eukaryota > Viridiplantae > Streptophyta > Magnoliopsida > Poales > Poaceae > Saccharum > Saccharum hybrid cultivar. The sequence continues at coordinate 37,718,932 of JAQSUU010000113.1, forward strand.
TTTGTGTCAACCATAGAACCAAAGAAGATAGAAGAAGCTTTGAGGGATGCCGATTGGATCATGGCTATGCAAGAAGAGCTTAACAATTTCACAAGAAATGATGTTTGGGAATTGGTAGAAAGGCCAAATAACTATAATGTGATTGGAACCAAGTGGGTGTTCAAAAACAAGCAAGATCAAGATGGCATTGTAGTGAGAAACAAAGCAAGACTAGTTGCACAAGGTTACACTCAAGTAGAAGGTCTTGACTATGATGAGACATATGCTCCCGTGGCAAGATTGGAGGCAATAAGGATTCTATTGGCTTATGCTTGTGCACACAACATCAAACTATATCAAATGGATGTCAAAAGTGCATTTCTCAATGGGATTATCAATGAATTAGTCTTCGTTGAGCAACCGCCCGGATTTGAAGATGACAAGAAACCCAACCATGTGTACAAGTTGAAGAAGGCTTTATATGGCTTAAAGCAAGCACCTAGAGCATGGTATGAGAGGCTAAGGGATTTCCTTCTCTCTAAGGGATTCAAGATGGGCAAGGTTGATACAACTCTATTCACTAAGAAGATTGGAAATGATCTATTCATAGTGCAAATATATGTTGATGACATCATCTTTGGATCAACCAATCAAGCTTATTGTGAAGAATTTGGTGCTATGATGGCCAAAGAGTTTGAAATGTCTATGATTGGTGAACTTAGCTACTTCCTTGGTCTTCAAGTAAAGCAATTGAAGAATGGGACATTTGTGAGTCAAGGAAAATACATAAGGGACATGTTGAAGAAGTTTGGAATGCAAGATGCAAAGCCAATTTCAACTCCAATGGGTACAAATGGAAGTTTGGATAGTGATCTTGATGGCAATATGGTGAATCAAAAGGAATATCGGTCTTTGATTGGAAGTCTACTCTATGTCACCGCATCAAGGCCGGATGTCATGTTTAGTGTTTGCATGTGTGCTAGATATCAAGCCTCACCTAGAGAGAGTCATCTCACGGCCGCAAAGAGAATATTGAGGTACTTGAAGCAAACAAGAGATGTTGGACTATGGTATCCTAAGGGGTCAAAGTTTGAATTGATTGGATATTCGGACTCCGACTATGGGGGTTGCAAGATCAATAGAAAGAGCACAAGTGGCACATGTCAATTACTTGGAAGATCACTTGTGTCATGGTCCTCAAAGAAACAAAATAGTGTGGCAATCTCTACCGCCGAAGCCGAATATGTGAGTGCGGGGAGTTGTTGTGCACAATTGCTATGGATGAAATCAACTTTGAAGGATTATGGCCTCAACTTCAAGAATGTGCCATTGCTATGTGATAATGAGAGTGCAATCAAGATGATACAAAACCCGGTTCAACATGGAAGAACAAAGCATATTGACATAAGACATCATTTCATTAGAGATCATCAACAAAAGGGAGATATTGCCGTTGAGAGTGTTGGCACCGATGATCAACTTGCCGATATTCTCACTAAGCCACTTGATGAAAGGAGGTTTTGCAAGCTAAGGAATGAATTGAACATTCTTGATTTCTCAAACATGAGTTGAATGCACCCCACCCACTTATTGACATGCCTCTCCTTCGACATTGCAAGGTAAAGTTGATTGACATGTCATTCATTCTATGCTAAGGACTTGCTAGAGCATGTAGACATAATAAGTGGTATGCATGAGCATTCATGATAAATCAAATGAATTTGATGGATATATGTTACCACTATTGCCTCTATGTTTGATTTGATCTAGTGGTGGCATATGACATGTTTGTGAGCTTGCAAACCTAGTGTTGAATCTAGAAGATTTGCTATAAGTGTTTAATTCAACATAGGCAAGATAACCCTTATTATGAGGTGTGAAGAAGCTTGTCTTTGGTTCAAATCGAATTAAATACCTTTGGCAAGTGTTCTAGGTTGAACCAAAATTGATGAATTTTAACCTACTCCATCGAACATTTTTCTTCTCTCCACAATTTGATTCCATTTTTGGGTAAGTTGTTGACAAAGGGGGAGAGAAAAAGATGATTCAACATGATAAAGGGGTAAATAAAATTTTGATACACACAAGTAGGGGGAGCAAGCTCATAAACAAAGTTGTTGCATTTGTTTGTGCATTTTCATATGACTTGCTCATTGCACATGTATTTAAACTCAATATACATGCTTGTGTGGTGCAATGCTAGTATAGAACTTGGATGATGAAATGATCTACTAGCATGCATAGGAATAGTCTTACATGTGGTATCTAGACTTGCCTAAAGTTTTTACAAGTGGTCCAAGAACCTTTATATATAATGTTGATCTCACGGGGTTCTTGAGTTTTTGATGGTTGTCTAGTTACTTCATGATGCTAAGGATGGTGTAAAAGGCAACTCCGATTGGTATCACGCTTCAAAGGTCCATTTCTTACACCTTAGCATCATTTTGGTAGAATTACTCTCCCAACACTTCTATCCATGCATATGTGCAAAGCTTTCAATCCAAACTCTATGCACATATGTAGGGGGAGCTAATGCTACCAAAACCGAGCTTGTGATAATTGTCCAAACTTTACTTATGAGCAAAATGATTGGACAAGTATGACAAGTTCAAAACTTTTATTATCAAAATCATCTTTGTGAGGGTTGTCATCAATTACCAAAAAGGGGGAGATTGAAAGTCCCTAGTTTGGTTTTGGCTAATTGATGAAACCTAGGACTAACCTTTGTATCTAAGTGGATGATTTAGATAAAGGTGGTCATTGAATATGAGACATGACATTGACTCATGTGACCAAGATGGTGAAGACCAAGATGAGGCTTGGCTCGATGGACCGGTTGTGAAGGTGAAGGGCTAGTCGAGGCTTCGAAGCGAAGGACCATGCGATGGTGAAGCTTGAGCAAGACTTGGCGCCGATGGACCGATGCAACGGTGAAGAGCAAGTGAAGTCAAGGTCGATGGATCGAGACGGTCATGTGATGATATGAAGTGGATCATATCATTTGGAGAAACAAAATGGGCTCAAGGCAAAGGTATAACCATAGGGCCATTTTGTTTTACACTCAAGACACCATAGAGGGTGTGAGTGGTTTAGGATCGATAGCCGAACTATTAAGAGGGGAAGTCTTTTCGGTTATTCGACGCATGGGTGCCACTAGGTGATTTCATGAAGTGCATTGCATGTAGGGCCTAGTGAGCTAACTGGAAAACCTTTGAAAATGATTGAGAAAAAGCTAACACACAAGCACATGGAGATGTACACTTGATGGTGTTGGCACATTTGCAAAGGTGGCGTTGGTCGCGCTGTGGTTTGCGGGTAGAGAGGGGTTTGGGTTCCACTCTCCTTCCCGCCGAGCGTGTGAGCGCGGGATTCAGGCGATTTCGGGGAAATGAAATGTCTATTTTCCATTGCGCCGGAAGTCGGAAAAGAAACGGAGGCGAACGCGGTCATAGAAGTGACTGGACGCAGCACCGGACGCTGCACCGGACGCTGCACCGGACGCGGTCAGTTTTGACCGGCGCGTCCGGTCAGTGCAGCGCGGGCGTCAGGCGTGTGGGCTGGGGTTTGACACCGGCGCGTCCGGTGACCCACGGGACCGGCGCGTCCGGTCTGGCGAACAGCGAGTCACGAAGTCATCGGACGCGGTGCGCGTCCGGTCACTCACCATCGGACGCGTCCGGTGGTCCAGGGAGCTTACTGGACTCCCACCGGACGCGGGTTCTGTGGCGTCCGGTGGTTGCGAGGAGCGCGTCCGGTGGTTGCTTCACGGGCGTGGGAGCTGTGCGCACCGGCGCGTCCGGTGGTTAGCAATAGCGCGTCCGGTCGCTCGTTTGACCGTTGGCGCGCAGTGACCGTTGGAGGATCTAACGGACGAGTTTGAATTTGGAGAACACGTGGACGTCGCAGGGGCACCGGACGCGGTTGAGCGCGTCCGGTCAGTTACGACCGGCGCGTCCGGTGCTCCCGCGGAAAACGGACAAGTGGAGTTGTAACGGCTCTATTTGGATGGGATGCTTATAAATACTTGTTGGCCGGCCCTTGGGGAGGTCTCTTGGCATTTCTAACATACTTGTGCATCCTTTGAGCTAGAACAACTCCTCCCACTCATCTCTCTTGCTTGATTGCAAATCAAAAGTGAGATTGAGTGATCCCAAAGTGCATTGCATAGCTTGAGGGCATCTAGTGGCACTTGTGGGTGGTTTAGCCGGTTGATTTCTTGTTACTCTTGGAGAGTACCGCTCCTAGCCGGCTTGGAGATTGTTGGAGGCGTTGGCAAGAGAAGGTGATTGTTCTTGGCCACCTCCGGTTTGATTGTGAGAGGTTCTTGTGCTTTCCTCGGCGGGACGCCAAAAGCAACTCTAGTGGAATCCGCGTGTCATTGAGTTACCTCACTTGAGAGTGGTGTCTTGCGGTGCCTTGCGGGGCGTGCCTTGAGGGGCAAGTGACTTGAGGGTCACACCGAGGAACCATCTAAGTGTTGGTCGACACAACCGGTGACGTAGCTTGTCGGTGCACAAGTGAACACCGGGTGAACAAATATTGTGTCTCTTGTCTCCCGGTGATTGGTCTTCATATTGTGTGGTTGTCAATATTGATTGATTGTATATCATCTTGGTGATTGGCAACATCTTCACTTCACCGTCGGTATAATAATCACAATCCTCTCTCTTGCGTTTACATTCACTAGTTTATCTTGTGTAGCTCTAGTAGTAGCTTTGCTAGTAGTGTTAGCTTGTTTTCTAGTGTAACCTTAGTGACATAGCTCTTGTGTGAACTAGAGATCTTAATCTACTAGACTTGTGGATAGGAGGCTTGCATCACAACCTTAGGCTAAGCAAAACTCGCTTTACGCCGTTTGTTATTCTAACAAGTTTGCTTAGTGGTACTTGTAGAATTTTTTAATAGGCTATTCACCCCCCCTCTAGCCATCTAGGACCTTACATCTGGGTGCCCTCAAATGATTCCTCCAACTTCTTCCATGCCTCATGAGCCATCTCAATGTTCTTGATTTGCTCAAATGTTCTCTCGTCAATAGCATCAAGAATGGCACTAAAAGCAATGTCATTGTTTTGGAGAAGCACTTCTTCGACCGTGGTGGGATTCTTCGGATCCTCTATCTCAATTTTGGTCTCCACCACCTTCCACACCTTTCTATTGATTGACTTGATATGTGTAGTCATCTTTGACTTCCAATATGGATAATTTATGCCATCAAATTTGGGTGGCTTCTTAGTGTTGTTGATTTAAGCCAATTTGACACCGAAGGTTGTTAAGCCTCAAATCACGGTGACCATGGCTCCGACACCACTTTAAAGGTCCTAATGTCTAGAGAGGAAGGTGAATAGCCTATAAAAATTTCTACAACAACACTTAAGCAAAGTGGTTAGACAAATATGAGGCGAACCGAATGTTGAGCTAGCCCACTAAAAATGCAAGCCACCTACCACAATTCTAGTTTCTATAGTCTCTATGCACACAAAGGTTATGTCACTACACTAAGTTAGTGAGGTCTCAAAGGCTAACTAAAGAGCCTCACTAACCACTAGACATGACTCTTGCTTTCCCTCAAAACAAGCTACACTAAGGGCCAAGCTACACTATGAAATGTAAATACACGAAAAGGATGGAGTGTTATACTGCTGTGTAGAGGAATGAGCCAATCACCAATGGAGCCAATCAATCACAAAGAATGAATACCAATGAAGACCAATTACCTCGGAATCAAATGATGACACAATATTTTTTTACCGAGGTTCACTTGCTTACCAGTAAGCTAGTCCTTGTTGTGGCGATTCACCCACTTGGAGGTTCACGCGCTAATTGGCATCACACGCCAAACCCACAACCAGGTGCCACACAACCAATACAAGATGAGGATCCGCAAGCCACGTGCAATCCACTAGAGATGTCTTTCGTGATCTCCCATGGGGAAGGCTCAAGAACCCCTCACAATCACCACGATCGGAGCCAGAGACAAGCACCTTCCTCCGCTCGACGATCCTCGCTGCACCAAGCCGTCTCTATGGCGGTAACCACCAAGAGTAACAAGCGAAACCCGCAGCGAAACACAATCACCAAGTGCCTCTAGATGCAAACACTCAAACAATGCACTTGGATTCTCTTCCAATCTCACAAAGATGACGAATCAATGATGGAGATGAGTGGGAAGGATTTGGCTAAGCTCACAAGGTTGCTATGTCAAAGCAAATGGCCAAGAGAAGGAGCTTGAGCCGGCCATGGGGCTTAAATAGAAGCCCCCACGAAATAGAGTTGTTGGCCTTCAGCTAGTCAGCCCACGCGGCACGACCAGACGCACCGATCAAAATGATCGGACGCACCGTACCCTGCGTCCGGTCACTCTCCACCGTCCACGCGTCACTGCTTCGAACTCGCGCCGTCAGATCCCAACGGTCGAAATCTCCCACGCAGTCACTTTAGTTGCGATCGGACGCGCCAATGGCCGACCTGACTCTCCCGCGCCGCGTCAGGTCAGACGCACTCGTGCGCACCGCAACAAACGACTGGACACACCGATCGTCACCAGCACCCACGCGTCAAGTTGAGTCTAGAGACGATCCAGAGGCGCCCAACCGTGACCTGACACATCAGATCACTTGCAACCGGACGCGCCACCGCGTCAGATCAGTTTAACTCCTCTGTGTGCCAAGTTTTCAGCTGATGTCACTATACGACAAGGGCGACTGGACTCACCTCCAATGCGTCAGGTCACAAACAAACTCAGCGTCCGGTCACAAGCCGAGAGTGCGCCTCATTGCGCAGAGCTGACCGGACACGTAGGTCTAGAGTCCGGTCACCGAAAAATGTCTCCTTGACTTCACCAACTTCACCACCCTTGCTCAAATATGCCGACCACCAAGTGTATCACCTTGTGCACGTGTGTTAGCATATTTTCATAAACATTTTTAAGGGTGTTAGGACTCCATTAGAATATAAATGCATATGCAATGAGTTAGAGCATCTAGTGGCACTTTGACAATCGCATTTCGATATGAGTTTCACCTCTCTTAATAGTACGGCTATCGATCCTAAATGTAACCACACTCACTAAGTATCTCGATCACCAAACCAAAAAGCTCCTACCAAGATTCATCATTACCTTGAGCCTTTTGTTTTTCTCTTTCTTCTTTTCCAAGCTGAGCACTTGATCACCATGGTCACCACACCATCATCATGATCTTCACCATTGCTCCATCACTTGGAATAGTGCTACTTATCTCATGATCACTTAGATAAACTAGGTTAGCACTAAGTGTTTCATCAATTCGCCTAAACCAAATTAGAGCTTTCAAGAGAGCACACCAAGGAGCCCTGACAAAATTAACTTTGTGATATCCTGTGAGCATCGTGGAAACCCAGTGAGCATCATGGAAAAGCAAGCATCCGGCAAATCAAATCGAGAATCTAAGAACCAAAACACAGTGATGACTAAGCAGCAATCTAACTCTCCCCAACGACATGGCAGACTAACTACACAAGAAAAATAGGCACTTTAGTTTTTGTCCTGATTCTTAACGATGTGGTCTACAACTGAATATATGCTTTATTTTATGAAACAATAAAAGGTGAACCATGCAGAACACTACTCGGTAAAACACCATGTGTACCTATCTGGCACGTCCACCAGACCTAGGACACTGCAGTACAGTCAACATGCAAATTGGTATACTACGACATGATGAGCACAGAGGAGATGGAAAAGAAACTGTGACCAGGCTGAGCGAGGGGCTGTACCTTCAATGAAGGAGCACATGAAGCAGCTTGAGGTTAATTCTAGCACACCATTGCTACGAAACATGGAGACAAAGTCTGTAGAAATAAAATAAATATAATAGGAATTGCCAAAAAGAACCAAGACATAACACATATTTCAATATGAAGGAACTAATAAAAGCATATCACTCTGCCATCGGTAATCTGCTATTGGCAGGGAACATGGGCGGATGCAAAGGTATTCCCCGTATTCCCGGGAATACCCAACTATTTTGATACCCCTTTATGTATATATGTGTATATACTTATATATGTATATGTATAATGCTATATTTTGCAGTATTTTCACTCATTGCAACCTAAAACAGTAAAAAAAACAGCTTCTTGGTCTGGCTCCGCCATATTTTATAGTATTTTCACCCATTGTAGTTAAAAAACAACTGATTTTTTTATTAATATGGAAGTAGGAATACCCAAGTTTGGAATCTTGGCTCCGCCACTGACAGGGAAGAATGGTTTTTTTAAGGGAAAATATCTTACCAATTGTAGTACTATTTAGACATTTTAAATAGTGCATAAAGATAAGGCTGAAGAGCTATAAATAGCCGATCAAACAAATTGAGCTTAGTGCAAAGAATAGTAGTATTCGTCGACATAAACTAACTATTCCTGTAAGAGAACAGAATCCAATGGGACAAAACACGGAGGCTCTACAGGAAAGTTTTTTTTTTAAACACTAATCATTCAGGTAATAGAATAATAAGGCTCTAAATACTCTCAGCAATTACTCTTTTAAATAAAAGATAGGAAAGACACCCTATACATAACACATAAACTGCATATTTATCTTAATGGTGTACGGATAGTAATGAAACAAAATAAAAAAAGATGAGGCACCCAAAAAAAATTACACATTACTGTTATAAACTTGTATACATCTATCTATCTCTACCTCTCTCTATATGTTACCTGTTTGTCCCAGAAATTTAAAAAAACATGTGTCACAAATATAAGAACGGTGAACTTAGATACAAATTCAATAATAGATTTTATAGGGTTAAATCCACACAACATCCAACCTACTGCTATGGCGATGATAGTATAGTGGTGGATGACACCATTGAGCTTCATGAACTCCACTGCTGCAACAAGAAAGGAGAGATCAGAACATCATTTATGAAATTAAACTATAAGTGTAACAAATCGATGTAAAAAAGCACAAAATTGAAAAAGAAAACAACCTTTAACCCTAGCCAGGTCAAAATCGGACAAAAAAAACAGCCTTCAACCCTAGCCAGGTCGTGGAGGTGACCATTTACGCGGGTAGAACAGGTGGAGGAAGGTACGCCGCTCGGGTCAGGGACACCGTGCAGAGGTTCAGCCGTGACGGGTCACCGTAGCCGTAGCGGCCTGCGAGATCCATAAATGAAATCGAGGAAAGTGTAAGAAAACAAGAATCAAACAATGGAGAGAACCGTCCATGAATGGAATCGAGGGAAGTGTAAGAAAACAAGAATCAAACAATGGAGAGAACCGGTGAGGTTACTGGCCGTGAAATCATCGATTAGGGTACCGCCGAGGAGGAGGCGTTCAGGAAGGATGGAGGGATGGAGTCGACGGCCGGTGTAACAGCCCAGGGATAAAGTGGGCCAAAATCGCGGAATGGGCCGATACTACTGCAGCCTGTTACTGTTCACCGAATTGGGCTGGGACGGATTCGGTATATTGTAGCTCGGGTACTATTCACCGGTTACTGTATCATTACGAAACACTGTACAACCAGAAGTTTAGTACCTACCGTGAGTCTGAGGATCGTCTGACCAACTTAAATACTAGGGCCAGGAACGCGTAGTAACCTTCGGTTAACCGTTTTGAGCGAAGCGAGGACGAAAGCTCAAGCGGGTTGCTACGCAGGTGGGACCACTCCTCGGCAGAGTGGCCCTGGGCCATGTATGCCGGGACTGAATGTTACAGCCGGGCACGACCGGAGATGGGGAGGGGCGGCGCTAGGAAGGCGCACCGGCAGCGGCAGCAGAGACGCGAGGTCAAGAGGCGACGGAAGCGAGACTGGAGGGATTGGTTTTTTTGGATGAGGAGAGGAGAGAGCGGCTTTTTGTGGACGGGAATTTCAGGCGACGTGGCTCGTTTGTGGCCACGTGAAGTGAATTCGGGGCAACGTGGCTCAACGTGGGAATTCCGGGTGACGTGTCGTAGCTGAGCTGCTGGGGAGCAACATACGTTTGAAGAGGTTAACGAGAGATATCCATGGAAGAAAAGGAAATTCAATAAACTATTTAAGTAAACTAATCGGTCAGAAGGCTCCAAATAAAAACCATAAGTTTAATCTTTTCCAACGTACTTCCTCCATTCTAAATTGTAACATGTTTTGTTATTTCTATATTCATATTTTTTGCTATGCATTTAGATATACACTATGTCTAGATGTATAGTAAAAAAGTAGTATATTTAGAAAAGCTAAAAATTTTTATAATTTGGACGGATGGAGTATATATGAAGCTAGAATTATTATGTTGTTCTCTTCCTAACTCTAATCAAAATCATTTATATGCGAGCAGGTTTGATGCTATTTCACATGTACCGGGCAAGTTATCCAAAAGTTACCTTGGTCTCCAAGGTCGGAAATGACAAATGGGGTGATCATGCAAATCAAATCTTTCTGGATACTCCTTCCGTCTCTAAATAAATAACTTCTAGATTTGTCCCAAGCAACTTTTGTAAGTTTGACTGATTTTGTAGGAAAGAATATTAACATATATGACATTAAATGAGTACACTAATTATACTAATTGTGTGCCATAAGTATTGTTTTTTTCGATAAATTCAGTTAAACCTATAAAAGTTTTAACTTGGGATATAACTCTAGAGGTTGATTTATTTAGATAAACACATATGTAGATCCAAAAAATCGAAGGAAATAAAGGGCCTGTTTGGTTGCTGCTCTGGCAGCCAAGTGCGTATCAGGCAACAGATCTTGGTCACCAAGGGCCTGTTTAGTTGGTGAAAAATTTTAGGTAAGTTTCTGTAGCACTTTTATTTGACAAAATTTATCTAATTATGGATTAACTAGGCTCAAAAGATTCGTTTCGACATTTACAGACAAACTGTGTAATTAGTTATTTTTTTACCTATATTTAATACTCTATATATGCGTCTAAAAATTTGATGTGACGGATACTGCGCAAACTTTTTTTTTGGCTTGGGTGGCCAACTAAACAGGCTCCAAGCCGTCAAAATCAAATACCTGACTTGGTGCCTGGCCAAAGAAGCTTGCGTGGGCAAGCAACCAAACAGGTCCTCGTTGGCCGATTCAAATTTAACTTTGAACCTGGAACAAAAATCAATCTTGATTTTCATGCCATAAATGAACCTTGATTCAAACCCCGGCTCCGGCGTTTTTTCCGTGCACACGGCATTCCACCGGATCGCTCGATCTAGGCCTTGTTTAGATGCACTCCAAAAGTTGAAATTTTTTCGCTCTCTCTCCATCACATCAATCTTTGGGCCCATGCATGAAGTAGTAAATGTAGGTAAAAAAATAACTAATTACACAGTTTAGTTAAAAATCACGAGATGAATCTTTTGAGCCTAGTTGGTCCATGATTGGACAATATTTGTCAAATAAGACGAAAGTGGTACTATTCATCGGGTTGAAATTTTTTCACAATCTAAACGTGGCCCTAGACGGTTTTTGTTTGTCGCAGTTGCAACCGATTCGCACTGCTCGCATATAAATAGAATGGCGCCGGCGTTGCCTACTTCACAAGATCGGACGAGCCCACTCCTGCATGTAACTCGGATACTCCACCCGAGAGTCCGCGACACCTCACCTTAGCTTCTTCCACTTCATCAGAAGAAGAAGCAAGTAGAATCTCCCTCCTCCCTCCTTCGTTGGGCGTTGGCCGCCGGGGGTGGGCCAAGATGATATCGTGGAACGATGTATACACGGTGCTGACCGCGATGGTGCCTCTGTACGTGGCCATGTTCCTGGCGTACGGGTCGGTGCGGTGGTGGCGCATCTTCACGCCGGACCAGTGCTCCGGCATCAACCGCTTCGTCGCCATCTTCGCCGTGCCGCTGCTGTCCTTCCACTTCATCTCCACCAACAACCCCTACGCCATGAACCTCCGCTTCCTTGCCGCCGACACGCTGCAGAAGCTGCTCGTCCTGGCGGGGCTGGCCGTGTGGTCGCGCCTGCTGCCCTCCAGGCTCGCGGCCGCGGCGCCGCGGCTGGACTGGTCCATCACGCTCTTCTCGGTGTCCACGCTGCCCAACACGCTGGTGATGGGGATCCCGCTGCTGATCGCCATGTACGGGCCCTACGCGGGTTCCCTCATGGTGCAGGTCATCGTGCTCCAGTGCATCATCTGGTACACGCTGCTGCTGTTCCTCTTCGAGTTCCGCGCCGCGCGGATGCTCATCGCCGACCAGTTCCCGGACACCGCGGCGGCCATCGCGTCGCTGCACGTGGACCCGGACGTGGTGTCGCTGGAGGGCGGGCGCGCCGAGACGGAGGCCGAGGTGGCGGAGGACGGCCGCCTGCACGTCACGGTGCGCCGCTCGTCGGCGTCGCGGCGGTCGCTGCTGCTGACGACGATGGTGACGCCGCGGCCGTCCAACCTGACGGGCGCGGAGATTTACTCGATGAGCTCGTCGCGGCAGCACAGCCCGCGGGGCTCCAACTTCAACCACGCCGACTTCTTTGCCATGGTCGACGGCTCCGGCGCGCCGCCACCGCCGACGACTTCCGCTGGCGCGCGCGCCTCGAGCTTCGGCGCCGCCGAGCTGTACTCGATGCACTCGTCGCGGGGGCCGACGCCGCGGCAGTCCAACTTCGACGAGCGCTCGGCCTCGGCACGGTCGTCGTCGAGACCCGCGGGCGCCGTGCCCAGCTGCCACGACGCCAAGGAGCTCCACATGTTTGTGTGGAGCTCGGGCGCCTCCCCCGTCTCGGAAGTCAGCGGCCTGCCTGACTTCACCGGTGGCGCGGGCGGCGGCGTCAACGTCGGCGCCAAGGAAATTCGCATGGTTATCCCCGCCGAGCTGCCGCCGCAGAACGGATCGGCCGGCAAAGGTACGTCCGCGCCGCGCACGCGCGTCAACACTAACGCTAGCAGACGCATCTGCTTCATGCTTTTGCGTACAGTATGCGAATCCTTTTTTTTTATCGTTTTCAGAGAACGAGAGCAACGGTGCATCAGTAGCGGCGGCGGCGGCGGCGGAAGCCGAGGCTTTCGGGTTCGGCGGTGGCAAGACGACGGCGGAGGACGCGGAGGCGGGAGAAGCAGGCGGGCTGACGAAGCTGGGGTCCAGCTCCACGATGGCCGAGCTGCGCGTGAAGGACGTGGACGGCGTGGCGAACGGCGGCGGCGGCGGGCACGACCCGGACGACGCGGGGGGCGGCGCGCGGGCGCAGCAGCAGATGCCGCCGGCGAGCGTGATGACCCGCCTGATACTCATCATGGTGTGGCGCAAGCTGATCCGCAACCCCAACACTTACTCCAGCCTCATCGGCCTCGCCTGGTCCCTCATCGCGTTCCGGTATGCTACAAAGTCTACAACTTTTCACGTGACCTGCTGCCTCACTCACTCATTGTCTATGGCTCTATGCTACTATCTAGTCTACCGAGTAATACTCTAGTCCCTCCGTCCTTTTATAAGTGCTACTAGTCCACCGACTAATACTCTACTCTCTCCGTCCTTTTATAAATGTCGTCCGAGAAGCGTATTTATGAGAGAAACACGGTTTTCTATAGACACATATTAAGGGATAGAAGGAGTATGTTAGGGGTGTAGTAAATGGTTTACATAACAGATTGCGACCAATTAGGCAAGGATCGTTGGGCAGTGCGAATGGGGTATCGCTTTAAGTTACTGTAGCGATTAGCACTAGGCGTCTAGGCCAGTACTATATCCGTTCATGCTGCTAGGGTGTGAGTGGCTGCACTCTACAGACCAGTTCAATGGCTGCTGGTAGCTCTCTGATCGTGCTAGGGACTGAATGACTTTACATTACATAAACAGAGAGGCGACAATTAAGTTCGGCATGGATAGACGGTAGCGCACCGCAGACAGTACCTTTTCCTGATTATAGTTAAGTTTGGTGCTGGCGAATTGGCGATAAGCGAGAGATGAATCGATTTGTCCGTCATCTTTGGGGCGACGTAGCTTCCAGCCTAAATGCAGGGAAGGGAAGGGGACTCATAACCGAAAAGCTGCCTTTACGGGCGGACGGACGGTGGCGGTGGCGGTGGCCGGTGGGATGAGTCGAGTGTCTCCCCGGCCGGACCACACCGCGGGGCAGGGCGGGCCCGCCCGGCAAGCTCCAATCGCGAACTGTTGGAGCCGGAAAGTCGAAGGGAGCTCGATCGCACGGCGCACGAGCACTGGATGGACGCCAATCATTGGTGGATTCATCTCATCATCACAGCCCCTTTTGGAGTTTGTTATCAACCTCTGCAGCACAACTGTTTACTTGGGCTAATCATCGCCCAATTCGTTAATTAATGAAATATACTGCTGTTGTGCACTGTTCGAGCTAAGCTCTGACTGACGCGCTAACGGGTGGCGTACGGTGGTTGCAGATGGCACATCTCCATGCCGGCGGTCGTGGCCAAGTCCATCTCCATCCTCTCGGACGCCGGGCTCGGGATGGCCATGTTTAGCCTGGGTGAGTACATACTCCTACGTGACGCTAGCGTGCGCCCACGCACCCCTTGTGCTCCTGTCGTCCCGTAGCCCTGCACCGCCAATTAGTCCCGCGCCCACTCGCCGAGGCGGCCCCTGGCCCGGTCGAGCTCACTAACGCTGCGGATGTCTCGTGGCCAGGATTGTTTATGGCGCTGCAGCCGAATATCATCGCGTGCGGGTGGCGCGCCACCGGCATCTCCATGGGCGTCCGCTTTTTCGCCGGCCCCGCCGTCATGACCGCCGCGTCCCTGGCCATCGGCCTCCGAGGGTCACTATTGCGGGTCGCCATTGTGCAGGTAACCATATACTCCATCGTTCAGAAAAAGAATGCAATTATGTGTTGCGTGCCGTCAAAAGTAGTTCATATTTGACCAATTTTTTAGTAAATACTATTTACATTTATGGCTCCAAAATAATTTATTATGAAAATACGTTTCATAATTAATCTAATGATATTTATTTCATACCATACATATTGATACTCTTTTATTTATAATTGATCGGACTTAAGATACTGAACCATGTCACTGTACTAGAATTGTATTCTTTCTTGGACGGAGGGAGTATATTGTATTATAGTATTAGCCTGCAACATTGTACTACTAGCCCTACTAGATTGAAGCGACACTATACTCTACATTCTCTGTGAGCTAAATAATAATGTAATAATTTTCCGCATGTTATATTCCACAGGCAGCTCTACCGCAAGGGATCGTGCCCTTTGTGTTCGCGAAAGAATACAACGTCCACCCGGCCATCCTGAGCACTATGTAAGTGATTATCAGCCACGCATGCATATAGACTTGTGTATCGCTGGGCCATGTTTTGCCGGAGCTGAAGATTGAATTTAATTATATGGTCATTATAAATCTTGCAGGGTAATTTTTGGTATGCTGATAGCCCTGCCGATCACCTTGATCTACTACATCCTTCTAGGATTGAAACCAGTGTAGCTGCTCGCCCTCGCCCTGCCCCACATAATGAGGCATGAGGCAGACCCTGGACAACGCTGAGCTGGTGGTTGCACTCAAGTGTGGCCCACATGCATGGTTGGAGCCTTGTAATTTTGAATCGGCTCCAGTGTTCCCTTTTGGGGGTGATTAGGCATGCATGTGGTTTCTGTGTTGCTTATTACTAATCCATCTTGTCGTTTGAGGATTGCATGTAGTGTTCTTGCCCATATATGCCCTAGTTTAAGCTTTAAGGGCCCTAGAGCTCCCGATTTGTTTGTAGCGACAAATTAAATGAACCATACATGCGTGATATTTGCTCGCTGCATTGGGAGAGAGATATACTGCAAAGACGAAATGTATACTGTGCATGTCAGTTCGCGCAAACAAGAGTTCAAAGCAAAGTACAGTCGATATATATTCCCTACTCTTTGCACTCACAGTCGATCTAATTCGTGTTGTATCCTTCATGTATATTTTTGCTTGAGTTTGATGGAGCACACTTCAAAAAAATATTCAGTACATGTGTAAACACTCTACTCGGCGGAATCATGAAAACCGTTTAGATTAGAAAAACATGATTAGAAGTTTTCAGAAAAATTGAAATTATGCACATTCTTATTGCATCTATTGTCGCGACATTTGAGATTCAACCTCGTTTTATAAAAAAAAACATATGAAAATAACAAACTTCAGGTGCTTAAATTTTCATCTGAAGTTTGTTATTTTCGTATGATTTTTTTCTAGATTGAGTTTGTATCTCAAGTTTTTGCTACAATATACATCTATGGATGCATTATGGATGTGTATAGTTTTGATCTTTTTAGAATGCATAAGTATATTTTTCTAAACGGTTTTCATGATTGCACCCAGTAAAGGGTTTGCACTGGATATTTTTCTGCACACATCTCCCTCATTTGTCGTATGTAGCATTACGATTTGAATATAAATAAAACCTTTGCAGTTTCTTACCATTACATTATTAGTAAGGCTTCCCTTAAATCCTTATAGACTTGCTAGCTAGAAAAAGAGATAAATCCTACCAATTACCTCACAAGATAGAAATTTTCAGCAAAAAAATCAGTAGACACTAATCACCATTGGCAATAATAATCCTTAGATGCATTCTGTTTCCTATAAAATCATCTACATTTTCTATTTAAAATTAGTCTAAAGTAACCCGTACCATGTGAGCAGGAAATAATGAGAACATGGATTTCCAAGCCAAATAAATAGCTCAAACTAAGGTTTCAGTTACACATATGGCAGCACACATGACATGGAGGTGTGATGCAAATAGAGAAAAACTATGAATGGATGGAAAAAGAATATTGAGTAATTAGTAACCAAAGACTATCACAAGTGGAGAATCTTACAAAGTATATATATGGGTTGTATTAGAACATGGACAAATGAGATAGAACAAAAATACAAATTTTGGTTACCTGTGAACCCAAAATTATCAATAAACCTCTAACAATCATGTCTCTCAAAATTAATACAGGCGGTGCGGTAAGACACGTCGATGGACTAATGAGTCAAATTTATACAGTAGTGGTTCTATAAGGCTGAAGCAATTTCATTGTAGGGGATTGCCATTTTTGGCACCATTGTCCAAGGATAGAGTCAAATCAAGATTTAGCTTCACACCATAAAAAAATATCAGTTTGCCAACATTCCTAACTATCTCAACTTCTTTGTGAGGCTATGGGCTTTTCTTTTCTCGTGTGCAATATATGAATCATGTTGCATCGGTCAATATGAACCCCATTCAGTAGTGTTCTGAACCTAGGTTCCCCTCAATAGAGGTTCCACAATCTGCCACCAAGTCAAGATGCATATATGTCACTTATCACATGTGTACATGTCTCTCTAGCGTGATCACCCTATGTTTTCCATGACCCTTGTGTGATCATGTCACTTGAATATAATGTACTAACACCCCCTTCCAAAAAAAAAACGTTTACCCTTGAGTTTTGAGAGGGAGAATTTTTTAAATTAAAAAAGAGCAACCTAAATATCGCATTCAAAAAAAGAACTCATTACCTTGGTGATCAAGAGGAATTTTCACGATGCAAGTGATCAATGATGAACATTTAGTAATTAGGTGGAGTTCAGTCAAACTTATAGGTGTTATTAACTTATAAATTATAATATAGCAGTAAGAAGCAATAACTTCGTCTTTTTAATCCGGCAAGAAGCAATAAATCAGTAAAACAGGGCTATTTGGATGAGATCGGAGATCCTATGCCATGCAGCTCAGGTCAATTAGCCAGGCAACACATCTGTGCGAGACAGTCATTCCCAGCTCCCAACCAAGTTGATCTCTATAGGAAGCCGGATGTGTATAGACTTGTCCTCAAAGGTATGTATAAACTTTTAAATTGGCACATATCCATAGAAGAGTATATAACGTCATGTGTCCGGACAGTCAGACACACGGGCCCGCTTCTGTTTTTTTTTTTTTGAGCAACGGGCCCGCTTCTGTATTGGAAGGAAGGTCCGTCCGGTTTTCAGGAGTAGCCGGAACTATAGCACTTGTAGCCACACGCTTGCCATGGATGAACGAGGTTGGTGCGTGAAGTCACCTTCAACTCCTAGGCACGTGCACTGATAACCTCATGCATGGACCTTTCCTCTTCCCCCCCCCCCCCCCCCCCCCCCCCCCCCCCCCCCCCCCTCACAAACGCATGCATGTATCTTTTTTTTCCCTCACAAACCCTTCGATATGTTGAATCCATCCAATCAAACCAAGAGCTAACTTGTTGATCTCTTGCTCTCTCTCGACGCAAGGACTAACTAAATGACAACACTTTGACTGTTTAATTGGCCGTCTTAAATAGACCCATGTTACTCACACAGGGCAGAGAGTTACAACGGACACCCGGCCCTGGCCCCTGCGAGCGGGCTTGTACAATGCTGCGCGGTGGGAGAGGGCGTCGGCAGTGCAGGTCGATCCGAGACCTTAGAGTATCTCCCAAAGTACCCAATATTTTCTAAAATATAGAAAAATAATAATTTTACATTAGAAATCTTATATTATTTCTAAATTATCATAACCACTTTTATATATTCTTTCTCTCGTACATTTGCATCAGGAATCTCTTTCCTACTTTTTATTCTTTCTACGCCATTACATCTTTAGATTGGCCAATAAGCACGCGCGCGGCAGAGAAGATACGCACGACTCTGAAGCGCTTACACGGAATAGGATGACTTTTTCCAAGTTCTAAGATTAGGAGGATGGATTAAGAGTTGTTGGAGAGAAGTTTTTTCTCATCTTGCTAAAAACCAAGGATTAGGAAGGAATTTAGGGAACTCTTGGAGATGCTCTTAGTAGCCAGATTTCTAGAATGTTGTGATTGAGGAACGGGAGCATGAAACATATGGGATAACATTTTAAAAATTGGAGTACCTATTTATTTGCAATGTTCATGGAACACATACCTAGCTAGTATATAATCAGAACAAGAAATATGTTCTATTTTAGTAATGCATCTTGAGGTAACTAGTATGAACTTGTTTCATTGTAGAGTGTTATATTATCATCTAGTATCTATACGACATTTATACAAACATACCATGTCATAGAATCTAAGTGTGTGATGAAAGAGAAGCATCCTAGATTTCTGGTTTGGTTTGTCCACTTCGTACCTTTGATCTAGGTTGTGCAGTGTTTCTACTATGTATTTGAAATGGTGTTCCACAATATATCCTTGTTTCTTGTTTGGCAAATGAAGTTTCCAGAATATGGAACGAGGCTATGTTCCATGTTCCATGATGGTAAGGTCCAGACCCTCTCCGCACCACTGGCCTCTCTGTGCCTCTCCACTGGCTCTCTCCGTGTTGCCGCTGGCTTTTGCCCCAAGCTCTCGGCCCGCTTGTCAACCCGGTCGTCGAGGATGGAGACGAAAACAGGAGGAGAGGTGGGGATGACGCAACACAGGACAAGGATGACGACGACTCGACGAGAATGAGGGGATGAATATGAGGCGTGGATAGGATGGAAGGTAAGACGCATCTGAAATTGCATTCTTTTTTGGAACAATGGGTTAGGGAGTATCTTATTAGCACAACTAGGGGTACAGACGGTGAAATACCTATAGATACACATACAGATAGCTACAATGTTTTTCTGGATCCGGATTCAAATACAAATAGTGTCGGATGTGTCAGAAGATGCGAATGAATATCGACATCGTATCTATTTAACTTGAGTATTCAGATACAGATACGGTATAATACATTGAATATCCGAACTCAGATACAGACAGATCTGAACTTCTATAAACAGATTCGAGTTGAATAGGATTAGAGAATAACAGTACCATTTGCATCCCTACAAGTTTGTAACCTTGCTCTCAACGCAAGGACTAACTAAATGGCAACAGTTTGACTGCTTAATTGGCCGTCTTAAATGGGCCCATGTTACTCACACAGGGCAGAGAGTTAGAGCCGACACTGACCTAGCTAGCTCGCAATCTTCACGGAAATGTTACGTCAATCTCGGGCAACCTAAGACCGCAGTGTTGCCCCGTGTCCATCTGTCGCCCGGAGAGTGCGAAAAAGTCCATAGGCGGCAACTGGTGGAGCGGTGACCAGATTGCCATGTTTTGGGGGCTCGAATTCAGGTGCTTTGCCTGTCGGAAATCGCGTCAAGTTCGCTAGCTAGCTTGTGGTCAGCCGATCAATTCCATAATAAATTATTTAGCCGTAAGAAACACAGGATGCAGCTCACGTCGCTAGGTAGCTAGCGCCTAGCTTCAACGGTCGAGGCGATCGAAGAGACCCGCTGCAACGCTAACACAAAGCATTGCCCTCATCCTCATCGATCTAGTCCCATCAGAAAAGCAGCGAAGACGTACGAGAGCTAGCTGCCTTTTTCCACGGTCGAGTCACAATGCAAGGGCTAGCTCCCGCTTTTGTTAGGCCTTGTTCGGTTCCACAATTCTCTCCCCAAATTCCACTATGCAAAAAGAAGATTCCCCATCACATCAAAATGTCGGCAAATGCATGGAATACTAAATGTTGATGAAATCAAAAACTAATTGCACAGTTTTGTTGTACTTTGCGAGATGAACATTTTAAGCCTAGTTAGTCAAAATTTGGATAATTTTTACCAAATACAAACGAAATGCTACAGGAATTCTGATACAGTGTTTTTCTCCCCAATTCTCCAATCTAAACAAGGCCTTAGACTGTCCGCAGTGGGATACTCTATACGATACTCTAAAGGTTTAGAGTATGAATATAGAGTAAAAACTGCTGCACTGGATACTCTAAAACGATACTCTATACTTTCTCTCACTCTATATTTAGAGTAGTACTGTGCTTACTCTACAGTGCACAGTGCGGGCCCCACTAGCTAGACCAAGGAAAAAAATGATATAACTCACAAACCAAAAATCCAAATTAAATTTCGATTGCACCTTTAAATTCGTCTCAATAAATCCCTCAAAACTAGGTCACACATGGATATATTTAGATAAAGTGACAAGTGGGTCCCATAGTAGATAGAGTGGATAGAGGATGATATAGAGGATGGATGGGTGCGGAAGAATTAAGTATAGAGGAGAGAATCTTGCTGACTAGGACGTATAGAGGATGAATATAGAGGTCATGAGTGCGGATAGCCTTAGTTGCGTTGCGGAGATGCTGCTACTACCGGCGACAAGTCCTGTCCATGGACTAGCCAAAGCCAAGGATCGACCGGCCGATGGAGAGCAGTCGAGCGCGCCGCATCCGATTCCACCGAGAGATTGTATTGCGTTGGCTACTGGGGCCTCGTTAGATTGAAAGTTTTTTCAACCCGATGAATAGTACCACTTTCGTCTTATTTGATAAATATTGTCTAATCGTGGACCAACTAGAATCAAAAGATTCATCTCATGATTTTCAACTAAACTGTATAATTAGTTATTTTTTTACCTACATTTAATACTACATGCAAACAGCTAAAAATTGATGTGATGGAGAGAGAGTGAAAAAACTTGGAATTTTGAGGAGAACTAAACAAGGCCTGGCTAGCTTAATTTGCATCAGAATCTACGAACAGTCAGCCAGCACCCCATCGCCTTCGACCACCGATCCATCGACCTACACGGCTACACTCGCGTGTGCTAGCTAGCTCAACTCCAACAGACCTACACGGCTACACGCGCGCAAGTTGGCGACAATCTGCTTCGCGTTTGGCCGACCTGAGCCGGCCGTCGTGCCGACAGCGGCCAAGGTTCAGTCAGTGTCCGGCTGTCCGCTAGCTCCCGCTGCCTGCCGCCGTACCAAAGCTGCCGCGCTCGCTTCGGTGCCTTTC
This sequence comes from Saccharum hybrid cultivar R570, assembly GCA_038087645.1. Classification (NCBI taxonomy): domain Eukaryota; kingdom Viridiplantae; phylum Streptophyta; class Magnoliopsida; order Poales; family Poaceae; genus Saccharum; species Saccharum hybrid cultivar. Next base: position 37,740,610 of record JAQSUU010000113.1, read on the forward strand.
TAGCTCGTACGTGCCGCGCGTCTCTCTGACCGCTCCGGCGCCGATCGATGCGATGTGAAAAGGCCGAAGGGGGACGTGAGCTGTCGAGCGGCCAGGGGCGGGCGCTTTTGCGATTGCGACCATTCCCCCCGGGCGCGCGGTGGCCAGGGGAACGCCCCCCGGCCCGGCCGACTCCCTCCGATCGTACGGACGCGGGCATCTCGGAACAGCGGCTCCGGCTCGGCCGGCCGGCCGGTGAAATTCGGACGCCAAGCCATTACCCGTGACCGCGACGCCACTCGCCACCAGCCGTGGGGCATCGGGATCGGTCTGATTTGCTTGTTCCTGCATGGCCAGTGGCGAGAAGTGGAAAATCGTGTCTGCTTTATTTACCTCCGCGCGCGGTGAGGATTCGATGCCTCACGTACTTACGTGCGCGTGTGTGTTAGGTTGCAACTTTGGAAAATAAGCAAAAGACGACGCGCATCTCGGCGACCATCGGCTTTAGCATGCCAAGCATGGAGTTTTGACCCTGCGGGGGTTGAATTAATCGCTTTCTTTGAACGCATTGTATTTTCAGTCACAAAGCATTTAACTTGTTCTCCTGACCGACTTTATAGTCTCAGTCTTCTCGTGTAAACGGAATGTGTGGATCGTCACTGCTAAAAAACGCATATATCACACTATATATTGACACTAACGGAGTTAAGGTTACACAAGAAATTTGACATTTGAAATTACCTCTCAAAACTAAAATATTTATATGGTACTTTAAAAGAAGGGTCATTCTTACGAAGGATAATTTAACTAGAAGGAATTAGAATGGTAGTAATCTGTGCAGCTTTTGTCATAAGTCAGAAACTATCCCTTTTTTGTGTGTGTCATTATGCCAAAGCCTTATAGGTGCACTATTCATTTTGTATTAGGCATCAAACCTCATCAGAATATTAATCATCTTTTTAACTCTTGGTCAAAACCTTAGATCTTTGTTATTGACAGATGGGCAATATGGCTGAGGAGGAACGATTTTGTGTTCAATAATGGCTAAACAAAATCTTTCTTCTAGGTACCTTTCAAGGGTACACACTGGCTCCGTTTCTGGGCTCTATTGCAGCGCATTGATCACCATAAAGATCGGTTAATTTCAGTGTGCCATTGTTTAGAAATCAGAGGAATGGAGCTTTTTGCTTCCCATGGATGGCCTTTAAGATTTCGTATTGGTCAATAATGTTGGACATTTTATTGTTTCCTAGTTGATTTGTATTGAATTGGATCGATGCCTATTCTTTGAAGAGGTTTGAAGCCGGAACTTTTTCCATTATCTAAAAAGATATATTGACATTATCATTACTACAGGTTCATGGCTAATAAGTATTTCACTGCCAGTTACTACCACCAATCCTAGTGATATAACATTGTTGGTCGTGACTACGACCGGTAGTGAAATATATTAATTCACACAAGAAAATCATATTTTTTATATATGAAGTTAGCTAAAGACAAAGTTTATAATAAAATTATAGAGTTCAATGCAATCTAAAACTTTGTCGATGAGGCGCCACTCCTAATTGAGGTTGGACTCAGTGAACCATTGCTCCAGTTTTGAGTGTTGCTCAACAAAGAGCTTCTAAATGTCCTCGAGTAGAAACTTGGAGTTGGGATTCATCACGCTGAGCTTCTTTTGTAGTTGTGCGATGCGTGATTGTTAGGAGGATGAGGCGGTAGAGGCTCTAGATCGACGATTGCAGGAAGAGGTTCTAGCTTCTGTTGTAATCACCTGTTTTGATTACCCCACAAATCAACCAGCGGAACAAGGGATTGCAAGAGATCAGAAAATGCCAGGTGCTCGTTGGACAAATCCAAACTAAAAAATTCAGAGTCAATTGTCGATTGATCAATGGCAGAGAATCGACAAGGAGAGAGCAGAGATCCTCAATCTGATACCAGGTTGACAGAGAAGGAATGATTAAGGTCCTATTTGGATTCTATGGTCTAAAGCTTAGTTGGCTAAAATTAAGGATTAAAACGTTAGACCACTTTAGCTTACTTATGGGATCTAAAATTCTCTGATATTAAACTCCTCCAGTTTCATAGAAAAAAATCTCTAATATTGGCTAAATTTTAGACAACACTTTAAACCTCTTATTTTTAAAATCTTAAGAGCTAAAGTAATCTAAAATTTATGCACTAAACTGTAGAGTTTAGACTATGTGATCTAAACAGATCCTAACTTCGAGTAGTAGTTGTTTACAAGTTCTAAAAGTTACCCTGTCCTCTCAAGAATCCTTGCCGGCCACGCACGTTTCCTCTCTTCGTTCGCGGGTTCCAGTTACCCACGCAATCTCGGACCACTCTGGGCCGAGAATGTCCACACACTGGGCTTCCGAGTCCGGTTGCCCCTACTTGGGCCTGCACGTGCAGCAGACTTGTCATCGTACCTGTAGTCGGTTGGATGGCTCCGTTCCCGTACTCGTGACAAACAGCAACAGAAAAGATGACCAGTAGATTTTGCAGAGCATGCACGGGACAGCACCATGTGCGCCAGTGCTTGCATGGATCACACTAGCTAGTTGCACTGCATGGCTGGTGGACGTAGTACGTCGAGGCGCTGACCTCCTTGCATGTTTCGTGCCTCGTCGTCGTCGCGCCATTAGCTGCCAGTCTCTGCCACCATTCCGAGTCGTCTCGCGCTAGCGAGACACGGACACGTATGATGTGTACGACTGTACGTCCCGCATGGGCCTGCAGCAAGCGGCCCTTGGCGATCGATGGTTTCCGTCACAGCACTACGCTTTTCAAATCTGAACGTCTCGCTCGTAGGTGTACACGAGGACCTTCAACAACTAGACCATGCAATGATGCAAATTAAATGCAATGCAAAGCCAGCCGGCTCATGCATGGTAATATCTGCAGAATTACATCGAGTTGTCATATGGACCATCACCATTATAGCGAGCTACCCCCAGCCTATGTATCTTTCTCCTCGCTGCTTCCAAAGATACTCCAGTGTATTATCGTCAGGTACGGTGATGCATGCAAGGTTCTTTTGCAGCCCTAGATGCAGCCTGAGGCGCCTGGTGAAAAATGATGTGTGCGTGCAAGGGAATGCGGCGAACGTACTCCACATAAAGTTGTGTATGCGTAATGAGTAAAGATACATTGATCGTGCCCACCATTGTGCCGTGTTTTGCAACAATGCAAGCTGAAAGTGGATTGTTCTTCAGCACTACTTCAACAGCAGCATAAGCAAAATTTCAGCGAAGCGATTATTGAAACAAATGCATGCGACTGAGTTATCTATATCATCTCCAATAACTCCTTAATCCAATTCCCAACTATGTTGGAAAAACATAGGTCTTCGGCAAAATTTCATCTGAGCTCTCTATACATGCACGTGCTGGTAAATCTCCATGTGACTCCTCATATAACTATGTCATTCCTCGCTCCCTCCCCGCTGGTTTCTCCATATAGTTTTTCTCCATGGCATGTGATTTCTCTGGTTTTGATTTTTTTTAACATCTAATTATTGGTAACTACTGGAGAAAGGCAAAAAATTTGGTCCCTACTCATTTTTGACAACTTGGAATAATTAATTCTCTAGCAAGGATCTTTTTAGGAGATCTTGGTGATGCTCTAGTCTTACTATGGATTTCGTTCTCGTTACATGAGATGCCACATAAAATTAATGAAAAGAGAGGGAGGAGAGGAGGGTCTACTCCCTCCGTCCTACAAAGAATGTCATTCTCAATTCTGAATAGTTAAACATTTTTAACTTGATTAAATATATATAAAAATATTAACGATTAAGATCCATAATTAGTATCATTAGATGAATCACACAAAGTATTTTTATAATAAACTTATTGAGAGATGCAAATATTGCTAATATTTTATATGAACCTAGTCAAACTTAAAAAGTTTGACCGGAACAAATCTCATCTCAACGCTCTTTTTTGGGACCGAGGGAGTACACTCTTTGTAAAACTTAGAAACTACTCTAATCTAGCATAGAGGGGCCAAAAGTATTATTTCATCCACAATCATCCAATCATCGCACTTTAAATGCTACGATGAACCAATGAAACAAATTTTTTTTAGAAAACCGGGTTTATATTTCACATAAAGTTTTTGGCGATTACAGCCCAAGTCTTACAAGAACACCCTTGAAAGGAAAGAAATTGCAACTCGGTCCTTGTAAACTTCTCCCGGTCTGCCTCGCCGGCGGCGGCCAGAGCATACCGCTTGAAGCCGACCTCCTCTCTGGCGAAGAAACACAGTTTTTTTTGTTGCCGTCTTGTGCAACACGTCAACCCCGACCTGCTTTGTAACCGTTGAACGACCTGGCTGGAAAAGATGGTCGTCGGCCATCACATCGTCGGACACCGAGGAATCCGACGCCACAAAGACCAGAGCCCCCAGCACACCGGACGACGACAAACCCCGAAGGGGAACTGAACCACCAACCAAAACCCAACCCGATTTCTCCTCGAGTTGGTAGCCATACCTTTCGAATCTTCCGCCAGCGACAACGAAGACGAGAAAGGGGCAGAACCTGATGTTGTCACCGCTCACAAAGTCGGGGAAGCCACCGGAGATGTTGGAGAGGCCCATGCCTAAAGACGACATGGCGTCCTCGTCACATCCCCGCCGTCGCTCGCTAGAGCCGCAGCAGCATAGGAAGACAAGACCATACCTCAGCATCGGCACGGTCGAATACCTGATACCGTCGCCTTCCGTGCAGGCAGGGAAACCGGTGTAGACGTCGTAGGAGCTAGCCCCAAACAGGCCCGAACCAACCACGATGCATCCACGTCGTCGCTCGCCGAAGACGCAGCAGCACCAGTAGAAGGATCCACACCACACCTCCAGCATGGATAAACCTAACCCTAACCACCGAGAAGACCTAACCTCCTAACAAGCTAAACTATATAGCAGGGAAAACACAGATCCGCTGCCAATTCGTCTGGTTCCCCTCCTCCAATGCCGGCGAGGGCGCCAGAGGCGAGGAGCGGTCGAATCGGCGGAGGAGACGAGAAATTGCCCTTGTGTCGCCGCTGGGAACTGTAGCAAGAGGAAAAAAACTCGAGAAGCCGCTCGCTGATTGAGCTTTCTTCTACCAATGAAACAATAATATGACAATATCAAAATGATATGGAAAAGTCTACTTTTCCTCCTCCAACTCTCACCCAAGTCCGTTTTTCCTTCCTCAACTTCAAAATCGGACAAACCACCTCCCTCGAGCGGTTTTGAAGGCGGTTTTGCTACAGTAAACTGTGGTATGCTACAGCTGCCGGTGGTTTTGCTACAGTGTCCATGTTTTTGTCTTTTCCTTTTTTTATTTATTTCGGCTAAATCTTTGAAAAATCATAGTAAATCACAGGAAAATCATAAAATGGAAAATCCAATTTTGTTGCACTCCACATAAGTAGATCTACATAGTAAATATATAATATAGTATGCTTTAGTACAAAGTTTTTGCTATGAAGGTTTTGTTTTTTTCTTTTTTATTTATTTGGCTGAATCTTTGAAAAATCATAGTAAATCACAAAAAAAACATAAAATAGAAAATGCAATTTTGTTGGACTTCACATGAGTAGATCCAGATAGTAAACATATAATATGGTATGCTTTAGTCCAACAAAATAATTATAGAAGCTGCAGCTATGAATTATTGCAATTAATTACAGAAAAACATAAATCTAAAGCTACAACAAAAATTTTGTACTAAAGTATACCATATTATATGTTCACTGTATAGATATGCTCATGTGGAGTCTAACAAAATTAGATTTTCTATTTTATGATTTTTCTGTAATTTACTATGATTTTTCAAAGATTCAGCCGAAATAAATAAAAAATAAAAAGACAAAACCTTCATAGCAAAAACTTTGTACTAAAGCATACCATATTATATGTTCACTGTGTAGATCTACTCATGTAGAGTGCAACAAAACTGTATTTTTCATTTTATGATTTACTATGATTTTTCAAAGATTCAGCCAAAATAAATAAAAAAAGAAAAGACAAAAACACGGACACTGTATCAAAACCACCTGTTACTGTAGCATACCGCTGTTTACTGGAGCAAAACCGCCTTTAAAACCGCTCGATGAGGTAAAATGCACGGTTTGAAAAGTTAAGGGAGATAATTTATCCGGTTTTGAAGTTGAGGGAGAAAAAACAGACTTTGGTGAAAGTTGGGGGAGGAAAAGTAGACTTTTTCCAAATGATATTGGCCTTACGTGGAGTAGAAGCCCAAAGGGAATACCTCTTCTTGGGCCTGGTCGAAACAAAATGGAACCGGTGGATGTATCACAGCTCCGTCGCAAAGGCCCAAAAAGGTGGGCCAGCAAGCGTGGAAACAACAATATGCGGCATCGACATTCGAGAGCCATATAGAAACAGAAACGGCCCATCATCAGATATCTGGATCGAAGGGCGAAGGCAATACATGAGTGAGTGACGACGATAGGAAGCTAGTACAAACTTTTGAGCGACTCCAAAGTCCGAACCTACACCTAGCAGCTGCTCCGGCCCACGCTGGCTTTCTCCATCCACCATCAAATTTACACAGCACAAACACTTGGCCCCTAACCAAACTTTCCTCTCCTTCCTTACTAGAGTAGCAGTGGCAGAGGCTAAAACGCCGCGGACGGGCGGCGCGGGTGGAAGGGGTTGGCCGCGGCTGCCGGGCGGGGGGTCCGCGCGGCGGGCGCGCCCGTTGCCGCGGTGATGCGCTCGCAGCGCGGGCACATGGTGAGCGCGGATGCCGGGAGCGGCTGCCGGGTATGCGGGGAGAGCACGGTGGGCGGGGCCACCCGCATCGCGCGCAGCTCCTCCACCTCCCGCTGCAGCCGCCGGTTCTCCTCGGTCAGCGAGCCGAAGCACCGCTTCAGGTACTCGCACTCCAGCTCCGTCTGCTTCAGCTTCGTCCTGCAGCACGTCACACATCAGTTTAGGCTATGGCCTCGTTTAGATCCCCGACTCGGGGTGGCCAAATCTGCACAGTGCCACCCCTGAGTACTGTAGTATTTTTGTTTTTTTAGTGGTAATAATTGTCTAAATTTTGATTAATTAGGCTCAAAATGTTCGTCTTATAAAGTACAATAAAACTGTGCAATTAGTTTTTGATTTCATCTACATTTAGTACTCCATATATATGTCGACATTTTGATGTGATGGGGAATCTTCTTTTTGCATAGTGGAATTTGGGGGTGAATTCTGGAATCTAAACCAGGCCTATACTTAGGTAGATAGCGAAAATTTTTACAAAATACTACTGTACCACTTTTTGTTGCTATTTAGTAATTAGTGTCTAATTATAAACTAATTAGATTTAAAAGATTCGCATGTGCCTAATATTCGGTGTGATCGGAAATCTTGAAAAAATTTGTAAAATTTTCTGGACCTCAGCTTGTTACGCGAATCGTGAAATTAGCAACGGAAAAAAGTTAGTAACAAGATGAGTAAATCTCGTACGCAATCGAGACCACCAAAACTATTGAAGTTCATTCACTATGACATATCTAATCTTGAGCCCATGACAAGATCATATTGTTAGGAGTAACTAAAATCTCTGCTTCGTGCTGACATGACATGCATGACAGACGTCTCTAAGGAGTACTGACAGATCAATGGAGGTTAAAATAGCGTCAAATCAAGTACGATGAGCGACTTAATTTGACCTTAGGCCCCCATTCCGAGATAATTATCACCCCCTGACAATTGACAAAAGAGTGGAGGCCAATGACTTTGCAGGGATAAGGTGGATTGCAGGATTAGCATTTCAATCACTTGTTCCTCACGAGGCTTGCTGAACCATCCATATATCCCAGCTAGGGTCAGCAAGCTACAGGTAGCTAATACTCCTAGCACGTGCCGATTAGTCCACGTGCCCGTACTTTTGGGGCAATGCTCTACTAGAGACAATCTCATTGCACGAGCATCATGGAGTAATCTATTCCATCAAGCTCAATGGAGTACTACACAAGGGTGAAGCTCTCTCTGCCTACTTTATTTGGCTAGAGAATCTAGCTAACTGTTGCTGTCCCACTTCTTGGATGCAATCCAAGTTTCAAGATGGATACCTAATGATCCTTGTCACCTTAACTGAGGGAAGAACCCATGATTTTGTTGGAAAGAAACCAATGCAAGGAAGTGGGTTCGTTCTAATGTTATTCTCCTAATAGCTAGGTAGTATAAAATCTGGGTTGCATCAACACGTAGTAGCAGTAACATTGTATATTAGATACGGGTAGATACTAATGATATTAGACACGAGTAGATCCTAATGCGAACTCTGTATAGAACACAGTAGATGTTCCATGTAGCATAGTAGGCAGAAAGGTTGTAATGAAATTTTCCTCAGCGACTAAAATAGCTGACTCACGTCATAGCTAGGGTGGGTAATTGTCCCTAAATACTCCAAAAATCCACTATGGGAAATATGATACAGGTTTGGCTTTCATATAAATGGACCTTGTATATGCTGATGTGAGCACGTGAACCGTTTGGAAACGTATTTGAGCCTATTTAGTTCTAAAAAAGCAAACCCAAAAAGTGCTACAGTGCCTGTCACATCGAATCTTATGCCATATGCATGGAGTACTAAATATAGGCGAAAGAAAAAACTAATTACACAGTTTGGTTGTAAATCACGAAACAAATCTTTTGAACCTAATTAGTCCATAATTGGACACAAATTGCCAAATAAAACGAAAAGTGCTACAGTAGCCGAACCCAAACTTTTTCACCAACTAAACACGCCCTTTGTATGACTACGAGATGTCAGCTTGGATAAATGACCCATGTTCATAAATGTTCTGTGACACTGACTGACCTAGTCTTGCTAGTTGCTACGATTATATTACCGCCGGGACATAGAATATTTCTGCACATCCTTAGCAGCCATTTTTGTCTGATAATTAGGCCTCGTTTAGATGCTGAAAACATTTCAAACCGATGAATAGTATCATTTTCGTCTTATTTGATAAATATTGTCCAATCGTGGACCAACTAGGCTCAAAAGATTCATCTCGTGATTTCCAACTAAACTATGTAATTAGTTATTTTTTTTACCTATATTTACTACTTCATGCATGGATCCAAAGATTGATATGATGGAGAGAGAGTGAAAAAATTTCAACTTTTTGAGTGCATCTAAACGAGGCCTTAAGCTAAGGTTTCCCAAGTGTCTTTTTGTCTTGTAGGTGAGCTTGTTTGAATATCTAGCGCACTAGTAACTACAAGTAGCCTCTCGTGGCTACTGACCGGCCGCCGGCGGCCATATATATGCAGTCCATGTCATGCCTTAGGTTTGGTTACCAGTACTAGCAATAGCTAATCTGATTAAAAAAACAGTACTAGGGCGCGTGACTGATAAGCTATGGCTAAAAGTACTATTGACTGATTTGTTATGAGAGAAAAATATTGTGCGTTCACTGAAAAAGTACGGCTCATGACACAAGCGGACATGGCCTTATTGATGACTGCTATGAACTGTACACTGAACAGTGGGACTTACCTGCAAAGGAAAAACATACTACTAGTACGTAGCTAGGCACGTATATACTCCCTCCATGTTGGTAAAAAAAGTCGTTTTGGACAAGGTTTGGGTCAAACATTGGGAATATAAATCATGAATAATTTTTAAGTTGTTAAGTTTGGAGATGTGAAAACAATATGAATAGATTTGTCTTGAAATATACATTCATAAAAGTATACATATATCACTTTTGAATAAATATTTTTATAGAAAAATGAAGTTAAAGTTATGCTTTGGAGACCGTGTCGTTGTCTAAAACGACTTCTTTTACCAATATGGAGGGAGTACGTACATATGGAAGCATCAGAAACCTAAGAGCATACTGTACGTACCTAGCCCTGCGGTTCTGGAACCAGACCTCCACTTGCCTGGGCCGCAGCGCGAGCTTGCCAGCCAAGGCCTCCTTTTGCTTCTGCAGGAAAAAAGTCGCATTTTCCAACAACATTAAATTTCTTTTCATTGCACTCCTCCAACAACATTAATATGTTGCAATATCAGGAAGGAAGTTAATTGGAGTAACGAGACTCCTGTTAGTCAAACCTACAGTAGCAAGTATTAACTGCTTTTATTACTAGTAGTACTTGGCATATCATACTGTAGTAGTAGGAGTACCAGGAGATCGATCGAGCGTACAGGTTCAGCGTAAGTGAGATAAACGTTATTATACTACTACAGCTACAGCTACGGGTACTGTACAAAAGTAGCCGTGCGCTTGTTTAGTTCCTAACTTCTCCCCCTAAATTCTACTATGCAAAAACAAGATTTCCGTCACATCGAAATGTCGACACATGTATGAAGTACTAAATGTAGATAAAATTAAAAACTAATTACACAGTTTTATTGTACTTTGCGAGACGAACATTTTGATCCTAATTAGTTAAAATTTGGATAATTTTTACCAAATACAAACGAATTGCTACAGTGCGTATTTAATGCGCACGGTAGCGAATTCGGGTTGCCAATTCAGGAACTGAACAAGGCCCGTATTAGATTTCTACTACACATGTACTGTACTGCATCACACTATCAGGGTCAGGGATAGCGATCCTCCTAGGGGTCCTTTGGATCGCAGGTGTAGTGAAGGATTTTTGTATGAATACTATTTGTAAAGGATTTGTTCCTATCCTATCATTTGGTTTGCAGGAAACGTGAATAGTGTTCCATAGGAATTTACTCCGTTGCATGCCGATTCCAAAGGATTGGAAGCATCCAGTCAGAGCTCTTGGAAAAATTCCTGTGCACGAAGAACGAGACAATCAATGCTGCTACTGCTAGATAATGGTGGTTCATGTATGTAGAAGAGATGATTTAGCCATGTCTGATCAGCTAGTAAATAAAATAACTTCATTATGACTAAAAATCTTTTTAGGATTGCTGTGATTTTCCTATGACCTATCCAAAGGGTCATTCCATCAAAATTCCTACAGGTTCCAATCCTTTGTTTTGCATCTACAATCCTACAACATTCCTATATTTTTCCTATTCCCATATTTTCTTTTCCTATGTTCCAAAGGAGCCCCTAGTAGTACCTACTCATGCCACACCACCAGCAAGTACGTACTGCGTATCTTGATTTTCCCTATGCATGTGCCATACTACAGACTTCATCACACCTCGAAGAATTAGAACACTACACACACTACCGTTAAATGATGGACGGTCACCAGGATCCGATTCTCCGGAATCCACTTCAATGCCCTGAAGTGGAATCCACTTTGATCTGAACAACCCAAACCCGTATACGAACGGCGAATCAATCAGTTGCCGCATGCAATTCGCTGGTACTTGCTAATCCTATCCGGCGCGAGATTCTGATGGAGGTACGTACTCGCTTGGAATCTTTTCGGCATACATACGTGCAACGGTACTACGTCGTGGCAATCGTTTTGGCCGTAGCCACGACGACGGTCTTGACGCATCATTCAAGGGGCAGGACAGGGACTCCAACTCCAACACAGGATGCCATGGCTCAGTCAATGGAGTTGGGAGAGCTAAGCTAGAGGGAGCTAACACTAGCAGTGATGTGGTAGTAGTAGTGCTGACGACTGACCGGTGTGAGGGTGTGGTTGAGGCGGAAGCTCTCCTCCAGGAGGCGGGACTGCTCCTTGGAGAGCCGGAGCTTCTTGGAGCGGTGCGGCCCGCCCGCGCCGCCGCGCTCGTCCTCCACCTCCTCCACGCTTCCCATTGGGAACTCCTCCTCCTCGCCGCCGCTCGCCGGCTGGTTCATGTCCAGGTCCCTCATGTTGTTCCCGTTCCCGTTCCCGTTGTTGTTGCATCCAAACCCCTCTGCCGCCAAACAACATTGGTTCCAAGGGAAGTTAGCTTTCAGAATAACAAAGATTCTAGGAGAAGAGTGTATGCTGTTCTTGAGCTCTGAGCAGAGCTGCACTCCTTTTAGAACCAGACAATATGGAAGTGCTTTAAGAATAACAAGTAAACACAATCAGCTTGAACTACTTTTTAGCCAACAAACAATATTTTTCTCCTACAACAAACCAGCGAAAGTCAAATTTCAGCATGAGCAAACGGGGTGAAAGACTTAAATTAGTAGACCCCAGTCAAGTTTTGCACGCTAAGACGAGTATCTGTATGTTTATTTTGAATAGATGGCAAGGTGGGATGAACCTTAGCACCGATGAACTCACTCTTGCATACGTAGGAGTATATACTTGTATTTGTATGACTGAAATAACATCAGCTCTGCTAGCAGGTGGTCTCCTGAGCTTACCTGAGCCAGAGGAGGAGCTGAGGCCGGGGACAGCCATGGTGAGCTCCAGCCCTGAAGGAGAAGTGGACCCCATCGCCAGCCAATGCAGACACAGGAACAAGGAAAGGGTGATGAGGGGAAGAAGGGGGGCAAGCAAAGACAAACACAGATTGGAAAGGAGAAGAAGCATGGGGAGGTGTTATATAAGCGCCGGGTAGCGAAGGATGATGGATGCTTTGTTGGTGAAAAAGTTTGGGTTCGGCTACCGTAGCACTTTTCGTTTTATTTGGTAATTTGTGTCCAATTATAGACTAATTAGGCTCAAAAGATTTGTCTCGTGATTTACAACCAAACTGTGTAATTAGTTTTTTCTTTCGCCTATATTTAGTACTCCATGCATATGCCGTAAGATTCGATGTGATAGGTATTGTAGCACTTTTGGGTTTGCTTTTTGCAAACTAAACAGGGGCCTTGTTTAGATCCGGAGTCGTGTGTGCCGAATTGCTACAGTGCGCATTAAATGTGCACGGTAGTAATTTGTTTGTATTTGGTAAAAATTGTCTAAACTTTAACTAATTAGGCTTAAAATATTCATCTCGCAAAGTATAACAAAACTGTGCAATTAGTTTTTAATTTCATCTACATTTAGTACTCCATGCATATGCCGATATTTTGATGTGATGGGGAATCTTTTTTTTGCATAGTGTAATTTAGGGTTGAATCTGGGGAACTAAATGCATGTGCAGGCTCTATGGCCTTGTTTGGTTCCAAAAAATTTTACAAAATTTTTCAGATTCTCCGTCACATCAAATCTTTAAACACATGCATAAAGCGTTAAATATAGATAAAAAATAAAACTAATTATACAGTTTAGACAAAATTCACGAGACGAATCTTTTAAGCCTAGTTAGCCCATAATTAAATAATATTTGTCAAATAACAACGAAATTGCTACAGTGGCGTTTCCCAAAAATTTTCGGAACTAAACAGCCCCTATGATGCTGGAAACACTGTACTGTGGTACTGCCAGCAGGTGTACTATATTTTGTCTGCCGGGAAATTATTAGGGTCACACTGTTGGAGACATGATGGGGTTTTCTTGTTCTTTGACTGAGATTACAGCACATTGGGAACGGTTTTGATTCTTGATTGCATTGATGATTTAGCTTAGATCTGTTTGGTTTTGGGTGTTATCTATAAAACATTGTAAGTTGTGCTAGCCACCACAGTGTATCTTATCTCTCTACAAATAAAGGGCTTTATTTTCAAATATTACATGCTAAAAGTGCTTATACTACATTTTATTTTATTGACACCACATTCATTGCCTTTTGTATGTGTGCCCCGGTGGGTTTTTCCTTTCTCCCATTAGTGTTGTCCATATATTTTTAATTCCATCTAACATACTACATCAACATAAGACTAGAATAGGCCATGGTGGATTGGGAATTAGGATTACAATAATATAGATTATGGATTGCAATAATCTGGTTTGTTTGGAACCGTAGATTATTATAGGTGCCAGATTATTTTTGGTTAAACTATGATAACTCTTATTAGGTTGGAGATGGATTATATGATTATTATAATCCTCTGGTTGGATTGTTATAATATATTTTATAATCTAGAGTGTTTGGATAACCTAGAGATTATTTTCATTGTACCATTATAATCTAAGTGATCCAAATGAAGCCTAACGCGTCTACGATAGATGTTACTAACCAATTATGTGTATAAGTGGTTTCAAGCGGTGTTTTGGCTAGAAGCTTCTTGTTTTTTTGCTCTTTGTTGTCACTTGTCTCAAAATCTAGGTTGACTTATAATTAACGAATGATTGTGTACATGTCTAATAATAAGACCATTGTTCACCTAAATAACCCACTTGAACACTGTTTAAATGCTACACAATTGTACACCGTTTTTGTTTAATCGGCCATTTATCCCATTGAAATAGCTGTTTTATCCATTCAAGTGGCCGTTTAGGCTAAATAACGGTTAAATGGCAAGTGACTAACTATTTATAACGGTTAAATGGCAAGTGACTAACTATTTATCCTTTTATGTTTAGAGTGACACCGAATAAAACTATCCATTCTCTTAAAAAATGTACTCATAAATTACCCTAATCAGTTGTTCGATCATTTGATTATCCGAAAGAATTATGTATGTACTCATAAATTACCCTAATCAGTTGTTCATTTGATTATCCGAAGTAATTGTGTATAGCAGCGCGTACCTTTGCATTCCTCTTGTAGTCTTTGACATTCTAGTCCAGAAACAAAATGAAAGAAGTAGCGAAATACTCTCTCCGTCTCAAAATAAGCGCACATCTCGCATTCCGAAGAGTCAACTCATCTTAAGGTTGACCAATATATATAAAAAATGTACTAATATTTATGAAACTAAATAAACATCATTAGATTAATCATGTAATCTATTTTCATAGTAATCTTATTTAAAGATAGAAATGTCAATACTATTTTCTATAAATCTAATCAAGCTTAAAATTATTTGACTCCTCAGGATTTGAGATGTGCACTTATTTCAGGACGGAGGGAGTATATGTAGGAGTAGTTGCGGAGAATTGTAAAGCCGCTCTGTTCCTTCGTCAGCTGGTGCCCTTAGCATTTCGCACTGTAGTGGCAAGCGGTCCAGTGGACGAGCTGCGAGAGATGCTGTGCCAGCCATAACTCATCACCGGAGAGGACGCAAGAACAGGAAGAGCGCCCAGAGTCCACAGTCCAGACGCCAGAGCGAGGTTGCGGGTTCAACGTTGCATGGGATAACGGGAGCCCGCGGGCGCTCGCGTGAGTGGGCCCCGCGGACTTTGACCCGACTCGTCATGTCAAACCGACTGGGCTGGCTGGGCCCTGGGCTACTCGCCCGCACCCAGCTCGGTGGCGTAGCGGGGGTGGCCCACTATGCAGGCGAAGCACGAGGGGAGGGGGCCGGCGGGCCGGGGTGGAGGGCACGTGTAGGCGAGCGGCGCCTGGGGCGTGGCGGGGCAGGTGCAGGGGAACCGCCGGCAGGTCCCCCAGTTCGGGGTAGGCGAGTCGGCCTGTCGGGCCGCAGCTCAGCCGCCGTAATCATTGCACCGCCACCTACCTACCCGCCCGGCGCCCGCTGCCTCCATCTCCGTCTGGTGGCCGCTAGTCTCACCGCCAAGGTAATAAATAGCGGCGGTAGCGGCTGTAATTGCACCCGCAATAGCGGTAGCGGTCCATTGCCGCTACCGCTATGAGGTAGCGCTCTGAACTTTGCATCATGGAACTTTGCGGCCGCAATTCTGAATAGCGGGCCGATATTGCGGCCGCAATTGCGCGTGGCAGGCCGCAATAGCATGGAAGCAAATATCCCTAATTAGTCCAGCTCACTATGACTCACACCCCAAATTCAAATACTCACACATCGGCTGTGAAACTTAAAATTATTCATGATATATACACTTAAAATTATTTATAGTCATTATTCATGATATATGTACTTAAAATTATATGGGACTATCGGGTGCCGCTATTGGAACTTATCGTCCGCAATATCGCCCGCTATCCGCAATCCGCTACCTCGACGCCAATCCGCTACCAACCCGCTATACTTGTCCAAGCTTTGATTCAGGGACGGATAGATCGACGTGACATGCACGCACTGACACTGCAGACAGATTGACCGTTCACTACTTCGGGGAACCACCTCGATGATGAGGGCGACCCTAGTGACAACAGCGCATCACACAGCGGATAAAGCGGTGCATGGGTATCTTTCAAGATCAAGGACGAAGACTGGCATTACCTATCGAAACATCAACCAAAATCAAATGTCTGTCTCAGTGTTGAGCGAGAGCCTGTATCACGTAGATTTTCCTGTTCCCAAAACTTGCACATGTGTGTCTCAGTGTCTGCACTTTTTTCCCGAATGCATGCATGGACGATATATATTACTCAACAACTGTGTAATATATGCAGTGATGAAACTAGAACCAATCAGGGTAAGTGCAAATGTTTTGTGGATGCATAAGTTCAGAGCATCTCCAACAACTCCTTAAAACAGCCTCACCGCCGCCAGTGCTGCTGTTCCTCATCGGCACGGGGAGGAGGTGCCGCGGCCACCGGTGAGACGCCGGCGACGAGCACGGGCCGCCGTTATGACGAAAAAAGTTAACGGGACTCTTCGTTCGCTTAACGGGGCTCTTCGTTCGCTTAGCGGGCATCTTCGTTCGTTAGCGGGCTTCTTCATTTTGGCAAGTGAGTTTTAAGGAGTTGTTGGAGAGAGATCTTTTTTTCACTTGCCAAATAAATTAGTAACTTACTAAAACTCAAGATTTACCAAGTGATTTTTTCCAAGTTGTTGGAGATGCTCTTAGACCATAGATAATACATACTCCATCCGTATCGGATTTAGAAGTCGTTTAGGACAGCGACACGGTCTCCAAAAACACAACTTTGACCTCTTTTTTATAAAAAAATATTTATGGAAAAGTGATATATGTATATTTTTATGAAAGTATTTTTCAAGACAAAACTATTCATATAATTTTTACATTTGCAAACTCAACAACTTAAAAGTTATTGATAATTTATATTCCCAATGTTTGACCCAAACCTTGTCCAAAACGACTTCTAAATCCGATACGGAGGGAGTATATAGTCAAATTTAGACTTCATCACTAATTTCATATTTTGCCTGGTGTATCTACACTCACTGACAGCTTTTGCCCCAGCATGAGTTGATCTATACAGATCTAAAACATTTTACAGCGTGCACACAAGTTCTCTAAAAGGTGTATGCTAAAGACTATCAAATCATGATACCAATGCTAAAAGGATGGTGATAGGACACAAGTTTTATTTGTAAATTATCCATGCATATTCCAAGATTTCAAACCTTTTTGTCTTTGAGGAAATATTAGGTCAAACTACGTTATTAGTAAAACAACACATACTTAGGCCTTGTTTGTTTGAACTTTTGGCCACTTTTAGACTACTAGCTTTTGGACTTTCCACAAGCCAAACAACTCCCATGAGCCAAAAGCTCAGAAGGTCACTAGGCTTTTGGCTTCCCGAAGCTTTTTGGCTTTTGAAAGGTCCAAAAGTTCCTAGGTAGCCCAAACAAAACAAATATAGCCTTAGTATGTGTTTGGTATGGAGTCTCTAAATTATTTTCTCCATAAACATGTTTCTAGAGATAAATAAGATAATTCCTTCTTCGTAGACACATATATGAGTGATCCTTGTATGAAAGAGTGTTAGACAACATTAGTGGTTGTAGTTATTGTTAGCTAATAGGGCACTTGAGATTGTTGTGATTTTTTGGTGAAGATGTGGAGGCCTTCCAGTGTGGAGACGTGTTGTATCGGTGTGCAGGGATGAGGACACCTCCTCCCTCGTATGGAGAGAAGCTTCGTAGTGTACACGACGCTGTGGTGATTGGAAGAGAGCCAGCTAATGGTGGTGAGATTTCAGCGCTCATGCACTCGTCTTTGGATTGCAACCCAACACCGCGATCGTATCGGGTGCCGGTGGTGTCAACTGTGAAACTCGATGACTCACGACATTGTCTTTGGTCGGTCATAGTCCAACACCGTGATCTAAAGAGTCGGTTGGCTTGTGTGATACATTGTGGCTCACCTTGCCTTCGATTCAGGCAAATGTCGTGACTAGAAGAGACTTGGTGTTTGGGAGCGTACCTCGGTGGAGCTCCAACATGGACTAAGGCTTGTGATTTAGCAACTGATGCCACAAGGATAAATCCGGTTGTCTCTTTGCCTCTGTTTATGTCTTACATTATTTACTTATTCTAGCTTAGTGGTTAGTTCTAGTTTGTGTGCAAGAAGTGTGACAACTAGGATTGCATGCTAGAATGTGCTTAGCTATAGGGCTTAATTCCGCAACTAAGGATAATATCTTAGTGTGCCGTTTGCTAAGGACATGTTTAGTGCGATGGCCCTAAGGACTTGATGTTAGTGTGAATCTTTTTGTCCTTGGGCAAGAATCGCAAATGGGATATGATAGAACTGTATAGGCTAAGGTTTGTCTCAAGTTAGATTTTTTAGAGCCTCAATTCACCCCCTCTTCTTAGGGCCATTTGGTCCTTACACTGGATTATCTCAGAGTGGTTGAAGAAGTTATGAGGGAGTGGGTAAGGGAGTACATATATATAGTCAGTCTAATAATCTAATTTTATATGTAGGTGCATGCATTATCGGACCTACGATCAAGGATCTGATGTCCATCTTAGAGACAAATTATACACATAACTAACTTATTACCGGACCTTTGATCAAGATCATATATCCAATACTCTAGAAAGAAGCTCTTAGTTATACCTCTAGCCCAAAACAAAACTCACACAGTCACACCTGATCTTCGATCCTGATGTCTGGTCCTTGCTTGACAATTTTAACAATTTAGAAGGCTAAGGACTCGTGTCTCTCATGTTTGTTGAAAGCATCTAGGCCCATAATTTGGTTTTAGAAACTAATGACAACATAATTGTGACTAACGTGTGTTTTGCAGTGACATTACTTAGTGAGGTCACAATGATGATGATCAATTAAGCAATTATTGTTTCCATGCCCTTATTGATGGATTTCAATCAATTTTCAAAAGATATGTGTGAAGATTATTGATGGACTAGTTCTAAGTGTCGTTTGGCATTAAGAGATACTTAGAGTAGTTTAGGTTCTTTTTTATTCCGTTGGTCGTACTATATATGGTGGGTATGGGTGCGTAGCTTTACCTGGTGAGTCTAGTGAGTGGATGTGGTTTATACTTGTCAAACCTAGCACTAGGTAGCTCATATGAAGCTCTGGGATTAGTTAGAAGTCAAACCATTTTCAAAGGTGTTTGAATTGGACAAAAAATTAGAGCAAACAGGGATCAGAACCCTTCGGTGGGGTCACTAGTGATGTCACCGGAGCTGAGGCTCTGTGTTGGTTGACAAGTTAGCTACTATGTAGAAGCAAATTACTTTCCGATGGTCTCCGAAGATAAACCCACCAGAGCTATAAACAGTGAAGGCCAACAGTACTCAGTGGCTCCTAGACTCACTGGATTCCTTCGGTGGGTCACTGGAGAGCCACTTTGGAGCTTTGTAACAACTCAAAAACTTTTTACATTAGAGTTTTTTTGCTCACTGTAACCTTTTAGCGAGGTCACCAGGGGACCACTAGAGAAATGGCAGAACAATAATTGTTAGTTGGATTATAGCCGTTGTCTGAAATTCTCCGCCGCTACTTTAGAAGGACCGCCAGAGCTTTTTCAGTGAGTGTATTTCGGCTAAGTGGATTCGTAACACGTAATTTTTGGGGGTGTGGCCTATATATACCCATCCACTTGTGCTATTTGGTTCTCTTGGACATTTGATGTGGTAGCTACATACATTGGCATCTTAGAGAGTGCTTTGGCCTATTGTAGGGATTAGTATTTCATAATTGAAGATTAATGACTCCATTAGTGTTTAGGGAGTAGAAAGTGTGCATCCACTCTTCTCATTAGGCTTGGTTAGGTCAAGTGAGAGTCCATGCTTGTTACTCGGTATCACATAGACAGCCTGGAGTTTAGGAATTTGGTGATCTCTCGGTGGACCTTGTAAGAGGCCCAAATCATGTTGTAAATGGCACCAGTGATCCATCGTTTTGAAGTTGGAGAAGCATCAAACACTAGAGAGCACTTGGTGCTCCAACGAGGAATAGTGGAGAGTGACTCTCCAAGAGGTCAAGGAACGTCACTATGTTCCTTGTATATTTATTTTACACACTTACATTCATGCAATTACTTTCTTAGATTACCATGCTAGTGTGGCGTCGGAACTTAGGGAGGAAACTTTTGTGCAATAGAGAGAAGAAACACTTGTTAGGCTAAGTGAAGTGGGATAAGTGATAGGAATAATTTCCATGATAATTTTAAATTAGCCCAATTCACCACCCCTTCTTAAGCATCTTGATCCTTTTAGTTATGTCAAATCATGTAAGTATGGACATACTTGCAAGAAAATGAACTTAATCCCTGTACGCCATTTCATGTAACTCAAATGCAAAATAAAAATAAATTTAAAGCCTTCTATTTTTTCTTTATGGCCTATTTGATCTCACATAAGAATTTGGGAGTCCCTAGCCATCAATAAACTTATCTCATAGATGTGTAACATGTTAGTTCTTTGATTGTGTGTTATTAATTAACTAAAATCTACAACAAGGCCAGATGCACTTTCACATATACAAATTTAGAGGGATAATTTAAATTATATTTAATAATAGTTAACATGGGGAAATTAGATACAAATTTAAGAGGTTAGTTTAAATTGTCCATTATTGATTTATAGTGGCAAAGTTGGGTAATTTTGATACAAATTTCAGGGTTAATATATATTTTTTATAATGGCATATGGGAGTATTTTTTATAAACCAAAATAGATTTGATATCTATTATTGGTGATGATGATTTGAGTCTATCAAATTTATGGTTGTTTCTAAATACGACATGACTAGCATCTAGACGTCCGGACAGACACCCGCGTCCAGATGCCCGCGGCTGCTCTGCTTCCTACGCGTAGCGAGCGGATGGCGCGGACCTAGGGTCACCACGCGGTCATCGCGCAGCCGTCGGCCCACCTGGGCCACCACCTCCACGGGCGTTCACGCGCTCGTCGCCTCGTCGGGTAGCGTTCCCCACCAAGCCATGGCGAGGTGGAGGGGAGGAAAGGGAAGGGAGGGGAGGGGAGGAGAGAAGAGGAGAGCAGAGGGTGAGGCACGCCGTGCGAGGAAGGTGCGAGGTAGGAGCCGAAGCCTTGCGGTAGGCTGCTGCGCACTAGCCATCGGTGTCATTGCAACACCCCGATCTACTTTTGAAGCATCCAGATAAAACATTTGCAACATACGTCTGAAGGCAAATAAAACACTTGAAACATGCTTCTACAACATTTGTAAAAACATATGAAAAAACACTTGAAAAGCCTTTGCAAAACATATGTAACATCTAGATAGCAACACCTAAAATAAACACATTAGCAACATACTTCTGAAAAATAGACGAAACATTTGGAACACACGCTTGCAACATGCATAGATAACCGTTGCAACAAATGCAACACATATACAACATTCCAATCTAATTTTGCAACATCAATGTGAAACACTTGCAACACACCTCTGAAACATCTGAAACACTTGAAACATATGGTTGCAACAGCGCTTTCAGCGCAATGTCACATGGTTGCTTGGACAAATTGAGGCCTCGTCGTTGCAGAGCTCGCGGTGGCGGTGCATGGAGCTCGCCGGTGCCCCGGCGGAGGCACTGTGCCACCCTGGGCGAGCACCTGGCGAGGCCGCGAGCACCTTGGGCGGGCGAGCAGCACGTGCGTGAGGCCACGACTGGCAAGCTCGGTGGCCTGCTCGACGAGCACCCTAGCGAGTACCCCCTTCAGAGCGAGCACCCGAGCACCCTGTTGGGTAGAGAATTTTTTTAAAAGGGGCGCGGATGGGAGCGAGCGGACGGCGCCGTAGCGAGTGGGAAGCCACATCCGTCTATGCAGACATCTTCGATAGAGCATTACCGTTCTAAAAATTGACAAATTCTATGATTTATTTTTTCTTAATGCATCTAGTGAAAATCAACATGGAGACTTTGTTGAAGGCTCTATTTTTTAGTAATCATGCGGGTGCGATCGAATACCCTACAGGTAACGTCACGTATACGTCAAATACGTGGAAGCAATAAAGCAAGCATGGCCACGTGGGTGGGCGCGCGTACATGCATACTGTACTGTAAGTACGTACAAGAAATGATAGCGGTTGGACTGCGCCACAGGGTACCGCACTGGAGTATACTAGACACTACCGCCCCATCTGGATTCCGGGCGCCGTGAGATCTTCTTCCGCTAGCTGCTGCGCCGCGCCATCCCATTAGCATCACATCACAAATCACACTGTGGGCCGTGGTCAAGTCCGTCGTCCGTGTATCCGTCGTCGCATCCTATTCCCCCGGGGGACACCCGCGGTTTCTGTTCTGCTGCCGTGTGCTATGGCACGGCGAATGGCGCTGTGCCGTGCTCTCGTCATGCCCTGTTCGCTTGAGCTATTTTTTAATCATAGAACGATGTTTTTCTCTCACAACATTTCAACATAAGCATTAGCATGAATTAAATTTCAGCATAAGCGGACATGATATAGGGTTACGGAAAGAAGGAAGAGGAGTATGCCGTGTGGAGACTGAAGAGAGGCCGGGGAGCGGGGACCTGGACGACAAGTACACATACGTACGTGCCCCCGAGCGGGGGAGCGCGGGCGGGTGGGTGGGAGGTGGAGTTCACGCTCACGCGCGCGGGCAGGGCGGCAGGGGCCAGGGGCAGCCCGCAGGCCGCAGCCGGCAGCGGCGGACGGAGGGGACAGATAAGAGGTGCGCTTTGTCGCGGCTGGCGTACGCAGCGAATCATGTCGTTTGTCTTCTTTTGCTGCTGCCGTGGCTCTGGCTGGCCCCTGGTAGCCATGCACGGCCGCACCGACCCCCGGGCAATGCAAGCCGGCCGGGAGCGAGCGGTGTGTGTGCCTGGCTCAGAATCCACATCGTGTCGTGTCCAGCCGTCTGATCCCTAGAAAGAAGCAAGGCTTTTGCATGCGCAGTCTAAGATTCTGTTTCTGTTTCTGTTTCCATCTGCAGCTTACTAGCAGTAGCTTCTTTAAGCATCTTTAAACAGTGTTTGCTAGTACGTGAAGTAAACTTGACAAGCTAGAGAACGATGGAGTAATATATGAACACGCATGGCAATGATTTATTATTAATGTACGTACTTCCTCCCTCCCTAAATATCTGTCGTTTACGTTCTCCGAGAAATAACTTTGACAAAATATATATTAAAAAATATTAATATTTATGGTACATAATTAGTATCATTGGAAAGATCTTTGAATCTATTTTTTAATAAATTTATTTGGAGATACAAATGTTGCACGTATTTTCTACAAATCGAATCAAACTTGTGACACGCACACCAATAACGACAGATATTCTAGGACGGAGTGAGTATCTACTACTAGTACAGTCAATGGCTGGCGCGCTATTATACATTCTCAACCTGTCATTTCCAAATATATACTTCTGTATAGTGGCATTGTTGCTGTGTAGGAGCAGGAGTATCTTAAACGAGTACAGGCAGAGTGCAACCTACTCCTACAAAATTTTGACGTACCATGACTGATAGGTTGACTGATAGTATCTTAAACGAGACAAAACAGCATCAACCGGCTTATCAGCCGCAAAAACCATCAGACAGTTGATGCTGTTTTTGTTATGAGAGAAAAACATTGTACCATGACTGATAGGCCGGGCTGATAAGTTCAAACGAATAGGGCGAATGTCATCTTTCATAGAGCCGTTTGTATCTCCTCAAAGACCATTCTGTCCATGCCAGGACCATCACCATTGTGTTGAGAAATTCTTTAAGGCAGTGTTTACTTCCTTCAAAATTCCAAAAATTTTACAAGATTCTCCGTCATATCGAATCTTTGGACGCATGCATGGAGTATTAAATGTAGGTAAAAAAAATAACTAATTGCACAGTTTGTCTGTAAATGTCGAGACGAATCTTTTAAGCCTAGTTAGTCCATGATTAGATAAATTTACCAAATAACAACAAAAAGTGCTACAGAAACTTTACACCCACTTTTATACCATCTAAACACTGCAAAAAGATGAACTCTCGTAGACTCCTGCCCTCAAAAAGGAAGGACATGGTACCCCCGTAAATAGTACTAGTAGGCATTGTATAGCCGGCAGCGAACAGCAATGCATGCAGCACTCATCAGTGCATGGCCAGTTGGCCACTACTACTATCAGATGACCCCCCGCCAGGTGGGTTTGGATTGCATCGGCATCGCACGCGGCAATATCGGAGCGGAAAGGCGGGCCTAGCTATACCAGCCGGCGTAGCTACCAATGACGCTAGCACAAGTAGTGCTGGGTCGGTCAGTGGCTCTGGCCGTGGTCGGCTCTCCACCGATCGCCCAGGCGCTGTCGCGCTCCGCCTGCAGCAATGCTAGCTGCTGGCGCCTGGCACACGCAGACGCAGGTGCAGATGCAGCAACGCCCGTCCATGCATGTGTTCTCGCGCTAGCCGCTAGCCGCGGTTTCTGTACGTACCCACGACTCCCGTACCATCATCTCGATCGGCTTGTGCTTTGCCTTGCCTTTGCTTGCAGCTCGCTGCTCTGTCTGCAATTACCATCCTGCATGCGCCTGCGTGCTTCTCCTCCCTGCATGTGTAGTAGGCCAAGCCACTCGCCAGGCGTTGCTTTCGTCTGTCTGCGTGAAGTGCTATCTCACTGCTCACTGCTGCTTCTGCTTGCACAATAATGCATGCCAGCCAGCTGCTGGCTGGCCCTGAGGCATGCCGCGAGGGTACACCACCACCGCGCGCGTCTGCATGCATGCATGCGCTTGCCCCCACTCGAGTGAATGCCCCGCCGGCCGGCCGGCTGGCCGGACGCCGGACGACTCTCTCTCGCATCATCATCATCCTCCGATGGATGGATGTAACCGGTCACGTACGGGCCGTCTCTCCTCTCCCGTCCTGTCGACGATTAAGGAGTTCGGTCTGGCCGCCTCTCGTTGTCCACAGTGGAGATGACGGCCTGTCTTGCTTGCATGCTTTTTTTTTTTTTTTTTGAGAAAGAGCATGCTCTTTCTGTAGGACGGGTAGGGGGGACGCTCGGTGAAGCATGGTATTATATGCAGGTATATGTATGGGCAGCCTTTTTGCATGAAAAAGGGAAGAAATGAACCTTGCCGGATGTCTCTTTCAGGACCTTTTAACGTTCTCTATAGTACTCTACTAGTACCATACTGGACCATAGTATAGAAGAGGAAATGTTGGCAAAAGGAGGTGCATACTTATATCTTTTGCATTTGCACTCGTAAATACTGTGCAATGTGTGCGATACCTAATCTGATTCTGATTCGTGGGTCCTTCTGACCACCTGGAGCCAGGGTTAAAAATCCCGGTCCGTAAACCGCGGTTTACCGCGGTTACCGGGCTAACCGGACCGGACCGGTTCCGGTTAGATATTCCCTAAATTCAAATTTAAAATTTTTAAGAAAATACTGAAAAAATTCCTAAAAATAGTTCATGATTTATAGAAGCCAATGGTGTAAAAAATTTTCAAATTCGAGTTCGTTTAGTATTTATTTATACGTATAGAAGTTTGAAAAAAAGAAAAAAAACATGGTCCCGGCCCGTTAAGGCCCATTAGGCCGCCACGGGCACAAAACGCGCCGGGAGCTGCGGGGGGGGGGGGGGGGGGGGGGGGGGGGGTTAACGCGCCCAGCACCTTATCCGCTCCCGTCCACCCCCCGTCCGCCCGCCGCCGCTCGACCGCCCCGGATCGCCGGTTTACACACAATTGTTTCTGTCTATGCCTACTAATTATGGTTGATTGCAGGCGAGACCCAATTCACACATGCTACTCAAGACCGTGACCATGGACAACCGACATCGCAGAGGAGAGCATATACACCGACGGACTACGACACTCCACAGTACTCTTCTTCCTCCTACAGCGATACCTCACAGCCTACTTATAGCTATCTCATTCCTGACATGACCATGCAGACTCAGACTAGATGGGTATATGAATGGGAAGACCCCAGTTTTTACAATATGTTAGTTTAAGAATGGGAGACAACAGCAGCATGGACAGGTCAAACTTGGCAAGATTACAAGGCTGCCCTGCTTAGACAGCAAGGTATCTCTCTTATGTCCACCGCCGAATATGAAATGTCGTGCCAATAAGGGGTCTTCCCATACATCCTACGTAGTTGACCATGCAACTATTTGTTTGTGTAAGCGAATATGTATTTGTATGCGACTATATATTGTTGCTTTAGTGACTTATGCTATTTATTACCACATTGTGTGATCTTTTTACATTAATTTGTGCAAAGGAAGTACCAAAATTTTTTTTTATTCATGCAAAAAAAATCTAAACGGTTTGTAACCGCTACAAACCGCCCGGTAAACCAGTCGCAAACCGAACCGAAGACGAGTTTAAATTCAAATTCAAATTCGACCGGTTACCGACCGGTTACCGACCGGTTACCGGCAAACCGGACCGGTAAACCGGAACGGGAGGCCGGCGGTTTGAGCCGTCTGGTCGGTAAAAAAACCCTGCCTCGAGCTACCCAACCCACAATCCAGTCAAAGAGAGAGAGAACATGGCAAGCAAGATCGTGCCGACGTGCATGCAGCATGCCGATCGATGGCATGCAGCAGCTGGGTGGGGTGGCCCCTGGCCCCCTGCTTCATGTGTTTTTCAACACGCTACTGAATTTGAGGACGTGCACGCCTTCAAGTTACTCCTATATGATAGGCACAACGGAGTGGCTAGGTGCCTAGATGTACCCTCAGAAATCATTGCCCGTCAGTGAAGAGCACGTAGCAATACAAAACTCAAAGGAGCACATGTTCATCATTGTATCAGGTCTCGCTAGCGTAGTAGCATGTGCCCGAGCCACCCGCGGGTCCCAGTAAATCGCTGAAATGGTTGCTGAACGTGTGCAACCTTGTCTCTGGATTACATGGCACCAAGCCAATGCACTTATTATCTCTTTAGGCCCATGTGTCAATCTAGAGTTAAATAATTATTATCGTCTTTGAGTAAGGTACGGATTTTTCAATTGAGATGGTTTTGGGTGATATTACAAAACGCAACATGGCTAAAGCTAAGATAATTTTTGCATTTAAAATTTGTAGATTAAAAGAGACACAAATAAAAGATGTTTCATATCTAATATATGCTAAGAAAGAAAAAAACACTTTGACAAAGAACGACCGATAACAAAAGAGAGAAAAAAAAGAGGCCCTTTGAGATCGTCTCTTCTTCCTCCAAAAACATACTGCTTGCGGCTCGCCAGATATTGAAAAACGGAATGTGGAAGTAATATTTTTCCAAGCACAATGGAGTATGCATAACCTAAATATATTTGTATATTTGAATGAAGATGAATCTACATATTGTATAAAAACTAAATAAATATGTGCGAATTAAACTTTAACTCCCTTCAAATGAAATTGATTTTTTTTGAAGTTTTAAACAGCAATGTACTAAGTTTTTCAACTAGGACATGGTTAAAATTTGGTTAAATTGGGTTTAATTATTTAAAAAAAATCAGCTGCATGTAGGATTATCTAGATGCTAATAAATCAATTCGGTAGGTGTTTAGTTTCATCAACGTATTGAAATAATTTAGTTTAATTTTAAATGGCTACTATACTTTATTCAACGTATAAAAAGTTATTAGATACTTTTAAAAAACGAATACCATTTAGTCATTCACCATGTTATCATGTCATAATTTCCTAAACAAGATGAAAAAAGTGAAGGGTTTTGATAGTTGAGGGTTAAAAAGTAAATGGTTTTGTAATATAATAGAGGGCTCAAAACTAACAGAACCATAGCTGAGAGTTGCAAGATTTATTTTTTTTCTATTTACTACTAATTTTATTCGAAATTATAGTCCAATTTGTCTTTCTTCTAAAATTTAAACATAGATTATAGAAAAATGTGTGAACATCTACGATATCGAGTTAGTTTCATTAAATTATAAATGATACGTTTTGATAGTGCATTCATTTGAACTTGTAATGCTAATATATTTTCTAAAAACTTAATCAAAACTATAGAGTTTTTACTTATAGCAAAGTTAAACCGAACTATGATTTGAATTTAAGGGAGTACAATATAAGCTTCTCCCCGGAATTCAGAATCCCCAATATGCTCAAGCTGCTGGCCAGTCTTCTACAGCTAGTCACGCTCCTCATTGGTCAAAAAGGGCACAGGTGTTGCATGAATGCAGGCTTTCATAGCCTAGCATGGAACATGCATGCATATCGAGGGCATGTGTTCCCACTGGTCATGATGATGACACTTCTTTGCCGGCAACCGGCATTGCAAACATGTGTGCTCCACACTCCCACTGTGCGTCGTTGATCAGCAAAGTCACCACATTACGTTTCCAAGACACAAAATAGGTATACATTGTAGATGATTTTGTATGTTCTCATAATTCTATGCCGATAATGGCAGGGGTCCACAAGTGTGTCCAAGCTTTCTTCTCTATTGCAGTGGTTTCAGAGATTGGTAATGGGGCTGCAACTTTGTTTTGGACTGACAGGTGGATTTACGGCCAGATTATAGCTGATCTTGCCCCTCAAGTCTTGGCATTAGTTTCCAAAAGGAAAAGGAACAAGAGAACAGTTCTGGAAGCTTTAACTAACCTTTATTACCTGGGTTAGGGATATTCAGGGCGCCTTCTCTGCTGCATTTTTTCACTCAATATTTTGCCCTTTGGGATATCATCTTAAAAGTACTACTACAGCCAGAGCTGGAAGACGCTCATGTTTGGAGGTTCTTTGGTGATGGGCATTATTCAGCAAAATCCGCCTATGAGAGGATTTGGAAAACCTGGGCGCCTGGGAAATGCCGTTTTCATGTGGCTAGTGATCCGCGAAAGGTGTTGGACGGTTGACCGTTGGCATGAAGGAGGCTCCCTCACCCTTCCCGTTGCCCCCTTTGTGACCAAGAGGAAAATATTAACCACTTGCTGTCGACATGCGTCTTCGCACGAGAATTTTGTTTTTTCCCTTCTGCGCCAAGTTGGACCACAGGGTCTCACTCCCTATCTGATGATATCTCCTTTGATGATTGATGGGATAAAAGCTCAAGAAGGGTGCCTGATCATTTAAGAAAGGGTTTCAATTCCATCATCATCTTAGGGGCTTGGACATTATGGATTTTTCGTAATCGCTGTGTTTTTGACGGTGAACCTCCTAACCTAGCTAGAGCACTATTGCTTGCTAGTGAGGAGCTTCTTTTTTGGGGGTTTTGCTGGGGCGAGAGGCATAAATTATCTCCTTGCCCAGGGGTTGTTTGTGTATTGAGTGTGATAGCTGGTCGTCTCCAACTCTTGTTAAGGGCGCGACTGTTTGTTTAGGATCCTAGTGGTTTGTGTTTTGCTTGTGTAAGGTTTCTTGTATGGGTTCTTGCCTCATTTTCTTCTGCTTAATATAATGATACATAGCTCTCCTTCGTGTTCGAGAAAAAAAAAAGATAATGACGGGGTAGGGAACGAAAATCAGGATAGCCTCATAAATTCATGACAATATGTCAATATTTGTTAGAAAAGTGTGTTGGAACACATTGTATATGCTACGATTAATTACTGGCTAACCTAAACTTAACTAGCTAATCAGATCATGGGTGAAAAGGAATTCCATCTGACAAAAATCTGGAGCTGGAGTCAAATATATCTAGCACCAAGATAGAAAGATGAAGGGGTGATACAACACAATGCACTACAATTATCAAAAAACGATTGTGGCTACTGAATCTCAAAGATCGTAGAAATCAAGCCTTCCCAAGGCCCCCCCTATGGCCAGGTCGATGTGCACAGATCGGTCTTGCTGGTATGTACCTTAAGGCTGTCAGGTTTTGAGTTGAGCAATCCTCTGTGGCACACCATCAACTGGATCATTCACATACTCAGATATAGATTCCTCCTGCAAAGTACGTATTTAACACACCATTTAGCATGTCAATAATAATTCATTCAGTCAAGATATCAACTTATAATGTATGTAACTTCAGTGCATTCGATGAGTAACAACAAGATTCTGGAACAAGCATCATGGTTCTGAGACCTAGGAGCCGGTGGACCCCTTGTGGAGTCGTAGCTCGTAGATCATGTGGAGTAGGTTGTTCGGCCAGAAGTCCAGAACAATGTCATGCGAAAATGAAAGCACAGGAAAGGCAACCAGTACATAACAGCAGATCTGTACACAAAATCTGCTATATAATAGAAGAGGACCCTTTAAATGGTGGAGTCAGTATCAACTTCTCCTGCCTGCGTCTCTATTTTGTTATTGTTGGAACCAATCAGCATTGCTGATTTTGATAATAACTCGCTGGTTATGCTTGGCAATAGGAGTAAAAATCCACACCCCAGTATTTTCATATAATAAGGTAATTAGGGAAGTAAAGTGTACTCTATCTAACAATCAACATTAGCTTTTTGAGTTCCACTCTATTATACTTGACTGACACCTTTTAGTTTCTCTTTCACATTTGTATTGGTTGAAAATTAGTAATTACCAGGTGACAGCAGGGTCATCTTGATAGACCAACTTGAATCAATTGGTATATTATAGGATATGGTTATTGCACTTACATCTTTATCTCGCTTTTGTTTGATGACCACACACTGGGAAGCACTGATGCTTTCGCTCTTCAGAAAGTTACGAGCACTTGAGAGTGGCTCACATACATGCAATCTTATGCAGTAATCTGCACTTGGCCTCTCAAGGTCGTCACCACTGTCATTTACTCTTTCCCTGTGACAGGATGCAAGAACTATTAGTACTAGAGAAATTCACAGCCAGTAATTCTGCGTTGGTATCAATATAAGATAAACAACTTGCACCCTTTGAACTTTTGATTTACATCCCAACAAAAGAGAAACAACTCTGTCCTCCTACCCACCCCATAGGATATGCACACTTAACTCACGATCATACAGTAAAACTAAAGACCACTGAATCATCTTTTCAAGTCCTTTAGAATATTGGCAGAAGTATTGCCTTGGTAAGGAAGCATGCTGCCGCAGCTGTGGGCTAGTCTTCTCACCCTTAGCAGCACTTTCTTCGAGATGAGCGAACTGTCTCTTGAAACGATCCACCCCACTGTCAATAGTGCATCCATTACCATTAGTACAATTACAACAGCCCCTCAACTAATTAGCTTTGCAATAGAATACTCCTTATCATGCTCAGCAAAGTCCAATGCTTGGATTCAATATACAGTGCACCAAGGATACAAGTTCATTCCGTTTGAATAGAAAAGAAACTTGGATAAAAACAAAATTGTTTAGCATTTAAAAGTTTTGATATGCTGTTCTCTAATGTAAGTAATTTAACAGGTGATTTGCGCTATGGGAGCACTTCACCATGTTAGGTTTTATTCTGCAATTATAAGAGCAATGATCTGCACTAGCCTTCTATTTTTTCATGTAATATGGCGAAGTTCTCCCAAACAGTGCAATTTTATATTACCATTGCAACATGTTAAAGTTCAGAGTAGAGATGTCAAGTAACACCAACTAAAAATAAACATTTTTACCAAATTTTACCCAGTCAGAAAAAAATTAAGATATCACACATCTTTCAGAAAAAGGAACTCGATTATGTCTTTCGTTGTTGTGGTTCTCAATACTATCAAACAAATGAAGTATACTATAGACTTTTCAAAGACAGTATAATTCACATTTAAGAAGAGCAACAGAACAACACGCACACACCTCGGGTACACAAAGTTCGCCTTATCCCCACCACCAAGAAACTCCTGCAACATCTGAGGATGGTATTCCAATGTCTAAACAGATACATCATGAATTAGTAAACATAATACCATAATAACCACAGTAGAATTAACTAAAAGTACCTCTCTGTAAATTAATTCCCGAACATCATCTCTGGCCAGCTTCCTTCTTTCAAACTCAAACTCAAATTTTGAGATTGGTTGTGTTATCGGTTCACGTTCAGAATTTGCTAATCCAGTAAAGTATGGATCTGTTAAGGCCTTGAATTCCACTATTGTAATATCAGTATTGAGCATAACTAATAATACAACATTTTGAAACTACCGCTTCTTGCTGATATTGCTACTACCTCTGCAGCAGTTGGTCGATCCTTCGGATCAAAAGCAAGTAGACGTTCAAGCAAATGAAGAGCCATTGGATCTATACCAGGAAACTTCTGCGTAAAAGGAACTGGATGCTTTTTTCTCATGTTACCCAAGTATCGGCGAGCCTTTTCATTTCGAATCTACAAATGATAAAAGGGTGAAAATAGCTTAGTGTAGCAAAAACGGTTGCACTATGATTGTTGGACAAAAAGGAACACATTAATCCCTCCATCCAAGAATGGTAAGCATATTTTGATCAAAGAAAAGTCATGCAAAGTATACTTTGAACCTTAATTTCTCTTACAATAGGTTGTCAATAGCTAAAGAATCAACACCATCTCAAAGGCACTTTGAATACAAATGTATTGAAGCAAGTTTTATGACCTAAACTTGCACATAATTTTGACTAATTGTTGGTCAAAATTTGTAAAATGTGAATTTTCCCAATCAAAATACGTTTATCACTCCTAGATGGAGGGGGTATATTGCTAACAAATTAAAACATACTATGTATCAACTGAAACACACTTATATAACATATATTATCATCAAAAGAGGAGCCAAGAAACAAGGAAGTAAGCCTAACTCAACTGGTTGGGTGGGAGATATGGTGATGCACCCAACCATCCAGGTTTAAGTCCTCTTCAACTAGAGTTTGGGTGCCTATTTCCTTTTTATTGAAAAACCACCAAGTTCCTCCTACGGTGGTCTCGTATTTTTTTATATATATTTTTTTTTGGGGGGGGGGGGGAGGGGGGTGGTGTGGGTGTTGGTGGGTGGGGGTGGCAAGAAACACACTATGTATTATTAAATTCAAATTGAGTTCAGTTCAACTTATACATGAGACAAGCAAAAATAGAAAACAACCATTACAACTACAATTGCTTAAATAACACTACAGTGGTAGCTGAAAGGCCAGAAATTTAGCCAAGACTGGAGGAAAGTATTCAATACCCATACCAAATGGATTGTATCATATAACATGCATACCAGAGAGCCTATGCTGGCTTAGTATTTCAAGTGTGGCCTTTGCAGTTGAAGATGGAAACCTCCAGAAAGTCTATGCTGGTTTAGTAAATCAGGTTTGGTCTTATATTTGAAGATGGATACATCTCTAGCATTTTCTTCTTCTAGAGTGTAAACATTTTTTCCCAAACTCAACATACAAGGGTGTTTATTTTCAGTTAATCAAGATATGGCCAATGCTATGGTTGAAATCAAATATATAAGATTTGGACTTCACATCGTGAACTACAGATTTTTCAACAAAACTATTATTAACAGTGCATATTGAAACTTGATTTTCACATGATTTAGACAGAAAAATAATAGAAAAACCCTGGTCCTTCACATGAAATGGGAATTTAGATGGCCTTGCACGTCAATTATCAGTTTAAAAGGAAAGTGACTATGTTCATGTAATACCTATTCTGCTAATTTTCACAGCTTTACTATTATATTGTATGGAAATCATTAACTAATTAATTAAGCTTCTGCATTGTCAAAAAGCCTCATAATCAATGCAATACAAACTTGGAGAAACTGAATAAACAATATATACTTTCACAGTGGTTCCAACATAAATGCTTGTATGCAGCCAGTTATGACCTAAGTAAGCGCTTAACATTTACAGTTGACGAAAATAGCAAACTGGTCGAGGTGCAGATAATTCAAAATGTTATAATTACGCTATGAGCCAATTGTGTTAGATTATATTGGGGTATCTCCAAATATGGTAGACTATGATCATGTAATCCCAATTTGCCTTATCTCAAAGGGGAGGCTTTTTGCCCCCTAATCAATGTACTCATATATAATCTGCCCACAAGACTTAGCAATGCAATTGACTATTCCAACAATTCTATTCCTCCTACGTGGTATCACGAGTTTAGGTTTAGATCCTAGACCACAAACCCTAAAACTTCCGTTTACACGTGCCCCAGGGAGATCGCCCATGAGGATCTCCGCCAGGGGCAGCACCGCCTGCACCTAGGGCTCGCGTTGCCAATCAAGTTGATTGGCCACCCTGGGAGTCTTTTCCTGATCCTTTGATTGGGGTTTTCTCTCTCGCTGGTCGTTGATCAACATTTCCTTTCGAATGTGGGCTTCTTCTCCAGTCTCACCATCTATGCCACTCCCGTTATGACTGTGAGGGGGGATGTTAGAGTATATTAGGATATTTCTAAATGTGGTAGATTAGGATCGTGTAATCCCAGCTTGCCTTATCTCTAAGGGAGGCTTCTTGCCCCTTAAGCAATGTACTCTTATGCAATCTGCCCACGAGGCTCAGCAATATAATTGACTATTCGACCAATTCTATTCCTCATACAAATTGTGCCTCTAAATTATCCAGTTCTCTAACCATACCTCAGCAGCATTGAGCTATAGCTCTGAATCTACACACGCAACCTTAGTATACCTTAGTTTGCAACATAATGCCAGGGGTAAAACAATAACTTTCTTAGCATTAAGATGAGGCAATCTTATTTTTTCTGTTATGAGAGATTCTGAATAAAAGATAAGGCTCCAACTCTCCAAGCCTGTAACTGATTTTCTTATACTAGAAGCAGGGAAAGTGAACCGACCCTGGAAAGTGACTCTGATGAAGGAGTGCCAAGTAGATCTGTCATGAGATCCAATTGATGTACCACATTCTTGCCAGGAAAGAGAGGCTTCCCTGTAAGCATTTCAGCAAATATACATCCTATGCTCCAGATATCAATCGCAGGAGTATACTGCAAAATTAAGTGTTAAGCTGTAAATTCAGCAAAATTAAGTGTTATACTCCTACACGAGAACCTTCCATTTATGAACTTGACATTCATATAAAGGTTCTCCTGAACAAATCATATTTCAATAAAGGGCTAGTATAAGTTTTGTCAGGATGAAAACTATCCGACCTTTGAAAAGAAGGAGCCGCATAATTCTGGAGCACGATACCATCTTGTTGCCACATAATCCTGTGATTAAATTACACATCAAGAACAACAACTTAAACTGTGTGGCTGCTTAGCGTATCTCACAATATGTGTTCTGGTTTGTGATTTGGCTACCGTCCAGAATATTGCTGAAGGTGTATCGTTGAAAGACACCCGAGCAAGGCCAAAGTCACAAATCTTGAGCTTGCAGTCGCCGTTGGCGAGAATGTTCTTGGGCTTGAGGTCCCGGTGGAAGACATTGGCGGCGTGGATGTACTTCATGCCGCGGAGCAGCTGGTACAGGAAGAACTGGTGGTGCTCGGGCGTGAGGTCGTCGTTGGCCTTGATTACCTGGTGGAGGTCGGACTCCATGAGCTCGAAGACGACGTAAATGTCGCGGAACTCGCGGCGCGAAGGCGGGAGCATGATATGCTTGATCCGGACGATGTCCGGGTGGCGCAGGAGGCGGAGCAGCTTGATCTCGCGGAGGATGCGGGTGGCGTCGGAGATGTGCTCGAAGACGTCGTTGATCTTCTTGATGGCGACGTGCTCGCCGGTGAGGGTGTCGAGGGCGGCGGCGACCACGCCGTAGCTGCCCTTGCCGACCACCTCGGTGACCTCGTACCGGCTGGCCTCGCCGTAGTCCGTGAAGAACGGCGCCTCCCCGGAGCCCTGGTCATGCCACGGCGACGGGGACCGAGCCCATCAAATCCACACTCCGAATCCGGATACGCGTTAACCGAAGAACATATCGCGATTAAGAGGGGATTTCCTCATTTTAAAAGAGGGGATTTCGGTGCCAGCCCGCACCTTCTTCTCGTCCATGGCGTCGCGTGCGTCGCCCCCGTGCCGATCCGGCGGGACGCACCCCTCACCCTCGGCGGCGTCGCCCTCGCGCGCGGGGTGAACCGTCCTGCTACCGGTAGTGACGATTGGGGCCGCGGTGACGGTGAGGGAGGAGGAAGAAGGGGAGGCGCCGGGGTGATGTGGATAGGTCCATTTTACGTACGGCGGGGGAGCAGCGGGGAAGCGCGCAAGTGGGGCAGCGGACGCCCGACCACGGCGGGCGCGCGGTGCGCGGGCAGCGCGCAAGTGGGCCATTTCCCAGCTTGGGCTTTTAGTAATTTCTGTATACTACGATACCGGTGCGTCTAAATAGGCAACGTTCCAATTTTTTTTTTTTTTTTTTTTTTTGCCTCCACCCATCACATCAATATTTAGACACATGTATGTAAACGTAGACGAAAAAAACTAATTGCACAGTTCTCAGAGAAATCGCGAAACGAATCTTTAAAGCTTAATTAGTCCATGAAAGCCTTAAGTGCTACAATAACCAACATGTACTAATGACGGATTAATTAGTATCATTAGATTCGTCTCACAATTTCCTGACGAGTTCTGTAATTTGTTTTTTTATTAGTATCCGAAAACCCTTCCCGACATCCTTCCGACACATCCGATGTGACACCCAAAAATTTTCTTTTCGCGAACTAAACGCAGCCTCATACCCATATAGTTTCGCCAATTGATCCAAGGCAACATTTCACCAAAATCATCAAACGATCCAGAAGGCCGAAAGCCGTCCATTCGCTAAGAGCATCAGTTCTCCAATACCTCCCTACCCCTATAAAATTGTCATATTAAGGACAATTATACTTTTTTTCTCCAATACCTCTTCTTTTTTTTTTGGTGGCCACCAATATTTTTCTCATTTTCCCTCAATGAAGGGGGAGATACAACTCCCCCACTACTATGGGGATCATCCCAACTACCACTTTTCAGTCATGTTTTCTCTTACATTCCTATGGGACCCACCTTTCATATTGGTATTGGGGAGATATATTGGGGTACTGCTGCAGCATCTCTCCCAATAAAGTGATATTGGGCTACCCCAATACCATCTAATTGGGGGAGTTGTATTGGGGGACTGCTGGAGATGCTCTTAGAGGCCACCGCTTTTGAAGGGTCCATCCATTATACGCAACTTCTATCACACTCCTACCAATCTTTTTATTAATTAATAAAGAAAGGCACTTAAGAGTGTCTTATATATTATACGTATATATGATTTTTATAAATAAAAGCAATTGATAGTAGAAACATGGACATAAAATGACCTCTTAAAAATATTTAAAACTAATCTAGTCATCTTCTTCCTTCGATCATCGACGGTTTGCTAGTCATCAGGAGATATGGCGGAGTAAACTGTGGATCTAAATTTATTTCTAAGTTATTAGTGTAATAGGTGCTCATGGTAGTAAAAGTGCTTTTTTGTTGATCAAGTTTTAGTTTCACTGCAAATCATGTTTTATTTCTTGAGCTTTCAAGTATTTGTATGTCCTTGGTTTGTCTAATGTTATGTGAACCTGGTCGTAAAAACCTCACGATTGCACAAAAAGAGGTCAGGGAAACAAACCCCCGCGTCACTAAGGTGCGAAGCACCGCTAGGTGACCCCAAAGCAAAGGCATGACCCTGACCCAATGGTTTGGGGGCTCGTCTGGGGTTCCAAAAACACGCAAAAAAACATTCTTTTCACCCAACTCTGGGTGGTACAAGAGCGAACGAGCCGCTTGAAACATACTAAACCGTGACACTGCTGCTTAGGCAGCCCGTTGGGAACCCTAGAGGCACCTGCTACAACTACAGGAGGAGAGTGGCACCCTAGCCTCGTGAGCAGGGACGCGCGGGGAAGCGAGAATGGGACAGGGTTGAACCCACAGGCCACAATCGTCATGCCTCAATAAGCATGAAGGGAACACCAAGGGACGACAACACCTCCCCCGAACCTGAGGTGGCTTTCCAAAGCCATCTGCAGGTACAGGGAGAAACTGGAAGTTGTCCTTGGTGCTCGTGCTTCAGCGACCCGAAACCTACGGGTTCGAGGAAGCGCTAGAATCATGAGATCTCGTGGTCGGTGAAAGCCCAAGTTTGGTTTTGGTAATTAATGACACCAAGTTGCTAATGCCATGTGTTAAGTGTTTTGAGTTAGGCATAAGCAACACATGTGATGAAGGTGTACGTGGCAAGGAGTGGTAGTCACAAGATCACAAAGAAATGGTGCATGGACATGAAATGTTGATCATGGTGGAGATGCACATAATATGATGGACATGATGATCAAATGGAGGAGAAGGATCTAAGAGCGCAAGGCAAAGGTATAACCATAGGGTTTTTCTTTTGCCGGTCTAAGTTGAGTAGAGAAGTGATTGACTGGGTTTATGATACATAGCCGACTATCAAGAGGGGAGATCACGGTTAGCTCGGGAATCAAGTGCCACTAGATCAATGTCTTGAGCATATGTATTAGGATCTAGTAGAGAGCTAACATAATACCTTGAAAATGTTTGTGAAATGCTAACACACATGCACATGATGGTGTACACTTGGTGGTGTTAGCACATTTGCGAAGGCGGTGGAGTTTAAGCGGTAGAGAGGGGTTTGGGGTTCGCTCTCCCTCCCGCCGAGCTTGCGAGCGCAGGATTCAGACGTTTTCGAGGAAATGAAATGCCTATTTTCTATTGCGCCGGAGGCGAGAAAAGGTGGCGAAAGTCCAAAATGATTATCACTGAAAATACAGTGACCGGACGCTGTGGTCGAATTGACCGGACGCGGCTGGCGCGTTCGATCAGCTCAAACCATAGACAGACGCGCGTGTGAGAAGGGTCGCGGACCGGCGCGTCCGGTCACGCACCTAGGAGTTCAGCACGGAGGGCAGATGCGATCGGACGCGGTGGCGTGTCCGGTCACGTTCGACCGGACGTGTCCGGTCATGAGTGGACCGTTACTGGACTCCGATCGGACACAGCTGGCGCGTCCGGTCACGTGCGATCGGACGCGTCCGATCGCGGTGGGAGCTTACTGGACTCTGACCGGACGCCAGGTGCAGCGCGTCCGGTCAGACGCTGGGGCGCGTCCGGTCAGGGCAACGACTAGTTCTGACGTGCACTGTTTTCGCTTGTCCTGTAGTGACCGGACGCTCCGGTCCGGTCAGCGTCCGGTCAGCACGATTTGAATTGCGTCGTCCGGTAACGGCTAGCTGCGTACCCCTTCGCTATAAATAGAAGTTGGCCGGGGTTTGAGGGCAACTCTTGCACATTTTGAGACCTAGAGACATCCTTTGAGCTAGAGAACAACCCCTCCACTCATCTCTTTGCTTAGTTGCACATCTTGAGTGAGATTCAAGTGCATTGCTTGAGAGTTGCATTCTAGAGGCACTTGATCTTCGAGTTGCTGCGGATTTCTTGTTACTCTTTCGTGTTTCCCGATACGGTAGACGGCTTGGAGCAGCGAAGGTGATTGAGCTCGCAATTGGAGATTGTTGGAGCCCTCACCAAGTGTTGTAAGGGGTTCTTGATCCTTTCCCGCGGGAGTTCGCAAATTGGATACTCTAGTGGAGCTCGTGGCTTGGAGGATCCCCATCTTGTGTGCGGTTGTGCGGCGCCCGCCGAGGGCTCGACTCTTGATAGTCGATTAGCTCGCGAACCGACAAGTGGGTGCATCGCCACAACGAGGAGTAGCTTGCCGGAAAGCAAGTGAACCTCGGTAAAAAATCTTGTGTCATCTCTTTGCCGAGGATTTCTCTTGTGGTTGATCTTTGTGATTGATTCTTCGAGTGCATTACTTCTCTACATCGTTGGTATAAGAATCAAGTCACTTGCTCTTTACTTTCTTGTACTAGTTCTAGTGTAGTTTGCTTAGTGTAGCTTTTATCACATAGGAGTAAGTAGCTTAGTGACTTAGCCTTGTTGGTGTGTATTAGAGATCATAGCCTTGCTTCACTAGAATTGTATAAGTGGCTTGTATAGTGTAGTTGAGCTAGTGCTAGAATTAGCATAGCCATCTTTTATACTAACGTGGTTGTCTAGTGAAGCTTGTAGATTTTTAAATAGGCTATTCACCCCCCTCTAGCCATTTGGACCTTACAAGTGGTATCGGAGCCGAGACACCGTTTATTTGAGGCTTAACAACCTACGGTGAAGAAGAAATGGCTCAATTAAGTTTGCACATCAACAACACCAAGAAGACACCTCACTTTGATGGCACAAATTATGCATATTGGAAGGTTAAGATGA
The DNA here is from genome assembly GCA_038087645.1 of Saccharum hybrid cultivar R570. Taxonomy (NCBI): domain Eukaryota; kingdom Viridiplantae; phylum Streptophyta; class Magnoliopsida; order Poales; family Poaceae; genus Saccharum; species Saccharum hybrid cultivar. The sequence continues at coordinate 37,780,554 of JAQSUU010000113.1, forward strand.
CCGCACACCTCAAGTCAATCAATAGAGAAGTGTGGAAGGTCACCGAAATAAAATTTGAGGTTGTTAATCCGGAAGCACCTACACCGGTGGAAGAGAAGAAGCTCCAATGCAATGACATTTCCATTAGTGCTCTTCATGAGGCACTAGATGATAAGACATTTGAGCAAGTGAAGAATATAGAAGTTGCACATGACGCTTGGGCCAAGCTAGAAGAAACATTTGAGGGCACCGAAGGCACAAAGACCGCTAAAGCATATATCTTGCAAGAAAAATTTTCAAGCTTTAAGATGCAAGATGATGAGAGTGTACCGGAAATGTTTCATCGGTTGCAAGTCATTGTCAATGAGCTCTAGCGCCGGCGACGATGAGCATGTAGCGCCTGGTGGCCCCCACGGCGTCCTTAAGCCGGCCACGCTGCGCCCCTTCCTCCCCATCCGCTGCATTCCTCCTCCTCCTTCTCCTTTCGCCAGAGCAATCCACAACGCAGTAGCAGCTCCGCGCGCCGCCAGCGACGTGCGCCTCCGCCGCCGCCTCGTTCTCCGATTTCTCCCGCCCTCGGCTCCGCATTGCTCCGCTCCACCTAGTGCTCGCGCTCACGGCACCCCTAGCGCAGAGGTACAGCCCAATTGGGTGTTTTCCCCGCCGCCGTCACCATTGCTGCCACGCTCGGCTCGCCGCGGTTGGCACCTCCCCGCCCTTCATTTCTTCCCTCTGACTAGCACAGAACGCTCACCGTGGCCTCACAAACCCATTGCGCACCTGGTAGCACCGTGCCATGGCTGGAAACGGCATGCACGCCGTCGCTCTGCGCCGTCGCTCGTCGGTGTGCATGGCGCCACCGCTGTAGGCCATCTTTCTGCCCACGCTGATTGCTCCACTGGGTTCGCGTCGTCGAGAGGATGCTCAGGGTGCCGGGCTAGCCGCCGGGGAGCTCGCCGTCGGCAAGCTCTCGGTCGGTCAGCGGCCACCCTGCCTCTGTACCACCGACAGGTGGGACCGAGCTGACATCGGGCCCCAGCTGTCGGCGCCTGTGTGTGCACATCACCGGGTGCACGTAGCGATAGGGTTCAGTTTTGTTTTAAATGAATTTCCAGAAATGCTTTTAAATGTTTGAAAAATCATAACTGGCTCAAATTAGCTCCAAATTATATGAAACAAATTTTGTTGTGTTTCTTATAAGTAGATCTATAGTATAAAAATATAAAAGGTTATTTTTGTGATACTTTTATATGGGGCTTTATTTAATTTATTTAAATGCTATTATCTTGTAAAATATATGATAAATTGTAGAAAGGTCCGAAAAATATGGTTCTGGTTGTGTTGATCTTGTGGTGACATGTGCTTTTCTATGAAAAATATATGACATGCATGTTCCGTAGAAAAATATGGCCATCTAAATTATGTGCATTTATTTGCTATTTCTTGTGAAATTAATAGAGCTAGAAATATGTATAAAACATGTATGTAAAACTTTTTGTACAATTATTATAGACTATATAGATCATAGGAAAAATACTAAATCTGTTGTGTGATACTTTTCATAGTACAAAGTATTTTCATGCTTATTTATTCATCGTAGCTTATCATTTTTGTGTAGGTTGTTGTCCTTATCCAAATACAATGAAATTTTTATGGTAGACTATGTACTGCAAGATGAAGCTATTTATTTTTTTTAGATTTTTCTGAGCACCAGAAATATATGTTAATGTTGTTGCCCTAGATTAAAGTGAAATAAAAACAAGATTCTTTATTGCATGATTAGTTGAATTGTGTAGTTTTGGTGTATCTTTGAAGCATCAAATAACTTGCTGGTATGATTTGGCATGTTAGGGCAATCATTGTAGTGTTAGTATAGTAGTACTTGTGTTGTAGCTCTATAGTCGTTAGGTGCATGATGATAGTAAGTAGTAGAAGAGAATGCAGTAGATGACATGTGCTTATGGTACATGTTCTTGATGATGTTAACTACCTAGTAGAAGATAATTACATCTACTCTGTCTAACAAAGCTAAACATGTTCATCTACATTGCATGCAATCATGATCATCATATGCCATCTCATCTGATGCACAACTTGCATAATCACTTACACCTATGCATCATAACAGGATCGCAGGAGGAGGTGCAGGCCGAGGAGGATGCCGTTGACGAACTTCAAGAGTGTCCACACCACCGTTCAAGTTCGTTTGAGCGAGGCAAGCCCCGGAGCATTCTAAGTCTCCTATTTTATAAAAGTAATCAATTATATATGAGTTTTATATATTGTTGCATTAAGTTATAGGAGTTGAGTGAAACCGTTGATGCATTTATTATTATCATTGCCTACCTTATTATGTCCTTATACCCTGTTAGGTTTAGGATCGAATAACTTCTTAGCCCTGCTTAGACTGGTAGTGATCGGTCATTTCCTGTCACCGGCAATTATAGGTGGTTACTGGAATACATTAGCTATGGAATGAATGATATTCTGAAAATAACCAAGTGTTGATGGATAGTTGGAGACCGGGCGAAATAAATATTGTGCAACCAGACAGGGTTCTGGGTGCTTGTAGTTTCCGCCTATATCGGTTAAGGACCGATCGTTGCTCGTCCCTCTTATCATGTTGAACGCATGTCTCACATTTAGCTGGCCGAATAAAGTACCTTTCGACCGTGAAGCTAGTGGCATTATTCGGGCCAGGATCTACATGAGTGCGCGTATTGGTGCTGATGGGGGTATGACAGGGGCAAGCGTGGCCTGATTCCTGGCAGTCGGGCGGTCCCTGGGTACTGCGGCTCCAGTTTGTCCCGCGACATTTACCAGAATCGTGTCATTGGTGACCTGTAACTCACTTGATCGGTGTGTGTGGTTTGTGTGAGAAATAAATCACCAGCTGGTTAGTAATCGATTCGAATCGCCATCGCTCCTAGATAGTGAGCACCTAACTCGAGCTACAACATCGTAGTAATGATAATGAAGCACGGATGGTTATATGGATGATGTTGGAAATGCTAAACCTGAAATGGTAACTAGATGATTTTGGTTAATCACATGTTTGTTATAGCATAGGTGCTTACTTAGATTGATAGGTTATAATAAAGATGATGCAAAGTACTTAAATTGTTCATTTATGTTAACTTGTGCTTTTCGCAAATGAGTCAGCTAGACCACTAAAAGAAATTCTTGCATACTTCTTGGTGTCACTCTATTTTAGTTTAAGATGGGTAAGTCTAGCTGAGTACCTTCTCGTACTCAGGGGTGTTGTTCCCATTATTGTTGTAGATGGTCAGATGTATTATGGATATTGCATCAACTGCCTGTATCCTGCGATGGGTGAGGACTAGGACCATGGGCATGGTCGCTCCATATGTCTTACCTGATGCTTTTGTTGGACATGACTATGATCTGGCACTGTATCTGAACTACATGGGTGTGCGTGTGTGGTTCTAAAAATATTTGCTTCCACTACTTTATTATGAGCTTGGTTTGTAATAACTTCATGTTTTAAACTCCGATGTATTCTAAGGATGTTGAGAACTTTATGTAATATGTAACTGTGGCTGCTAAATTTGTACGATCTTGGTTGGTATGTTGGTTAGTTTGAAATCCATCATGATTTCACGGACTACCGGGTTATATGGGCTTAAGTTTGTTAAATTATCGGCTTCGACGGGTGATTTTCATACTTAATTTCGTATAATTGGTCGGTTCTGTTACACAAGTCTTGGCTCCGAATTGTATATAAGGGCAGTCAGGGCTCCCATTCTCAAGATCCTCTACCATTCCATTCATTTGCCATAGTAGTAGGGCTCCTAAAGCTTCCCTTCAGGCAGCCCATTGCTTAGCATAGGTTCCACCACTCTTTTCACCATTCTTGCACCCCCCATCGTAAGAATTTCAGAGTATTCAAGCAAGGAACACGCACTCAATCATCTCTGAGACTGGACGTAGGGTTCCGACCTGAAATAGTATAAATCCTCGTGGCTTTTGGATGCTACCATCGTCTTCCTAGAACAACATGACAATCGTATAAATTTACTAGTCCGGTTTGCAAAACACCGGCACAACATGTGCACCAACAGATCTATTTTTTAAAATATTTAGATGCAATAGTTGCAACATACGTCTGAAGACAGATAAAACACTTAAAACATGCGTCTGAAACACTCGCAAAAACACCTAAAACACTTGAAAACCATTGCAAACATACATAACACCAAAATAAAATACTTGCAACATGTGTGTGAAACATATGCAACATCCAGATAAACACACCTATAACATACGTCTGAAAAGCAAATGAAATATTAGGAATAGACATTTGCAGCATCATTGCAACATCTTGATCTACTTTTGCAACATCCATACAAAACATTTGTTACGTACCTCTGGGACAGCTGAAACACTTGAAACATACGCTTGCAACATGCACTTTCAGCGCAACATCTACTTGCTACCTTGGGCGAATGAAGACTCGTCGATGCAAAGCTCGATGCCGCGGAGTGGTAGTGTGGCAAGCAACTTTGATGGAGAAGGCCGCTAATGTAGGGAAGACAGCCGGTGCGGTGGAGAATGTCGGGATGAGCAGATGGCCTGAGAGAGGAAGGGTGGCGGCAGCGACGCTGGAGCACGGCGGAGAGAGAGGACGACGGTCGGTCGGGCATGGTGGAGAGCACCGCGACGACGTGGTCACACTGGAGCATGCTGTGGCGGTACGGACACGAAGTTGTGGTGAATGGAGAGGACCGGATGACGGGCTCACGAGCCGATATGATCGGATACAAGTGGACAAGCACATGCATAAGAAAAGAGTGTTGAGCTGTTGCCTTGGCCCACCAACAGAAACGTCTGGACGGATAGACGTCCTTAGCACAACATTACTGTTTATTTTTTGAGCTCAATCAAATTTCCAGAGTGTGTTTTGAAATTTAGTGATAGAAAACAAAACTATAAATGTCCCACCCAGGACATGGGACTCTAAGCGGGTGTTTAGTTGGTGGGTGAAAAGTTTTTGGGTGTCACATCGGATGTTTCATGGGATGTCGAAAGGGGTTTTCGGATACTAATAAAAAACTAATTACATAACTCGCCTGGAAACCGTGAGGCGAATTTATTAAGCCTAATTAGCACATGTGTGTTACTGTAGCACTTAAGGCTAATCCTAGACTAGTTAGGCTTAAAAGATTCATCTCGTGGTTTCTAACCAAACTGTGCAATTGGTTTTTTTTCATCTACATTTAGTACTTCATGCATGTGTCAAACATTCGATATGATGGGATAAAAAATTTTTAGATGGAAACTAAACACCCCTAAAATCGTGGTACTCCTACAGTCAAAAAAAAAAAGAAGAATACGGTAGTAGCTCGCTCCGCTGACTGCTTTTACGTGTACTATTCGTTTACCTCTTGCCATTTCGTGATTGCAAGTGCTCTCTGTTGGTTGCCTGTTCCTCTCCTTCCGTCGCAAGAACGAGGTCGTTCTGTCACAGCTGTACTGTGCCGTTCGGCGCCCCATGTCGCCGCGCCTGCCACGCGCCCACGCAGCGCAGCGGGCGCCGCCACACGTCGCTCCAACTCAGAGACCTGGCACTTAACCCCCTGCATCCCCGCCCGCCATCGGCCCATCGCCCAGCGGCCAACGAATTCTCTCCCCTTCCACCCGCCCTCTCGCCTCGCCATGGCAGACCGGCCGCCGCCCGGGCCACGCGCAGCCCTGCCCAGCCCCGCCGCCCGGCGCGGCCACGCGTCGTCGTCGACGGAGCGCGAGCAGCACTCGCTGCTCGGACGCGCCGTCCAGACGTTCCACCACGTCCACGGCTCCACCAAGCTCCTGGGCTTCCTCGCGCTGGCCGTCACCCTGACCGCGCTCCTCGTCCTGGCCGGCGTCACGCTCACGGCCGCGGTCGCCGCGCTGGTCCTCCTCAGCCCGCTCGTGCTCCTCACCATCCCGCTCTGGGCGCCCGTGGCGGTCGTGGCGCTGCTGACGGGGGCCGCCTCGCTGCTCGCCTGCTGCGCCGGCGTGGCCGCGGTTGCCGTGGGCACGTGGGCGCACCGCTACTTCACGGGGCGCCACCCGGTGGGCGCGCACCGGGTGGAGTCCGCCGCTGATCACGACCACTACGCCCGCGGCGGCACGGTCGCGGACGTGGCCAGCCGAGTCAGGGGGTACTACGACGCCTACGCGCGAGAGTACGGCGGGTACCTGCCGCGCCCGCACGCTCGGGTCAAGGACGCCGCGCCCGGGGCGTAGCTTGTCTGCCGGCGCCCGGCGCGGCATGGTTGAGGAATCATGGGGCCTCGGGACTTGAGGTCGGATCACACGTGTTGAGCTGTTTTTTTTTTCTAGTGCTGTTCATATGTTTTGTCGTTGTAGCAGTCGTGTTTCGCTAGAAGCGGTATGGATTTAAGGGGTCTTGGAACTATTTCTTGTTTTGATTTTTGAACGAACTTGCATTTACAGTTTCTATCTCCAGATATAAAAAATATTGATACTATGGTAAAAGAACAGATAGCCCAGGAGGTAAAAGAAAAGAAAAGAAAGAAAACAAACACCAATGTACAGCTAGAACTCTGCGGACTAGTGGACGTCGACAGCTATAAGGGAGCAGACGATAACGATGCGGAGAGTGGACACGCACGGTAAAACTGCACCACAAAACAAATCAACATCACTCAACAATGATATCGCCACGCACGGTAAAACTTCACAAACTCAACAAATCAACATCACTCGACAACGATATGCACAGTAAATTAAAACTTCACAAACTCAACATCACTCGACAACGATATCCACACACACTGGCGGAGCTACGTGGAGGCCATCCTGGGCTATGGCCTCCCCTACATGCAATTTGTACCAGTAATTCTGTCCACGTGATCACTGGCTAGTAGTAAAAGTCTGCAATCCCTATTTTCTTCATTGCCACACAAGTTTGTGTCCCCAGAGGCGCTAGTCTATTACTCTTTGATTCATCTCCCAAGCGCTCGCTGCTTCTTTGCCACTCACTTGTGAAATGCCCCCCTTGGATTGGAGGCGAGCTCCGCCACTATCGACACACACGGTAAAACTTCACAAACTCAACAAATCAACATCACTCGACAACGGTACGCACGGTAAAACTTCACAAACAACATCACTCGACGATATGGTCAAATATATGCACCGTAAAACTTCACAAACTCAACATCAATTTCACAAAACTCATCATCACTCAACTATATGGAGGAGTTGAAGACATTCGCTTTTGGCACAGCTCTGCCATCGGCTTCTAAAGCTATTTGGAGCCATATTGTGCCAAACGGGATAAAATAAAACAGCTTCAACCACCAAGCCTTTAAAACATGCTCTCACAAGGGGATGAATGAGAGATGTAGCTGAAAATAATAGCTCCACCCGGCTCCAACTCGCAATGATGGGCCTCTAGGTGAGATTTTATGAGAGCATATTTTAAGGAGCTTCACATGGTGGAGTGTTTTGCCAAACAGTTCACTAACATAGCTCCAGTTCCACTAATAGAGTTGCTCATGGAGCTGAAGAAAAAAAGTTACTAATGAACTGGAGTTACATGACAAACAAGGCCTACAACTTAAACTAAAAATCACAAATTGGTGGCTAGACAGGACCAACTTAACTGAACATCACAACTCGATGGCTAAATTAAGGTTATGTTTAGATCTAATAAGATGGTCCTATTTAGATGTAATAAGATTCTGTTTAGATCCACGTCCACTTATCTTTAATGAGTTGACCTGTTTGAATCCACTTATTTTTTATGAGCTTTTTTGATAAGTTGGCTTTACACTGCTACCCACAAAAACTGACTTCTAAAAAAACTGAAGCAAGATTTTTGGCATACCAGCTGCCCACAGCTTTTCATCTCCCTCGCCATACACATCCTCATCGCCGCCGGCAGCACTATAGAGAGCAGAAGCTTGTGGCTCCATCCCCCAACCCACCGGGCCTATGCTCCTCTTTGATGGGCCCATGAGAGATGTCTAATGCACGTGAGAGAGACAAGAGACTAAATGTTGTCTTGCTTTTATCTTGTAGCTAAGGAGCATAGCGAGCATAGCCATCCGCACGAGATCAAGAGTCATAAACGGAAGAGACGCTCACAGAAGAAACTCCCGTCATGACTCATGATGAGCGAAAACTCCCATAACTCTCGCCATTAGGAGTAGAAACTCCCGTAAGTCCTGCTATGCTATTAGGAGCAGAAACTCCTGTAACTCCTACCATGCTATTAGGAGCAGAAACTCCTGTAACTCCTTCATTTAGGAATAGAAACTCCTACCCATAATTAGCTTGAATGACAAAACCAATTCACGCACCGCATGCTCATGTGGCTCATTCTTTTCTCAACTTCTCAACGTAGATAGACATGGTCCGCACATATAAGTCGAGTCAACATTTAATCAAAAATCTCGTATATGACTAAATCATATAGCGCACAATATTTAACACGGGCCTTAGAATTATTTGATTTAATTAGATAAATTATTGGGCTTGGCCACATTAAATCTAACAGGGCCTAATGGCGGTGCTAAGTCCAAGAGGAACGGGGAGGGAGGGACCACCCGTGTCGCCAACGAGGACGGCATGGGGGCTGGAGAAACTCCTGAACCCTCTTGATTTTGAGTATGTGGTGACATGATTTTATGGATCATAATAGCGGAGGTAGAGATGGCCACGGGTGTATACCTGTCGGATAATACCATCTATACACGCACTCGACAGATAAAATTATACCGGTTAAAATACCCAGACTCATCCACTGGTAAAAAGAATTTACCCATACCCATACCGTGCGGGTAAAAATACTCTACAAGTAACCCGCACCCGAATTCACATACCCGCTATAGAAAAACAAAAATCATGAATATATCATATGATTGAGTCATATATTGACAAATATTTGTAAATAGAAATTAACAATGATAACAGAGGAAGAAAACCAGTTAATAATCTAGTAGTCATAGATATGTATATTTCGTAGTTGGTGGACCGTTTGGCACCAGACATGATAAATTAACATACCTGCAGATGAAGAAATAATCCACCTCTTTACAGGGTACTCGGGTTTGTGGAGTATTGTTTGAATTAGGAGACGCAATGTAGCATGCTAGTGACTGCTTGCTAACAAATTCGATGTTCCACACCGAAAGGGAGTCGCTCATGCAGCGAAAGCGGAAGTGTGTCTGACTGTCTGAGAGGGAGTGAGGGGTACTGCCAGCGTGCATACGTCCAAAACGTGAGCAACAAATAGTTGAACAACTTCTCATCTACCATATCTTTTTTGGAAAGGATTCATCACTGTTCATCTACCAAGATCTTACACACGATACAAGTTACCAATCAACTTCTTAACCTACTTTTCACTGAAACAATATAATATACTTATTAATTACTCAGTTCCACAAGACAACAGATCGATCGAACACGTCACGAGACACAAGAGGAAGCAGTGAAGTCACCAAAGGAAAACCGTGTCTGTCACTCTATCTTCATCCATCCATTAGCTAGCAAGCATAGTACGTGCAGGCGGCTGTGCAGTGCAGATCGTCTTATGCGCGATCCATGTAGCCGAGCTCGGAAGGATGGACGGGGATCAGCAGCGGCGGCGGCGGCGACGGCGGCGGTGTGCGGGGCTGCCAAAGCCGCTGGCCCTCGCAGTCGTAGTGTATGGCCCCCGTGAACTCCAGTGGCTGGCACCTACGCCCCAGGAGGATGGTCCGCCGCCACACGCACGCCTCGTCGCCGCCAAGGAGGTCGTCGTCGTCGCCTCCTCGCCCGCGTTTCCGCTCCCCCACCCTTCTGGGATTCACCTTCCTCCTCAGCGTCTTGCTGCGCTTGACGACGGCGAAGGTGCTGTCGCTGACGACGACGTCGCGGTGGCCCCCGCCGCACGGGAAGAACGGACGTCGTCTGGCGACGAAAGCGGAGGACGTGATGCTCTTCCTGCGGCGAAGGGGCACCAGCCGCCGGGCCAGGGAGGAGAGGAGGACGGACATGGCACTGAACATGGCGTGAACCGTGAAGGCTGGGTCGATCGGGTGCAAGAGCAATGGAGTGATGGCTCTTTTGGATTACCGTGGGTGTGGGACAAGAATCGGAATGCTATTAAAAGGGGAGCTGACGCCCAGTTGGCAGTGGTTTGGTGGACCGTTTGGCACCAGACATGATAAATTATGAAATTACAAGGGGAAGGCACCAGGCAGCATTTCAATTGTGCATTAATGCTACAGGTTTAAATTTGTTAATTACGCTTTTGACAATTAAATTATAGGTACCGTTGGAAAACTAATACTATGCTATTGGTCACACTTCAAAACAAACTTTTAAGAATATTGGTAAGGAAAAAAAGACCAGACCAAAAAATGAGTATAATATGTAGGAGTTACAATAGTATGGAAGGGATGAGGTGTACAAAGCAGTGCCGAAATGATTTGAAATCTTGAATTGCAGGAGTTACAATAGAGGCACTGTTTGAAAATAATATTCCCTCCATTTTTTAAGCTGCATTGCATTTGACAAAGGGTCTCAAAGTATACTTTGACAATTAATTTCTCATACAATGTATTATATTATCCAAACGAATATCTTTACTAAAATCCATCTGAGATAAGAATCTATTAGTATCTTTATCCATTTTTTTAAGCTGCACTACAATTTGACAAAGGGTCTCAAAGTATACTTTGACCATTAATTTTTCATAAATGAATATATATTTTGACCAATTAATAGTATTGTTGTTATAGGCCAAAGCTTTTGAACACCAGTTGCCGCTCAAGTGAAATCAAGCACGAGAGGTGGGTGAAACGGGAGTTGGCAAAACAAGACAATTGATTTCATTAAGCTTGTTCCTCCCCTTTTACACTCCCTACAAGGGGGCTATTTATACATGTCCGTAGACTTCTTACGGGACCAAAATGACCTTGCAACTGCTACATGCCCGAGGAATATTCCCCACCGCCCTGGGGTTGTTCACCATCCGGAGTAGCGCCGGCCCGGGGAGACCCGACCGGCCCTGCCTTGTGTTGCTTGCTCGACCGTCCAGATGGTCCTCGAGCGGTCAGACGTTGTCGGCCATGTGAGGACAGCTGGCTCATTCCACGGCGGAACCTGCAGAAACAAGCAACCAAACTATTAACAACTATTCGCCAGAGCGAATAACCGAGATCGTCAGCGAGCCTGTCGCTAGGGCGAAAGGAAAAGAACTAGGCTTGGCCTGTAATAGCTATTCGCTAGAGCGAATAACCGAGATCGTCAGCGAGCCTGTCGCTAGGGAGAAAGGAAAGGAACTAGGCTTGGCCTAGAACAGCTATTCACCAGAGCGAATAACCGAGATCGTCAGCGAGCCTGTCGCTAGGGCGAATGGAAAAGAACTAGGCTTGGCCTGGTCCCAGCCGCAGAGTTCGCCCTTTCGCCATAGCGAAAAGGGGTGTCTAAGAACGGGACAGCGACTGCCACCCTTACTTCGCTGCGGCGAGAAGGGGGCTCGACACATCCTTCTCTACACACATGGCTAGCCCTTTCGCCTTTTATTATAGCAAAATGCTGAGTGCGCCGGAGCCCAACTCCCATTATCTCGCTTCCACGGGAAACTGGGACGGCGATTGAGCCACATAGGGTGCCCATAGGCGGGGCACGCCCCCAACAAGTATGGTCAAAGTTTACAATGTTTGACTTTTTTAAATTCTCATGGACCCTAAATTTTGAAATGGGCCTATTAGAACATGAAAACATGTGTTCTATTGTAATTATGAAATTCAAATAGTTTCTTATAAAAAGATCACATGGTATTTATAATAGAATCATGAATTCAGAGGAAGCTTGAGGAATGAAAACAACAGTTAAAAAAACTACAAATGCATTTTCAAGTTTTATTAGAGTATGCATAAGGTGATAAGGATAACCACTGCATGCACGATTTCTCCACTTCCGATGTTGCTGCTGTCTACCACTCTACCTTTTGCTCTACTAACCACCTACGCCACCTACATGGCTACATCACATTCACTTATCACGGTTGCTCTTCCGCTCATTATACATTCTTTGACAAATTTTTCGACAATGGCATGCATCCTAGCCAGTAGCCACCTCCTTGGATGACGTTCATTTTGTTAACAAGCATAGACCAATTTTCTATTTTTTCAGGGAAGATGAAGGAAATTTCAACATTCTAAATAAACCTAGGGACGAATACGTAGTTTGTGGAAAGTTATCAAAACTATTCTATTTGTAGTTATTGGATAGTTACAGCATGCTTTGGACAAGAGTTTATGTTTTTTAATAAAAAAACTTAGGCTATCAATAGTTTTAAATTATATAGTTTGGAAATGTGAAAATAGCATAGGTGATTTTTTTCTTGAAATCCATTTATAATATAAAAATTATTGATTGTATAAATATGATCAATAGAAAGTAGCGATCGTAACTATAGTATATGTGGCTAGGGCGAGTGAGGTATCGCTACAAAATTACAGCAATTTATGCAAACGAACTGCCTGGTGCCATATAGATTTATTTTGTGAGGGAATATAGATTTTCTGATCTATCACATGACGAAATTCTAAATCTAAACTCGGTCCAAGTAATTGGTAGAGACGTTTAAGGAGAAGGAAAATAAAAACTACTAGCGGTCACCGGAGTTGTCCTTACATAGGTAAAATTCTGCTAGATGTTATGTGTCGGTTTTATATAATTTTGAGGGAGGTAGGTCGAAGTGAATGTGATGTAGGTTTTATAAATACATGACAAATTGGAGAACATATTATTATAGATTTTTTACCATAAAAGCAATGATTAAATTTTTAAAGTTGACTCAGCAAAACTACGTGTTACCTCCAAGGTTTTAAATCTCCGGCTAAGCCCGGTAGCTATTTTTCTCCTCAGCAGCTAAGCGCAGCTATAGCCGTAGATAGCTGCAGCTAAACCATTTAGCTGTTTTTGCAAAGAAATTAGAAAAAAAAACACACAGAACAGCAGCACAGGTTGGGGAAGACGAAGAACTGCTTGGCGTTGGGGTCAACGATATGGTGAGAACCGCGTTGGGGAAAGATGAAGAACCGGAGTGCTGCTCGTGCTGCCTCGCTCGTACTGCACACCACTGCCGCCGCCGTCTGGAGCTCCGGCGACCGCGCCACCACTTACAGCTCTTGGGACTGCGCCGCCGCTTGGAGCCCGGGGATTGCGTCGCCGCTGTAGCACAACAGTAGAGGAGCGCTGCAGCCGCCGTCGCTTGGGGGCTCCGGCTGGCCGCGCTGCCGTCTCCGGCACGCCGCCCGGCCGCCGGTTCCGAAGTAGAAGCCGCCACCGCCGGGCGCCGGCTCCTTTTCTGCAGTAGAGAGAGACGCATGGGATTGGACTGGACTGAGCTAGGGTTGGGTTAGAGGCTTACGGTGGGGATGTGAATTGGGATAAGGTGGGCTGTTGGGCCGCTGGCTCATTTTCTAGGCCCAGGAAGATTTTAGTTGCAGATAAAACAGGCTCATTTAGCGGCTATATCCGCATTTCTCCGGCTAATAGCTGGCTTCATTTCCCCTCAAAAAAAATAGCTGGCTTCATTTCTTAGTGCAAAAAGCTCAATATCTTAGCTTTCATCTTGTCCAGCTGCTAAATGAGCTTGTTTTATCCAGTCTTGAAGCAAAAAGCTAATAGCTTGGCCTTACTATCGCCACAATATGGAGCCAAAGCTAGCTGAATGAGCCTGTGAAGACGGTCCTTATTTTGCTCCATGTTTGACCTAAAATTTCAAGCCTAAGAAGCTTGGTTGGCTTCAAGACTGGATAGAACTTGGGATTTTTGCCAGCCTGGCCTGGCCTAGACTAGCCCAGTGTTCATAGTTATTTGGTCTATCTCAAAAGGGAGAAGTCTAGTTTTAACCTCTGAACTATCACCAAAGTTTGATTTTGTTCATTAGACTCAAAACTCAGAAATCTTCGACCACACCTAACTATCAAAACCATTCACACATGTACCATATAGGGGCTGTTCGGTTGCCAGGGAATACAGCCCTGGAACCATTCCAACCAGGATTGTAGTGTTAATTTAAACTATGTTTCATCACCTGGAATGGTTCCTGGTGGAATCAAGGTGAAACGAACGAGCCCCTAATGGAGTCCAAGGTGGCTTTCAATCGCTAGCATGTGCAATGCATGGCAGTGGTGCTCACATGTCATCTCTCTTCCTCTCTTCTCTTTTTTTCTTTCTCCACTTCTCTTCCCTTCTCCTGCCACCCATGAGCCACCTCTTCCATAGCTTTGCTTCCCTACTTGCCGAGCTCACTGTTGTCGTGCCACCTAGACCCAAGCTATATAGTGGCCTGGACAGCTAAACAAAGCTCCTAGTTGTTCCTGGATTGAGACATTCGCTCAAGTTTTGGGTGCCGACCTCATGAGATCCATTGGCATTGAATGTGGTTAGTGAGTGGTTCTTGCTCTACCTGCAGCAGCAAGTGTGTGTGTAGTTGCGGCCTCGATGCCTCGTCTCTCCCCCTACTAACTGAGGGGCACAGGCGAGGCTGCAGCCTCCTCCTCCTCCTTCCACATTGCCAAGCTCGTGGTGGCGGTGTTCCATGCCGATGACTGCAACATCTAATGCATACAAAGCATGGCCTACCACTAGGTCCCTTGTGGTAATCATCTGTGGGCAGGCCGACCCGAAGCAACGTGGCACGCCATGGGGTTCTTGTGCTCATTGTCCTCGGGCACGGTCTGCCAATGCATAGCCCCCAAATCCTTGCACTCGTCTCCTCTCTCTAGCGTGTCCTAGCAAAATTCACTAGGAGGAGGCGGTGGTGTGATGTGGATGAGGAAGAGAGAGAAGTTGGAAATGGGAGAAAGAGGAAGAGAAGAGACATGACATGTGGTGCCACTGCCATATGTTGCCCATGCCAGCCAAAAGGCCCAAAATTACTTTCAAATCCGCCAAATCTACAAATAGTTTTTGAGTTTGATGGCCAAAATCAAACATTGAAGAAAGTTCGATGGTCAAAAATATACTTCTCCGTCATATTCTCGTGAAATTCTCTAAAATCAAACAAATGGAACAGGGTCATCCTACTATTCCCTCCGTCCTGAAATATAGTGCATTCTAGCATTTGAAATTTGTCCTGAAATATAGTGCATTCGAAAACTAGAAATTAATGTTTACCTAAATAAAAATACGTGATTTTTTGTATAGGGAAAGTAGTTCATGTACTTGTCATATTTATAAGAGCACCTCCAACAGTAGGAGAAACTCCAACCCCAAAAACCAGTTATTGGTGGAGATACAAAATATGTTTTGGGATTTTGAAGGTCTTCTCTCTAGCAGAATGAGAAAATCCAATCCCCAATGAGAAAAATAGTGGATTGGGGGAGGATAGGTCTCTCCTTTATTTGAGGGGTGGGATGCTATGATTTGAGGGACTGAGAAATTTTTTTCTCATTGGGGTTGGGTTTGGAGAACTGCTGGAGCTATAAGATCTCTAAAATAACAGTTTTTTCTCATTGGGGGTTAGGAAAGGGGGACTGCTGAAGATGCTCTAAGGAGACCAAGAGTTCACTGTTTGATCACGTGGAATAGAGTTATATTTCAATAGATTAGGAAGTTAAGTAAGGGGTACATGAGTCTATTACATTCTCTCCTGTTTGAGAATGGCCAAAATGCACTATATTTCAGGACGGAGGGAGTAAATATTGCCCTGACATGGAAGGTGAGCTCATCCCCCAAAAATGAGCGAACTGATCCATCCTACTTCGACGCTATAAAGTGTCATCAACGTCTTCCATGTTTGAGCCATCTCTATCGATTCCTCTAACGCTCTCGATAGCATTCTTCTCGCTCCCTGACGCCATTCTTCATTCTCATTCTCATGGGCTTCATGAAACGAGTGTGGGGGGAGTGGGCGGCCTGGTGTGCCGAGCTAAGCATCGTCTTTGTCTTCCATGTTGGAGCCATCTCTATCGATTCCTCTAACGCTCTCAACAACATTCTTCTCTCTACCTGACGCCATTCTTCATTCTCATTCTCATTCTCGTGGGCTTCATGAAATAGGTGGCGGGGGAAGGGGCAGCCGGGTGTGCCGAGCTAAGCACCAGTGGCCAGAGTCAGCGACGGGCAAAGTCATGCAACCGGGTGGTGGTGGTCGTCGTTGTCGTTGTTGTTGCCGTTGCGACTAATGGAGTTGTGTAGTTGCGCAAAATTGTGGTGGGAGGGGGAGGAGGGAGGGGAGCGAGGGTGGAGGTGAGAGTGTGGCAGATAGAACTAGCGGGGCAGGGGTGGGTAGGCTAGGCGGAACTACCAGGAGTTGGGCCCATGGAGCCATGGTAGGCGAGGGCGATTGCGCAATAGGTCAGGGTGAAGATGATGGGTAGGGGCAGCTAAAGCAAGATAAGGTGAAGGATGGAAAATAGCTAACATGCCAGGCCCAAGCTAAGGAGCTAACAACAAACAGTTGCAAATAGAAGAAAAATACTCATCAATATCTGCTCCCTCTCCATCTCTTCTCCCAAATACGAGATGTGCTCTTCCACTCAACTAAAAAAAGGACTGGATGACTTCAGATACCTCTCAGCCACGGGCAACCTCTTCGTATAGGTGTATGTCTAGCTTGTGCATTGTCTGTGCATGTGTGTGTGGTGGTGTATGGTGGTGTGAGTTAGTACGTGAGTTCAGATACTACAACTTGTACTTGGAGTGTTAAGGCATAAAAAAAGGAGATAGGATCATCCCATCTTAGAGTATTGAAATGGCTTCATCGCATCTCCTTTATCCTTGACCAAATGCAACCTAACAACAAGAGTGGAGAGAGAATGTCACACCCATTTAACGACCAAATGGAATGCATAACCTTATGTGTGCCCAGAGATCAATCACACATAAGTTAACAAATTATAACGGAAGTATCATCACAAATGTTATTACATCACGATATTTAACACATAGTCTTAACACAAATGTAGCGGAAGTAAAAATAATAAACTCTCGTGGTAGCTCCAGTCATAGGTACATTGACTGGTTGACTGCAAGTCTAGTAATTTTCAGGGAAGTAGGCGTAGTAGTCACTATTACCACCATCTGTTACCCATCCGGGATTTTTATCCAAGTAAGAAAAATAAACAAGCGTAAGTACATCTCGTACTCAACAAGTGTAACATGGGGTTCATGAGGCTCAAAAGGCATAACATTGGTTTATCAGCATGTAGCTTTTAGTTAGCATAATTTTAGCATATCAATAGCATCAAAATGTCTCAATGTAAACAATAAACATATGATCCATGTGAAATGATTGATGAATAGCAAAAACATAACCATTAACAATTATCAACTATTCCATAAGGGTCCAAGGCCACTCGTGACCGTGAGCACGGTTGTTATAACAGTTTTACACTCTGCAGAGGTTGTACACTTTCACTGTGAGTCGTGTTACCCATATGCCTGGGTTAATTACTCCCAAAACACTACCAAGGTGAGCAGGCAGGATAAACACTATAAAGTCTTTCGAAGGTTCGTCTAACAAGTTAGGGCCATTAGATTCACTCGGCAAACAGATGTAGAGCCCTCCTTCCAAATAGCACAATAACCCGCAACCTATACACATAAGGACAGAGGCCGCACTATACCCGATTCGTCAAGCCATTCTTACGCCAAAAAGGTTACCTCTAACAAGCTAGAAAAGGTCCTTCTATATGACTAAAGCCAGAGCCATATAGCCCCCACAGTTGTACTGTAAATCCCGGATGTTCGCTTATAGATGAGTCCTTATGGAGAGTAATTAGAGCATCAAAAGTAACCCCCATGCTCTAATCCCCTTTAAACATTAATCAAAATCATCTTTTAATGTTTGTTGCATATTCCTCTAATCAATTTAAATGATCATAGTCCATGTTTAAGCACTAGCCATACTACTCAATGCAATGTAATAGGTATCAAGGTGTAGGATCAATCACTAAGTCATCCTTAACAAGGAATAGATGCATAATGATATTATTTGCATAATATGAATAGGACAACAAGGATAATCCCATGCTATACTTGCCTTGCTCAAACTGGTCCTGAAGATCTTGCTCGTAGAAAGGCTCTTGATCCCCAACGAATTGCTCACCGTCTATACTCGATCAACAACAGCAACAACACACATCCAGAGGCAATCATGCATAAACAAACAAGACTATAATTAGAACAGTACACCATCAGTAAGAAAACAAAAACAGAGCTAAAATGACGAAGTTATGAATTTATGAAGATTTCCTATAGAAAAATAAATACTTTAATAAAAACTCGAAAATAAATTAATCCAAACCTACTGTACAGTTCTATAATCACGTAGAGCTCGCAAATATGAATCTAACGCAATTTGAATGGATCAAATCGGAGTTAAAACGGAGATTCTACGACTAAAACAAGTTGAGTGGCAAAACTGTAAATATCAGAAAACGTATTTTTCATTTACCGAAACGAAATACGTTTTCAACCGATCAAAGCGTACTCGGAACTTTACGTTTTAGGACCACGGGTTCGATATACTAAAAACTCAGGGTCTCTTTTACAAGATTACGAATGAACCGGTATCTTCTAATTATAACCGTCGGATTCAAAATCTACGATCCAGATTGGATCGGGGAGAGAGAGAAGGGATGCCGGCGGCGCTCCGGCCGATTCCCGGCCGTCGGCGAGCTCCCACGGCGGCGCCATCATCGGAAAATGCCAAAACGCATCTCCGACCACCAAACGATGAAGGGAAAACACCGGGAGATCGAGAAGCTCACGGCGAACTCACCCCGCGCGAAAATAGGACCGGAGGACGGCCAGAAAGTGGCGGTGAAAGGTCTTGATGGCTAGAGGGGGGGTGAATAGCCTTTTAAAATTTTCTACAATAACAAGCTAAACAAGTTTATCAATACAACAAATAGCGAGATGCGAGTTTTGCTTAGCCTACGGGGTGTTTGCAAGCCACCTATCCAATTCACAATTCTAGTATAATGGCACTCAACCGCACAAGTCAAACCGAGAAGGTAACTACAACTACAACTAGCAAGCTACACAAAAGAGCTACTCTAGCAAAGCTAACTAGCTAGCAAAGATAACTAAGAAAGTAGTGCAAAGATGAGTTAGGAGAGTTTCACCGAGGGGCGAAGTATTGAGCCAACCAATATGATCAACAATGAATACCAAGACAACCGAACACCGGGATCAATCAATCACAATATGAGAGTGATGACACGAAGATTTATCCCGAGGTTCACGTGCTTGCCGGCACGCTAGTCCCCGTTGTGTCCCTCTTCACCACGTGGTTCGGTGGCTAATCGGTCTCACACCGAGCCTCTCAAAAGGCGCCACAAGAACCTACCAAATGGCAAAAGGTTGCAATGACACGAGCAATTTACTAATGTTGCCTTTGGCGCTTCGCCGAGGTAGGCACAAACCCCTCACAATCACCGGAGGTGGCCAAGAACAATCACCAACTCTTGCCAACGCCTCCAAGCTGCTCCAAGCCGTCTAGGTGGCGGCAACCACCAAGAGAAATAAGAATCCCGCAGCAAATCAACCACCAAGTGCCAACTAGATGCTATCTCACAATGCAAATGCACTTGGATCACTCAATCTCACTTCGAATATGCAAACAAGCAAGAGAGATGAGTGGGAGGAGAGTTGCTTAGCTCAAAGTGCTCACAAGTATGTCAAAAGTCCAAGTGTGAGAGCCTTGAGCCGGCCAACGAGTATTTATAGACGTACCCCTTCGAATATAGCCGTTAGGAACGAGATCCAGCTGAAATCGCGCTGACCGGACGCGCTGGTCCGACTGACCGGACGCTCCGGTCGCGTAACGGCTAGTTATTGAAACGCCGACCGGACGCGCCGGTCGCAACGACCGGGCGCGCTGGTCACGACCGGACGCGCCGGTCCCGTGACTGACCGGATGCGCCGGTCAACACTGAGTCGCGTAAAACGAACCATCGACCGGACGCGCTGAAGAACTGACCGGACGCCACAGTGCCCACGTCCGGTCGGAGTCCAGTAAGCTCCCTGGACGACCAGACGCGTCCGGTCGCCTGTGACCGGACGCGCTGTGCGTCCGATCAACCAACTGAAAAACGCGCAGACGCTGAACGCTGACCGGACGCGTCCGGTCAAACAGTGACCGCGTCCAGTGCAGCGTCCGGTGCAGCGTCCGGTCACCACTGTGACCTCCGTTCACCTCCGTTTGATTTTCTTTTGATTTCCGACTTCCGGCGTAGTGGAAAATAGGCATTTCATTTCCCCGAAATCGCCTGAATCCAACGCCTCTCTACCGCTTAAACTCCAACGCCATCGCAAATGTGCTAACACCACCATGTGATCTCGTCAAGTGTGAGTGTGTTAGCATTTTCACAATCATTTTTTGAGGCGTTATTAGTTCTATCCAAATGCATATGATCATGAAATGCACACCTAGAGGCACTTAGGAGTTCAATAGCCGCGTCATTCCCCTCTTTATAGTACGGCTATCTATCCTATAATGTAACCACACCCACTAGGTGTCTTGGTTACTAAAATACAACCCTTAAGCATATACCTTTGCCTTGATCACTTAGGGTCGCGTCCAAATCCAAGTGTGGCCATCATGATCACCATGTCCATCTTGCCACCAACCTTGGAATGTACTAATCCTCATATGCTACATACAACTTAGGCATAGGATTAGTACTTAGGCATTGTCACTAATTACCAACACCAAACATAGGACTTTCAGGCGGCTAGCTCGGGATGGCGGCTATGGCGGCGGTGGTGCTTGCGGTGGCGAGGCTAGATGGCTACGGCAGCCCCAAAAGGTTGGAATGAGGGCGGAAGGGTGCGGGGGCTTTGTTTTAAAGCCCGTAGGCGTCGGTAAGTAAGGAAGGGAGGGAGATTTGATGCGGATTCGATTCACCGAATCAGAGAGAGAGAGGAAGGCGGTGCTCGCGGTTGGAAGGAGCTGGAGGAAGAAGAAGGAAAGGGAGACGGACGCTGACCGGTGGGACCAACGCGTCAGCGACACGGTGCGGGAAGCGGCCGCGCGCGCGAAGATGGGCCGGCTGGCCGCGGCTTGGGCTCGGCCCAAGGAAACCGGAGGCGGGCGCGGGGGAAGAAAGAGTGGGCCGCCGCAGCAGGCCGAGGCACGGGCTGCGGGCCCGAAGAAGAAAATTTCCTTTCTTTTTTTCTTTTTCAAATTTTTTCAAAGGATTTTCAAATCCAAATTGAATTTGATTTAAACCACTCATTACAAAATCCCAAATACAGCAGCATGAATGCTCAATCATGTTACTACCCTTATATTAAATTTTAAATTTATAAAAATTATTATTATCCTAAATTTGCATGCTCACAAAAATATATATAAAAATCATATTTTCCTATTTTTCTTCTTTCCAAAATTTTAGGGTGTTACAATTCTACCCCCCTTAAGATGAATCTCGTCCCGAGATTCAACCGATGCTTACTCAAACAATTGCGGGTAGGTTTTTCTCAGATCTTCTTCTCGCTCCCAAGTAGCCTCTTCTGCTGTGTACCGATTCCACTGTACCTTACACATTTTGATTGTTCGACTTCTTGGGACTCTGTCAGCAGTCTCCAATTTTAACCGGGAACTCTTCATATGTAAGATCCTCCTTAACAGTGAGCTCCTCTAATGGAATCTGTTCCTCTGGTACTCGTAAACATTTCTTCAGTTGAGACACATGGAACACATCATGTACACCTGCCAAACTCTCGGGTAATTCCAATTGATATGCCACTTCACCACGTCTCTCTATAATCTTGAAAGGTCCAATATATCTTGGTGCCAATTTACCTTTCATGTTAAATCTCTTCACACTTCTCATAGGAGACACTTTCAAGTAAACATAATCCCCTACGTCAAAAGTCAACTCTCTTCTACGAGTATCAGCGTAACTTTTCTGTCGGGACTGTGCTATTTTTAGATTATCTTTAATCATTCTCACTTTCTTTTCAGCATCCTTTAGTACATCAGGCCCAAACACTTGACTCTCCCCTGTCTGATTCTAGAACAACGGGGTCCTACACTTTCGTCCATACAGAGCCTCAAACGGTGCCATCTGAAGACTCTTCTGATAACTATTATTATAAGAGAACTCTGCATAAGGCAAACTCTTATCCCAGCTGGTACCATATTGTAAAGCACAAGCTCTTAACATATCTTCCAATATCTGATTAATTCTCTCCGTTTGACCATCTGTCTGGGGATAATAAGCTGTACTAAAATTCAGTTTGGTTCCCAATGATTCATGTATCTTTTGCCAATAATGAGATGTAAACTGAGTACCTCGATCAGACACAATCTTCTTAGGAACTCCATGTAGACTCACTATCCTTTTCATATACAACTCTGCCAACTTCGCACTGCTATATGTAGTCCTCACTGGTAGAAAATGAGCAACCTTAGTCAGACGATCCACTATCACCCAAATTGAGTCATATCCTCTCTAAGTCCGTGGCAACCCAACTATAAAGTCCATACCAACCTCTTCCCATTTCCACTCGGGTATCTGCATAGGCTGTAACAATCCTGCAGGTCTCTGATGTTCAGCTTTCACCTTTTGACAAGTGTCACACAAAGCAACATACTCAGCAACGTATCTCTTTAAACCATACCACCAATATTTCTCTTTTAGATCCAAATACATCTTAGTACTCCCCGGATGTATGGAATAAGCTGACTCATGAGCTTCACGCAGAATTGCCCTTCTGATATCCTTATCCTCCGGCACACACAGCCTTTTTCTAAACCATAGCGTACCATTATTATCCTTACGGAATCCTGGAGATTTACCGCTCGCTATGTTTTCAGCTATCTCTCTCAACTTTTCATCTTTCAGCTGACCCTTGCGGATCTCTTGCTCCAAAGTAGGCTCTAGTACTAATTCCACTGCATTGGTAGTAAACCCTAAGTTCAGATGCTTGCATTCAGCACATAATTCCTTTGGCATAGGCATTACTTGTATTTCATTTGCGTAGCTTTTCCTACTAAGAGCGTCAGCAACAACGTTGGCCTTTCCTGGGTGATAATGCACCTCTAGATCATAGTCTTTTATCAACTCCAACCATCTACGCTGCCTCAAGTTCAGATCTGTTTGAGTGAAGATATACTTTAGACTCTTATGATCAGTGTATATATCACTCTTGTGTCCAATCAAATAATATCTCCATATCTTTAATGTATGAACCACTGCAGCTAATTCCAAATCATGAGTAGGGTAATTCAACTCATGCTTTCTCAACTGTCTCGATGCATATGCCACAACTCTACCTTCTTGCATCAGAACACATCCCAAACCCAATTGAGATGCATCACAATAGATAGAGAAAGGTTTATTCAGATCTGGCAAAACTAAGACGGATGCAGTAGTCAATCTTTTCTTTAATTCCTCAAAATTAGCCTGGCACTTCTCAGACCACACAAACTTGGCATTATTCTCCAATAATGCAGTCATTGGTTTTGCAAGCTTTGAAAACCCCTCTATAAATCTCCTATAATAGCCAGCCAATCCCAAGAAGCTACGGATCTCACTTACATTGATGGGTGACTTTCAGTTCAATATATCTTTTACCTTGCCAGGATCTACTGATATTCCTCCATTTGAGACAATGTGACCCAGAAAAGAAACTTCCTTCAACCAAAACTCATATTTACTCCTTTTTGCATATAGTTGGTGTTCTCTGAGCTTTTGCAAGACCAACCTCAAATATTCAGCATGTTCTTCCTCGGTCTTGGAAAATACTAGAATATCATCAATGAATACCACTACAAACTTGTCCAGATATTCCATGAACACCTTATTCATTAAGTACATGAAGTATGCAGGGGCATTAGTCAAACCAAAAGACATCACTGTATACTCATATAATCCATACTGTGTGGTAAAAGCTGTCTTTGGTATATCCCTGGCACGAATCTTCAATTGATGATATCCAGAGCGAAGATCAATCTTGGAGAATACACAAGCTCCTCTCAACTGATCAAACAGGTCATCAATTCTAGGCAATGGGTACTTATTCTTGATAGTAACCTCATTGAGAGACCGATAATCTACACACATCCTCTGAGTTCTATCTTTCTTATCCACAAAAATCACTGGTGCACCCCACGGTGAAGAACTAGGACGAATAAAACCCTTATCCTGCAACTCCTTAATTTGTTTCTTAAGTTCTTCTAATTCATTTACTCCCATTCTATATGGACGCTTAGCTATGGGTGCAGTTCTAGGTAATAATTCAATAATAAATTCAATGTCACGGTCTGGTGGCATACCTGGCAATTCCTCAGGAAACACATCGGGAAACTCCTCCACAACTGGATCTTCCTGATTGGCACCGTCATTGAGCTGGTTCACTATAGCGGTCTCCTGTTTCTGCACTTTTACCTCAACCTTGATTCTATCACCCTTTGGTGTTGTCAGTACAACTGATTTACCCTTGCACTGTATCTCTGCTTGTTGTTGCATCATCCAATCCATTCCTAATATAAGATCAATCCCAGCTGTTCTCAATACTATAGGACTAACTGTAAACTCTACCCCCTTAAGTTGAGACTAATCGGAAGACAGCGATAAGATGCTGGCATGCTTCCACCAGGTGAGTTTACTAAGATATGGTTCTTCATGGAACACAAATGGATTCTATGTATTCTAACAAATGATTGTGATATGAAAGAATGTGATGCTCCAGAATAAAAAAGAACAGTGACGGGAGTATAGTGGACATCGAACGTACCAAGCATAACTTCTGGCTCCTCCACTGCGGTCTCCTGGGACAAGTGATTCACCCTTCCAGAGTTAGGTGCTGGCTTCTGGTGGTTGCTCTGTCTCTGGGGAGTCTGCAGGTTGGGCTTCTCAGGGCAATTGTAGGACAGGTGACCTTCTTTTCCACATCGGAAACACCTGTTGGGAGTACTGGGAGCACTAGTCTTCATGGGAGTGTTGTTGGAAGGACCCTGACGCTGTGCTTGATTCCCATTCTGCTGCGGAGGACGTTGGTTACTATTCTGCGGCTGGAATGGGGGATGTTGCGGGAACTGTCTACGGAAAGGGGCCTGACCACGATTCCACTGTCCAGAAGGAGGCCTCTGTTGATTAGTCTGCTGAAAGACAGTACGTGGACGGGTGTTGCTACCAGAGGCTTGTCCCTGTAACCTTTTCCTCTTAGCATCCATTTCCTTGCGCTTGTTATCCACCACGATAGCGCGGTTCACAAGCGTCTGAAAGTTAGGGTAGGTGTTGGACATCAACTGCAACTGTAGTCCATCATATAATCCCTTCAAGAAGCGACGCTGCTTATCATTGTCATTGGCCACCTCATGTGGAGCATATCGTGACAATTGAGCAAACTTGTCACGGTACTCAGCTACAGACATTGACCCTTGGGTCAGGTTCCTGAATTCCTCCGCCTTCAACTCTATCATCCCTTCAGGTATATGGTAAGCCCTGAAGTTCTCTCTAAATTCCTGCCAGGTTACTGCAGGAGCATTGGCGGGACGACCATACTCACATGACTCCCACCAATCCTGAGCTTCTCCCTGAAGTTGTCCAGAAGCGAACAACACCTTCTGTCGGTCATCACATTGTGCAATATTAAGTTGCTTCTCCACAGCACGAAGCCAATCATCGGCTTCCAAAGGATCAGCAGCATGTGTGAACACTGGGGGACGACCCTTCAAAAATTCACCACGCTTATCACGTGGTTGAGCCCCAGCAACTAGCTGATTTTGCTGATTCTGCACCAGTTGTTGCATCAACTGCGTCTGCACTGCCAACAGTTGCTCAATAGTTGGTGGCGGTGGTGGTGGTGGATTTGGGGAAATGTTTCCATGACCCCTACCTCTTCCTCTTCCGGCCATCTGCCATCCATAAACATGTAAACTTTAAGAATTCCATGTTATCAACGACTTATAGGATAAAGAATGAGATCTGAAAGTTTTCTGGACGGGTAGCAATATTGACAGTTCAGTATTTCAATCATATCTTGAGTTACAGAAGCCCAAAAGAGGCGTGCTATATATGGTTGGAAAGCTTATGAAATTATCCACAACTTCTATTCAGACCTCAAGATCAGATTCTGTCGTTAAGTCTATGAAAAATAAGGCGTAACAGAAACTGTTCCAGATTCCAGACTGTGCAGAAACTTTAACTTGTGAAAATTATATCTCTCGAACCAGATCAGATAAAAAGGTAATTCCAGTGGCATTTGAAAGATGCTTAAGTCTAGTTTCTCTCATAAAAATTTCATAAATATTGCACGAACCGTTTTTAAATCATAGCAGAAATATTGTAGACTGCTCCAGAAAACAGCAAGGACAGAAACGTGATAATACCAACCCAACTATTATTCCCTTGACTATTAAACTTATTATTCTTAAAAATGGAACTTGCAGTCATGCCTACAAGTCCCAACACTCAAACAAAGATCCAACTCACACATAAGCATAATAATAAAGCAACTAGCACACCAAAGTTCAAACCACACGATAGACTCGACTGACTCAACTGACGTTACTAAGAACGTTTTTATTACATAAAGGACTCATACTTCCTAAGGAAGTGGCTCATTCTCTAATGTCTCATAAATCTTGGGCATGCCTTGGTTTGCTCGGAGTTCATCAATGGTTGTCTGGCACCTCTTGATAGTCTTCCCTTGTGCCTTCACCATCTCCTCTAACTGCAGCTTCCTATCCATCATATCATAGACAAGGTTCACCATCACCCGAGGTAGTGGCTCTAGCTGCACTGGATCTGTCATAGCCCATCCAAGGTTAGGGTGTGCACGAGGAAAGTAGCGATGAATGTCATGCTTCATAAGGTTATAGCGAAGATAGCGGAGACCCATACATGCTTCAAAAGCAGCATCTTCAATGCTATCCTCTATAGTAGCTCGATGACCCACGTGAGAGAACATCCTGTCCAGCTGATACGCCCCCTTGCCTTGTTTATGTGCAAAGATGCTTGCCCTCACCTTCCAGTACGTATCCTCCAGTGGATGAGTGTACTCCCAGCAGACGTACTCCACAGCTGGATGCCAATCAGCGAAGTAAGCAGTGAGCATCCCCACAAGGCGAAGATGAGAGACATCATTCCCTCCATTCCTGTGGTAGATCCTCACAGTCCACCCCATTGGAGGAGGTGGCATATCTCCAAGAGCTTCATGATGTGGTGGAGACGGGGGTTGTCCTCCTCCATTAGCTTCCTCTTCATCATCTTCAATCTCGATAATCTCTGGATCTTCTTCAGGCTCGGGCTCTTCCTAGGGAGGTGCTGGTGCTTGGATTGGTGCTTCAGGGGCCTGCTCCTGTTCCTGGGGTTCTGGCTCTTGTGGCTCTTCAGTTGCAAGCAGGACACGAGGTGGGTAGTATCCTCCAGAGCTGATGCGGGCAGTCTTACGGTCACGGGCCATCTACAAAATTTTTAGATGTAGTTAGAATAGAGGCAAAATTTCGTAATAGAATGAGACATAAGAAGCATAAAATTTATCAAATAACAAGAGCAAGATAGTAAGCATAAAAATAGTGTAAAGATGATACTAAATCGACCATTTCTAGCTAGGCTTGCGTCCTACAGTCAACAAGAGCTTTGATACCAATTTGTCACACCCATTTAACGACCAAATGGAATGCATACCCTTATGTGTGCCCAGAGAATTAATCACACATAAGTTAACAAATTATAACGGAAGTATCATCACAAATGTTATTACATCACGATATTTAACACATAGTCTTAACACAAATGTAGAGGAAGTAAAAATAATAAACTCTCGTGGTAGCTCCAGTCACAGGTACATTGACTGGTTGACTGCAAGTCTAGTAATCTTCAGGGAAGTAGACGTAGTAGTCACTATTACCATCATCTGTTATCCATCCGGGATTTTTATCCAAGTAAGAAAAATAAACAAGCGTAAGTACATCTCGTACTCAACAAGTGTAACATGGGGTTCATGAGGCTCAAAAGACATAACATTGGTTTATCAGCATATAGCTTTTAGTTAGCATAATTTTAGCATATCAATAGCATCAAAATGTCTCAATGTAAACAATAAACATATGATCCATGTGAAATGATTGATGAATAGCAAAAACATAACCATTAACAATTATCAACTATTCCACAAGGGTCCAAGGCCACTCGTGACCGTGAGCACGACTGTTATAACAGTTTTACACTCTGTAGAGGTTGTACACTTTCACTGTGAGTCGTGTTACCCATATGCCCGGGTTAATTACTCCCAAAACACTACCAAGGTGAGCAGGCAGGGTAAACACTATGAAGTCTTTCGAAGGTTCGTCTAACAAGTTAGGGCCATTAGATTCACTCGGTAAACAGATGTAGAGCCCCCCTTTCCAAATGGCACAATAACCCGCAGCCTATACACATAAGGACAGAGGCCGCACTATACCTGATTCGTCAAGCCATTCTTACGCCAAAAAGGTTACCTCTAACAAGCTAGAAAAGATCCTTCTATATGACTAAAGCCAGAGCCATATAGCCCCCACAGTTGTACTGTAAATCCCGGATGTTCGCTTATAGATGAGTCATTATGGAGAGTAATTAGAGCATCAAAAGTAACCCACATGCTCTAATCCCCTTTAAACATTAATCAAAATCATCTTTTAATGTTTGTTGCATATTCCTCTAATCAATTTACATGATCATAGTCCATGTTTAAGCACTAGCCATACTACTCAATGCAATGTAATAGGTATCAAGGTGTAGGATCAATCACTAAGTCATCCTTAACAAGGAATAGATGCATAATGATATTATTTGCATAATGTGAATAGGACAACAAGGATAATCCCATGCTATACTTGCCTTGCTCAAACTGGTCCTGAAGATCTTGCTCGTAGAAAGGCTCTTGATCCCCAACGAATTGCTCACCGTCTATACTCGATCAACAACAGCAACAACACACATCCAGAGGCAATCATGCATAAACAAACAAGACTATAATTAGAACAGTACACCATCAGTAAGAAAACAAAATAAAAAGTCTTTAAAACAAATCTACAACTCGCTAGGATCACACAGACGCGAAGATCATGAAAAACGGAGCTAAAATGACGAAGTTATGAATTTACGAAGATTTTCTATAGAAAAATAAATACTTTAATAAAAACTTGAAAATAAATTAATCCAAACCTACAGTACAGTTCTATAATCACGTAGAGCTCGCAAATATGAATCTAACGCAATTTGAATGGATCAAATCTGAGTTAAAACGGAGATTCTACGACTAAAACAAGTTGAGTGGCAAAACTGTAAATATCAGAAAACGTATTTTTCATTTATCGAAACGAAATATGTTTTCAACCGATCAAAGCGTACTCGGAACTTTACGTTTTAGGACTGCGGGTTCGATATACTAAAAACTCAGGGTCTCTTTTACAAGATTACGAATGAACCGGTATCTTCTAATTATAACCGTCGGATTCAAAATCTACGATCCAGATTGGATCGGGGAGAGAGAGAAGGGATGCCGGCGGCGCTCCAGCCGATTCCCGGCCGTCGGCGAGCTCCCACGGCGGCGCCATCATCGAAAAATGCCAAAACGCATCTCCGACCACCAAACGATGAAGGGAAAACACCGGGAGATCGAGAAGCTCACGGCAAACTCACCCCGCGCGAAAATAGGACCGGAGGACGGCCGGAAAGTGGCGGCTAGCTCGGGATGGCGGCTATGGCGGCGGTGGTGCTTGCGGTGGCGAGGCTAGATGGCTACGACAGCCCCAAAAGGTTGGAATGAGGGTGGAAGGGTGCGGGGGTTTCGTTTTATAGCCCGTAGGCGTCGGTAAGTAAGGAAGGGAGGGAGATTTGATGCGGATTCGATTCACCGAATCGGAGAGAGAGGAAGGCGGTGCTCGCGGTTGGAAGGAGCTGGAGGAAGAAGAAGGAAAGGGAGAACGGACGCTGACCGGTGGGACCAACGCGTCAGCGACACGGTGCGGGAAGCGGCCGCGCGTGCGAAGACGGGCCAGCTGGCCGCGGCTTGGGCTCGGCCCAAGGAAACCGGAGGCGGGCGCGGGGAAGAAAGAGTGGGCCGCCGCAGCAGATCTCATTTGAAATGCAGATTTTTCCTCTCTATTTTTTGTATTTGTTGTAAAAATAAAGTAACTTATGTGAAATCATCACTTATATAGGAAATAAGAGTGGGAGGAGGAAGAAGACTTCGCGAAGAGCTTGCTGTAACAACTCATTCCTACATCTTGTCCCACAGTCCCACTGCTTTTGTCCGCAACCGCAAGCGGAATATCCAGAAGGGCCAAGAAAGCGAGGAAGCAGCACCTTCTTCTACGGCACGGCCACCTTCTCCAGCTAACATATCCAGTTCCCCAATCCCCCTTCTAGTAGCAACGATGATGGCCGTGGCGTCTCTGCAGTTGCGCCCAATCCCTCATCTCCTTCCGGCAAGAAATGGCTGCGCCGGCCCAAGTCCGCGGATGGCCGACTTGAGCTGCAGATACAACCAGGTACTGACTAATTTGGCTGATGTCTGACAATGTCTCTGCTATGATCTATTCCCACTCTCCAGAATAATCGTATGATGAAATTATTTCAGCTCTATGGCAGCCAAAAAGAAAGAAAGCACAAAAAAACCCTCCGAAATCGAATCCGATTACCACGGGCAACGAACCAGGGATAGGTTGATAGAATGGGGGATTGAGTTCATAAATCATTAAGTAGCTAGATCTGCTTTGTATATGCCTGGGCAGATCTAGCTACTACTAAGGCCTGATCTAGCTACACTCGGCCGATGACCTCCTAGTTCATAAATCCGATTACCAAGGCCTGATGTTTTTTTCAGCATCGGTTGATTACTCATTTACTCTGTACTCTGAATGAGGAAACGTGAAATCACTAGAAGTAAATTGGTAAGCTGTGAGCGGTGTAGCAGATTCAGGCAAGCAGCAGCTTCCGCTTGCGGATGCGGTTGTGCTGAATGAAGTCTTCATCACGGGAATCTGGGCAAGCAGGGGCTGGTTAATTGTTTTTGTTGTATGCTTCTGTTACTTCTTTGCCCGTCCGGCGTCCACTTGAACAAGAACAAGCTACTAGTAAATTCACCCCGTGAACTGACACTGACAGATCCAAGCCTGGATGTTAGGTACACTGACCTGTACCTCTGTGAGTTCTCATTCTTGAACATGTAGATTCATAGTCTAATCCTAGAGTACACAAAACAGAATTTGCATTTGCATATGCATAGTTAACGCAAAATTGACATCAGTTGAAACATATTTCAGTATTGTTCTCTGCTGTATCAATGCAGTCCACCAATGTTCAAGGACGAACAAGGCTCAGAAGCCACATAACACGCAGAGATGCCCTGTCATTCATGTCATCCGCCGTGTTGGCAGCATTCGTGCTCATGGTGGCCAGTCCAGCAGAAGCTAGAACTTCGAGATTGGAGAACAAAAAGAAAGCCTTGGAGAAGCTCAGGGAGAAGGCGTTAGGCGCAAAGGAGAAGAATAGAGCCACCGGTAAGGAGATGCCGCCTCCGGCGAACTTGCTAATCCCTCGTCCGGCCGTCCAGGCTTCCTTGTGAAAGGCACTCTGCCGATGCACCCTTTTATGTTGATGGCAATGCTAATCTGAGTTTGTACGTTGTTGGAGTCCTGTATGACTATGCAAACTGGAAACTGAGTTTTAAGTCTACTTTTTCTTTAGCATTGTTGTACTGTTTGTTCATCTGGTTATATGCTT
Organism: Saccharum hybrid cultivar R570; assembly: GCA_038087645.1. Classification (NCBI taxonomy): domain Eukaryota; kingdom Viridiplantae; phylum Streptophyta; class Magnoliopsida; order Poales; family Poaceae; genus Saccharum; species Saccharum hybrid cultivar. The sequence goes on from JAQSUU010000113.1 coordinate 37,812,245, forward strand.
GACAATCCAATTATTACAAGAAGTGCATTTTACATTATATAAGAAAAAAGAAGATCGAGTGAGCTACAAATAATCAAAACAGTGACCCTGCTAACGCACCTTTGGAACGTAAGAAAATTTTCAGTTTTATGTGTTTTGTCTATGAAAATAAGTCGATTACTATGAAATTGCTGTGTTCCAAAGGCCAACGGGGGCCTAAACATACATCGCCAGATGCTAAGCAGCAGCCACAAGACACAGAAAATGCTTAGCACTGATGCAAGATAGAACCCTAGCTAAACCTTTACTTGCTTTCAACATAATCAGAGGAAATCTCGGTAAAAAAAGGGAAACAGATAGAACCCTCGATGCAAGATAGCAGCGGAATGCTAACTTCTGCTTCAGTGCCGAATTCATTCCCGGTTGTTGTATCCTATTCAAGCAAAGTTACTTTCATTTAAAGAACCTTTTAGATGAAATTTAAATGCTTTCATATGCATAGAAGAGATGTTAAGAGAGAGATGATGCTAGATAACTGCTCACCTCACTCCAGGGTAACGGATGTACATGCTCTAATAGAACATACATATCTATATCTCTTATGAAAACAAACTGCTCACCTCAGTCTAGGATAGTGGCGCAGAGCTTGTCACATATCCCGTCGTCCAAACGAAGTGAGCACGCACCTTGTCTTGAAGCGCCTGGGACTAACCAGCGGGATGTCCTCTCCGTCCACATCGGCCATGAAGGCGTGAAGGTGTACGATGAAATCTACAACGGCGATCCCAACAACTTGCAGGCGGTTCGTGAGTTGTTCTGCCGGACGGCGACGTGGGTGCGTGCAAGTGGTGGCTCCGCTGCTAAGTAGCGTGGCTATAGGCCTCCTAGCTGGCGCCGTATTTCGGGTTGATCAGTGTCCAATGTAATAGTTTAACTTTCAGTACACTAGGGAGAGTCTTAGCGTCCATGTAAAACTCTTCTAACCCCTAGGGCGTCGCTAAGACATGTTGTATTAAATTTTTTCTCTACCTTAATATAAAAACGCGTAAACCTTTTACATGATCGAGAAAAAAGAAAAAACAAACTCATTGACTTTTCAACTGCGCATGCAAGCTATTCATTATCAACTCATACTAAGAACATCTCCAGTAGCAACCGTTTCTAAAATCTCGTTTCTAAAAGAAAAAAACAATTTTGCATCAGGAATTTTTGACTATTTTCAAATCACGTAAACCACTTTTTATACTTATATCTTTCTCTTGTACATTTGCATTAGAAACACTTTAATTACTCCTATTCTTCACCCACATCCTTCCACCTTCAGATTAGACGATTGATACACATGCGTATATTTCCGTGTGATTGGATCGATTTTCAAGTGTAGAAAGATTAGGAGTTGAGATAAGGAGTTGTTGAAGAGAGTTTTTTTTCCAATCCTGTCAAAAAAAATTAAGATTGGGAGTGGGTTTAAGAAACTCTTGGAGATGCTCTAAGTGCTATATATAATCTCCTACTAAGTGCTGCATCGTTTTTCACTAAGTATAACTACTATTCTCAACCTATCAATATACAATATATTTCCACGTTATATTAGGCCGTTATATCCTCGTACAATTCGATCTAATATTCTGTTAGCTTGCTTGATTTTAATTTGATGGCCTATCTCATACATGAAACTATGCAACTTCATTTCTAAAAAAAAGTACCGCAATAACAAGGGGTATTCTTCTAGTAACTTCGTTTAAATAATGATGCCAAAAATGCACAAGAGAGTGGCGGAGGCCAGAGGACCTCAATTAATTTGTAGTATCAGGATATTTTCTCCATCCCCACGCCATATGCACTAACATTTTATTATATTGTTTTTTCTTAAAAATCCAAAGTCAGCTCTTCATCTCTAACTAAGTATACAAAAATATATATTAATATTTACAATGTTAAAAAAATAAATATGTTGTCAAGATATAATCTCTAGTAGTTGTAATTAAACTAATTTGATGTTGTGGATTTATTGCATTTTAGATACTTAATTTAAGTTGGAGAAATTGAATTTAGAACAAACTAAACTGCATTACAATTTAGAACGGGAGAGTACTACACAAACAGTTATATTGCAAAACTTGATTGTCACGGGTAACTTAAAACCTTGAAAGATGGATATATTACTTCACAGTTATAAGCACCGACCTTGCGAAATAATTTATTTATGTTGTTTCCTTCTGTCAATCCATTGGCGTGTGTTGGTTGCGTAATCAGTTTACAGGGTGATTTGGTTATCGTCGTTTTACGTTTGGTTGAGCTAATTAAGCTGTAACCGGTCACAGTGGGATCAGATAATCATTACACCGTAACAAATTGCAGGAGCAATCACTGCATGGTGGAGTTCTCCTAGTGTTTTTAAATAGTAACAAAACACTACCAACAGTCATAGCACATGAGAATCATAAATAGGAGACATTTAGTAGAAAAAGTATATACTAAATGTTGAATGCTACCTGATGCTAGGAGAACCACGTATCACTAGGAAAAATTGCAGATTCTAATTGTGAATCCTTTCCATTCCATCGTCGTTATTGCTCTGGTGATCCATCCAAACAGCACCTAAATGCTAGGAGAACCACGTATCACTAGGAGAAATTGCAGGTTCTGGTTGTGAATCCTTTCCATTCCATCGTCGTTATTGCTCTGGTGATCCATCCAAACAGCACCTAAATGCGTCTCACGTCAAACCAGTTGAAGCATGCACCACGGAAGGTCCACTCACGTCCTGAGTGCATAGTACGTACCTGACGCTGGTGGTGGAGCGCGGACAGGAATATTGGAACATTCCCAGGCATATCGCAGCTAGACGCACAGGTCAACCCATCTTGGCGAGCAAGTTCGTTGCTTGCCCTGTCAAGCACGAAATAATAGAGCAAGATCATGGTTGCCGTGCAGTGCTTGCTAGCATATATAGTGACCTCACTCCAAGACCCAAGAACAGTCGTCCTCGCTTTGCTACCTTGGTCGCGAAGCATTCTCTGGAGCCGTTCGGCTATGCTGATAAGCCGACTGAAAAACACTGTTGACTGATTTGTTGTGAGATAAAAACACTATTCTGGCTAAAAAAACAAGCTGAAAAAGACAAATTATAAACCGAATAAACAGGGTCAGTCTGTAGCTGCACACACGCGCGCTGCCCAAGACTGTATATATATAATAATTCAGCGGCCATAGATGCTAGTTACACATCGTCAGCAGTCAGCACACGACTTTGACGAAAAACAAATCAAACCCAAGTCCGTCCACTCGGCGGCGCGTTGTGTTTAATTTGCTGATATCTAGTTCATCGCTCGGGGTCGGGGAAGCGAGAAGATGGAATCCGAAGCCGGAGCCGATTTCTGGTCGTCCGTGGCGTCGTGGTTATCGTGGTTTTGCTCCGCTACTACGGCGGCAGGCTCCGGTAGGCGCACCGGGAGCGGGAGCGATGGGGCGGCCGGAATTGCTGCGGCGGTTCAACATTTCTCCAGTGCCCATACTGTTAAGTTATGTTAAATAGGAGCAGTGGTAGCATGTCATGTAAGATGCCGGACTACGAAGAACCAGATTCTGGTTGTATGTATCCTAATGGTATAATTGCAAGAAATTGCGGTGACCACTTTCTCCACTAATATAATAATCGGTTGTCCGGCCTACTCTGCCTTGACAATTAGACGCAACTGCGTGCGTTGTCCTTCTCATTGGTATGAGAATTCCACGCCAGTAGTATGGAGAATCATACTTAAACTAATCCATGTTCGGCTGAGCTTATCAGCATGGCTTATCAGCCGTGTAACAGTGTTTTTCTCTCACAGCAAATCAGGCACAACCGGCTTATAAGCCAAAAAACAGCCTGCCGAACAGGACCTAAAATAAAAATTACGTATTCGAAAAAAAGGCAATTACCTAGAATTATTCAATTCACATATTTTTTTGAAACAAATTCACTTCACATATACGAATATTGTACAAATTCGTGTTGAGACTAGCTATTCGCACGTGTCCAATTTGGAGCGCAGTCAAACCACGCGTGTTCGCGATCGAGAGCCCCACCAAAAACCAAACTTGACTGGCAAGTTGTTGGTGCCCTGCCTTGCTTCTGTTGACCACACAACACAAGCATCTTCTTTGTCTTTTTGGCTGCGTTTAGTTGGCAAAATTTTTGGTGAAATGGAACTATAGCAGTTTCGTTGTTATTTGGCAATTAGTGTCTAATCATGGTCTAATTAGGCTTAAAAAATTTGTCTCGTCCATTTCGTCTAAACTGTGTAATTAGTTTTATTTTTTATCTATATTTAATGCTTTATGTATGCGTCCAAAAATTCGATGTGACGGGGAATCTGAAAAATTTGGCGAAATTTTTGGCATCTAAACGGTACCTTTGTTGAGCCCGTGCCATATTACATTTATTTACTGGCTGTACATCTACTACATACATACCCGGCCTTTGAGTTTAATAAAAGAAAAAATTGTTTTTCTACAGTCATCATGCGCAGATCATGACCGGTGACCAGGCTCCGCTTGTTCAAATTAATCTCACCAAATGACAAGTGACGACCTCCAGGCAGGCACACAACTCGGACTCTCACTCTCGTCACTTGACGCATGTATATACGCGCGTGTTTAGTTTGTTACCTTCACCGCCAAGCAAGCCGCCACTGCGAGCACACTGACCTTAGCTATATAAATACTAGTACAAGTCCCTGGTGAGAGCTGCAACAGCGAGCAACACAACTAACTCTCTTGATCACAGGAACACATATCGAACACACATAGACAAAACTGAAAGCTAGTCTCATTGATAGACTCGTCATCTGATTGCTCATGGGAAGAAACAAGATCAAATCCGGTTACGGTGTCTGGGCGGCCGTGGCATCGTGGTTCTCTTGCTTTGGCTCTGCTAAAGCGGCTGATGACTCCGGCCGTCCCGGTAGTGTTGGGTCGTATGACCCAGCGCCAGTGGCCGGAATGGTTGCAGCTGCTAAGCATTTCTCCAGTGCGCACCGTGTAAAGTTTGGTTGATAACTGTGTGTTAGTGAAATTTGTACATATGTATACTATGGTTATTGTTTTTTCTTTTATATGGTAGAGAGTAGGATACATTTGTAATCAGAAGAAATGTACTGAGATTGTTTTATTATTATTTACAAGAACCAGCAAATAAAATTATATATATTCTTTCTTGTCTTCCTCTCCATACACATATATATGTATTGGTCTTGTTATATCCAAAAGGTGTTGCCGAATATATATATTAGTTGATTTTTTTCTGAGTTTTCTTTTAAGGCACCCCACGGAAGAAAGAGGTTCTCAAAAGTTGGGTAAATTTCTTTATTTACGCGGAGCAATTAACCTCGGGACCACAGCTTCTTTAGAGTTTCTTTTTTCATTATCCTTGGGCATACCATGATTGACGAGTAACCCTGCTGCTTGGCGTGAAATGGTTTTAACGATTTGCTTTTGTCTTTGGCTGGTTTTTGGTTGTTTTTAAATGGGCTGACCTGATGAATGGTTTGGTTTGGTATGGATCGTACGAGAAAACTGTTTGGTTTGGCGTGGGTTACGAAGGTCTGGTTCAGTGGCGGAACTAGAGCAAATTTTAGGAGGGGCCAATTTGCCTTACGAAGACCAATGTGTACACAAATGCTAGAACAATTAGTCACTAATCACAAAGTTGATGCTAATTAATATCGCAAAGACCCAAAAACAAATATAAAGTAGACTCTATTAAATACAAATTATCATTTAAATACCTATGATTACTACTTAGGTTGTGGCAAGGGGGGCCAAGGCCCAGGTTGGCCTAGCCTGAGCTTCACCAGTGGTCCGGTTCCTATTGGCTTGAACCCACACCGTACCTCCAAACCAAAGCAAGTGAATGGTTCATAGGCACCTAACGCAGTAGTGACCCGTGACCTTGAGTCCTGTCAACGCCACCACGCACACCTCTGCTTTCTTTTGACAGCTACTACCATATGTTCCAACCTAACACCGATGTCGATGACCGAGGATACAACGGCGGCGGGGAGGGAAAGTCCTTGCCCAGGCATGTCGTGGGGGGTGGGGGGCAAAAGAGATATGATGCTGAGGTTGACATCGAAGGGCATCCATCCGCTTGCATGGCGTGGACAGCCACCGGGATTGCAGCGGCGCCTGAGTAGGTCTATATGAAGCCCTGCGCGAGCTCTTGGTCATGCCACTGCAAGACCTCCCACGCCTCGAAGGATATTTTCATCTTATGTCCTCCCATGCACAAGCACAACCCATGCACAACTTCTTGCCTGCTTCATCCCAAGAAGCGCTTTTGATGCAGGCATGGCTGTATGGGCGGGAATTGGCAACACGGCGGTGGAATTATACCAACGTGAGCTGTGGCGGAGCCTACAATTAATATATTGCTATAGCCTAATTGCCAGGGGAGATGAAGATCGGATATACTTTACCAAATGTATCACATAGGCCAGTTTCAATGGGGTTTCATCAGAGTTTCATGTACATTAATTATGCTGATGTGGCACCATATTAATGAAGAGAGAGATGATAAGAGTTTCATGGGAGTAGAGAGAGTTTTATGGGGATGAAACTCTTGTGCACTGTTTCCAAAATCTGGATGTGTTGGAAACGGTGACGTGAAATCTCCACTGAGACTGGCCATATAAAGTCATGGTTTCGTATTTTCGTTCATAAAAGTTGCTGCAAGCAAAAGTATTCATAGGAACTAACTTTTTTCATTTTAGTCTTACTCTGCGCCCGCGACCGACACTAGTACAGTAGTGATTTTTCATGGCGGTGCCCTTTTTCTTCACGGGCGGTTTGAAATGAGCGAGTGTCAGTAGAGCAAAATCCGAGGGCCTAGGCATAGAACTGCTTGTGTAAACCCATTTACACTGGCGGTTCCTATAAGAAAATCGTCATTGTTAATGGCCTATTTACACTACATTTACACTGGCAGCTTTCTTACGCAAACAGTCAGTGTAAATAGACCGTTAACACTGACGGTTCACCTATGTGAACCGCCGGTGCATTTGTTTTCCAGTGGTGGTTTATTGAAAGAACCGTCGCCAGACTTATCTTTTGATGGCTGGGATATCAATATATCATCCATAGAAAAAAGAAAGAAAGAAAAGAAAACACTCTAGCGTTTGTGTGAGAAATTGAAGGGTTTTTCTTTCTCAAAGTGAAGTATTATAGCACATTCTTTTAAAACTTAGCCACCAAATTTCACAACATATTTTTTTAATAAAAACGTTTGGAGCTTTTCCATTCAAATAAGTAGTAGACAAGTTTAATATAAGACGAAACATAGCTGTCTAAACATAGTCCTATGACAATTCCACACTTACTGACAATCAACAATAGAATAACCCTGTGTTATTGGTACGGATCTTATGCTAGAAGCGGCCAAGCAACTCTTACTTTCCTTCAACCAAAGCCACCATATGTCTCCACCTCTTATATAACCATGTCTCCACCTCTTATATACAGCTAGCATCCATAGAACTAGATAGGGACCATAGAATCGCCATCAATCTAAGTATCATCGTGCCCCAACAACGAGCAGCTCTGACTTCACCTCGCAATCCCATGTCTAGAATATGAGCGCTTCTAGAATATTGACGGTTCGCCAAAAATAATAAGAGACGCCAAGGAGTCATATGCCTATGGTAGACCTTGGTTAGTGCCATCAAGCATCCATTACCTGTGCACAACTAGCATCAACACATCTTGAGAGACCAAAATGTATCATTGTTGTCAGGCTTCGCTATGCCCAAGAATTAATGAAGCAGCTTCAACTTCACCACTACAAGCTTAGACCAGGAGTGATTGCACGCTGAAAACAAACAATAGCATGAGGTGGCAAAAACCTCATCCATACCTAGATAGGCTAGGTAATAAGAAGCACAAATAGATGAACTCATTGGTCGGTAGTTGCCCTCCAATAAAAACACCTCTAAGAAGGGAGTGATGCTGAGGTGCCATTGTCGCTTGTCTAAGAAACCAGACAACATATTCACTCAGAGAAGTGAAAGGTAGGGAGGGAAGCCACTCGATGACGCCCCAATGGGGAAATGGCGCCCTAGGCGTCGTTGTCGTCTGGACCGATAACACGTTGGACAAGGCTTTCCCCAAGTCGCACAAGCCTCGCAGCCACCCACGTAATGCACCAGGACACAAGCGGTAGTTATTATCACCAAAGCTCGTGCTCACCTGACTACCCTCTAAAAAGCATGGTGGTCCAACCGTGTAGCAAAGTGTCACAGAACCTCCTAAATTATATGGCCCACATGCACATGTCATTGTCCCTAAGACCTCTGACAGCGATGCATGTACACCAGATAACCTAAGAAGATATGTCGGGTGCCCTCGTAGGACCCCGATTCAACTACGTTTGACAACTCATACCAGGATCAACAAAGGAGCAACTACAACATTACAACATTTGTTACAAAACTTTACATCAGAGTGCGGAAGAATAACAACAATAAATTTACAAATCATGAATAAGTTAATTTTTTATAAACTTAACTTAATTGCGGAAGTCAAGTAGAACTACAGAAGACAACTTAGGTAGAACACCTAAGTCAGGAGAGGACAACCAGATCATATCGAGCTCACCGACATGACCTCGGTTAACAGTACCCGTCAGTACCTGCAACAGGGGTTAACAAATCCTGAGTACTCAATTGTACTCCACAAGACTTACCCGACGAAAAGAAAGACTCCAAGGATATGCTAGCTTAAGGGAAGTAGTGAAGCTAGAAAAGAGAAGTTTTACAGAAAAGCTTACTACCCATGCATCATTGCTTTCAAACTTTTAATTAAGTTTTTGCTCAAGTTTTAGTATAGCCTAATTATAGCTAAATTTTGCACCTGTATCTATCTCAATCATAAATATAAACATTACACTTGTTATTCACTTCTTATCAAATCCTTTCTCATTCCTTCATCATATTTCATTTCTTAACTACGATGTTGGTGCAAGGTCAAGACTCCTTTCTCGTGGAGTAACGACGATTCGAACCGCTTCATCTACCCAGCTGGGGCTTCCTAACCACACGATATATGCAAGTCCTTGACCTGCATATATCAAATCTTACTTGGGTCACCCAAAACCAGAACGTGTCCATCGCCACCCGAGAGCACAGTACTCCTTGAACCTGGCCCGATTCTAGCCTCGAGGGTACACGCTACTCTCGTCATCTCTCCACTCCCAGTGTGAGGTTAGACGTTCTCGTGATGGAATAACCGAAGTAAGGCTTACCCAACATGGGTACATGGTTAGTACTAATAAAAACTCCTTGACTCGAGGGCCAACAACGTACGGTCCTTAATCGACACAGACGGGACCAACCACCAAAGACGATTCCCATGCCCCGTCCGGTCTCAAGTTCATTCTTATATTCATTTCCACATGCTCTCATGACCTGTCATTAGGTCAGGAGAAGCAAGTAATAACCTGTTCCGGTGATCAAAGAAATATTATTCGACTTCTATCGAAGTCTAAGCATTACTAAGCATAAAAGATCGACCTACATATACTTGTGGGATATCATCTGGATATAAATGTAGATCAAGGTAATCAATGCAGCAACGGTATCAACCAACTCCTACTAACATAATGCACGTTACACTAGACTTAAGGTGTAATAAGGCATTTATAAAACAGAAGAGTGGTTATATGTCTGGGGCTTGCCTGCGTTGCAGCGGTGGTTAGTTCTCGTAGAAGTCAAGTTTGATGCCAACATCATGGGTGGATCACCTTCACCGAAGCTTGATTGACACGATCCAGAACACTCGTATAAACTACACGTATATAAATGATGCGAAACTTAATAGGATGGAATGCATGCCATGATGTATGATGATGAACAAGACATAACATGCAAGAGACATTTAGAAAGGATAAACATTAGTTATCTACTTGAATACAACTTTCCTTCGCGGTACAGTTGCAAACTAACAAGGTTAATTTAAAATTTAACTAACCGCAACTTTGTTTTTACCCAAGAGGTTGCATCTAATAACAAGTAATTCTATCACAGACTACTAATTACTTACACAAGAAATCATTAACCGTTATTGACCTATGTTAAACACATTAATTATCATTAACAAATCATAGTTAACGAGTTAATCATAAACTCAAACAATTAATTAAAGTGTCAGGGGTCATCACATGTTAATGACCAAAGATCATCACTCAATCCCAAAATCACACAAACTCTATATTTGTCATTTATTAATTAATAAACAAAGCATAAAACTAAGTATTTAATTTGTATTCATTAAAACAGTACCATAATTTTTGTGGAGCTAGACCCATCCAAGAAAAGCATACTCATAAAATTTCATGATTTTTGGATTAATATTTTATTTACTAAAATTCCTGGAAGTTGCATTTAATATTTAATTAAGCTAATTAAATCACATACAAAAAGTATTTAAAATTACTATTTTATATTTTTACTACATAGAGCATATCATGAAGAGGCTACACAATAATGTTTATTATTTTTGGAATTCTAAATAATTCACAACAAAATAAACAAAATTTGGCTACTAAATAATATTTTTAGAAAAAGAAAAACGAAAATCTTCACCTCGGGCCGGCTACTTCCTCTCTTTCCTCTGCTCGGCCCAACTGGCCCACACGAGCGCGCGCTGCTTCTCCCGCCCTCCCTCACGGGACCGGCCCGAGCTCGGCCCAGCTACGGCCCAAGGCCGAACCGGCGTCCATGGCTTCCTCCGCACCGAGGCTGATAGCGGGGTCTCGCCTGTCATCCCCCTCCCCTCTCCGACCGATGGTCAGAGGTGACCGTCGGCGGCTATTTCACCGGCGGCGAGATCCTGGGTGGCGCTAGCTGCCTTCAACTATTGTCCGGTCTTCACCGCGCACCCTGACAACTCAAGATGGGGTCCTATGGCTACGCAGCACAGGCGCCGGCGATCATGGCGGCTCCAAGCTGCTCCGTTGCGGTGGAGCACCGATTACAGCGCGGTACAAGTGGATTAGAGAGGGGAGGCAGTATCAGTGGCGTACCGCGAATCTGCTCGACTACTCAGTGGAGCGAGGGAGGTGGTGTAGGGTGCTGGCCATGGTGAGGTGGGCTATGGCGACGGTGGCGGGGTGTTCCGGCGGACGCGGTGGCGCGGCCACCTCAGGCAAGGCTAGGTGCTGTGGTTGGGTTAGCGGGGTGCGTCAGGGCGGTGCGGAGCTGCTGGTAAGAAGAATTGAGCGGAGGTGATGAGGCGGCGGTGAATTTCCTCGGCGAACCGAGCTCACCGGCGGCGGCAGAGAAGCGAAAGAAGGAAACGGTGGTCGGCTTCGCATGATAAAGACGAGGACGCAGCTTCTGGACGATCCAGCTCGTGCTTGAACTCAACACGTGGGGTGCTGCGTGTTGCCACGCGCGGAAATGGTGGAGAAGGGCGGTGACGGTCCACCGGCGAGACAGGCCGAGAAGCGGCTCGGTGGCGCCCTACGATTGAACTGACTTTTAAATAATTACGAAAATGCCACTGCGCTTAAAATGCAAAATTACTTTCAAATTTTCTATAGAACTTGAAATTCTCCAAATACAAAAGTTGCTCAAAATTTTGCACTCTACAACTTTTCTTTTGGGACCAAACTCAGATTTTGAATAATTTTTGAAATTTGGATTTGAATTCAAAAGGGGACAAAAGTAGGGTTTCTGTAAATCCAAAATTACTTCAAATTTTTTAATACAACTTGAAAATCTGTAAAAAGAGAAAAAGTATAACTTTTGAATATATACAACTTTCATAATTGGGCCATCACCCAATTATGCCTACTTTTTGAAATTGAGTTGAAATTCAAATTTAGGATTTGAATCTTTTCAATTTTATTCAAAATTTTACATTGAATCTTCAAAAACCTAAAACACCAAAGTTGTACATATAGGTAAGACCTACAACTTTGCTATTCAAACCACTTTCAAATTCTGCCTCCATTTTGAAATTTGAGTTTGGGGATGAAAAGGGGTCAAATTTGAAATTTGCTTCTTTTCAACATTGCTCCACATAAAACTTTGAAAACTCAAAACACCAAAGTTGTAGCCCTTGAAAAGATCTACAAACTTGGTTTTAAACTTTTTCCCAAATTTTGCTTAGATTTTGAATTATTCCAAAAGGGGTAAAATCAGGGTTTTAGATTCAGGGTTTTGAATTCATTTGATTATTCTTTTTAACTAAAACATGATTAATCCTTTAACACTAATAAAACATTATTTCGTGTGATAAGCAATATGGCATAAACACATATAAATCATTTATTATTGAAATCAACATAACAATTTATTATTGAAACATGTGAAACATTTCAAGTACTTTATTTGAAACATAAACAACATTAAAAACTTACCATGCTATGTATGAAACATGTGCAACATTGACACGTAATAACGTGACATGAAATGCTTGTTTGATATGATAACTGATGCTTATGCTCTAATTATGCACATGATTAAATTTTTAATTGTTTTTAACATCCGGGATGTTACACAAAGACACCATCTGTCACCCACACATGCCCTTTTTTTACTTGTCGCCGCTACCAGTCTACCGTCCCTCCGCACAAATTAAACCTCACAAAAGAGGAGGCACCAACAAGGAAAGCACCCATATAGCATAGATCTACCATTCGTGTCACCTGATTTGGTTGAAAGACTTGAAAAGACAAAGGTAACTGGCCCCGACTGTGCTGCCACCAAGTGAAGGAGGCATCCTTGAGAAAACAACCATCCCACTGCCATCCTTGCGACTATGCATGCAAGGGGCAGTGCACTTGGGTCAATAGCGAGGCATGGGAGAGGAGGGGGAAGGGAGGTTGGAGCCTTGGAGGTGGCAGCGTTGGCATCACCATCTATAAATCATCTTCCAAGGTTGCATACATAAAACCTTCAAAGATTTAATGCTCTTATTGATGCATAGGTTTTCAACCGTAGTTAGCTCTCACCGTCCACACTTCACCGTCTTTAAGTCTAATAATCTCATCTCGCATTACTAAACCCTACACATGGGCTAGCACTCCACTTGTTAACCCAATCCCCGATAGATGTCTTACTGTCCCATGTCCACACGGAGCTCCACAAGACCGCAAGTGCCACCATTCGACCTCTCCTCTTGAATAGTCAAGTCTTTTCCTTGGATGAGTATGATTCCATGATGGTGAGTGTGTGATGGACTGCTGATTGTTCGTCTTGTCTCTTCTTGGTGGATACTTTGCCACAGTGGCTTCATCTTTGTTGTCGGCAGCCTTTGTGTTGATGTGTTCTTCTTTTCGCAGGTCCAGTCGGTTAGGATTTGAGGCGGAGGGTCCCTCTCTCACTGTCTTTCTTCTATTGTATGGTTCCTCTAGGTTGCTAACCACTTTCTCTGTGGTTTTGTAATTTGCGCTACAGGGTTTCTCGTAGCCATGTCGTGTATTTTACAACTCTTTCTCTTAATGAAACATGCATCAACGGACGTGTTTTCAAAAAAAAATTCCATGGCGGTGGCCATGGAAATAGGACGTAGGTGGATTTTAACCTTCCTCTAAGGCCTGAAATCCTCATTGGCAATCCTAGCTCTAAGATTCGTAAATCCCTAGCACAATCTCGCTGGAGAAGCATATTCTTGCCGAAAATGGAGGAGTGGGGAACTAAGGATTCTCCTTGGAATTGGAGACTAGCTAGTGCCGAGCCTGAAGATTGAGTGAAAGAAAAATTAGGACGTGGAGGAGAGAAAACCCAAATTATCATAATCTGTTTACAAAAGATAGTAAAAACAGTTACTACGAGGCATAACAACAGTCATTCTATAGCCCTATGAACATACTACTGGAATAATGAATTGATATAGAATCAGAAGAAATCAGAACCGCTTCATCACGAACAGCATGTGCCAGAGTAGATCAACCTCGTACGGGCAGAAGTCGGGCTCCGGGTTCAGTTCCCATTCCCTGGCGTCGAGCTTGCTCACCTCCATGGTGTCCAGACAGAACAGCAAAGGGCTTATCGTCCCATCGCGCGGCCGCAAAAAGAGTGTGCCGCTCCCCTCGCAGAACCACGAGAGCTCTGCGCCGCGCAACCATCGGCTGCTAAAATCCATCGGCCGTGGAATGGTCTCCTCCTGGATACGATGCCACAATTTCCACTCCCTGGCGGATCCGGCGCCGCTTTTTTCACAGGCCCACACCACAATGTCGCCAGCTTCTATGACGATCAAGCCCAGCAATGCCTGTGACTGTGACCCCGCACCCGCACCCGCAGCGTCGGCCGGCGACGGCAGCACCACGAGGCACTGATGCTCCCGGCGCCCGAGACTGTACCCCGGCGGGGGATCGGCAATCCAAGCCTCGCGAGCTACACCTCCTCGCCACCGCCACATGAGGATGCGGTCCCCCAGTCTCGAGGTGCACAGCCAGTAGACGGTGTCACCCACGACGACGGGCCTGGGACGCCCTGTGTTCCCGTCGCTGCAGCCGAACCTGAACCGCGACTCGCGGAACCTGCTGAGGATGGGGCAGGCCAACGCAAGTCCCCACCCGCCACCGCCCTCCTCGGAGTCGGAGGAGAAGATCTGCACGTAGAGCGTGCAAGGGTTGTTGTTCGACAGCTCCGCGACGAGCAGCTTGAACGACGACGGGGCGACGATCGGGTCCACGTCGAGGAGGGCGTGGGACATGTCTTGCACGTCGTGCGGCGGGAGCACGCGCCGCTCCCCCGTGGTCGGGTTGCACACGGACAGCTCGACGGGGTGCAGGCCGTGGCGCTCGATCAGGTGCTCCTTCGCTGTGCTCTTGCACCGCCGCCTGAGGACCAGGAGCGAGCGGCGAGATGCCACGGGCAGGTAGGGCCCGAAGTCGCACACGCTGTCGTCGTGGTTCGGTGGAGACGGGAGCGCGACCAGTGACGGGGGCAGCTTCGCGCCGTCGGAAGCTGGGACGAACGACGGCTGGAGGTGCGGATCGCCGCTTTGGTGGTACAGGCCGAGGAGGAGCAACGGGATGAACGGGCGGCCGTCGTCGCCGTGTTCCCCGCCATTGTTGAGGAAGCCGCGGAGGTGGCGGAGGAAGGGCGCGTGGAGGATTCCCCGGCGTAGGGACTTGGAGGTGGCGGCCCAGCGGATGGCGTCGCCAATGGTGCCGCACCTGGCGACGATCTCGAGCACGAGATCGTCGGGCAGCAGCTGATTTGGTTCAATCTCCGCCTCCGTATCCATGTTCATCGGATTCTTCTTTGGAGTAGGTTCCATCTCTCCGTCGTGATTATCGGAGGAGGAAGGCGTACGCGTGGGCAATGTATATATTGCGTAGAACGTGGCCGGAGGCCGCGAACCGTTCGGCACGTAGTACGCACGATTCCGGTACGGAGCCCAGGAGCGTGTTGATTCGATTCGAGCGGGATACGTGCCACCGTAGAGACTAGAGAGCCGTTAAACGTGACACGGCTGATATCCGAATTTGGTTTCTGATACGGATTTCAAAATGTAATTCACAGTTATGGAAAAAAAGTTGATTGATATGAATCAATACATTTGATTATCTTCGTCGGCAGCCGTGAGGTGCTTAAAAAATGCGATTGGCATTTTGTTTCTGATACTGATTTCAAAATGTAATCGACAGTTATAGAAAAAATTGATTGATAAGAATCGATACATTATTATCTTCCTCACCAGCCCACAAGAAAGTGAGATCTTTTGCAATCGATTCACCTATGCCTTTATCACTTATAATATACTAGTTGAATTTCCCGCGTGTTGCTGTGGGATTTTATAAAAAAAATTTGAACTTAAATCTGGTGAAAAAAGTATTTCCACTTTAGCACAAAACAAAAAGGTGTGATGAACTGTTCCGAAGGAATTTGAAGGCATAATTCAGCCTATAAAAATACTACAAAAATAATCAAGATGCAAATGGAAAATTATTTATGGGGCCAATGAAACACTTATGAATTAGTAATAAACGTGCACATACTCTTCTAGATGTAAGCTAGATAAATAAAAATGTATAAAAATATGTAAGTGATCGAGAGAAACTCTTGACTATTATACGAAGCGCAGCTATATAAATGATCGTTGTTCCACAGTATTGTCCATCGCAATGCTATATCGTGAGGCGATGTCTACCGTGTACGTAGGCGAAGCTTGTGAGGCACATGAATGAAAGCCATGGCCGCCACGTTCTCCGCTCCAAAGCTGCCAGAGTAGCATCTATCACAACTATACATGTCCAAACGGGCCGCCCAGGCACGGCAGGGCACTGGCACGGGTAGGCACAGCACGATGCCGTGCCGTGCCGTATCGTGTCGCCATGCCCAAGTGCCAGCCTAGGCACGGCACTATGGTGCTTGAATCGTGCCATGCCGTGCCGCTGGGCACGGCGGCCTGCAGCGCCCGTGCCGGCCCTGGTGGCATCGCGCTGCCGCTTCCCACGCCGAGGCTATCGCACCGGCGCCGCACGTCGAGCGGCTCGTCTATGCCGAGGTCGCCGTGCCACCGCGACGAGGTCGCCGTGCCATCGAGCCACCATGGGAGTACAGGAGAAGGGAGTTCACGCCGCTGCGACGCGAGGTCGCCGCGTCGTCGAGCCGCCATGGGAGTACGGGAGGAGGAGCCGCCATGGGAGTACGGGAGGAGGAGGAGCCGCCACGGGGAGTACGGGAGGAGGAGGAGGAGGAGCAGCAGCAGCAGCAGTCATGGAGTACGGGGAGGAGGAGGAGGAGCCGCCATGGGGACCGCCGGGACGGGAGGAGAAGCCGAGCACGGGGAGGACAGCAGATGACGGCCACAAGCAGGAGGCTACGGGGAGTGATTTGGGAATTGGGAGTTAGGGTTTTGGTCATCATATACTCTCATCCGGTGGCTACGAGATCCCCTGAATCATCCAATGGCTAAGAATTAACGGGTCATGTCGTGCCGGCCCAATTTCCGTGCCGTGCCTGGGTCGGCACTATGGGTCGACATGGCGGCCTAGACACGGCACTACGGCCGGGCCATGCCAGGCACGGGCACGATGGGAGCCGGGTTGTGCTGTGCCTGAGCCGTGCTTTTCAGTGTCGTGCCCGAGCCGGCCTAGCGTGCCTGGCCCAGCTGGCCAAATATAATCACAACTGGTGTTTTCACCGGTAGGAAGCACCCCTGTCCAGCTATCTGAAGGAAGCGAGAAACTCTCACCGGTAGGAAGCACCCCTATCTAGCTATTTGAAGGAAGTGAGGAACTCGAGTGATGGCCTCCTGTTCGGATGCCCCCGCCATCGGCAACAACATCAGCTTCGATCTCCTCACCTCCATGGGCATGGACTCGTCCAATTATATAGGGTAAAGTGGAGGAATAAGATTTGGTGGTATCCTCCTCATGATATTTATTGTCATGGGTAGAGGAATGGTCAGTGGGTTTCAACATTTGGTTTTCCTTACTGCTGCTGATGGTTCATTACTTCGGTGCATCATCAACATGGTGGGAGAAAATCGACGGCGTCAGTTTCTGATGATGCAGCTGCTTGGGAGCGCAACTTTGAAAGATAGTGGACAATAGATTAAAGAAGATTGTGACTATTAAATGGCAATTGTGTGCCGATGACGTGGCTTAACGTGAAAGCAGAGAAATCCTTAGTGGGGTTTTGTTTTATAAGAGTTTAAGATAGGTGGGCCTGAGTGCATCAAACCCGGCCACCTGCCAGTGACAAATGTAATTGGCAGTTATAGAAACTGATTCCACCCAAGAAATGCTTCCAAAATGTAATTGGCAGTTATAGAAAACGGGATTGATAAGAATCAACATTTATTTTTAGCATCTCCGGCGGTCTTTCGAACTCACTCTCTAAATCCTCGTTTAGATCTAGAGTCATTTTAAATAAAAATTGTTCTTTATATATCTTTTCACCCTCCATTAGCTTCTTTATATCTTGTGCGCATCTTTGGCTAGCAAGAAACAAAAAATAGAGAATGACAAAATTTAGAGTTTTAATTGACTAAGTTATTAGAGGGCCTTTTCCCACCAAATTCTCTATTCCTATTACTGTTAAAAGGATATAAAGAGTATCTTGGAGTTACTCTTAAGGGGCAGCCCATGAGAACATCTCTAAGAGTTCCTAGAAATTTCTTTCCAAAACCATGGAGTTTTCCAACTCGCCCAAAAGTATTGAAAGTATAAATAAGATCATCTTCAACAGTTTACAATAACTCACTCATAAAATATAGAAGATAATTTTACATCAAGAATCATATACTATATCTAAATTATACTGACCATTTTTATACATTATTTCTCTCTTGTACATTTGTATAATGAACCCTTTTTTACTCTTTATTCTTTCTCTGCCCTTCCATCTTTAGATTGGCCCAAATATACGGGCGTTTGGATTGCTGTGGGAGAAGATAGACGCGACATGGAGTCCGCGGATCTTTACACCTAAGGGGGAGATTTTTCCCAAGTGCTAAAAGATTGGGAAGTGAGAGAGTTGTTTGAGATGGATTTTCCCGTTCTTCCCAAAAATCATCGATTGGGAAGGATTATTGAGTACTCTTGGAGATGCTCTAACACTTTTTCTATAGGTCACTTTCTAAATCATTATTTGAAGAGTTATTTGTATAAAAATTGTTTTCTATATCTTCTCACAATCCAACAGTTTTCTATATCTTGTTTAAAGCAACTCTAACAGCTGGACAATTCTTGTTTTGGATGCTACTTCAGAATTTGTATAGCAAAAAGTAGACTCCAACAGATATGCTGTCTGGCTTTGCAAAATAGGAAGCTGACTATCACCTGATTTTTTATGGCCATATAAAGCCAACCATGAGTACTAGCTATCTAAAGATGAGGAATAGGAAGGCTATTGTAGACCTCTTCTTTTTTGAAGTTTTCCATTTTATAAAATGGCTAAACTATGAAATTTGGCTACTAATTTTAGCCAAGCTGTTGGAGTTGCTCTTACACCCCAGAGAGTCATTCCTGTTTTCTATTTTTGGCAAGCAAGAAATACATAATAGAAGAGGACAATATTTGGATAACCAATTAAAGAAGTTGTTGGAATTTTCCATAAAATCTCTATTCCTAGCGATTAGAAATGATATAGAAAGATTCTTGGAGAGTTTTTTTTAACTCACTCTCCAAATTCTCATTTGGAGAGCCATTTGAGTAAAATTCACTCTCTTTATCTATCCACGTTCCAACAACTTTTCTATATCTTATGTGCACTATGCAGAGTCATTCCCACTTTTCATCTTTGGCTAATGACAAACTAGGAATAGATGATGGTAATATTGGAGATTTAATTGAAGAAATTGTTGGAGTATTTTTTATACTAATATCTCTATTCCTATCAATACAAATGATATAAAAAGGCTCTTAGAGTTGCTCTGAGTGCATCATTATCGTTGGGTGCATGCAACTAATGAACTGCTCTACGGCTCTTTATCTAAGAAAATATACATTACTGTTGATTTGTTGGTTGCTAATATGTTGAGAACAATGTTAGGGCCTATTTTGCTAGTTGTTAATTTGTTGAGAACGATATTAGGGTCTGTTTTGATCTAAAAATAACTAGTTCTCTAAAGTTAGCCCAAATTAGTCTTTCAAACTCGAACCTTACAATTTGTTTGAATAAACGATAATGATCCAATTTGCGCGTCCGTCCGTGACTCCGGTCCAGATACGGCTCTCCTGGAGCGGGCCCCAAACAAAAAACAAAATCCCCACTTCCTCGTGCTTATCTGCCTGCTCTACACCTTGGCTCCTTCGTGCTTATCCGCCCAGTCCCAAAGCAGCGTGGATGCTCGTTGTCTGCGCCCCTTTCCTCACCGCGCGCTTGTCGGCTGCTACGTTGTGCCCCACCGCCTCGTTACCCAACACCGGCTGCGTCGTGCGCCCATCCCAGACATCGTCTATGCCGCTCAATCCCTCACCGTCCGTCTGTCTCCCATCGCCATTGCGCGCACTGCTGACCCCGCCATGGTCGCTGGGGCGTATGTGCCGTGGTGCCTCATGTTTTCCCCAACCGAGCCAAGGGCACCCACGAGCGTGGGGGTGCCGATGGTTCTCGTGCGTTGCCACTCGCTACTGGTTCCGACCCCTGGAATCGACCAGCCCAGGCTCCCCTTCCACTATTTGGCAAATGTATGTTTCAGGTGCTTTAGTCGTTTCAGAGGTACGTTGCAGTTGTTTCTTATGGATATTGTAAAAGTACATCAAGGGATGTTGCACATGTTGCATATGTTGCAAGTGTTTCAGATGCATGTTGCAAGCGTTTGTTCAAAATGTTTCGTCCGTTTCCAGACGTATGTTGCAATTGTTTTTATCTTGATATTGCATATGTTTTTACACATATTGCAACAGTATGCTCTAAACGTTTCAGTTGTTTCAGTCTTATATTACAGTAAGTGTTTTTTCCAAGTGTTTTATTTGGATGTTACATATGTTTTCACACACATGTTGCAAGTGTATGTCCCAAATATTTGTATGTTGCATTCGAATGTTTCATGTTGCAAGTGTACACCACCGAGGCACCGACATTGGTGTCCATGAGGGCTGGTAGGGCCAAGCCGCGGCCATCGACGCGTGGAAGAGGCGTGAGCTACCGCTGGCGGTGTGGGGAGAAGGCACAGGCGCGCGGTGTTGTTGTGGAAAAGGCGGGGGCGAGTTTTTCAGGCGGCTTGGAAGAGACGGGGCGCTGCACCGATGTGGAAGAGACGGGGACGAGTCATCTCAGCAGCGTGGGCAGCAGATCTAAAGCGAGCGGTTTAGATGCGAGCGCGAAAAACGGTGGTAACGCAGGCGGCACGTGAATCCGAACAGACGGGGTGAGCAACCGCGGCCATCCGGACAAACACAGGCGTCGGACGTGGGGCGCTAGTGCTGCTGCTTAATAAAACAAAAATAGGAGCAATTGTTACGGACTTCAAATACTACGATGCAAGGCTTTGTAGGATCAACGGCCAGAAATTTGGATTGGCCTTTGACACCTATTGATGTGGGCCTTGAGGGAGGGCTTTAGACATTCTATTTGAGGTGATAAAGTTTTTCCTCTAAAGATTAAAAAAAAATCCTCTTTTGCCTTTATTCGCTAGTCTAGATTTTCTATTCAAAATTTTAAAATCAAACAAACTCAACACTATAAGCCATTTAAATTATCTTTTTTACTCTGCTTAGAAGGCTTTTAAGGAGGCTTCATCATTTTTAATAAAATATTTTGGTAAACACTCAATAAAGTTCTTAAACCATAGAAAAAACAATCAGCCAAACCGGCTGCACTTTTCGCAGCCCTGCAGCTGTGGTTGTTTATCGCAGCCCTGCAGCTGCGGTGGAAGAGAAGTGCAGCCGAACTGACTAATATAGGATATCTAAACATTTCAATATAATTGTTTGCCGCATTTTTTTAAACAAAAGATAACGAGGAGAAAAATGACTTGTTCTAAAATATAATTGAAATTGAGCGTGAACGCTGCATCGTGCGGACGTCAAGGGTGGTTTTGCCATGCACGGATTTAGAGGGATAGCAATTTCTAATTTGGGTCAGCAATATGGGTCGCTCCGTTCGGTTATGCCATTTCCCGCCGTTTTCGGCGCCATAAAAAATAGGGCAGGAATGGTACTGGCCAGGAACTATGGTAACAGAACAAGGCCTTAGAAAGTCTGCCGGCTCGGAAGTTGATCCTCTTCTGTAACGGGATTCAGTTTCTTGCTATCTGAGCTTTCGGTCATGTAAAAAAAATCCTCAGACCAAAGGATCATTCTGGGGCAAACGAAGACACCACAGCATGCTCCATGAACATTATAATAATAAAAAGTTACTCTGATAGATTGAAGAGATACGGGGTATTACGTACATTGACGGCGATTCTTACAAGCGGAGTACAAATGTATACAAATTGAAAACACACGCTTGCGACTTATTCGAGAAAGAAGGCGGATGTAAAAGGATTCACAAATTAAGACTGGCATCTCAGTACGGTGCCGACACAGACCCGGCTTAAGGGACATGAAACAGGATGGATGGATCGGGATTCACGAAGCGCGCCCGCGGCTGGCTGATCGATGGGGCGATTAGATTGGGATGGCCCTGGTGACGCGCGGGTACACGACGGTGGCCGGGTGCGCCATGATGCGGCGTCCCTTGCGGTGGCGGAACGGGTACACGGCGGCGCCCAGCGGCCACTCGATGACCCCGGCCACCACGAACGCCACGAACCCCAGCGTCGGCCCGACCACCTTGCACCGGCACGGGTTGCTCCGCGTCCCGCACTGCACGCACACAGGCACGAACGCCATCGCTGCTTCCTTTGTTGGCTTGCTGCTGCTGGCCGGGCACCGCAAGCGCCTTGCTGTGGAAGTGTGAATTCAGATGGAATGGAATGCAGAGTGAAGCAAAACTACTCTGTCCTGCACGGGTGAGGTGAGGACTGTCACATGTGTCGGTGTCGCCCCTTCGCTCCTGCGTTTATAAAAGCTCGCACCGGAGACGCGTGGCGCGACCGGGAGGGGTACGTGGTGGACGACGAGTTCCTTAGGCTGGGTTTGGCCGAAAGGTCAGCGAGGATTCGTTTGCCAGTTGCCACGTACGGTAGGGGTGGATATCACGAATCTAGAGCTGACACGTGCATGACCGTTAAGATTTCTTTTTTGCGAAGGAAATTTCTGGAACTTCTGCCAATAGAAATCATGAAACTGTGCGTTGCTACCACCTGTCGCTGTTCTGTACTGCAAAAAATAAAACTGCTCTCTTGGTCCTGCTCCGTTTCTGATTCTTGCAGATGTTGGGCTGTAGCTGCGCAGCCCATCCGCTGGGCTGCAGTCCTGGTAGCTGCAGCAGCTGCTTAGGAGCACAGCCCATCAACTTCACCCAAGGCTGCATCCAAGCCTAGTGATTTTGCATCGGGCTGCCAGAACTTGTATAAACATAGAAGTGAAAATTCAGAGATACCTGCCATTATTAGATCGGAATGTTAACTCATCGAGATAGCTGCACAGTGGGTCGTCGTTGATTTGGTACATCTTGGGTGCATAAAAATTGAAAGGAAAATTATGTGCTATCAGCCTATCACACTGACTGCAAAACTACTACATACAGATAAAAGGCCGTGAAAAAGCTCATACATTGAGACTTTGAAACTGAAATGAAATATACTCACTCCGTCCACAAATATTTGCATTTCTAGGTTTAGGCACGCAAACCAAGACAGATGGAAAATGACCTTTTTGCCCCTATAAACTATGGACACCTCTCAGTTCAACTTGATCGTCCTCGAAGCTTCACCAAAAAAACATCAAAGAAACATGACGCCGGCACTGGCAGGGACCAGGCATCTGGCGGGAGGGTGAAAACGGATCCGTGAACTGAATGAACGGGTAGCTTCTGGAGGCTCCGTCGATTTTTTTTCATTTTTTTCTCTTGACAAATTGTTTTTTTAATTTTTTTTTGGTCCCACGTGCTGGTAAAATCACTGATGGTGGCCAGTACTTCTATGATGTGACAGCCTATGTGTGCACATATTTGTGGAAAAAAATTAAAACCTAAACGTGCAAATATTCATGGACGGAGGGAGTATGTATGTAGTACTTGATCATTGCCATTACAGGTTTGAAGATCATAAGCAAAAACACTGATATTTAGAGGAACCAACCACTGATAAGGACCAAACGGTTAGAACCTTGATCGAATAAGCGTGGATAAGAGGCAACTTTACAAAACTAGATAGCAGCCAATGTTAAAATGGCAGACTGGCCAAAGGGTGCCTAGCTGAACTGATTAGGTGGCCTCGGCGGTACTACTCAGGTCCTGAGTTTGACTCTCCGTGGGAGCGAATTTCTGAGGTTAAAAAAATCCCCTCGTCTGTCCCACGGCCAAAGCGCAGGTCAAAGGCCCGGCCTGGTTCTCACATGGCAACGGTGCCCCTGTGTCAAGGTGGGAAAGGGGTTTGGGGGGTTTTCTCGACCAATATGAGAAGGTCTTCTCTCTTACAGCAATGCCCGGGGTGGCTTACCCTTCGCAGGTCGAGTTTTTTTTAAATGGCAGACTGAATCACTGAATGTTTTGTAGTGCTACAAACTACATATCAGCTAATGTTAACATGTAAGCATCTTCACTATTCTGAATGTACTAGTAAAACATACTCGTATTTTTACAGTTTTTTATGTTTGTCATCAGAACTTTAGAAATAGGCGTTGTTTGAAAATGAAACATATATCTTAAATACAACGTCTGCTAAAAATTCTCGTGTAATTCAGCAATCTTTTCAACATATATATCATGAAAGACGCACTTCCACATATATGCATACGGAACCAAGATCGCTGCCCATCAGTAGGGAACACTTGAAGTGTAGAAAACACCTAAACGTGACCAGATACAGGCAAGACCATTTGCAGCCCAGATCATTCCAAAGGTCTAGAAGTCTTTTTCATGGTAAACAGGCAGATAAGCTACAGCCTCATTTTTGTTAAAAAGAAAGCATTTTTATTGATTTCATTGCAGTTATTGCATTATGTTGATGCAAACTTCTTGAGATCACTTTGGACCCCTGCATTTAAAATGCACATAGCCCACAGAGTTTTGAATAAAATAGATACACTATCAACGTGTGTAGACTAGACCACCACTCTTGTGGCCCGGAAAAAAAAAGTCCTTGGCTACCTTCTCCAATTGCCGCCTTGCCACTGCTACCAAATCATATGTCCACTCAAATAACCTGAAACAAAGAAGATATTATTAGTTGTAACTGCCACTACTCCCAACGGGAGCGTCCGGGCGGACGGACAACCTATTCCAAGAATTACTGAAAAGTAAAAGCATTGGAATTTGCAGCAGTGCAAAAAGCTAGGGTGCGCCAGCACTCAAGACTAACTTGGATACGGAAAGGAGATACAAATGCGCGATTCTTCCGATTACATGCAAATGCGAGAAGAAAAAGAACTTTCATAATCTCTCTAAGCAATCACACGGGGACAGTGTTCTCACAAAATGAAAATTCAAAATTGGTGCATAGCCACTTCTCCCATATTTTGGGATCGCCGTCCTCAAGAACAAAGGCCATTAACTGGCAAGAGCTAGGATATGTACATCATGACCTAAGTGAGCTGGATGCTCCTTTTACAGAGGAGGAAATTGCAACGGTCGTAAAGGAAATGCCTAAGGAAAGAGCACCGGGACCGGATGGATTTATCGGGATGTTCTACAAGAAATGCTGGACAGTGGTAAAGGATGATATAGTCCAGGCTATTCTGAGTTTCTACTGCCACCGAATAGCAAGACTAAATCTCATCAACGAGGCAAATATTGTATTAGTGCCCCAAGTAGCATCACAAGTATTGGACTTCAGGCCAATTAGCCAAATCAATAGCGTCATCAAGATTATCACAAAAATCCTAGGGAACCGACTTGCCCCTCACATGAACTCTTTAGTGTCCAATGCACAGAACACCTTCATTAAGAAAAGATGCATACATGACAATTTCATATACGCACAAAGAGTCATACAATTACTTCACAAAAAGAAGAAGCCAGCACTATTCATCAAGTTAGATATGTCAAAGGCCTTTGACTCTTCTGCTTGAGGTCATAGAGGTGTTGGGCTTTAGTTTAAAATGGAGAGATTGGATAACATCTTTACTTGGAACTGCATCTAAATCCTAGTTAATGGATAGCCAACTCAGGGAATTAATCATGCTCGTGGCCTAAGACAAGGAGACCCCCTTTCTCCTTTGTTCTTCATATTGGCTATAGATCCGCTGCAACGTATCATTGAGGCCGCAACTTAAAAAGGAATTCTAAAGCCAATCCTCCCAAAGGCAGCAACCCTGCGTTGCACCCTCTATGCTAACGACGCGGCCATCTTCGCAGACCCTTCAGCCTTGGAGCTACACCGACTACATAGAATATTAACCTTCTTTGGAGAATGTTCGGGGCTCAAAATAATCATTTCAAATACAGAGATATTCCCTACCCGCTTGATGTCATCAAACATCTTCTTTGCAATTTCCCAGGGAAGATATGCAAATTCCCTAGCAAATACCTTGGTCTTCCCCTACACGTTCGTAAGCTGCGCAAAATTGAAGTTCAACCTTTGATTGACAAGATAGGGCTGAAGCTACCCGGTTGGAAAGGAAGGCTCCTCTCCACGGCGGGCAGGGAGAGTTTAGTAAATACAGTTTTAACAGCTCAACCATCTACCATATGACGGCTTTCCCAGAACATAAATGGCTAATAAAAAAGATTGATCGCTTGCGGCGGGGATTTCTGTGGAGAGGGGAAACCCCGGACAAGGTGTACGGTGGACACTCCCTAGTAAATTGCCCAACGACTTGCGGACCAAAAGAAAGAGGTGGACTGGGAATCCTGGACCCAGAATGTTTCACGAGGGTGCTGAGATTGCAATGGTTTTGGTTTCAGTGGAAACACAAGGAACGTGCGTGGAACGGCCTGGACCTGCGGTGCCACCGGAGGGATCGTGACCCTGTTCACGGCGTCCATGGTAGTCGCTTTAGGAGATGGGAAAACCGCGCAATTCTGGACATCATCGTGGATTGACGGTGCTACGGCAAAGAACCTCACGCCATCTCTATTCCAGAAGGCAAAGAGGAAAATGATTTCTGTCTGAAAGGCTCTACAAGATAATAGATGGATCTTGCATATCATGCCCATTCAGACGGCATAAGAAATTCAAGAGCATGTGGCGCTATGGGAAAAAGTATGTGTAGTCAATTTACAGGAAAACTGTGATGATTCCATACCCTAGCGTTGGACAAACGATGGGGAGTACACTACTAAGAGTGCATGCCAAATCCAATTTGAAGGCACCTTCAGCAAATTGAGAATAACGCCGATCTGGAGGGCAAGAGCAGAACCTAGGTGCCGATTTTTTTTGCTTGGACCCTACTACATAAGAAGATACTCACCGCCAACGTACAACTTAATGAAACAAAACTCGGCACATGACCCTATTTGCAAGCTATGTGGAGTTTATCCCGACGCCAACTCACCTTTGCAAAGATTGCCCCTTCTCGAAGCAGGTTTGGTCCTATCTCAAACAATGGCTACATCTAACGGTGCTCGACTTGGTGGAAATGAATGGATTGGATCGCTTCGCAGTTACTGGCGTAAATGACGATGCACAAAGTTCGACAGAAGACAAAGGTGAAGGATAGATGGAATCATGAACTATTTTTGGTGGAACGTTTGAAAGGAGCGAAATAGAAGAACCTTTCAGCAAAAATCGTTACAACCAGGACAAGTCGCTTTCTATATATGCAAGGATGATATTCAACAGTTTCAATTGGCAACGCCACCCATTGTCGATGGGGAGTGATAGCTTTTTTGGTTTGTTTGTGGCAGCTTCGATGTTGTCGCTCTTTTTGGTTTTCTTGTATAAGTTGTTTATAGGGGCGGTTGAGTTGGGTTGTGCGCCGTAGTTGTTGGCTTTCAGGCCATAGTAGTTCGGAGATTTTTCTCCGCGTAATTTTCTGTAAATATCTCTTCTTTTGCTTTTTCTGTCTAATAAAAATTCGGCAAATCTTTTGTCGTCTTTCTAAAAAAAATCATATAGTTCCTGCATAACTTTGGGTGTGTTCACTTCCCATGCAAATTCAAAATATTTCCTCTTCCACCCGTCACATCGAATCTTTGGACGCACGCATGGAGCATTAAATGTAGGTAAAAAAGATAACTAATTGCATAGTTTGTTTGTAAATGTCGAGACGAATCTTTTAAGCCTAGTTAGTCCATGGTTGGACAAATTTTGCCAAATAACAACGAAAGGTGCTACATTAACTTTTCACCAACTTTTCACCAACTGAACACACCCTTAATATAACGGGACTAGCCAGGACTGGTTTGATGTGGAAATGGCATTCGGCGTACATAGGTAACTGAAACAACAAAAGATATTGAGCTTCAAGCATATTAGCTGAGTCCTATCATGCACTTTGCAGAAGCAACTTCTAATCACTTATATTGGACCTGTATTGAAAACTGAAACTTTCCAAAAAAAAAAAGAATGTATTGTCGTCTCTTGTCGATATATGTCAAGTGGGATGGAAAACTTACAGGCATTGTGTTGCAACTGAATTATAAGATGTATGTTCGCGGATACACATTTGCTATATAAAATGCTACGTAGTGTTCGACAAAGTCTTCAATTAATAAATGATCACAATCCAGAATACTAGCACAAAAATAAACCACATAACAGAACGATTCCTAGTTGATTTTGAGACAAAAGCAGTACCTCCATATACTTCACACACAACTTGTCGAACCCTAGGAACAATCTTTGGGGATAAATTAACAAAGTGCTGATAGATCAATCTTCGCTCGCTTTAATCTCCATCAACAACCAATCCTTCCTCAGATTCTTTGGTAACCTTAAAAGAGATCTGAACCGGCGGCAGTTGTCATGGCTAAGAATTCTATACACTTTTAGCTCATCATGATCCAATCCATAGCTAGGTATCTCCTGAAATGCTTCAAAGATGTCTGATGCTTGCACAGAAGACTCAGCGAACGAAGCAACTAGTTTTGTTGAATTGCTGCCATCGTCATCTTCTGTTTTTAGCTGCTCGTCAACGATGACCGGAGGTGGCCTCTCAATGTCCTCCTGCCTTTGTCCTGTGAATGTAGCATCACTGCCACTACCTAGATAAGGATTGAAGAAATATGATACGTTGCTAGGGATTAAGCCATCTCCCCTGTGCCACAACCCATCTTCGTAGCGTGAGACAGAATGTATTGTTTTGCTTCTCGTGTTGACCATCAGCACTTGTACCGTCCTGTCTCTATAGCTCCAGTAGCCGTCCTCTGGGGGCTCGTGCAACCAGAAGCAGATGACCTCAGGTTCGTCCAAGCTCACGACGGGGTGGTCGAGTGGGAAGCACTGGAGGCCCTTGTAGGTGTCGAGCGCCCAGAGCTCAGAGGAGTCGACCATGCCATCCTTCACCCACTCCATATCGTCATTGTCCATCCTCATCGTCCAGGTTTGGATTGTGTAGGCGTGAGAAGAACGTTCGCAGCTGGAGGCACCGGCGCCTCCACAACAGCAGCGGGGGAAGATGTTGACGAACTTGAGCGCGTCGCCGCCAGCAGTGGCACACACGTTCCGGTTTGATGGTGGCCCCTCTATGTTCTCCCAGGGGAGCCGTAGATACTGCAGCCTGGGTGTCTCCTCGAACACGTCGCAGAGCACGACGCCGACATGCCATAGGTAGACCCAGCAGAGTAGCCCGTCGCCGACAGGGACGACGGCGTTCCACAACGAAGGAAACTCTCCTGGCACTTCACTGGCGTCGCGGAACCTGATCTGCACACGCTTGACGCTCCACTCACCAGAACGGAACAGGCAGAGATCGACCTCCCTCATCAGCTCCGGCGTGTCCTGTCCCGCCGACACACTCGCGAGCTGCGCCACCACGACCAGGTCCTCGCCACGGCGCACGAGGCCGGTGGGACGACCGAGACGGAAAGGCGGGAGCAAAGACATCGATGGCAGCCGTGGGGGGTCAGCGGCGGCGGCGCCTGCGCTGTACACGAAGTGGTCTATCGTGTGGCCATGTGGAACCTCGATGAGCACGGAGTCGCCATGCGCCGCGACGACCATAGAATACTTCACATCAAGGCCGTCAGGAATCTGAAGGCAGACGCACGAAACCCCTGGGGGCTCTGTGAGGCGGAGGGAGACTTGGATCAGGTGGCCGGTGCTGGTGCGAGCGGCCGCCAGTGTCTTGCTCGCGCCGGACGTGGAGCAAGAGGAGCCCTCGGCCTCGACCTCCATATCCTGCTGGAGCATCACCCACCGTGGGTAGGCGGCGGTGGACGACGGATCGGAGGGAGGTTGCGCCGTTTGTGCTTCCATGGGCGCTGCCGCCGTCGTCACCGCCGAACAGTTGTGTGCCCTAGCTATTCCGATCCGTATGATATGGGAGGATGGATGCTGAACGGTTGTGTGCCCTCCTCTGCCGTAGGGAGGATCGATGCGTCGAATCTTGCGGTGAGCTCCACTTCATATATAATAAGGAACGGTGGATACGTATTGCAAACGGAAGCTTTGTAACCGACATATCCTTGATCTCTTATGGCGAAAACCAGATATTGGGTAGGCTTCTTTGATACACCATGTTCTTTCATGCATTGTGTACCTGTGAAATCTGAATCATGAAAAATTGTAGAGTATTTTGATCCTGCAGATTATCCTTCCAGTAGCATAATCAGTTCACGCCTGGATCTGTTGTTTGCAGTGAGAAACCAACTGAGCACTATAATTACGCGCAGCTGCATCCTCTGAGAAGGGTGGAAGTGAAGCTGGAGCAAACAACATCTGAATATTGAACAAGCGTGCCTAGTTTATTTCCCCAAGTTAAGCATTCATTCTATTCTCAAATCTCAAGGTACACGACAATTTCTTGTTTCTAGTTTCCTTTGCTCTTTAACCAACCAGGATGACGACTGGTCCAAATCGTAGACAAGTTTCTTGTGTGTCACCATCTTATGCTTTTGGAAATGTTACCTTTGTTCAGTTAGAAGTAACCTCAAACATGCTGTAGATAAGACACCAGTTCAGACATTTCTTTAGTTCATAGTCAGCCAATATTACAGAGTATATTTCAAAGGCCGTGCATGTTTGTAGCTGTATCTTTTCTGCCAATCCTTATACTACAGAGATCCATCAAAGTTTAGTAAATCATTTCACTTGGTTGATTGATTTTGCAGTGGTTTGGTTCCCTTTGTAACCATAAGATTCACTGTTTATTCTTTTTGGAAGAAATCACGCGGTGAGAAAACAGAATCGGAAAGGACTTTACAAACAGTTATGCTAGCCTTCCATAAAGGAAATGCCATCTGCAGGTGGATCACTGATAAACTTGGTCTGAGAACTGAGATAAGAAGTTACTCCAACTATTCAAGATTTTGACGCAGGCAAAATTGATGTGATGTGCCATCTGCAAATTCAAAGGCTATAATATAATGCTACTGACAATCCAAATTGGGCAGCGGACTAAAATTCTTAAATTCCTTCCACCATTTTTGTTGCATTAGCAATTTGTTCCCGCCATTTGTTGGGAATCTCCCATTTGTTGCTCAACATTCTTTTACCCGCCAATTGAGTTGCCAGAACTCCAATGAGCTGCTGGACGGCTGGCTGCAGGCTGCAGCTATGGCTGGCTGGCCGCAACTGTTGCGGGCGTCTTAGTACTGCCACCTCCACTAACTGGTTAAGGGATGTGACCGCCTTGTTAAGATGATTAATAAAAGTGGTCGTCTCAAGAAGACCACCTACATTAATAGGATTAACTGAGGCGGTCAGGGCGTCAACTTGCGAAAACCTGTACAGTAGCAGCGCTTCGTACGTGTTAGGTGAGATTAATATGCTAGAAAAAACAAAAACAATCAAAAGAAATTATTAGGCTTTCATAGCCAAATCAAGAACTTCGTGGTCTTTCCATGGAAAAATATTGGGCCCACTGTTTGGTAATATATAGGGTCTTTGAGGGCAAAGAGGACACAATTAAGAAGGTGGCAAAAACAATCAAAAGAAAATATTTTTCTTAGCTAAATCAAGAACTTTGTGGTCTTTTCCTTGAAAATCATTGGACCCACTGTTCGGTAATATATAGGGTCTTTGAGGGCAAAGAGGAAACAATTAAGAAGGTGACAAAAACAATCAAAAGAAAATATTTTTCTTAGCTAAACCACGAACTTTGTGGTCTTTTCCTGGAAAATCATTGAACCCACTGTTTGGCAATATATATACTCCCTTCGTCATGAAATATAAGGTATCCAAGCAATTTATAGACAAAATAAAGAGCTTGGCAAAATATCACCTTGCCCCTTCACTAATTAGGATGAAGGGAGTAGTCCCGTTGTTTTTTTCCTTAATTACTTGTTGCCTGTTTCAGATGACGCTAAGTTTAAAAAGAATCTCAATATTTCTTGCCAAAGAAAAGAGAAGGGAGAGGAGGATGTCAGGCCCCGGATCAAGGACCTGATGGGGATAGGGTTCATGATGAACCAGTAGAATCGAAGAGAGGATTGAAGAGGAATACAGAGAAAGAGCAGAGTTAGACAGAGTTCAGAGACAGAGTTTTGTATTCATTCAATCCATGCTGGCGCCTTTTATAAACCAAGGCCCAACACATGACAGCCGGTTAACAGAACCACTAACGGCCTTATAACAGCCCAACGAACCGACTTAAAGCTAAGCAAATTCCGAGTTAGCCTGACCGCTATAATAACTATCCTTCTGACGGCACCCCGTGCCACTGTAAACCATCCGGCAATAGAGAGCTGCGCTCATTCTTCAGAGATTACCCCACCTTGCGCGTCTTCTTCCTGAACCTGACAGAGGACGAGGATACAAAATACCTTGTATTTTGGTGTAAATTTTGAACTTTAGATCTTTTGTAGCCTCGAGGCCAAACAGGAAAGAATTAAGAAGGTGAGCTAATATATACCGACAAATATTTTTCTGGGATAGTAGAGAAATATTTTTTCTGGGATAGTTGAGGCTGAGCAACCGTTCTGTTTAAGCAATTGTTCGCGGAGCCTAGCTAAGTTGATTATTGTAGCAAAGATGCTCAACCACGATAGTGACGGGCTGACGGCAGTAGGCAGCAGCCGCGCGTGGCTCCGATGAGCATAATTGATTGATTACGAAGATGCGTAGCAGTTGTACATGCTCAATTTGGCACATGAGCCATCTTTAGAAAAAGGAGAAAGATATAGAGACCGTTCGGCTGGAATTATAAGTTGGCTGAAAAATAATGTTGGCTGATTTTTTGTGAGAGAAAAATATTGTTCCGGCTGAAAAAACAAACTGAATAAGACGGATTATAAGCCAGATGAACAGGGCCAAAAGATCTGTGCATGGAGCAAAAGCAAAAGAACTTGAGGGTGGAAAGAATGTCGTGGTCTTTCACCTATATATGTGAATTAGTAATAGTGGCAAAAGAAATTTTAGTTACTATCTCTTTCTGTCCTTGACAAATCTATACCTCCTATAAAGCAAAGACCCACTAGCCTATTTCTCTGGCTTCTCATTGGTCCACATCAGCAAAATAATGTCATTCGCCCACTAAGTGACGTCATCCGCCCACTAAGCCTCATTTATCTTCCACTAGCTATTTCTTTTGAAATAGAAAAAAAGTCGTAGCACCTAAACCAAGTATCGTAATTAAAATCCAATTGCGCCATGGTGTTCCTCGCAATAAACTCTTCAAAACAAGACCCCACATGGATATATTTCGATAACTTTTTTGTAAACATTTAAATGGCCGTTCCTAAGAAAAACCTAGCAAAACTATCGTTTCTAAGCAAAAACCTAGCAAAACTGCATATCACATGGATTACATGTGGTCCTCCGAAACATGCATTATTTTGTGAAGGAAAACTCTTAAAACTTTTGGGAGGGGGATGACCCTCAGGTATAGTAGGGGTGAGGGTGAGGGTGGATGAGGTTAGCCTCCTGTATTGGCCGATCCTATAGGTTAGTGACCGTGTTTTCTTGATAACCGTTTCTAAGCAAAAGCCCGTTTCTAAGAAAAACCTAGCAAAACGACATATCACATGGATTACATGTGGTCCTCTGAAAAATACATGATTTTGAGAAGGAAAACTCCTAAAACTTTTGGGAGGGGGATGACCCTCAGGTATAGTAGGGGTGAGGGGTTCTGGTGGATGAGATTAGCCTCCCGTACTGACCGATTCTATAGGTTAGTGACCGTGTTATCTTTGATAGCTGTTTCTAAGCAAAAGTCCGTTTCTAAGCAAAAACCTAGCAAAACTACATATCACATGGATTATATGTGGTCCTCCGAAACATGCATGATTTTGTGAAGGAAAACTCCTAGAACTTTTGGGAGGGGAGATGACCCTCAGGTGTAGTAGGGGTGAGGGGTGAGGGTGGATGAGATTAGTCTCCCGTACTGGTCGATCCTATAGGTTAGTAACCGTGTTTTTTTTATATGGTTTTTGTTGTCTCTAGTTACACCTTTAACAAAAAAACTAAATCCGTTCTCTGCTTATATCGCATATATACTTATGTATTATACACCAACGAGATTCTTTCTACATCATATTTCTCCTAACTCAATTCAAATTACTCTTGCATTCCCGCAGCAACGCGCGGGGAATTCACCTAGTATTACTAAAAACAAAGGGAGTTGAGTCCTAGGGTCGATTTTATTATTTTCAAAAAAGTTTTTACATAATCCTGTCTAGTA
The DNA here is from genome assembly GCA_038087645.1 of Saccharum hybrid cultivar R570. Taxonomy (NCBI): domain Eukaryota; kingdom Viridiplantae; phylum Streptophyta; class Magnoliopsida; order Poales; family Poaceae; genus Saccharum; species Saccharum hybrid cultivar. Next base: position 37,846,443 of record JAQSUU010000113.1, read on the forward strand.
TATATACTTTTGCCAAAGTATTTCACGGTCGATTTTACCTTAAACTGCTTTTGTCAATACTCAATACTAGTTTAAGGTAAGGTGGTTTTGCGGATTCGTCCTTGAAGCATCGAAGGTTCAGTCGTTTGTTCGCATGCGGATTGATTAGCTGGCTTTGCCTACCACACATGTCTAATCATTGGAACCTTTTGCCCTAAAAGCATGAATCATTGGATCATTAACAAGATCCAGTTGCGCCAACTCACATTCGTCCGCACTGTTATTCGTCTGCTTTTCTTGTCGTTAATGTGCCATAATTTGCCACGGTTGATGCATATGCGCGTGTAATTTATTACGTGGTGTTCGAACGAATCCAGCTTCAGGGACCGTTTGATTTTAGGCCATAATTTGCCACGGTTTACTGCACTAAGTTTGTCAGGTTTGATCAAGTTCTTTGACAGCGGTAAATCCTAGAGATTAACGAAGTCAGCACAAGCGTCTTGCTATTGACGAGAACGTTATCTAACACTGAAAGCATAACACTGTTAAATCCTAGAAGGGAAAGACTACCGTCCGGACGTTAGCACGTGACGTCCGTCTGGATGCCCGCACCTATTGCCCGGCCCATGCGCCTGACAAGTCCCCTCTGCATGCGGTAGGAAATGATACAGGCGACACACTTCTCCCTGGATCCATGCAGTCAATGTAAGGGACCCGTGAACTGTGCCTCCGCCTCCCACTTTGCTTGGGTGGGCCCCACAGCTCATGCATGCAGCTCCTGCTCATCCACCGGCACGCTGCTGCCACACCCGCGCGCTGCTACTATTGCTGCCGCGCCTGCCGGCCCAGCCCCACCCCACCTGCTGCTTCGGTATGCCGCGCCCGCTTCGCTTCCCATGTGCACGCGGGGACCGCTATGCCTCGAGAGGACCACCTCCGTCTGCGCCCACTTCCCGTGTCTGGTCATGCAACACTTGCAACATAAATCATTTAATGCAACATACGTCCGAAACAGATGAAACATTTACAAAATATTTACTTACAACATATGTGTATAGCCACTGCAACATCCAGATAAAACACTTGCAACATACATTTGAAACAGCTGAAACATTTGAAACATATACTTGCAACATATGCATATAGTCAATACAACATCTAGATAAAACACTTGCAACATACATTTGAAACAGCTGAAACATTTAAAACATACACTTGCAACATTCTTTTATAGCCATTGCAACATATGCAACATCTAAATAAAACATTTGCAACATACGTTTGAAACAGCCGAAACATTTGAACATATGCAGGAAACATCCAGATGAAACATATCCAACATACATCTTAAATGCATCAAACATACGGTTGCAACGTGCTCATCTACTTGCTGCCCTCCAATGGAGGCTCATTGACACGGAGCTCGACATCGGTGCAGAGCTTGAGGTCGCCCACGGTCGGCAGGCAGATGGACCACGGCTGGGGTGGGAGGCACGGAGGCGCGGAGGAGCGCAGCGCGAGGTGCAAGGCGTGGGCAGGAGCACACAACAAAATTAGTTTATGGATAAAAATTTACTTACGTTTTGATTGCTTAATTCTTCGTAGTCATGCTCATTATTTATTTAAAGTAAACAAACTGTAATTACAGTACCAACACATAGATAACATTTTTCTGATTTAAAATAAATTAATTAAGGTTTTTTAGGGATTAAACCATACTTTATTATTTTTAGAAAATGTAAAAACACTTCTGAAAACAACGAGATAACTAATTTGTCTCGTTTCGAAAGTCGGAAGGGGTTCGATATCTGGTTCCGTAGTTTAGGGATAAAAATCAAACTAAAGTGCAATATATGGTTGAAAAATGGACCTTACTCCAAGATTTATTTTTTCTTAGGTTTGCAAAGTACGAGTATATGGCAAACACGTTTTGACGTAACTTTAGAGAGGTGTAGCAAAAAAATTCTATAGCCAATGTTAGCAACCTTACATTAGCCCACGAACCAAAAAGTCCCTGGCGTATTCATTTTATATTAGTGGTGGCAGTAGGACGGGTGAGAAACATGTTTTTTTTTATTGATTGAAAATGTTTCAGATTTGTGCATCTATAGCAGCGTTATTTCGGAACAATCAAAGTGTGTACTTCCTTACCTGGATGCGTTGAATCTGCACGCCAAGTGTCAAGATGCAAAAATGCAGTGGGAAGTACATATTGTGGCAGCAAGCAAGGGGAATAGTGGTGGATCGATGAAAAGGATCACAGCCTGTTCGTTTCGCTGGATTATTGTGGCTGGAAGTACTGTTCACTGGTTTATTATGAGAAAAAAACACTGTTGAATGACTGCTGATTCCACTGAACCAGCGAAACGAACAGGGTACTGTACTCCGTAGGTCAGTGGTCACCACGCTCACATGGCACACCGCAGGACAGCCCGGACCAGATAGAAGCTTCTCCTTGCCGGCTTTATTATACTTGGTATACGTACTCCGTAGGTGAAGCCACCTTTACGCGACACCGCTCCTACTTCAACTTCAATGATGAGCCTCAACTCTCGCTGCTACGCTTGCCAAGCTCGCCAGGCTTGGCGCGCCGCGCGCTAGCGGATGCAGTCAGGCGCACATGCGCCGGCCGCGCCAGCGGCGTCGGTGCTCCCGCGTGGAACGCCCCTGGCCTTGCGTCCTTGCCTTGGAGAGTTGGAGCCTTGGAGGGGCTCGCGATCGCGCGGCGCATTACTCGTGCCTGCCCTTGGCCGCGCCCGGCCGCACCGAACTCGCCCTCCATAATGCCGTGCGGGCGCCGGGCAGCGACAGCGTAGTCATGCATGTGGCCGGCCAATTTGACCCGCCGGGGGACCCCCACCGATTTACGGGCCGCCACATGCTCCGATCGCACATCCCTTTCGAGCAGCAACCACCGGCCTTCATGCCTCGGCCTCGCTCGCTTCGCTTGCTCACTGCCCCAGGCCATTCCTCCCGCAACGACCACGATGAAGTGGACACACACCTTCTCTACAAACCACCAAAACAACGCGCTAGAATTCTGCTGCTTATTCCTTCCTTTCCAGTTCCACTGCCACTGCCAGCCTAAGCCTACCTTCTTCTCCCGATCCAACTAATATTCCTGCAAACAAACTAAAAAAGGGAGTAGCTAGGCACACTCGAGGTCGCACTCCCATCATAAGAGAGGGCGGCTGCGAGGGCCAGCCGCACCATAGCCATAGGCCAGGCCTCCTCTCTTCCCTCGTAGCGTATAGGGCGTGTGTTAGCCTAGCTAGTTGTGCTAGGTGGCCAGCTCGCCAGCCGGCCGGCCGGTCATGGGAGGAAGATCAGTGGCTCCGGTGGTCCTCGCGGTGGCGATCATCGCCATCGCGGCGGCGACGACGCCAGCCGCTGCGGCGGTGGAGGGGGAGGTGAAGAAGTGCGGTGGGTGCTCGCCGTGCGGCGGCGCCGACTGCCCGGTGCTGTACCCGTCGCCGCCGCCGCCGCCGTACTACTACTACAGCCCTCCGCCGCCCGCGACCTACCCCGGGGGGTGCCCGCCGCCGCCGGGCGCGTACATTCAGATCGGGAGCACGCCGCCGGGCAAGGGCCCGCTGTACCCGCAGGACCCGGGGTTCATGCCCAACAGCGCGCCGGGCCGCGCCGCGTCGCTCATGGTCGTCGCAGCGCTTGCGGCGTTGGCGTGCGCATGGGCCTTCTTGTGATCTGCTCATCTGCATGACAACTGGACGGCGAGCTTCTTCGGTAAGTGGCGCGACGGATCACGTAGTCGAGATCGCGCCGGCGTTCCACGGGTTCCCCACTTCCCCAGTGTATTTATGCATGCTCCTTGTGATAATAATTTTCATTGGCCATCATATGGGCTGCAGTAGTTCTTGGAATGTATGAAGGTTTTATTTGCTTTAGTTTTCTTTTTTAATCTGATGACGATTTTAGAACAATCACTTGTAAGAAATGCAACGCAGATTTAAGAAGAATGTGTAACCAGCATATGTCATTCCAGATTTCGTACGTTTTCTGAGAGTCAACTTTATGGTATCTTCAATTGGTGTGATCTATTCGTTCTCTTATTTAGCGACCAACTTGCCGGAGTTGCCGCTGTTCATGGGGCCGGGGATCAGGGCGATCGAGCCGCTGTTCATGGGGCCGGGGATCAGGGTGGTCAGTTTTCAAATGTTTTTTCATCAGGATTTGTCTGCATGGGTCAGGATTGTGCATAGTAAACAGATCAGTCATCCCAAGAATTGCGACCAATTCTCAACAATCATATATGGCCATCTGAGGCTCTGAGCTAGTGAGCTGCTACAGCTACCAGTAGTTTTGATTCTGTGAATGCAAGTGCGTATGCCATGGCATGCTCCGGTTTGGTACATCCTCTTCGTTTTTTCCCTCCAAATACGTTTTTTTAAAAAAAGGACATCTCACGTACATGGAAGATGCATCTAATAAACATACATACTCATATCCTGTTCCTATGAGTTAAGATAGACAAGTCACCACACAGCAGGGTATCTCCGTGCCGATCGTCACATCGTCTGCCAGTGGAATAGTGATGTTTCTTCATGCATAATCTCTCATACTTAAAAAGCACCTAAGATTATTGTTCTCATTAAGGATTTCTTTAAAAATAATAATAATAATTTATTATTAGCCCCGCTCGCCATCACATTACGTAGGTCACTTGGGCAACACAGCATTGCTGGTCACCTCCTCCTGCGACGGCCCCTATACCAACTTACGGACACCACTCACGCACGGTTCCACCAAACAGTTGCCTTCAACTACCATGTAGAAGTCTTGCTCCATAATCGCTGCGCCAACACTTTCTACCTGACAGCCTTCGACAACTATGAACACCCGCACTTCGACTCCTCAACATGGCCTCCACCCTCCTTGAATCAAATCGAGCCTCCATCCAGAGAGACCGCCATCATCTATCAGATGTTATGAGCCCTTGAATTTGGTCCTCTCCTTGGCTCTAGCAATGAATATGGCCAATATATCCACCGCCAAATTAAGGAGAATTGGTGAAAGGAGATCACCTTGTTGTTGACAACCAAAAATGTCTATTTTGTAAAGTTGTCAAAATGTGTAATGGACTTCATCATTGCATTTCTCTCGTCGAGGTGGTGAAAAAACATATATGGAACGTCCAATTTGGAGTCCGGATGAGAGAGTTATGCCTCCGAAAAAATGTATGAACTACCGGTACTACTGGTCTGAGAAGGATTGGCGCAGATATAAACTACCGGTACTATCGGTCCGAGACCGGTACTACCGATGGATGGTGGTAGATGGCGCAGTTTGGTGTGAAAATGAAGTACCGGTACTACCGGTGGAGCCTGACCGAAAGTACCGGTAGGTGTTTATTCCGAATCTGACTTTCAGATCTCGAACCAATTTGTTTCTAGATCGGTTTTTGTATGTGGGAAACTTAGAAAATAAGCCTTGGAGAGGTTTTCTACTGGGATAAGACCACCCCCTCTATATATATGAGAGGATCATGGCCGATTGAGTTTCCATCTATCCAATCGTCATACAAGCAAATCAATCTACTCCTTTTACCCCTTTTCTCTTCTTCTTCAACCTCTATGTTGTTCATACCTTGATCCACGACCAAGGATGACGTCCTAGGCTTGCTGGCCAACCTAGGGCAACCCGGCGATGTCTTTTCCCTGACAGGGTCTCTCCCGGGTGAGAGCTTCGATGGTTTCTTTGCTAGTTTGCCTGAAAACTAGCCGGTTCTTCATCACGTAAGCGCGATTGGTTATCCTTTGGTGGTTTACTTGTAAACCTCTCCGTGCTTCACCACGAAAGAGTGATATCTTGCTGCGTTCTCTGGTCCGTAGCGGCCCAGACGTCCAATGCCCTTTCTGGTGTGTGATTCGGACCACATCCGATGTCAACATACTTTTTGGCGACTCCACTGGGGAAGAATTTGCTTCGGCTCTACTTTGTAGCTGATTCTTCTTATCCTAGCCTTATTCTTCACTGATCTATCTTCTTGAACTTGCCATTACCGTTGCATCTGGCCCAAAAGGCCGATCGCATCTGGTTTTGACCCCTTGTGATCTTGCTTGCAATTTTGCAACGTGTTGTGCTTGACATTGGAAAATTCAGCAAGACGGTCAAGTTCTAAATCATGGAGTGCCAAGGTGGTTCATCACAAAACTACTACAATTACCTCGAGGTACAACTTGCAAATGCATCTTATGATCCTAATAGTTATTCTGTAAGTCATATAAGCTCTCATGTTGGTGTTGCTAGCTGTAATGATACTAGATATGTTGCATCGGCTGATACTTTTGATAATGTTCCTCATCATACACATAATAATTATGGATACCATGGTCAAGAGCTGATGTCAACTATGAATTCTTTGAGTTTTAATGCTACTAGCAACATGCAACATGTAAATCTTTGTTCATTGACTATAAGTTCACAATATGTGGTTCCACCATATGACCTGCCGATGAATGAGAGAATTGGCTATAACAATGCTAGTTATTTAGCCAATTGCTCTCAAAATTCAGCACCTTATACAAATGCTCATATTCATAATTCGGCTTCATATGTTACTTCCAACTTGAGGCGAATTAATGAAAATTCAGTAAGGTGTTTAAGTGCTAATACTCATGATTCGGTTTCACGTGTTACTAGTAACCATAGCCGAATCAATAGAAATTCAGCACCATATGCAAAGATCAATGCCCACAATTCAGCTTCGTATTACGCTCATGATCAAAGCCGAATTAGTGAAATTTTAGCAAGACATTCGAGTACTAAAACTCATGATTCGGCTCAACCTATTGCTAATAATTGTAGCTGAATCAATGAAAATTTAGCAATGGGTGCACATGCAAACAATCATGATTCGGCTTCATATGATGCTCTCAAATCAAGCCGAATCGAGGAAGATTTAGCCCACACTAGAAATCCATATGGCTCCTCTAAATGGAAGGTGCCCGCATATCATAGACCGTATCCATTACACATTGATTACTTGAAAACTCCTGATGGTTGGTGGATACCTGATTTTTATGAGTTTAGTGGTGAAGATGATAAGACCGTTGTGGAACACATTAATGTATATATCTCACAATTATGTTTTGCTGATAAAGAAGACAATATGAGAATACGTAATTTTTCTTTATCCCTTACCGGTATTGCCTTTGCATGGTTTATATCTTTGCCCCGGTGCACTGTTAGTTCATGGTCTCAATTAGAGAAGAAATTCTATGAATTTTTTGAAAAGACCAATGAGAAAAATCCAATCACAATTGAAACATTGACTAAACTAGGATTGTTAGACCCTCAAAAGGCAAGTCTAACTACAGAAAAACATGGAAAGCGTCAGAAATCAGCTAGACTTGACTTTTCAGGAGCTAAAGGACCCGTGTACTTATCTAGTGACTATTATGTCATTAGTGAAGATCAAGTTCCTGCAAAAAAGAATGAAGCACTGTGCTCAAAGTCGGCTAGTCCGACTGCCCATGCAGCCTGCCCCGAGTCGGCTAGGCCAACTACCCATGCTGCTTCACATGAGTCGGCTAGGTCAATGCTTACGCTGGCTAAGCCATCTGCCTCTACTGCTAGTGCCCACATCGGTCTAGCCAACTCCCAGTTGGCTAAGCCAATTTCTTTGGTTCCTGCAGTTGCCGATGCATCTCTGGATGATTCGACACTTGTTGATCGTTCCTCAGAGATAAAGAATCACATTATTCAAATCAAGGATATACATTTCTCCGACATAATCAACAAGGTACAAAACACAAATATTTTGCTTAAATTCCAATCCAGTCACACTATTTCAATTTCTACATCTATTAGAGATATCCTTAGAAGTAGTTGTAATAGACCGATTGATAATGGTAATTTATTTGTTAATAATAAAATAAATTTAGATTCTATCGGCCAACACATTCTGCCATATGGCAAGGCCGATAATTCTAGTTTGTCAAAGCTAAGGCCTTTAAAGAGAAATTGCTAAGCTGTGGCTGAATGGATTGATAATAAAAATGATCCTTTCGTTTGCCTAGCTTTGAAGCTGACTCCACAAAAGAATCAGCTTAATAAATTAAAATATAGCTTTGACTTTACTTTTTATGATCATGTCTTTGATATCTTGCTCAAAAATAATTTTATTAGAATCATTGATCACAATGTTTTGCCGTCAATTCAAAACTTAGAAGAGCTTACATATTGCAAGTGGCATAATTCGTTTGATCATAATACTTGTGATTGCAATAGGTTTCGTCATGTGATCCAATCGGCCATTGATAAAGGCCAATTGAAATTTTCTAAAGCTCAATAGATGGACTAATTGGATTCAACTGGTCTTGATGGTAAACAGGTTTTGAATCGACTTGCATTACTAGCCCACTCACCAAAAGCTCTTATGATGGCTGAGAATCAAGTAATGGAACCCACAGATCAAGAAAGTCATCTAGGAGAGCCAATTACTACTGCTGTTGCTGAGTCGGCTCAGCCACCCTTAGGTACGGCTAAGCCGACCCCTGCTATCTCTGAGACGGCTAAGCCAACCCAGTGGTCGGCTAAGCCGTCTGGAGAGGTTGTTGTTGCTCTACCAGAGGTAGAGTCGGCTAGGCCGGCCCAGGAGGTGGCTAAGCCGACCCTGCTTCCTCTGGAGGTGCCAGAGATGGCAAAGCCATCCTAGGATACAACTAAGCCACCTGGAGCACCCCTTGTTGCATAGGAGAAAGATGTGGAGCCCTCAAGTGATGACAAGGTTGTTGTCCATCAATTGCAAGTTGAAGATATTTCAGTGGATGATAATGTCACTACAATTTTAGAAGATACTGTGGGGCAGGTGAAATCTCTCCGACTAGAGCAAAAGCCGATTGACTCCATTAAGCAAGGGGAATCGGCTGAGAATCCTCCTTTGGGACATGTTTGTCAAGATGAAAAGAAGGGAGAGGATGCTCATAAAGCTAATGGAAGTAAGGGTCATGGCAAACAAAGGACTAGAAGGCCAGAGCTTAGCTTTGAGGAACTTCTAGCTAAATATGAAAAGATAGGAGAAGCAAATATTGCCAACCGATCAAAGAAAGTCCAATCATCAAAATTACCTCCAAAGCACAAATCTCAAGAGTGGAATTGGCAAGGGAATAGATCTCACGCAGCAGCAACATATTATCCTTTTTAGCAGCCAATTCCCATGTATTATGGACCACAGCCCACATATTTTCATCCATATTGACCTTGGGGCTGGTTTGATGAAGAGACACATCTGCCATCATATTATAGGCCACAAAACATAGAGTATGCAGCTCCTAGATATTCAGAGAAATCATATTCTTATAAAGACCGATTTGATCAAAATCGGTTCGGAGCTCAAGCAAAGAAGAAAGTGGTAAAATAAGTTTACCGCGTGAAGTATGATGGCCGGAAAGATAAAAGTTCAAATTTAAATTCAACTATTGAAAAGCCGATTACGTTGTTAAAAAATCCGGCTAATGATGGCAAAGAAGTAGAGAAATCATCTATTGATGTTGTAGGTGTCAAATTTGAACAAAAGAATATGAAAGTGCCTAAAATCAAGAAAGAATTGCCGCTGTCCAAAATAGAAGCGAAACCGACATGCTCAATCGGTTTACCAAAGTGGCAAGAAAAGAAGTTGCAAAAGCTTAGTGCAGAGAAGCTCAGAGAAGAAGGCTTTACTTGGGTTCCTAAAGGAAGTATTCAAGCTCACAAGGATGATGTTTAAGTAAGTGGTGTGACAAAGGTAAAAGAAAGAAGAAAAAGATTCAATAAGCAATTGCCAAGTTGGAAGTTTGCACCAGATCATCAGAGTCATTGGTCTTGGCATCAACCATGTTCTCTGCCTATGCTTATGTGGAATTCATCGCATGGTATGAATGGCTATCCCTCATCTCCTTATTTTGATCCTTGGTATAGATCTGTATGTTTCGGAGGGTTGCCAAATTATTTTGCTTATCAATGATCAAGAGCCAAAATATTTATTTCGGTTATGCATGCTCTTGTGGATGAATTCATATTGTTGATATTTTGATATTGCCCTTAGAATAAAATATAGTCGATGAATGCTTGCAACCATCGTGCTATTAGAAAAGCCCCCATGGAATTCAATTTGATGATTTTCAGGCCTGGGGGCATGATTTATGTATTTTGATTTACTTCATGGATATGACAATATGATTAATCGGCTTGCAAATAAGACCAAGGTGTTGGCATGATAATTATTTCTCACAATGGTACTATTAGAGACATCAAGCCGATTAAAAATTACATTTACACCAAAATTCAAGCCGAATGTGATTTTCTTATTCGACTTGATCATATTACGATCCATGAGGTATGGCATGTTGAAGCCTGTGGTGATTCTTTGCTGGTGGAATAAGTTGCTGGTGAATTTTAATGCTTAGAAGAGTCACTAAAAGTTTGTCTTGATGCTTGCCTTGATATCATTGGTTCTTTTGCCGAATTTCAAATTCGGCATATTCCAAGGCATGAAAATCAAAAGGCCAACATGTTAGCTCAGTAAGCATCTGGCTATGACGTTGGTGGGTGTAATTTTCATATTCAAGAACAGCAGATGCATGAAGATTTATATTTTTACCGTGTAAGTGCGGAAGAATCGGCTAAGCCAACTGCCCTAGTCGGTCTAGCCGACCCTGATTCTCTGGCAAGCCAGTCGGCTTGGCCGGCTTTACCAGTCGGCCTAGCCGACTCCCCTGTGGCCAGCCCGACCAATGTGCATGATGAACTCTCAAATCAACCTAGCATAACTTCTAGTGATGTTGGAGCCGATTTACATGATTAGAGGACTCTCTTATTGGCATATCTACGAGATCCAAGTGCCAAAGTTGATAAAAATGTTCGGCGAAGTGCTTTTAAATATGTGTTGCACAATGATGAGCTTTATCAAAGAACCGCCGAAAACTTGCTACTAAAGTGCTTAGGAACTGATCAAGCAAGAATAGCTATGGGAGAAGTCCATGAAGGTATTTGTGGTACGCATCAATCGGCCCCGAAGATAAAGTGGTTATTGTGTAGAGCCGATTTCTATTGGCCTACTATGATGGCCGATTGTTTTCAATACTACAAAGGTTGCGAAGAGTGCCAAAGGTTTAGGAATATTCGGCTGGTGCCTGCTGCTATGCTTCGTCCTATTATCAAGCCATGACCTTTTCGTGGTTGGAGGCTAGACTTCATTGGCCAAATACATCCCCATCTTCCAAGGGACATCGCTTTGTGTTGGTTGCTACAGATTATTTCACTAAGTGGACTGAGGCAGTTCCTTTGAAGAATATGACACACAAGGAGGTGATTGAGTTCATCACTGAGCATATCATTTATAGATTCGGCATACCCCAAACATTAACTACAGATCAAGGGACATCATTTATGTCCAAGGAAGAGAGGGACTTTACCGAATTATATAAGATCAAGTTGCTCAAATCATCTCCATATTATGCTCAAGCTAATGGCCAAGCTGAGTCTAGTAATAAGACTTTGATCAAGCTTATCAAAAAAAGATTGAGGAGAATCCAAGGAGGTGGCATGAAGTTTTGTCTGAAGCTCTATGGGCACATCGCATTTCAAGGCATGGGGATACAAAAGTTACTCCTTTTGAGTTGGTATATAGTCAAGAGGCCGTGTTGCCTGTCGAGGTAAATTTGCATGCATACAGGCTTGCTAAACAAAATGATCTATCAGCCATTGTGTATCATGATTTGATGATGGATAACATCGATGAGGTAACTGATGTAAGATTAAAGGCTCTCAAGGAGATAGAGAAAGACAAAGCTCGAGTTGCTAGGGCATACAACAAAAAGGTCAAGAGCAAATCTTTCCAAGTAGGAGAATTAGTGTGGAAAACCATACTACTTATTGGATCAAAGAGCAATCAGTTTGACAAATGATCACCTAACTAGGAGGGTCCTTACAAAGTGATCAAAGTCATATTGGTAATTCCTATTTGCTAGAGACATTGCAAGGTGAACGTCTCAAAGTAGCATTCAACGGGAGATACTTGAAAAATATTTTCTAAGTGTTTGGCAAGAAGCCTAAGTGCTCTACAAACAATGGCCGATACATGTATCACCCTTAGAACAAAATGACCGATGTATACATCGCCCTTAGTCACCATGCAGCCGATGAGATGGGTATCGTTGCTGTTTGGTTTAATTATGTTTGTTTGATCAAGTGTTTTCAGGTTCATGCATCATAAACCTGAAAACAGGGGCATATGTTGACAACAAAAAATGTTCATTTTATGAAGTTGTCAAAATGTGTAACGGACTTCATCATTGCGTTCCTCTCGTCGAGGTGGTAAAAAACACATATGGAACATCCAATTTGGAGTCCGCATGAGAGGGTTATGCTTCCGAGAAAATGTATGAACTACCGCTACTACCGGTCCAAGATCACCGATACTACCGGTCCAAGAAGGATTGGCGCAGATATGAACTACCGGTATTATCGGTCCAAGACCGGTACTACCGATGGATGGTGGTAGGTGGCGCAGTTTGGCATGAAAATGAACTACCGGTAGGGACCGGTACTACCGGTGGAGCCTGACCGGAAGTACCGGTAGGTGTTTATTCCGAATCTGACTTTCAGATCTCGAACCGATTTGTTTCTAGATCGGTTTTTGGACGTGGGAAACTTACAAAATCTTGGAGAGGTTTCCTACTGGGATAAGACCACCCCCTCTCTATATATAAGAGGATCATGGCCGATTGAGTTCCCATCTATCTAATCGTCGTACAAACAAATCAATCTACTCCTTTTACCCCTTTTCTCTTCTCCTTCAACCTTCATGTTGTTTATCCCTTGATCCATGACCAAGGATGGCGTCCTAGGCTTGCCGGCCAACATAGGGCAACCCGGCGATGTCCTTGCCCTAACGGGATCCCTCCCGAGCGAGAGTTTCGACGGTTTCTTTGCTAGTTTGCCTGAAAACTAGCCGGTTCTTCATCACGTAAGCGTGATTGGTAATCCTTTGATGGTTTGCTTGTAAACCTCTCCGTGCTTCACTACGAAAGAGTGATATCTTGCTGCGTTCTCCGGTCCGTAGCGGCCCGGGCGTACAATGCCTTTTCTAGTGTGTGATTCGGACCACATCCGACGTCAACACTTGTCTTAGGCCTTTTGTAGTTCGAAAGTACCAACCCACATCATTGTTGACCTTCACTGCAAAACTCTGCAGGCATAAAAATTAGACTTTGGTAGTTTTTCTATAACATAGTACAACGCAGATGCTCATAACGTATGCACACTTACCCCTATGAACGTGCACACACAAAACTCTACCTCTATGAGCACCTTGGAAGACTGACCCGGCAAATCCTCAACATGAGATTGACGAAGGCACCATAGGAGCCTTGCTGACCGAAATGTTGCCTACTATTGAAAGCACAGAGTCGTTAAATTTTGATAAATTCGCTCCTAGGGGAGTCGAATCAAACTCAGAACCTACCGGGCTCATGTAATCACCAGATGAAATTGAAAGGTCCGATGACATATACTCCCTCCGGTCCATTTTATCTAGCGCACACATATATCAAGACTCAAACTTTAAAAACTTTGACCAATAATTAGGCTAATAATTTTTAACTATTATAATACAAATTTTATATGATTAGATTTGTAAGGAATTATACGATCCAATGATTATAAGTTTATAAGCATAAATAATATAATATAAAGCAAATGAATAGTCAGAGTGTAATCTAGGAGACCGTGTCATTCTAAGTTGCGCTAGATAAAATGGACCGGAGGGAGTATAATCTTTTCAGGTACATATCATGGTAACATGCGGGCCACGTCGGCCCATGACCACGGGTCCTTAAAACGTAACGGAGCTGCGATGTCGCAAGCCTCCGAGCAAGTGTTGCATACCCACCTCCGATTCAAGCGAAAGCATATCAAATTGGGCCCAATGAGTTCACAGTAATCTAACCTACCGTGGCATGACATGACCAATGTTAAAAATCAGGTCATACGTACTCCCTCTGTCCCTTTTTAAATATAACTATGATATTCAAGCTGCTTAAACTTATTAAAGTTTAACTAGGTTTATAAAATTATTAGCAATGTTCGTATCTCCAAATAAGATATACATTGAGCCAAAATTAAATACATTTGACTTTTTGGATAGCGAGAACGATAGTTAAAAAGAGACGGAGGGAGTATCCAGGCCTAAGTCATGTTACTTTTTTTTTGCCATATCCAAAACAAGTTAGAAATTGCAGCGCCATCACTCATCAGCAGAGTGGTGTTACTAGCTAGTTCTACAATTTGTCGATTTCAATACTCATCAGCTTGCCCACAAACAACTGCCATCACCACTGTGAACAATGTGACTACATGGCTGGAACAATTATACTCCATCTCCATTCTGAATTATAAGACGTTTTGATTTTTCTAATTTATTTAATGACATTTTGACCTGATGTCATGCCATAACGTCATAGAATGACACAATTCTTGTAGTGAATGGAGGAGGTACCTACATAATAAGTTTGGATAATTAAAAATAATATATTAGTGGATTTTTCTTGAAGTATAGTTTTATGTTTGTATTAGTAAATTTACTTGTAGTTGTATAAAAGACATATAATTACCTATGGTTTTATAAATGTTTTGTAACAGAAAGTTTGGTCAATATTATTAGCAGTGATCAGAACTGCTTGCAGCTGCAACAGCACCTCTCAGTGGTCATTCTTCAAACTAGGCAGTCACAACTATGGGATACTAGAGACTGATTTGCCACTGTCATAAGAAATCTGTAACATCCGTATATCACACTTGGTCTACAACTCAACGCCCGCCCACCACAACCAGCGCCGCCACCACACTGTCAAAGCCTTATTAACGATGGATCAATTATCTTACTAGCTAGTACCTGATTTTCCAAGACGAAGCGACCCTTTCTTTTTTTTATATGATGAAACCTGCTCATTTCTCTCGTGCTTAATTCTTCCTGCCGTGCCATGTTGCTTATATTACTATTATTACTGCTAATGTCAACGATGTGCCTGCTAGATAACGAACAAGGAACAAGTGAGCTTCTTCTAACAATAAACCTGAAAGTGATAACGACCGATTAACCGCATGTTGATTAGGGCCACAGGAATGGATTGTTCTGACTGAATCTCCAACACCTAGGAAGCCTAGTCATACAAAGAAAGTCCTCGCAAACCACATTATCATGACTCATCACTTTAATTTGAACGAGTTAATTACTCCACGGTTTGTCACCATGCATCTCACCTCGCCATGTAGCCGGCATCTCTACCATTATGGAGTACTACACAGACCTAAAATTTGCAAGAGCAAGACTCGTTCGCGACCGTAACTCGCAGCTGAACACGATCGTCCTTTCAAACTGACGTTGCATCTCGGTTGTCTGTAACTTGACACAAGCCAGCACGTGCTGCACCTACCGCCTCTGCACCTACTGACCAACGCCACGCACGCGATCACGCAGCTTCTGCAAACCGTTAAATTAAAGCTTCCGACCATTTCTCCGTTTCGACCAGCAGCTCTCGATGATAAGCCTATAAAAAGGGAGCCGGCATGATTATTCATTCAGAACAGCAGTTCAATTCTCTCTTCTCAGTTCCCACCAGGCACCACAACTCCGCCGGACGAAGGCGAAGACCTGGTCAGGTCAGCAAGCGGGGAGAGCAATGGAAGCCGAGGAGGCGTTCCCGATTCGGTTCACGAAGGGCATCAGGTCGTACTGGCGCCGGCGCGACTACCCGGGCGTGGACGGCAGCGGCAGCGGCGCCGGCGCGGCGGGCCGCGGCAGGCGCCGGCACGGCGGGCCGGTGCGCCTCGGGCACGATGGCAGCGGGCCCAGGCCGTGGGCCGTGAGGATCGGCGGCATGTTCCGGGCGCGCCGAGTTCCGGCGCCGGCCCCGTTGTCCCGGGCGGCGGCGACCGTGGCCAAGGCGCCCATGCGCGTGCTCGGGCGGATACGGGACGCCTACGTCGACATGATGCTGGGCGCGGCCAAGACGCGGCCAGCCGTGGCGCGGGCGCTGCCCAGCGCGCCCGAGGCGCTGTGGCACAAGCGGGTGCCCGTGCGCCGGTCCAGCACCAGCAGCCAGGCGCGGCAGAAGCCCGACGAGCTCGGCCAGAGGGTCGTCATGGAGATGTACAAGTCCGTGATCGCGTCCAGGAACCTCTCGGGCATGCTCCGCGCGTCGGTGGCGCGATAGCGCAACCAGATGTGCTGCTGCGTGGCATGTCACGAATGACCAGCAACACACGTCTTTCAGTATTTCACATTTCTTTGCTTCTGGTTAACCCTCTGTACATTATACGCTTTACGTGCACAACCATATATAAAGCATGGTGTGGTGATGAACCTCTCCAATCCCAGTAATTTGTAGCTTCTCATAGAAGTTCAGACTATAAAGGAGAATTATATTGAAACTCGGCATAATATATCCCTAAATTTTCCTTTGAGAAAGAGGCCCCCTGCACAGCAGCGGTGACTTAGAGCCCTAGCTGAGCGGCGGCAGCGCCCTTTCAATTTGGTGGTGGTGGTGGCAGCGGCAGATGTTGGGACCTTTCACTTACATCAAATCTGTTCTCGCCTCCATCCCTGTTTACTACATGTCCACAGTCCTCTTCTGTAGGACTTTTGTGGAGAGGATCAACGCCATCATCAAAAAGTTTTGGTGCGCCAGTGCTCAGGAAGACAACCCTACCTCTCCTACTGCTTTTAGATCTTAGGAGGACACATGCCAGCCAAAGGAAAATAGGGGCCTAGGCATCAGGGATTTATATATTGTTAACAAAAGTCTCCTTACCCATGCTGTTTATGATATTGCTAATAACATAAATCCTTTTCTTACAGCTGTCCACAAGGCCAAATACTTTCACAATAATTCTTTCTGGACTGCTAACACTATTGGACCTAGGCCATTTTTTGGTCTTCCATTTTGCAGGTTAAAAGGGACCTCTGCGACAACGTTGCATACCAAATCCATGTAGGTAACACATTCATTTGGTCAGCTCTTTGGTGTCCAGTGTGGAATTCCATCCACAACCATCCACTGCTTCCTGTAACCACTGCACCTTTGCCCTCCACGGTTTCTGATCTCTGGATTTCTATTACTCAATCTTGGAATAATCAACTCTTGTCTAACACTTTTGACAATCAGGCTATCCAATCTATTACCAATATACAACCTGTTCCTAATGATCAGCAGGATGTTCTTAGATGGTTGCCTTCCAAGAATGGTATATGCACTACAAAAAAAAAATTACAGGCACTTGTCGTCCCAGAGACTGATCCAACTCCCACAGCAAGGCTCTAGAAGCATTCTACCCCAAACTAACCAAATTCTGTACCGAGCGTGGAAAAGCAACGAGATACCCCCTCTCATCAAGGCCTTCACATGGCGTCTTATAAGGCGAGCTCTTGCCACTGCAAACCGTGCAACCAGGTATTCAACTCACATCGACAAACACTACTCCACCTGTGGTGCTGTGGAATATGACACCCATCTTTTCTTCCATTGTAATCTCCCTTGGGCAGTCTGGTTTTCTTTCAATCCCCCCATGAGAACTAATAACCTCCCACGAGAAAATGATGGAGTCCAATTAATTCTGCAAAGTTTTATTTCCAATTCTGTTCCTGACTCCTTACTACAAAAAATCCTTACCACAATGTGGTATATTTGGAAAGCTAGAAATGATAACCGCTTCCAAAGAAAGACTTGGACTCCTATGCAGGTACGTAATGTTGCTGCTGCTCACATCAACACCCATCTACAAGCACAGCAAGCAGGAAACGAAGCTACAACCACCTAGTCCATACAGCCGCTACAGCTAACTGATCTTGCAGACCACAATCAGCAAGGTGCGCCCTCTACCTCTACAGGTCTGCCTACCGACTTTGGAGTACAATTCACCTCGAAAGTGCCATTGATGAACCAGGCACGACAGCCACCTCAAATGCACACCGAATCATCAGGTATGAACACATCTCTACTATAGTTGCCAATGACGAACAGGTACACAATCAACACACCGGACCTATTACCAGGCAAAAGATGCTATGTCGACGCATCCACGCTCCCGGACCACCCGACGATGTCGCCCAGACAGACCGGTCTAGGAATTCTCATTGTTAACATGCAGGTCCAACCAACACAGACGATCTACATACAGGCAAAGCTTGCTGAATGTACTTCGGCCCTCATGGCTAAAGCTATCAACCTAGCCTTTGCAGCCACTGTCGCCGAGACCCTGAATCTCAACAATGTAAACTTCTTATCCGATTGTTAGCAGCTGGTTCATTTCCTCAATGCAGCTGACCAATCCAATCCTCCGGACTAGAGAATCAAACCGTTTACTCAAATGTTCTCAAACTATGCAAGAAGCAGGGGATCCAAGATTTTCAAGATCAAAAGGCATCTCAACACCACTGTGGATGCACTGGCTCGTCAGGCTCTATCAGTCTCAGCCTCTCAGTACTCAAGTTTAGAGTCTACTTGCTCTTATGAGCAGCATGTACTCCAAGCTCTCTTTTACAAGCTCTACAAGCTATAGACTTGAACAATGTAACCATTATCTCATCACGTTGCTGCCGATAATAAAGTTGCTTGTTGTAAAAAAAAGAAATTATTAGACCATCACATAGTTTTTTTGATAGGAAAAGAATTATGAAGGAATAGTTATTTTACATGAAAAATCCATCTGCCACATACTAACAGCAAACTGAAGTAAAATAACTTTTATGATAGATTTTTAAAAAGTTTATGACAAAGTAAAATGGAAAATTCTTACAACGGACATTAAAGAATGAAAGGCTTCCTCCAAAAATGTTGTAAATGGATTGAATTGTTTGTGCAGTGGTAATGTAGGAATTGAAGGAAATGACTAAATAAATTTCTACTTCCAGACAAAAACTGGTCTCGGAAAGGTGATCCACTTTCCCAATACAATTTAACGTACTCCCTCCATATCAAAATAGTTGATGTTATAGCATTCAAACATTGCCTCAAAATACTTGATCTTTTCACTTTCCAATGCACCTCTCTTTGCACAATACATTTGTCTCTTTTTCTAATCTATCTCTATCTCTCTCTCTTTCATAAGGATATTTTGGTTTTTTAGCTACAAAACATCGGTACTCGCGCGTAGTCCTAAAACATCAACCAGAGTTAGGACAGAGAAGGCACACCTGTATTCCGTGGGAATTCAGAGTTCTGGCGATTACAGCACGTTTTCGTTCCGTGTGTCGTTCCCCTCCGCTCCCCCGCACAACAGTTATTACATGGCCTTCCATTCTCCCGTCCTGACACACACGGGTCAAGCCCACTACTACACTACTAGGCCCATCCACTACGTGTGCTGCCTGAGCTGGGCCTGTATCTCGCTTGTAGCCAGGTTGCTCAAAAAAAAACAATCATGCCCATATTGTATCATGCTTCATGCCCGTTTCAAAAAATAGATTATATGCCGTTTTTAAAAAAAAAAAAGATTACATGAACAGAAGACACAATTTAAGCACCTGAGAACCCACAGTTGACTGACGATGAACCTATCTTGTGTATGAATATTCACATTGCTGAAAACTAATTCTACCATCAGGTGTGTGTGTGTATATATATATCGTATACTCGTATACATGTATCTTATTTATTTACGTCGTTGTTCGTATTTTTATACATTTTCGTGTGAAATACATACTTGAGTTGCTGCCTTTAGATGAAACAAAAACCAACGGTTCCTGGCCTTCGCCGCGCGCGTGTCGGCCTTTGCTAAGGGCGGGGCAGGTGGAGGCGTTCGGCGGGGGTGAGCGTGTGGCGGAAGTGGCAGCGGTGGCCGTAGGAGCAGACCTCGCCGGCGAGCACCATGCGGCAGACCTGGGTCTTGTAGCGCGGGTGGCGGATGACGGGGCGGAGCTCGGCGACGCCGTGAGCGAACTGGCACTGGTCGCCGTAGGGGCACGCCCCGGTCTCCTCCCACTTGTTGCACAGCTCCGTCTTGAACGTGCCCTGGTTGTACACCTCCAGCTCCCCATCCAGTTCCATGCCGCCCGCCGCCGTGTGTGGCGGCTCCTTGGGTTCCTCGCCTTTCTTGTCGTCGCCATTGCCCTTGTACACGCGCTGCTGATCCGTGCATCGCATCAAGGTGCAGGCATGCAACAATGTCAGATGGCAATTAACAAGCGGGATGTGATGAGGTTGGCGAGGCGTGAACTGGGGCTCACCGAGCTTGGGTTGGTGGTCGGGTTCGACGCGCGATGCTTGCGGTTGTTTGCGGCCGGCGTGGCGGGGGCCTGCACCTTTTTGGGCTTGTTCATCTTGAGGAAGTCGCTGGAGCGGACGGAAATGCTCTTGGGCAGCACGGCGGGCTTCTCGGGAGCGCACTCCTTGGCGGCATGCTTGTGGTCCCCGAAGCCGAGCCGGCGGACCTCGTCGGCGATGGCGGCGGCGGCGGCCTGCTTGCCAATGCCGCTGAGGAGCGCGAGGCGGCGCGTGAGGTCGGCGTTGGCGACGCGGAGCTCAGCGTTCTCGCGGTGGAGCGCCGCGGCCTCGTCCGCGGCGTCGGCGAGGCGGGCGAGGCAGAGCTCGTAGCGGTCGGCCACCTCCTGGTACTGCAGCGCGAGGCGGGCGAGCTGGAGCCTGTGGCCCGTGGCGACGGCGTCGGCGTCCGCGGCGTCGTCGCAGTCGTCGACGAGGGAGGCCGAGGAGGACGGTGAGAGCGAGACAGAGACGGAGGAGGTGGCGAGCGGCGACGGCGAGGAGAAACCGAAGCTGGGGCTGAACGGCGACGAGCAGCGGAACAGCGCGTCGTCGCTGCCGCCGACGGAGGCGAGGTTATTGAGGTAGCGCGGCGAGGAGGCGAGGCGCTGGTCCCCGAAGGCGAACGGCTTGAGCTCCAAGGCCGAGCGAAGGCGGCAGGCATTGCCCGGAGAGATGAGAGCTTCCTGCATGGTCGAGGCTTCTTCTTCCAAGGCCGACAAGTAGCCTCGATCTGCATATCGAAGAAACAAATTGAATTGAAATGGTGTTCTTGCCTGCCAAATGCACGATCCGAGTTTTGACTGGCTCCCCTCCAGTGACCTTGGATGAACTCGAAACAACCATACGACAGAAGGAGTGCAAAGAAAGAGTTGCGATCGGTGTTCCATTAGCTACCAAAATGCAACGAAGAAGCCATTAAATTGAGCTGCTGGACCACGAGCAATCAATCGTACCTCGTGGACGAAGAAGCGATGGAAGCAGAGGAGGGTATGTTGGAGAGGACGATCGAGGACTGTGGAGGGGAGGCGGGTGCTGGGAAGGAACGCGTGGCGTCGTGCCTATATAGCTGGGGAGCATGCCAGGAGCAGGGGAGACCGTGGGGCCCGCGCGTCGGCGAGACCGAGACGGCAGGGGGGGATGAGGCGCCCGGCCCGATCGTACCGGGGCATGGTCGGGGGTCGGGACGTCCGGTTCGTTCCTTCTCCCTCCCTGTTTTCGCAGTCGGCCGGCCAGTCGGTGGTTGGCAAGATGGCTCTGCTTCTGGTTGGGTTTGAAACTTCTGGACCTCTGTGAGCTTTGCTTGTTTTACCCCGTCCGTCAATGGAGCAGTTAGCAGTACCAGTTTGGTGCCGCTGCCGCACGACGACTGCTGCGATGCTTGCAAATCACGGTTCGAGTGTTGAGCACAATGTACAGACTGGACTGGAGCACGAATGTGCCAGTACTTGCTGCGATTGTGCTAATCATGGTCTTGTCTCGTCTTGTGGAAATCGATCAATCGATGGCTGAGACTGTACAAACAACATGATATTTACCATTCCAACTTTCCGAGGCCCGATGGCTGAGGACTTTAAAGCGATCGTGTGTTCTTTTCACAGATGACCACCCATTCACCTTATCGATGGATCCGGTTGGGGAAATGGCAGTCGTGCCAGCACGGAAGGGCCGGTGCTAACGTTAATTTCTTCGACCACACTTCATCGAGCGAGCCGATGCGGACAAGTCGGGCCTGTGCCTTGGGCTTTATGTCAGGTCGGGGAGGTTGCATTTCCCAACTCCTACTCCTCCTACAGTAGTCCCCGAACTCCCGAAACGATCTCTCTCCAGCCTCAGCACAATCTAGGAAGTGACCATTTTCTGTATACATCCAAGAAACTCGTGCATAATCCAAAATCCAGAACGTGTAGTAGGAAAACTGTACTGCACTAGTGCGTAGCCAGTAGTACCACCGTTGTCCTGGGTTCTTGTACCGCCTGCTTTCGTTTCTACTAGTAGGTAGCTACTTCGGTTCATTGCCAACCTTCGACTGAGGAAGAGTGTTCAGAAGCTACAGATTTAGATGCTTTATAAAAAGGGGCAGTTAATTGAAAACTTGTTCCATGTTGGCATGCGCTACCATTTTGGCCACGCCGGAATCTAATATATGTGTGAAGTATTTAGAAGGAAACGAAACACAACGTAGCTAGTGCTGCAGCCAAGCTAGGGCGCCCAACTTCTTTCTTTTTTTTTCTCCTTTTTCTGTGTAGCTTTGTATATATTATATGTGCTAACTGTCTTTTAGAAGAAGAAGAAAAACATTTGGTGATAGGCTCGTGGCCATTCTGGCCAACCTAATTCGAGGTATGCTTTTATATATATATATATATATATATATATATATATGACAAAAGAGAAAAGCTTGTAGGTGGGCTTAGCTATTGAACTGTTTTGTCTTCACGCATCAGAGCAGACCACTGTACCAAACATGCCCTAGGCCCGGCGCAGTCACGTTCACGTCACAAGATCGAAACAATAGGCGATTTAATTAAACTCTACATCAAGTCTCCCAGTAGATTGAATCATTAGGGTTAGTTTCTTTCCATGTCAAATTTTTTGGTGTTGGAGTTTTATCTCCTTCTCCTCCTCCTCGGCGACGGTGAAGGGGAAGGGTGGAATCGTCTTCTCCATGGCGGCTCCGTTGAAGATGAGGGCGACAACTTCGGCGTCAGCATCTTCTTCGACATGACGACATGGAGACTTTTGTTTCCAGACGGCGGCATCAAGGCGGAGATGATGTTGCCGCCATGGAATAATTTTCTCCGGTCTCTTCTCCATTTTGTTGTGATTAGATCTGGCCACGATGAAGGACCAGAGAGAATAATTTTTAGATCAGTCTTCCTCACTCTTTGGTGGCAGAAAGAAGAAGAAGGAAGACACCAGAAAGAAGAAGTTCCTCAATTCCGCCTACAGGAATGTTGGCTGTTGTTCGTTGGACATTTGTTCTCAGGTCATTTGCCGAGTGTTTGCCTGTGCGGTTATCCATACTGCAAAGCATCTACCAGGTTAGGTTTTGAGTTGTGCTATTCATAGTGTGAGTACTATTTTATAATCCAGAATGCTTATAACGTGTTGATGTACCCAACTATCATATAATATAATTCTTCTTTGGTCGCAAAAAAAAATCGTTGCTTAACAATAAATTAATCTTGGTTCTGGAGGGAGCACGGCTAACGAATCGTGGCGGGTCCGGTCCATATCCTACACGCACGACATAGGAGTATCTCTATCGGGTACACACAAATTGCTCCTACGTGGCATCCTCGCGCGGTCAGTGACGTGAGTGAGTGAGTGACAGTGAAGGCTCATCTCTCCGTTGGCAACAACGCAAGGCAGCCGGCTTGCTCCCATGGATCGAGCTTGCTTGGCTTTCACGGGTGAGTCCCTCTCGGCGCTAACCACCTCGATCGCCTTCGGAAAATCAGAGTAACAAACTCGCGGCCAGCGCGCGGTCACACCACACCGCGCACTGACGCGCATCTCCCCTCCTGCAATCATGTTGCTTCCTGCTTACAGCTTTAACTAACTACGAGTTCGCCTACCGCGGAGCCGGAGCGCGCGGCGGCACGTCCGAATCATCGTTTCCTTTCCTCGTCTGGGCCGGAGACGGAGGCAGCCGCGACTCCGCGACCGAAAGACAGACCCAAAAAAACAAGGGAAAGCTCTCCTGTGTTGCATGGTGTGCGCGAGAGCCTTCCCCTGCCCGGAGTGACGGCCAAACGAATGGATGGACTTTTTCTTTTTAGGTGAGGGCGCGATTACGTACCCTGGTCTCTAGTCTGGATCTGCTAAGGTCGCCGGTTGCCATCCGGTTTGTTATGCACTGTGCGTGTCTGCTGATGCCGACGGGTCGTGCGAATGAAGGCATGCACGCTGATGGATCCACCGAGCTGCTGCTGGGCCTGGGGACGGACGGACTGATGTGCCACTTGGACCAGAAATGGATGTTTATATGTTAACTTTGGATGGTTGCCGTGGCTATCCTATTGTATTGTACTATGTCGGGCCAGCGGACATGGGATGAAGGATGAGAAACTGTTGAACATCTCATTGGGAACAGGAACTGTTGACATACTCATCGATCACACAACACCATGGGAAGACATTCGTTCATATTAACCGACGGTGAGAGATAAAACACAATTACATGAGTTGTGTGTAGATGAACTGCCTATTTGAGTTCATTTTTGGCAAAAACGAAAAAAAACACCCCTCTAACAACTTGCTAAAGCAATTCTTCGAAAGTGAGAAATTAGCAACTCCAACTCGTAACTTTTCCATGCCGGACAGGGAGCACATATAAGGATGGCAACGGGGCGGATTTGGATCAGGTGGAGTCTCCGTGGACCCAAAACCGAAACCCGAAGTCAAAACCTGAATCCGCCCCGAACCTAGAATCGGGTGAAAATCCATCCCCGAATCCAAACCCACCGGATCACCGAAACCCGATGGATCCTCCGAAACCCGAATCGCTGAGGTGGATGAGCTGCTCCGCCGCTGTGAGCTCCCGCGCCGTGAACCGCCGGAGAAGCCGCTACCGCTCGGATCTGGCCTAGAGGAGGAGGTGGCAAAAACGAAAAAAAACACCCCTCTAACAACTTGCAAAAGCAATTCTTTGAAAATGAGAAATTGGTGACTCCAACTCGTAACTTTTCCATGCCGGACAGGGAGCACATATCTCCCCCTAACATCTTTGTTTTTTTAACTAAGACCACGGATTTCTCTATTTTGGTGTCAGTCCGTTAACTCCCAATCATTGTAGCTCCTTCCCGGCCTCTGTCATCGCCGCCCCTTGAAAGTACGAAGCCGTAGCCAACTCTAGCCACCACCACACCTGACTTTGCTTGTCCGCAGCTTGGCGACCATGGTTGTGACCTGGTTGAAAGCCCAAGTTTGGTTTTGGTAATTAATGACACCAAGTTGCTAATGCCATATGTTAAGTGGTTTGAGTTAGGCATAAGCAACACATGTGATGAAGGAGCATGTGGCATGAAGTGATGGCCACAAGATCACAAGAGCTGGAGATGCACATAAAATGATGATCAAGGTGATCAAGCATGTGGAGATGGACATGGAACAAAGTGATCAAGGCAAAGGTATAATCATAGGGTTTGCTTTTGCCGGTTTAAGATGAGTAGAGAAGTGATTGACCGAGTTTAGGATTGATAGCCGACTATCAAGAGGGGCAATCACGGTTAGCTCGTGAATCAAGTGCTACTAGGTCATCATCTTGAGCATATGCATTAGGATCTAGTAGAGGGCTAACATAACGCCTTGAAAAATAATTGTAAAAATGCTAACACACATGCACATGATGGTGTACACTTGGTGGTGTTAGCACATTTGCGAAGGCGATGGAGTTTGAGCGGTAGAGAGGGGTTTGGGGTCCTCTCTCCCTCCCGCCGAGCTTGCGAGCGCGGGATTCAGGCGTTTTCGAGGAAATGAAATGCCTATTTTCCATTGCGCCGGAGGCGAGAAAAGGTGGCGAAAGTCCGGAGTGATTATCTCTGAAAAGCTCCAACCGGACGCTGAACCGGACGCGGCCTCGGTTTGACCGGACGCGTCCGGTCAGTAGCAACTGTTGCAGAGGCGCGCGGGCTAGGGTTTTGCACCGGCGCGTCCGATCACTCGTGGGACCGGCGCGTCCGGTCAGGCATTCAGAGGGTCTGTAGTTCGCGTGGTCGATCGGACGCGGTGGCGCGTCCGGTCACGTTCGACCGGACGCGTCCGGTCGCGAGTGGACCCTTACTGGACTCTGATTGGACGCCGGGTGCAGCGCGTCCGGTCACGTGCGACCGGACGCGTCTGATCACGCGAGGAGCTCTCTGGACTTCGATCGAACGCCGGGTGCAGCGCATCCGGTCAAACGGTGTAGCGCGTCCGGTCACGGCAACGGCTCTCTCTGACGCGCACTGCTGCTGTTTGTCCTGTAGTGACCGGACGCGTTCGGTCACCCTGACCGGTGCGTCCGATCATCACGTTTTTCACTGCGTTGTCTTGTAACGGCCAGTTGCTTACCCCTTCGCTATATATAGATGGTGGCCGGGTTTGGGGATATATCTCTTGACTCTTTGAACACTTGAGACATACTTTGAGCTAGAGAACTTCCCCTCCACTTATCTCCTTGCTTGGTTGCATACTCTAGAGAGATTGAGTGAGATTCAAGTGCATTGCTTTGAGAGTTGCATCTAGTGGCACTTGATTCTTGAGTTTGCTGCGGATTGCTTGTTACTCTTGGGTGTTTTTCGACACCCTAGACGGCTTGGAGCAGCGGTGGTGTTGAGCTCGTGATTGGAGATTGTTTCGAGCCTCACCAAGCGATTGTGAGGGGTTCTTGAGCCTTCCCCGCGGGAGTTCATGAATTGGCTACTCTAGTGGAGCTCGTGGCTTGGAGGATCCTCATCTTGTGAGTGGATGTGCGGCACCCGCTGAGGGTTCAACTCTTGATAGTTGATTAGCTCGCGATCCATCAAGTGGGTGCATCGCCACAACGAGGAGTAGCTTGCCGGGAAGCATGTGAACCTCGGTAAAAAATCTTGTGTCATCTTATTGCCAAGGATTTCATTTGTGTATGTGATCACATTGATTGATTGGTACATTAGACATATCTCTTCTCATCAATGTTGGTATATCTATTCAAGCTCTCTTCTTTACTTATTGTTCTTTGCCTTGTTTAGCTTGAGTAGAATAGCTTATCACATAGGAGTAAGTAGCTTAGTGACTTAGCTTTGTTGGTGTGAATTAGAGATCATAGTCTTGTTCACTAGAATTATATAGGTGGCTTGCTTAGTATAGTTGAGCTAGTGCTAGAATTAGCATCGCCATCTTTTATACTAACCATTGTTGATTAGTGAAGCTTGTAGAAAATTTAAATAGGCTATTCACCCCCCCCCTCTAGCCATTTGGACCTTACACTGGTGAAGTAAGCAACATAGCCCTCCTTACAGCGCTTTGCCATTCCTAGAACTTGCAAGTGTTTTGTGGTCTACTTGAGAAGCTTTCTAGGATTGCACCCCCTGTATCATGGCATTCATGCTTTGGAGTTCATGTTTTGAATTGGTCTGAGTGCCTTTAAGTTTGTCCTTAAATTGGTATCAGGTGCTTTTGTGTTTTTCCTTCAGTTGGTACTTTTTGAGTATGTTCTTCAATTGAAATATTTT
This sequence comes from Saccharum hybrid cultivar R570, assembly GCA_038087645.1. Lineage (NCBI taxonomy): Eukaryota > Viridiplantae > Streptophyta > Magnoliopsida > Poales > Poaceae > Saccharum > Saccharum hybrid cultivar. The sequence goes on from JAQSUU010000113.1 coordinate 37,873,879, forward strand.
TGACCTCTTCTTGATGATTGCATTGTCAACAAGGAATATGAAAAGGGGGCTACACAAGTAGGTGGGGGGTAATGCATTCATATGCCATAAGAGTCCACAATTTGAGGTGGAGCGTGCATCGGTACCGGTGCTTTGTGTGATTTTGTGTTTCGTTCATGGCCATGTTGGGCCTTTACCTCTTCTTGAGGAGCCATGGATTATTTGTCTCCGTTGTGTCGACATATTGCCCATGTCTTTGGGGACCGAAATTTTTGGAGAGAGGATTTTCTTCAATTGGCTTCGATAACCTTTTTGTCAATTGGTTTCAAGAGCTTTTATTTGCGAAGTGGGGTTTGTCTCATGCCAATTGGGTTCGATAACCTTTTATTCTTTGGAAAAAAAACTTATGGTTCCATCTGACACGAGAAAGATGCAGGAACTTTTTGAAGCTGATGGTCATGGCCGAGACCATCGATGATGATTAGATTGGACGAAAAGTTATTTATGGCAGAAATTTTGGCTTTTTAATATTATATATAGATAAAAACAATAATGCTATGTCAATAATACTTCATGTTAGCCTTCTTGGCCTTGTTATCAAAATTGTGGACAGCTCCGAGGTTGCCCATAAGCCATAAACCATAGGACACAACCCCTCTCACATACTAAGCAACGGTTGCCATGTGCTTTTTTTGGTTTTGCTTAGATTAATTTTGTTATTAAACAATTCTAAATTGTATCTTTTGTGTTTTTAAATTCACTTGCAGAAAATAAGTCATATTGTGTCACGTGCGGTTGATAACTACAAAGCAGTGATGTATTTATTGCAAGGGTTTAAACTTTTTAATTGGAACCTTATGATGACTAATGATGACTAATGTTATATATGTTCTTCACCAATTTGATCGCCAAAAAATGTTCTTCATCAATTTGACTTATACTCCGTATCTTCTAGACCTACTGAAAAATACCCACATAACAGCCACCCCCCCCCCCACCGAGCTCAAGCAAAAGGCAAAGCATTAGGCTAGCAAAAAAGGCAGCTACAAATTCAGACAAAGATGCTATCCAGATGGCTCAGGATCTGTTAATCAAGAAACTGGGTGAACTTTCAGTGCAGTCAGTCCCATTGACAATACCCAAAACTCTTCTGACTTTGATTTGTATGCACAGCACTTCGACAACCCCATCGACAAGTCCAAGATGGAGGCTATCCAGTCCCTTATTGAGCAGGGAGTCAAGATGCAGAAGGGTAACTCCCAGAAGGGCGCGGCCGTGGCTTCTGGCCTGGTGGCTTAGGCGCCAGTCAACAGTGGATCAAATGACCAATGTTAGCCCCTCCAGTGAGAAGGGGATGAGCTGGTAGCCCATTGTATCTTAGTCAAGTTGCCGGTAGTTTAGCCCTGCATGGCTTTAGGGGCGCAATGACACGCATGTGGAATTTCAAACTCCTAATCGTTTCTTGGATGCATGCCTGCTGGCCTTGTAGCCTTCGGCGAATGAACTGTAAGCACCTCTGTTGCACTTTGGGGGAATTTTGGCCTGCTGGCTCTATTGCCTTCGGTCACCCCTGGTTATCTGCTTGGACTTCGGCAGCTTATTTGTTGTATGCTATCTGGATCATTTCAACAAGTAGCTACTTCGTTGCTATCAAGGAAACAAAGTCTTCAATTATTTTCTATTGGTCCGAAAGGACGATTTGTCATGCCTCCCTGACTCGGCTATCTTCCAGCATGTTCGATAAGGACTATCTTCAGGCTGGTTGGCCAGCGTCACATAACTGTGTTTGGGCATTCAGTAGTCATAACGTGTTATAAATGTCAGTGAAGGATTGTAATATCCTTTGCTGGAATGTCCGTGGGCTAAATGACGGAGCTAAGAGGGCTAATGTGAGAAATCAGATAATTTTGTCAGAGGCAACCATTGTTTGTCTGCAAGAAACAAAAATTGGAGCTTGGACGGCTTCCCTACTAAATGAGACTGTTGGAGTAGACATGGCACAAAATGTAGCATTCCTACCCTTGACAGGCGCTTCAGGAGGAATCCTAATTGCAGCTTCAGACTGCTTCTTTACATCACAAAACACCTATGTAACGGCAAATACAATTTCGACAACAGTCACTATGCTGGCGGAAAATGTGCAATGGTCAATCACAAGGGTCTATGGACCATAGGCGGACAATGAAAAAATTCTTTTCATGCAAGAGATCACGGACCTAAAACAACAAATGCTCCCGGCATGGCTGCTACTAGGCGATTTCAACTTAATTTATCGTGCCCAAGATAAAAAATAATGGACGCCTCAACATCCCCATGCTCAACAGATTTAAGACTACCATTGACAACCTATTAATGGCACCATTTGACCTTAGGGGAAGGAAATTCACCTGGTGCAATGACCAACAAACACCAACGATGACCAAAATCGACCACCTGTTCGCCACAAATGACTGGTTGGACATGTTTCCGCGAACAGACCTTTAGGCCCTGGCCTCCATGGGCTCTGATCACTGTCCGCTTCTCCTCTATGGAGATGTTGTTTTTGACTTCTACATAGGATTCAGATTTGAATTTTTCTAGACAAACTGTCCAGACTTCCACGATACGGTACAAGAAGCTTGGAGCAAACCAGTTAACACCCAAGATGCGATTCTACGGGTTCATGTCAAGCTATTGCGAACAGCAAAAGCTCTGAAAAACTGGAGGCGAAAACATTTTAGTGGCTGGAAAATTAGTTGGGCGATCATCAATATAGTCTTATCCAATTTGGAAAGGTCACAGGAGGTCGGACTGCTCACACCGGAAGAAATGGAGTTCAAGAAATATTTGAAGATCAAAGCATTTGGAATTGCAGCGATGCAAAAAGCTAGAGCTCGGCAGCATTCAAGATTAACTTGGATTCAGAAAGGTGACACAAACACACGTTTTTTCCAACTGCATGCAAACGCGAGAAGGAAAAAGACTTTCATTAGCTCACTAAACACCCAGTCCGGAATGGTGACCTCTCAAACTGAGAAATCAAAGCTGGTACACAGTCATTTCTCTGAAATCTTAGGGACCCGACCACAGGAACAAAGGTCGTTAATTGGCAACGGTTGGGGTATGTGCACCATGAATTGGAGGACCTGGATGCACCATTCACAGAAGATGAAATAGCAGCAGTAATAAAGGAAATGGCAGCAGAAAAGGCACCGGGACCAGATAGATTTATAGGTCTATTCTGCAAGAAGTGCTGGAGAATTGTGAAACAAGACATCATCCAAGCAATTATGAGTTTTTTCAGTCACCGTACGGCAAGATTACAGTTTATAAATGAGGCGAACATCGTTCTCTTGCCAAAGATCCAAACGGCATCACAAATAACGGACTACAGGCCGATTAGCCTTATAAACAGCGTGGTCAAAATTGTTACAAAAATATTAGCTAACCGTCTCGCACCGCACATGAATTCTTTAGTGTCCAATGCTCAAAATGCCTTCATCAAGAAAAGATGAATACATGACAATTTTATATATGTCCAAAGAGTTATACAACTCCTTCATAAAAAGAAGAGACCGGCCTTATTCATCAAGCTTGATATCTCAAAAGCCTTTGACTCCATTGGATGGAGCTTTCTGCTAGAGGTCATGGAGGCTTTGGGATTTAGTACAAAGTGGAGAGATTGGATATCATCATTACTAGGAACTGCAAGATCAAAGGTGCTTGTGAATGGCCAACCAACCCAAGGGATTACACACGCCCGCGGATTGAGGCAGGGAGACCCTCTATCCCCATTGCTATTGATTTTGGCAATTGACCCGCTGTAGCGCATCATCAAGATTGCAGCTCAAAAAGGCATTCTCAAGCCAATCCTACCGAAGGCGGCAAACCTCCGGTGCTCCCTGTACGCCGATGACGCAGCCATCTTTGCAGACCCATCAGCTCTGAAACTGGATCATCTGTACACATTACTCAACTTCTTCGGAGATTGCTCAGGACTCAAAATCAACGTCTCCAAAACAGAAGTTTTCCCCATCCAGGTGGATAGTAATTCCATAACACAACTTCTCCAAAATTTCCTTGGGAAAATTTGTAAGTTTCCTAGAAAATATCTTGGTCTCCCACTCCACATTCGGAAGCTTCACAAGATCAAGGTACAGCCTTTGATAGATAAGATAGGTGCAAGATTGCCAGGATGGAAAGGGAAGCTACTGTCTACTTCCAGAAGGGAAACTCTAGTCAAGACGGTTCTCTCAGCACAACCAATATATCACATGACCGCCTTCCCAGAAATGAAATGGTTAGTACAGAAGATCGATCGCATATGGAGGAGTTTTCTATGGAGGGGTGAGACCCCGGACAAAGTGTATGGCGGTCACTCTCTAGTAAATTGGTCAACGACGTGTCGACTGAAAGAAAAAGGGGGGCTGGGGGTGCTGGACCTAGAACGTTTTGCCCATGCGCTAAGATTACGATGGCTTTGGTTCAAGTGGAAACACAAGGAGCGTGCTTGGAATAGCCTGGACATGGCATGCGATTGGCGTGATCGTGTCCTCTTTGCGGCCTCCACGGTGGTAACAATAGGAGATGGTAAAACTGCGAATTTTTGGACGTTGTCCTAGGTTGAGGGGACCTCGCCAAAGAGCATTGCACCAAATCTGCTCTGAAAATCTAAGAGAAAAAAGATTATGGTGTAGAAGGCACTTCAAGATAACCGGTGGGTGGCACACATCCTACCGCTGCAAACAGTTCAAGAGCTGCATGAATACGCCGCACTATGGGAACGAGTACAAGAAACTACACTAGAGGAAAATAGTGAGGACACAATACGTTGGAGATGGACAGTAGATGGGGAATACACAACCAAAAGCGCATACAACATCCAATTTGTAGGATCTTTCAACAAGCTAAAATTGATGCCAATTTGGAAAGCACAGGCTGAACCTAAATGCCGGTTCTTTGCATGGACACTGCTACACAAGAAAATTCTCACTGCCAACAACTTGATAAAGCGTAACTGGGCAAATGATCCTATCTGCAAACTATGCAGAATAGACCCAGAAACACCAACTCATCTTTGCAAAGATTGCACCTACTCAAAGCAAGCCTGGTCCTATTTAAAACAGTGGCTCAATCTATCTGCGCTAAACTCGGTTGGAATGAATGGATCCTTACATGGTTATTGGCGGAAATGCCGAGCAAAGTTTGATAGAAGTGAACGTAAAAAGATAGATGGCATCATGATCTATTTCTGGTGGAACGTATGGAAGGAACGCAATAGAAGAACTTTCCAACAAAAACATCTGCAACCAATCCGAGTAGCGCAGCTGTGCAAGGATGAAATTCAACAATACCAAATGGCAACAAGACCTAGCACTGTCATTGAGTAGGTTTTTATGCTGGTGCGGTGTAGTGGTTTGGAACTGGTTACTGTTTTCCTTTTGTTTCAATTCCAGTAGTCCTTTGGTTGATGGCCTGTGTACCATAGTAGTTTTAAGTTGAGTCGCTATATAAGTTCCTGTAAATCTGTTTTTGTTTTTTCTTTTCCTCGTCTAATAAAAATACGGCAAAGCTCTTGCCGCCTTTCTTAAAAAAAAAAGATTGTACTGATTCTATTATTTGATACAGAAGCCATCCGATCAAATCGAACGGAAGCATAAACCTCCGGGCCGAATTATCAAGTCAAGGTCAACAACCCATGACCTCTCAGGCCCATGGATTGCTTTGCTGCGGAGCCGTATATCAATCATCCAGCCTAACCGGCACTATCGGCCTTCTATCACGCATGGGCCCTGGTCCAGTTTGATGCCAGATCCACTAATCCGCATATCCCGGAAGTTTTGGCGACGGCCGAAGCCTACTGGAAAGTCTCGTGAATTTTATAGGTCCGTCAATTTGGCAATCCCATCAAATTAGCTTCGTTTTGAGGGAACAGGAGGGGCTTACGCCCCTACTGGAATCAAACTAGCTTCGTTCCTGCGTTCATCGGACACGGCAGTGCCAAACTGCCAAGGAAAACACACATTATCTCAACAGATCAACGTGCATGGAGATACGGTAGCGTTGGTCCTTTAATTGTACTGTAGAGTACTCAGTACGTTATATGTATACCGATCAATGAGCAATATTGTTTTGTGTGTTCTTCTGAAACTTATCACGCTTGCAGTCTTCTTCTGTCCACGATGCAGGTATCTAATAAGGTGACGTGTGAGATGGCAAATCCTATCCTTGGACACTTTGTATCTGTGGATGTGAGTGTCGTAGGTACAAAATTTCAGTAACAGATGTGAGTGTATGAGTATGAATTTTTCTCGAGGTATAGATACAGATATGTTGCTTCACCCATTGGTGCTTAAATAGGATTTTATCTACTCCCTCTGTCCCATATTAAAGGACGTTCCGGCTTCTGAGCAGGTTCATCACCCTTTCCGTGAACATGGACAGCAGGAGGGTCCAGATGCAGTAGCAGACGTATGAATGCAGACGTTCCAATCCTACTCTCCGACATCATTCATTGTGGGACAGAGGGAGTATTCTAGTTACAGTCTAACTTACGGGCATGGATACCTGCACGTATCATACCCGATGGATACTAGTACAGGTGCAAAATGTCATCTATAGGCATATGTGTAGGTATTAATATTGTCCTGTTCGCTTCGCCGAAAAGCCGAGTTGAAAAGTATTGTTCGCTGATTTGTCGTGAAAGAAAAACGTTGTTCCTTCGCTGAAAATACAGCTGATAAGTCAAGCAAACAGGGCATATCTGTTAGCCAATTCGTCACAGACGAGTATTTATTTTACCATGTCTTGAGTATTTCCAGCAATGCTACCTAAAATATACTCTCTACTTATCTGTTTGGTTGGGGATTTTTAACTTTTTGCCATCCTTATGGATGACACTCCTTCGTTTGCCAGTTTTCTATGTGCTCCTATATAATTGCCATCGTAAACAGTGAACCTTCTACGTTTTTGCCACTTTCGCTGACGTAGCACGCCAGGTGGACATGCCAGCGTGGCAGCGAGCGTGGGAACCACTACCGGACATGCAAAATTACCTGTTTACCCTTGCTGCTTCTCTCTCCCTTCACTCGCTGACAAATGGGCCCTCTTCCTCCTCTCGCTGACGCGTGGGCCCCACACGCAGCTTCTCCTTCTACCTCCTGCCACCGCCACGCAGGCTCATCCCTCGTATCCACGCCGCCGTGGGAGCGAGCCCGCCGAAGAAGGAGACGAGCAGGCTGAGGTTGGCCTGCACGCTGGCACTCTCGGCCACGGCGACGCCCGAGATGACGGGCTGGACGCTGTTGAGCACCATGGTGACAGCCAGCATGTAGGCGATGCTGGACACGGCCTTCTGCAGGTGCCTGTCGCCGGTGAAGATGGCCAGGAACTGCTCCCGCGTCGCCAGCACGAGCGCCATGGCCAGCAGCCCGAATGCCAGCGATTGCGCCAGCACCACCTTCACCGCGTACATGCTCGCGCGGGGCCACCCGGACCCGAGCTCGTTGGACACGCTGCACCATGTACGGCAATGGCAGTCATCGTTACGTTCATCGATCTTCCCATGCATGTTCTGTTGAGTTTCTTTCTGACATGAGATTTGTGCTAATTACCTGATGGCCGCGCTCAGGCCGATGAACAGCATCCCCTCCCACCCGTTGATGTTCATGCTGCTCGATGGATCCATCCGTGGTGCAATCCAAATTTATTATCAATTGATGAGCGAGATGGAAATTAAAGATGGATCAGGTACGGTGCGACGACGAACCAGATGGCTATGGAGTCGACGGCGATCTCGGGCATCGTCGAGGTGTCCGATGTGAGCACGACGAGCAACATCATGTACCACATCTCGAGGCAGAGCATGACGGCGGATGCGAGCGAGGGCTGCACGGTTGGAGCTGTGTAGCGCAGGGCGGTGCGGGGAGGACTGCATGGTGGGCTGCACGCCGGGGCTCTGCGCGCCGGCACGCTCGGCCACGGCTCGGGCCCCTCCGACAAAGGCGCTCCAGTCCGGATCTGGCGCGCAGCCCCTTCCCCGGCTCCGGCAGGCTCGACCAAGGCTCCGGTGAGAGCGGATGGCTCCAGCGGTGGGCGCAGCCTCGTCAGGGTCGCCATGGAGTACACGAGCTCCTCCCCTTCCCTCACTGCGTGGTGGTGGCGGGAGGTTGAAGGAGAAGCTGACGTGTGGGCCCAAGCGTCAGCGAGGGGGAGGAAGATGGCCCATGTGTCAAGCAGTGGAGGGAGAGAGAAGCAGCGAGGGTAAACAGATAATTTCGCATGTCCTGCAATGGTTCCTAGGCTCGCTACGATAGTGGCATGCCCACCTAGCGTGCCACACCAGCGAAATTGGTAAAAAAACAAGAGGTTCACTGTTTGCGATGGCAGTTGTGTATGGCAAACGAAGGAGTGCCATCCGTAAGGATGACAAAAAGTTAAAAATCTCGTTTGGTAACCATCTATTTTAATATTACTTTTTTTATGTTTTCTCCTGCAACACTATCTAAAACAGCCCTCCCAATTCCATCCTAGTAGAGAATAACACGTGGGACTCACATGTCATCCTCTTCCTTCACATTGCCACTGAAAAACTCAACCATCTCGAGGGCTCGCGGGGAAGGGCCGCCACTGCGGCGTCCACCACGGGGAAGGGTTGGTCCAGGCGACGGCGGCGAACGAGAACGTCGGCGTTGGCCCCATCTCTCGAGGGACAGCGGCGTCAGACAGAGCAACAACGTCCATCATGTGAGGAGCGCGCGGGGTCGGACGGGTGGAGGCGGTGCCAGCGGCGCTGGCGTGGTGAGGGAGGAAGGAGGCGGTGACCGACTTGGTGTCGCTGGATCCGGGCTGAACAAGGAGGAGGCGGCGCCAACGTGGACAAGGCAGGGAGGAGGAGGTGCGGATGTGAAGAGAAGCATGGTGGCCGGATCCGGCCTTGCCGGACCTGTGGGCGGCAGCAGCGGCGGTGGAAGGGACTGGAGAGGCGCTTGCTTGGGGCAACGGACCAACGTGGGCGAATGCGGGGACAAACCACCAAAGGAAAATTTGGGTAGCCATCTGCTAGCCCAACAGAAGTGCGTAGAGGAAGGGGAAAAGTAGGGAGCTAACAAATTTGGGTGACTTAGTTCTGCAGCAGTAGGTTTTTTGGCCCCCACTTACAAAAATGGGAGCCAACAAATTTAGGTTGACCCAATGCTGGAGGTGCAGCTCGCCGCCTTGCTCATCGTGAGCCGGCCAACAGGAGCACCAATACCTAGGTGCCCGCTTGCTCTGGCGGCCGCCTCTCAGGAAGTGGAAGCATCACCGGTGGACACTCGTTCTCCGGCTAAGGCTGCCAGTGGACAAAGGATTCGCCTCCGTTGTTGCCTCTGCAGGAGCAGCCACAAGTCATGCCACCACGGGAGGACAGCCCAGCATCATGGATGCCGCGGCGTCCCCAGGAAGCTCCAATGCCATCCCTCCCCGGCCTATGAGCCCAGCACTGACCAACGGCGGGGCAACCACCCTGGGAGACACGACCATCGTGGCTGTGACAGACGCCGTCAACTGCACTCCGTCTCCTCAGACGACCTCGACCGATAGATGCCCCAAGCGCTTCACCGAGCGAATCACAAAGAGGAGGCATCCGCCACTACTGGAGCTGCTCGGAGGTTATAAGGCCAACGGCGGACGTGCACCGCCCACACTCCCCACGCGAAGCAAGCGGATATCGGCGCAGAGCATATCTCATGTCCCGCCATCCAAGGGAGGTGAGGACCTTGTCATGAAGCGTCTGGGACTATCCGGCAGGATGCCATCTCCGTCGACATAAGCCAATAAGGCATACGAAGAAATTTTCAGCGGTGACGAGATGCACGCGCGCAAGCGGATGACGAGGTGCACGCGCGCAAGCAGCGCCACCGCCGATCAGCAACTCGGGCATAGGCCTCCTAGCCGACACCGCAGCATAGCTTACGTTACATTAGGAAGGGTCTGAACGTCTATGTACAATTTTATTGACCTTCTAGGACGTCGCCAAGGCGTGTTGTATTGAATATTTTTTTTCATCTTAATATAAAGACGCATAAAATTATTACGTGATCGAGGAAAAAGTATATGATTTGGCAAACACAGAGCCTCTCCTCTCCCGAAAGGAAGCTGCTCTCGTATCAATCCTAGAACTAGGCACGTCTAGAAGCCATGTCCAGATCGATCGATTGATTCTCTGTCTGAAGGCTTTCAAGTTGGCCACTTGGGCAGACAAAAATCATGTTGTCATGTACATACACAATGCTACCTTTTGGAGACATCAATATAACCACTTGGATTCTGTACATTTACAGTTTTACACGAGGGTCAATCAGTCAAACAGCTTTGTTACACTGAAGCACAATATTGTTACCGGGTCTGCTCATGTCCAGCCACTGAGAATGTATTTCTCTGGCGATGTTGAGGGCGTCCGCCGAGGCGCCGAGCAGCCCCCTCTGCGAGAATCCGACGGTGTAGAGCCCGTTCTTCCCTTTCCAGCCGTTAGGGAAGGGGATTCTGGGCATCCCATCTCTCGTGAACACGTCACCTCCATCCTGCAAAGTATGATTTTGTTTAATATATAATGCTCAGGAGGAACGCCGTAAACAGCATATATTATATTATATATACAGAAAAACAATGGTAAACGCATCAAGTTGTTGACTAGTTGCATACAAACTTGAAGTGTTGGAATCGCACTTGATTTTGGGTGTAGGATCTTTTGGTTGCCTCACCCACGGTGCGCTACATAAGACCATGGAAAATCGATCGTTCACCTTGATCAAAGTGTATATCCGCTGGACCCAAAGTGAGGTGAAGTGTATATCCAAAGTCTCCAGTCCGTATACCCGTCGTCCTCACCCTCGTGAGCTAGGGACGCCGGCCGGCGCCAAGGCAGCCGACTGGGCCCTGCTCCTGTGCACGCGCCCATACCCCGGGTTGGCGCGAGGGACACTTCGGGAGAAAGGAACGCGCGGGGCACGAGCTGCCTCTGCGCGCCCGGCATACACGACAAGGGATGGCCGAACAGGGGTGACGGCATGCGCGCTGCAGGAAGGCAGGTGAAGAGATGGAGGGGATTTTACCTTGAGCCAGGACGGCACGTTGCTCCTGTATCCCGTGGCCTGTATGATTGCGTCGAACTGCTCCTCCTTGCCGTCCGCGAACCTGACCCCGCGCTGGGTCACCTCCCTTACTGCTCCCACTACCTGGCCATCCACCCATCATGTGTTTCGCATCAGCGACTCTTCGTCGACGGAAATGCATTTCCAGGACGAAACATTTTTCAGAAATGTGTGTGTGTGCGCGCGTGAGTGAGCCTTAACTCCGGATGAGGCACTGGCCCACGCCCCCACGGCTGCCCCGGCCGGGGGGCTCAAAGTCCCACGGTGTTTGACTGGTCATCATCATGCGTAATTTCTACAACTGCGTGCGCGCGCTGCTGCTTGCTCTCCTCTTTGGTGAAAGCAGGCAGGCTGGCTGGCACTACTAACCTTAATTTTGCCGGTTTTGATGTGGCCTAGCGTCCCGACATCCAGCACAGGGGTTCTGCCGGTGAGGTTCTTCAGCTCGATGGGGCCCGTCTTGGGACGCCTCAGCCCGAGCTTGCCCGTGTCGCCCAGCGCCAGCCGCGCCGCCGCCAGGAGGATCCGGTCCACCACCTGGACGGGGAGCAGCTTCAGCAGCGCCATGGCGATGCCGAACGTCGAGAGACCCAGCATCTCCCTCGGTAGCACATGAACCTGCAAGAGCACAAGTTTCATTTCACGATCAGATCTTCTGTGATGCGAATGTGAATACAAGACAGGTATATATATATAATACAAGCGAAAACATGTAGTATTATGGGTGGGTGCTGAGAACGACAAGGGACGACAAGACAGAGACACCCCCAAACACCGTACATGTTAGTAGGTCGTCTAATTATGCTTAGCGTCGCCAAATATGAGCATGCACGATGAAGCTTGAAGCAGCTAGCATGCCCCCAAAACCAAGCGCGACGCGCACAATAAAACACAACAATCATCCAAGGGGAAAGTGCTCGAGCAGGATGGCACAAAACTCGCAGCACTTGTACTTTGGCTGCCAAAGCAAGACAACGGAGAGTAGAAAAGGACGGGCCCCTAGCAATGACTAGTAACAAGGAGTAAGCACGGCCAAAAGTATAAGTGTGCGCGCGCGGCGGGGCGGATCATTAGTAAGTTACTTACCGTGTTGCGCACCACCAGCGAGGGCGTGACGCCATGCCGGCACAAATCCAGGCTGACCTCCATGCCGGAGTTGCCGCACCCCACCACCAGCACCTTCTTGCCCGCGAACTCCTCCCCGGACTTGTAGTCGCACGTGTGCAGGACGCGGCCCGCGAACCGCGGCGCGCCGGGCAGGTCCGGCACCCGCGGCACCGCGTTCTCCCCCGTGGCCACGACCAGCCACCGCGCCAGGAGCAGCTCGCCGCCCGCAAGGCGCACCGCCCACGCCCCCGCGCCCGCGTCGAACGCGGCCTCCTCGACGCGGCACCCGAACCGCGGGGCCACGCCCGCCGCCGCGGCGTAGGATTCCAGGTACGCCACGAACTGGTCCTTGGACGGGTACGCCGGGTAACCCCGCGGGAACGGGAGCAGCGGCAGCTCGCAGAAGCGCTTCGGGAGGTGGAGCGTCAGCCGGTCGTAGGTGCGGTGGCGCCACGTGGACGCCAGCGAGTCCGACATCTCCAGCACCGTGGACGGCACGCCGCGAGCCGCTAGGCACGCTGCCGCCGCCAGACCCGACGGGCCCGCGCCGACGATGACCGCGCCAGGGACCCACGCCGCGCGCGCGCGGCCTTGTTGTTCTTCTTGCGGCCGCGCACCCATGTCGTCGTCCATGTCCATCGCGCGCGCCGCCCTTGCTTGGAGGAGCTAGCGAGTATGCTGCTGGCCGGAAGCCGGACGGGTGCTTGTGTGTGTGTGTGTGGCTTCGTTTTTTTTTTACCGTGCGATGACAAGTGCTCGGGGTTTTACAGTGGAAGGGGTTTTATAGGGGTTTGGGTGTAGTAGAGCACGTAGTACGTAGTAGGAATACTGCGCTACGCCTCGACGCCTTGCGGACTTTGCAGCGCGCAGTGCTCTCCTGCTCCTCCCTCCCGACGTTGGTGTGCTAGCCGCTCGTAGCAGTGGTACTAATACTAGTGGGACGGAGTGTGTATGTTTTTTTTTGAGAGGACGGAGTGTGTTTTTTTTTTTGACGGAGTGTGTATGTTTTTTTTTTTGAGAGGACGGAGTGTGTTTTTTTCGATACTAGTGGAAGTGGAATGGAGCGGTGTGACTCGAGTTATGGGTTCTCCCTCCGTTTGGATTTAGAAAACGAAAGATGAGTGAGTGTATGTTCCAATGCTGGTGCCTCGTGGTGAGGCATGGTCCTCCACGCTAGGCTATAGCTAGTCACTCACTGTGTAGGTGGGTGGGTGTTACTAGGTCCTTCGTCCTCTGCGCGTTTGCAAATTTGGAATAGCACTTGTCACTCTCGCGTGCATGTGTCAAGATCATTGTTAAGTTTCCCATTCGGTTTTCGCTTGCGTACGTGATTCGACCGTAGGAGTGGTTGCGGTGTGGGAGAGTGGGAGCATCCTACACTCTAGCCGCCTGTATTTCAAGTGTTGGCTAGTGGCTAAATGGTCCAAAGATGGATGCTGTTCCTCTTGTTTAAACACAAGACAGGAAGTGACATTCCTTTTGAGAAAAGGCAGCACTAGTATAGATGACAGGAAACAGTATGTGATTCATGAGGCTAAGAGTGACGTACGTTTGAGGTTGCGCACATGAGTAAAAATATCCAAACTTCGGCTGTCAATTTACTTAGCCCTTGTTTGGATCCATAAAACGAACTACTGGTTAACTAATTTTAGTCCTTAGATATCTAAACATGCAGACTAATTGTTAATCCACTGGTCATGGACTAGTACGTGCGTAGCAACATTGAATCTTTATAATGGTATGGGTACATTTATATCAAAATATATGACATTGGGATCTAACATGACCGGAGTTAGTACTCCCTCCGTCCTAAAATAAGTCAACTTCTACAACGATTCTAGTCAAAGTATTTTAAATTTAATCAAACTCATTGAAAAGAGTACTAATATTTATGTCATCAAACTAAGTATCACTAGACACACCGTGAAATGTATTTTTCATAATCTACTTATTTGGTGTCATGAATATTGTTCTTCTTCACTATAAAATCGGTCAAACTCAAGAAAGTTTGACTTAGGGTGGTTCTAGGAGTTGGTTTATTATTTTGGAACGAAGGGAGTATCATGGAGTGAATTATTACCACACAATGCTAAGATTTAACTATCGGATCAACATGAGTTTCATTAGAATATGCACATGAATGGATAATCTCGATGAAATCTCTTTATCAACCGCTAATACAAACGGGTATCCCAATATGAACAAAAGATTATGGAATCTAAAGGCCCCACTAAAAATTAAGTTTTTTCTATTAAGCCGACACGGGGGTGTGGTTTTAACGAAAAAGATAGACTAGCTATGCACAAATGGCAAGGAAACAAAAATACATTGCTTTTGTCACAAAGATAAGACAACTAGGCACTTGTCCTTCAAATGTTGTTTTGCCCATGCAGTTGGCTCACAACCCAAGTGGCGCTCGGTTTATCTAAACCTTGTAGTGTACCTCAAATGTTTGAGAGTTTTCTTATGGATATTCCTAAAGAAATAAATCCGCTAGTGCTGCTAGGAGTGGCCATTTCTTGTTGGTCACTATGGTTAAACAAAAATGATGTGGTATTTCAAAGAAAAATCTCCCTTGCAGGTTGTTTATACAATTATCCATTAGCTCCATACAAAGGTCACTCCTCCAGAAGTGGGTTTTATAGGATTCTAGTGTGGCAACTTCATGTAGTTAGTGCGTACAGGCAATGACTTTTTCTGAGGCACATGGGTGGCAGTCTAGTCTTAGAATTGATAATCACTGGATTGTGCAGTTTCATGGACACATCGGTGGTGGTCTAGTATTATGATTGATAGCCACTAATTAAAATATGTTGGATCTTTTTTAGTACCAAAGTCGTGTGCTCTTGTCTTGAGTAGAGGTCTAAAACTAGTTCCAAGAATTTGTCACCTCGATATATTTTTCTTGAAAATTTTAAATCTTCTATTATAAAAAAGATATGGCGGTGAATGCATTATAACTAGCAACGTGGCACCTATGATGCTATTCATCCCTAGCTAGTATAACTTAACTACTCTTCACATCTGTTCCACTCACATGTCGTTCTTTGATTCTATCAAATATATCCCTTTATCAATGTTTGATTGAAGTAGGTGTTCACTATTAGCGATTTGCAAGCTATACCTTGCCCTTATATTTGGGAGACACTATGATCTTGATATAAGGAGTTGTATCCTATATTCTTTTGTGCCATCCGATTTCATGTCAAGGTCACTTTTTTATGGTGTCATTGGAATTTCTACCTGTTGCTAGATGATATGGTTATGTGGATTACTTCCCTTTTTTGCCCAAATAATGCTATAGCTATGGGCTCAGGACTAGTGTGGAAATGAAACGCTTGTTTCCTTCCATTATTTGATTCTAGTTCTGCCAATGTCGATCATAATATGAGTAAATGTTTATGTCTTTGTTTTATTGAATTCATCTTGTTATATGCGAGAATGCACAATCTAATGTCGACTACCACTTGACACGACTACGCTTTATAGAATCCTATGCGTCAACCGTCAATACATTTTTACCTCACATTGAGGGATTATCGTCTTCCTCTATTGTTAGGGGGCAATACCTTTAGGTGGTAGGTAAAGAAACAAACACGAATGCTTGTATTTTTCTGCAATATAGATAGATTGTTGTTGTTGTTGTTGTTGTTGTTGTTGTTGTTGTTGTTGTTGTTCTGTTGCATTGGAGTTTATCTCATTTGATTTGTTTACCATGTTTTTTTTCCAAAATTGATATGTATTTTTCTGTATTATATCATTTGAATTCCAATTTTAAATGTATATGCATTAAGTATGACATAAGTGGTTGGCTTCTTTCATTTTTATCGGCCTCATATAGTTTTCTTAATAATGGTAGTGCAGGAGTATTTGGGCTAAGTTTTTTTTTTGTAATGACAGTGGTCAGTAAATTTTTATCAAATGACTATGGCCACTTTGATTTTATTTTCTCCGATTAATGTAGTAAATCCTGTTCCTTGAGTGGAGGCTCTTTTTATTGGTCAATTACTAAGCTCATAGTATATAAGAATTATTATAACGCAAATCTATATTCTAAAGACCATGACGATGTTCATAATGTCTACTTTAATTAAGGGGGGAGATAGTACAATCAAGATACACGTCAATATCATAGAATAGGTGACTTTTATTTAATCAATTTTTTATTTAATTCGACAAGCCAGATTTGCTCCATATATATCCCCATCCAATTAATATACACTAACCCTGTCTACTCCCACATCGTCCTCCACTCCTCCCCCTTGTGTTTGGCGCGGCTACATCCATTTCGTATTGCAATGCATCTCGGTGCCTCTGAATTTCCTTTTATAAACAATGAACAGTACGTAATCCTAATTGGATTAATTGTGCTTATTACTATTTGTGGTCAGAAGAAGTGTTCTGCTATGTGAAACTCCGCTTCCAGCAGCACGGACGGTGAGCCTTGAGCTTACAGTACTCCTATCGATCTGTTGCGTCTTGCGAGGTTTCTAGGCGTACAGTATTCAGCAGGCCAGCAGCTCTGAGCCAGGAATCAATGGCTACCCTAGGTCGGTTGGTCGAGCAGTGAGTGCAATCTGCGAATACTCTACGTTTGTTTGATTGACGGGTACAAGTCAACTCGGAGTAGTCTGATGCATGGAGATCAAAATGATGGGCCGGGCCGTGCGTGCCTCCGTCCGAGAGGCGCCGTTGAGCTCTCGTGGTCGTAGTACTCCGTGGTCCGTGCATCCGTCCGAGAGACCGGCCAGTCACGTACAAGAAGCTACAGTCGGGGCTTTGATGGGAGCATTTATTGCCAAGCCTGGTGACCATCATGCATGCATGGCTGAGAGCAGTACCGCATGCATATGCCATGCCTTCCACCTCGCAGGCGCAGCAGCGGCAGGCCATCCGATCACGATTTGAAGAATCTGATCACGCGCTCGCACTGTGCCAACATCGAGATCGACGTGAGTAGATTAAATTTTCGCCGGACGGCCGGCCGGCCGGCCGGAGAAGAAAATGGCCCAAAAGCTAGCTAGTCTTTTACAGTACGTTCTCCTCCGGTCCGGCCAACCTAGATACTAGTAGAGCGGTAGCGGCCGAGCTGAGCATGCCGAGGAATGCGGCATGCATGCGCGGCAGCAGGACCAGAAGGAGACAAGCCACTCGCCCGAGCATGCAACGCGAATTTTAAGCTAGCGCTCAGCTTGATCATCGGCCATGCATCATGCATGGCCCCCGCGGCTAGAGCTTGAAGGCTAGCTCTACTCCCTCCGTCCCATTGAAAGTGTCGTCCGGGAAACGTGTTTGTGAGGGGGGCACGTTTTTCCAACGACACTTTCAATGGGACGGAGGGAGTAGAGAGGAAGGGTGGCTCCACTAGCTCGCGCCGCGTGGGCGACGCCTTTGGCGACAAGTTCCCCGGGTCTCGGGCATGCCGCATGCGGCCGGCGGCGGCGGTGGGGTGGCTGCAGTGCATGCGTCCGTGGGCGTGGCCCCGCGTCGTTTGTTCGCTCAATCATTGACGATGGATGATGATGATTCTCTGCTGCCGGCCCACTGCACTGTGGGCCCCGAGAGTCGTCCTAATCACGCTCGCAATGCAAGTGGACTGCGGGCGTGGTCCTCCTGGATCCGTCACGCTCGCTTCGGCTCGGCCTCGGCGCATATAGAGTACGTACGGAGTACGTGCCTCCCTACGGTTACATTACTGCGTAGCCTGTGGTCCATTGATCCCTGTAACACAGGGCCTACCATGCATCTCGTGTAGTACAGTAACTAGTAGTAGGTGGTTTAATGCGTTCAAGATTACCCGTTGCCACGCACACGTCATTAGGTTTGTGTTGAGGTTGTTGTGTACAGGAGCAGTACGATACGAATTTGGGACAAATTTGAAGCTGGAGCGACCCTACTGTTGGCTGTCACAGATTATCTCATGCCTGCTTGCATTTGCAATGGAGACACATAGTAACCATTATGCTCTGTTTAGATCCCTCTAGTTTTTTTTTGTTTTTAGTTTTTAAGAATTTGGCTTTTAGAAAAACTATATGAGATCCAAACAGGCCGGTCTTTGCTGCCAGAATTTGTCAGATTCTTAAAAACCCGGAAGTTGTTGATAGCCAGCTTTTGCTAGTTTTTGTGACCCATAGAGCAATAAATGATGTTAGATTCTTAAAAACTAGGGATCCAAACATCTCCACCAATTTTTGCTCAAAATCTAGATTTTAGAAATTAGAACCAAAAAATAGTTTTTAAGAATCCAAAACTGATCCAAACAGGAAGGGGTTCTATGCGATGGTGCACCACTAGATCGCCGCCTCGAAACAATATAGGCTCATTGGAAAACAGTATACATGAAGATGAAGTCATCCGTACCGGCTTGTAATAGTAGCCACCGGTAATAAATTTCCAAAGTGTTATCCACCGTATACGTCCAAGATTAATTATCTATGTTCTAACAAGCGGTCATATCTCAACCGGAAATAAGAATTATATATATTAGAATTATGGGGGTTTTCGGTAAAGCTTTATTAACTTTCAAGATTATTAAATCAAGTTGATATAATCATCTTGAGAGCATTCCTGGCCTCTACATATCACAATGCGTTCAAGATTACCCGTTGCCACGCACACGTCATTAGGTTTGTGTTGAGGTTGTTGTGTACAGGAGCAGTACGATACGAATTTGGGACAAATTTGAAGCTCGAGCGACCCTACTGTTGGCGGTCACAGATTATCTCATGCCTGCTTGCATTTGCAATGGAGACACATAGTAACAATTAGGCCCTTTTTAGATCCCTCTAGTTTTTTTTTCTAGTTTTGAAGAATCTGGCTTTTAGAAACTGGGTGAGAACCAAACAGGCCAGTCTTTGCTGCCAGAATTTGTCATTGTTGATACCCAGTTTTTACTAGTTTTTGTGACCCATAGAGCAATAAATGATGTTAGATTCTTAAAAACTGGGATCCAAACATCTCCACCAATTTTTGTTTAAAATCCAGATTTTAGAAACTAGAGGCAAATATTGGTTTTTAAGAATCCGAAACTGATCCAAATAAAACCTTAGCAAAGGGGTTCTATGCGATGGTGCACCACCAGATCGCCGCCTCGAAACAATATAGGCTCATTGGAAAACAGTATACATGAAGATGAAGTCATCCGTGTCGGCTTGTAATAATAGCCACTGGCAATAAATTTCCAAACTGTTATCCACCGTATACGTCCAAGATTAATTATCCATGTCACTACTACAAAAAAATATTTATCGCGACCTTTTGAAAACCCCCTCCGAGGCGGGCAGGAATGTCAACCGTCTCGGTTAATGCCTGCTATTAACCGAGGCGATTACAAGTGAAAAGATCAAGATGTCCAAGAGGGGGGTGAATTGGACTAATTCTAAAATTATTGCAATAATTAAGCCCTACACTTAGCCTATTTCACCCCCTTGTGCCTAAGAGTGATTCAATTATTCTACCGCACAAAAGTTTTGTACCCTAGATTCCAATCCTACAATAGCATGGCAATTCTAAGAATGTAAAGACAAGTATTGAAATGCTCAAATGTAAATGCTCAAAATAAAGAGAGGGAGAGGAACGCGGCGATATTTTTCCGAGGTATCGGAGAGTCGCCACTCTCCACTAGTCCTCGTTGGAGCACCCGCGCAAGGGTATAGCTCCCCCTTGATCCGCGCAAGGATCAAGTGCTCTCTATGGGTTGATTCTTCGACACTCCATCGTGGTGAATCGCCCACAACCGCTCACAAGACGACTTGGGTCATCCACAAGCTCCGTCGGATGATCACCAAGCTTCCAATCACCACCGAGCCGTCTAGGTGATGGCGATCACCAAGAGTAACAAGCACAAACTCTCACTTAACCATGACAAGCCTAATGAGAAAGGTGGATGCACACTTGCTACTCCCTATGCACTAATGATTATCAAATCTTAATCACCCCACTAGGCTCTTGCACTTCCTTATACTCCAAAGGTGTTTCTCAGCTGAACAAATGAGCAAGAGAGATCCTATGGACGAGTGGGATAAGTATTTATACCCTCTCATTCAAAACATAACGGTTGGAGGCCAACTCAGCAAGTATCGGGTGACCGAACACGCCAGTCCTTCTGACTAGACGCGTCGGTCAGTTCAACTCGTGCACAGTGAGCAAACCTGTCAGAACTAGCCATTTCTTCTGATCGGACTCTGACCAGCATCCGGTCATCACCCACCGGACGCGTCCGGTCATCTTTTTGCCTCTCTGGATGCTCTTTGTAAATGACTTGACGCTGAGACCCCAGCGTCCGATCAACTACAGTTCAGCGTCCGGTTGCTCCTGCGCTGCTTCTGCGCACTGCTGTGCACTGACCGGACTCGGACCTGCGTCTGGTCAACGTTTTTTAGCGTCTGGTCAGTAGAAAACCCTTCCATTCACTTCCAATTCAACATCTTTGTGAATAATTTTGATTCTGATCAATCTTAGGGCAAACCCTGAGCTACTTAGTACTAAGTTTGACAAGTGTGCACCACACCTAAACCATTAGACTAACCTAAGTCAAGCTACTAGTTCGTACCCCCCTTAATAGTACGGCCAAAGGAAAAAAACAACGCCCTAAACTACTCTAAGTGTCTCTCCAACGCCAAACGATACTTAGAACTAGTCTGTCCTTAACCTTGTCGTCCATCCTTTGAAAACTAAAACGATTTCCATCGACAGGGGAATGAATACCATAATTGCCCAATCAATTTCCATTATCATGACCTAACTTAACTTGCCTCTGCAAAACACACGTTAGTCATAGTAATCTCGTGTCGTCATTAATCACCGAAACCCAACTAGGGGCCTAGATGCTTTCAACAAGAATCCGCCTCGCAAAATCAATTAACGGAGGCGCTTATTATAAAAGAGCCCACCCCCAAAAATACCCTAATTTTCCGAGGCGGGTCTCTTATAACACTCGCCTCGATTAATATTGTCGAGGCCCAGTAGGCCCAGGCACGGCCCGATAGCAGGACTGAGTATAAAAGCGTGGCCTTAGGGTTTCAGATTCACTCCTCCCTCCCTCTCCCACTCCTCTCTCGCTCTCGGTGTGGTAGAACCGCCTAATTTAACACCCTTCCGGAGTACTTGTCTTCCATTAGGCACTAAGTACTTCGAAAGAGCGCTAAACTGAGCAGTTCCGTCGAGCACACCGCGAGGGAAAACTCGAAGATCCACATTTTTACATCAGGATCGTGAATGAGGGAGTAAAGCTTATAAAGTCCTTAACCATTTCTTACAGCACTTTTAGTACAACATCAGAGTAATTCATTATGTAATTATAACAGCGGAATCTAAAATATTATCAGAGTTCAGCGGAAATGAAACCATTTTAAACATTAACATGAAGAACGTTTAAATGCATGAAATGATAACATATTAATAGTATTTTCCTTATAAAACTTTTAGTGAGAGTTTTAATAAATAACTCTACTCCGCATCGCAAAGGAAATCCTCGCTGAGCCCACCAGGAGGTTTCCACACACAATTGTCAGCTCATCAGCATCCACCTGTCACCTGCAACAGGGGGAATAAAACCCTGAGTACTCAATTGTACTCAGCAAGACTTACCCGACAGGAGAAAATAAAAGACTCCAAGGATATGCAAGGCTTATCGGGCTTGCTGGTTTATTGCATTGCAGGAAGCATTACTAACGGTGCATCCTTATATTTATTTTTATTAGCAATCGTCATTAGTTCATTCGCTATCCATTCTAGGTAAGCACCTGTTCTACTTTCAAGCAAGTGGTATGTTGGGCATTCTTAACGTCACTACCAAAAGTAGACTTAGTTTTCTAATTCTGATAACGGCGCCAAAAATGCCAAACCTATCCCTCATGCCACTTAAGTCAAGTTGTCATCCCCAGCATGACATGAGAGACGCGGTATTGAAATATGCATTTGCTCATCAAGATAAATAATAAAAGGGATCTGCAAGCGCACAGATTAATACCGATGTAGCATTTTAACCGGGAAGTATTCCAGGTATCGTTATTTATATTTTTACCACTGGGAAGGGATTTCTAAGTATCATGATTGATAATGGAATGAGAATATGGAACTGAGTACACATCATTGCATGTATAACCGAGAGTATTTATCAATCTCTTTATACAGGTATAAATGTCACATTAAGTAAAGGTAAAGTGATAATGGTGACAAAGATAATTAATCTGATCAGCTAGCCACATATAATAATGATAAGCACCTCAACAGATATTCTAGCAAGTCATTAGCATGGAATTAGGATGAACTACAAAGATATTCCCTAAGTTATTATTAACTATAAAGTCTAGCATATCATAGTTAGTGCAATTATACTTGGCAATCATGGTGAGAAAAGACTATATCCATGCATAGTGAATATTAGCAAGGAAGATGAAGAACATAGCAATCACTCCCCTGTAATAGTGTTGCTCTGCCTGCCCTATACACGAGAGGGGGACTATATAAGAATCAACGAAGCTGTCACTATCGCGAACTACCCCACAATCCGGCATATAAGGTGCAATCGCAGATAAATACGGTATAGACACCACGTCTACACAATAGTTATCATTCACCCACTGTACACATGGATAAACGCTATACGATCCTAGGCATGTATATAATTCCAATCTAACTAAGCCAAGCATATAACTATGATAAACTAAGAATAATATAATTGCAAATATAATCAAGTAGAGCAAAGTCATAATCAATATATTGAAATAGAACAAAGTCATATTCATAATATTGAAGAACAATGATGAACAATTGAAGAACAATAGAGGAATTACCAAGAATCCTCTTGACAGATCCGGGAACCAATCGAAGATTGACTCCTTCTAGTTCTAATCCTATGTAGCTATGCTAACTAGAGATCTAGTTGATGTGGTGGCTCTAGGGCTTGATCAGAGGCTCTCCTCCTGAATTAGGGTTTGAAGTATGAGACGAGGGCGGCCTCTCCTCCAGGGTCAGGGGCCTTGCTTATATAGCCCTTTCGGATGAATCTGGGCCGTTGGATCAAACCGACATTGAACGGACGGTTTTCCTTGATCCTCTAGGTCGGTGGAGCATAATCCTCGAGGCGGAGCCTGATTGGCTCCGGGGCCAGGGCGGGCGCCCTAAGGACCAGGGCGGGCGCCCTGTGTCCGGCTCCGTTACGCCTCCCGTTCGTTCTCGTGGCTTCTGGACTCTTCTAGATGTAAGATAATTACGTGTTCGGTTAATATCCCGTCATTAATCCGACATGTGTGCCTTTCTTCCGTATTTCCTGATAACCCCCTGCAGAAATAGATAAACAGCAAAACTCGTAGAATTCTGTCAGATAAAACCCTAAGTCTAGGTGTTGGTTTCATTTGGATCCTTTTCTCTATTTATTTGATAGTTATAATTGATACTTAAGGACCGTCAACAAACTCCCCCAAGCTTACCTCTTGCTCGTCCCTGAGCAAGGAGAGACTCAGTAGTTGCTGAAATGCCTTTGAATTTTGACGGTACACACGCTTTCAAATAGAGTCTCATCTCTGAGTTAAAGTAAACTGTCAAGACTTAAAACTTACTCATTATACCTTTCACCATGGGGCTTGCAACCGTCACCTTTGTCTTGAGCGGTTAAAAGATAGAATAGTCTAGTCAATCGCCATGTCTCTTATTCTTGATTAGCTATAGCTCTGGAGTTTTTTGCAGATTTTCAAATAAAACTCAGAGATTCCTTGTATGACTCTCTCAGGTCTCTCTTTTGTGGTATTTCTGGATCCTCACCAAGGCAGTAATGATGTCTGCCTTCTCTCAAAGCAAAGTATGTAGTATTTGTGGTATAAGGCAGAGTGACATTGCCTTCTCTCTCATCCTATTCTAATAAGGCTTTTGATATCTGGAGCTCATCGGTGGGAGATAAAGTATACATACTTACAAGACATTTATTGCATAGTCAAACCATGGATCCAGAGAAACAAGCCAATAAGTCAAATCAAGATGTGCATGTGTGGCGAATAAATTTTGTATGGTGGTAGTGATGATAACAATGATGAAAGTCTAATTCTACTTTTGCTCTTTTTGAGGGGATACGTACCTTTCTTGCTTTTAAAGCTCTTGAGGAGAATGAGGTGCTCTATATTTTCTTTCTTTTTTTTTCTCAGGTGGGTATCTTGTATCCCTAATTCTACTGTCGGACACTTGTCCATTTTTACCTCTCTTCTCACATTTTTTTTTCATCGAGGTTCCGAGCACTTGCTCCTTTTTATTTCCTCGTATCTTTTTCTTTTCGAGGTTCCGGGCACTTGCCCCTTTTTATTTCCTCGTATAGAGCACTCATCTCCTTAGAACAATATAGCAAGTGGTAGTAACCAAAATAGCTTGAGCATTTATTTCACAGGGGATAACAAGAATGGGAAAATATTTTTGGCTATTCTCTCCCAGATTAGGAGTAGAATAATTTTATGTGGATCTGGAGATGAGAATGAGTGGATATATGTGGATGCGTACTTCCGGAGTAGAAGCAGCATGTATGAGTGATCGTGCAAGTGAATCTTGATTTTAACCGCATGACAAGCTCCTAAGGGTCTACACAGCTTGACTACACTCAATGCTCATAAGCAGTAAAAAGTAAAGGTATGGCTTAAAGTCTAGCAAGCATGTATGTATGGCTGTGGTAGGAACTTAAACTCTCATCATACAGGAACTCATCATGTAGCATTTTAAGATTTTCAAAGATAAAATTCTCCAGAATTCTAGCATCTCTAGGAATAGATAAACAGCAGCTCAACCTTCCCATATCATATCCGTTAACAACTTAGACTTTAGATCAAGTTCTCTTCCCACAAGTTCAGGTTTAGAGCAAGCTTTAAATAATAACAGTTATGTCTAAACTTAGAGAGAGGACTTCAAATTTGAAAGTTATGCAAAGCAACTATTCATCATATCCATGCTAGAGTTTTATTATTATTTAGATTCAGTTTAGCATAGCCACTTTATTTATTTATTAAAACACACTAAGCAAAAGATATAGGTATATATATATAAGCACAAAATCTTTATTTGGTTTTTTTTTCATAGTTATGTATATTTTTATTTTTATAGGGTAGAAGTATATATAAATATAAAGATAAAGATAGAAATACTTAGCAAGATAATGGAGGTGCTCTCCTCCAAGCTGGATCTTGACATAATCTCTTCTGATGTAGCTAGCAGATGGCGGAGGTGTATTTGAAAGTCGGCAGCACCCTGACAGCGATTAGAATGTCCTCTGTCTGCTAGTCTCCTTGAATTCTGTGAAGCTCAAATAGACAACAAAGCTTTGTGGAACTGATTAAGTGTTAGCATAAATATCTAGCCTTTATCATGCTGAGCCTCCTTGATTTTTTTATTTTTGTTTTTTTTCTTTTATAAAGCAGAAGAAAATATTTATGTATTTATTATATATATATATTTTTTATGCCACCACAGTGAATGTACTTATGGGTTTTATGCCACTCGCATACTCACATGGGGCTTTAGGGTTTTTAACATTTTTATTTTCTTTTTAAGATAGTATGAATATGATTAACTAAGCAAACTATTTAAGATAAAGTAAATAATTAAAAAGGAAAGGATAACTACCAAGTTACCTCTTGGCAAGGCGTTCGGTGTTTTTAAGTCCTCCGAACGGGACTCTTATTCGTTCAGTCGTCCTGGAACTTGGTGGATGGCGTAGTCGGTGGTTCCGGCGGCGCCTCCTCTTCATGTACAACTATCTTTTCTTTCCATACCTGTCTCGGTGCTTTGGTCTCCTCAGGACAGTGTTGGTTGAGTGCTATGTCTTCAGATCTTACCACTTCTCCTTCATAATCTGCCCATCCGTCCTTGATGACCTGTTGCTTCTGATTGTGGTTACGCCGCCTTCTTCTTGTCCTGACCTGCTTGGATTCTTCAAATACATAGTTAGGGTCAGTAAAGTAAAGACGTACCTTCTCAGAGGGGAAGTGCATGTGGACTTCTCCAGTTCCAATGTAAATGATTGCTTTGACAGTACTAAGGAATGGTCTTCCAAGGATGATGGGTGGATCGTATTCATCTTCTCCCATGTCAATAACCTGAAAGTCTGTATGGACAAAGTGATCGTCTATCTTGACAGGGACGTCAGTTACTGTACCTTCGACCTGTCGGAATGTCTGATCTGCCATCTGGAGCTGAATATATGTTGGGTTTAAGGGCATGGTTCCGAACAGAAGTTCATAGGTGACCTTGGCCATTATGTTGACGCCCGACCCAGTGTCGCAAAGTGTCTTGTAGAAGTGGGACCCATTAATGAAGCAATAAATGCTTGGCATACCTGGGTCGTCCTTCTTAGGCAAGAACGGTGACTTGAGTTGGCGATCTTGACCTTTGTGCACGGCAGTGACCATCTTAGCTGTCTCGGTCCATACTTGCTTCTTGCTCTTGTTCCTCCTGTTGGTCCTCTTCCTTGGTTCATATTGGGGTTGCTCTGGGATTTGTGCGGTCTTGTTCTTGAAGGAAAACGTTTCCTTCCTCCCCTTGATGTAGAAACTGATCTTGGCAGCACTAGCATAGATGACAGCTCCCGCGGTGTTCAGGAATGGTCTCCCTAGGATGACGGGAGCCCTCTCATCAGAACCGGTCTCTATCACTACGAAGTCTGCTGGAGCGTACGAGGAACCCACTCGGACACAGATGTTCTTCAATATTCCTCTCGGGAAACTCAGTGTCCTATCTGCAAGCTGCAAACACATGGTTGTTTCTAATAATGGTTGTGAAAAGAGTTTTTCATAGAGTACCCTGGGCATGATGTTGACGCTGGAGCCAAAGTCACAGAGTGCTTCTGGGAAGTCTCGCATGCCGATGGAGATCGGGATGACGGGGCATCCTGGATCGCCTCTCTTGACCGGCAGACGGTCAGTACTTACTTCCACGATAGGGTTACTCCAGTAATCTCCTGCATCAAACATGTCTGAGTAGTTAGGCCTCTGTTGATTCCAACCTTGATTCTGCTGAGGACGGTTGTAGTTGTTGTTGTTGTTATTGTTGATGTAGTTCACGTCCTCCAGCAACTCAGGACAGTGATTGCCCGAGTGTCCAGTACCTCCACACTCCTCACAAGTCATGTGGGAGTCGTAGACGTGCATGACTTCTTTCTTTTCTCCAGCTCGATCATCGAGCTTCTTCATGAGTAGGTCTAGCTTGGCAGACAGCATGTCTACCTCCTTGAGCTGGTGCATACCTCCACCTCTCTTGCGTGTCTGAGTTCTTTCTTCATTCCAACCTTGGTTGGATGCCATCTTCTCCACAAGAGCTGTGGCTTGAGGTATGGTGAGTGATAGGAATGCTCCTCCAGCTGCAGCATCCATGGTTTCACGGGCACTGTTAATGAGCCCATGATAAAATGTCTGCATCAACAGCCAGCTTTCCATTCCATGATGGGGACATTCTAGGATGTAGTCTTGGAAACGCTCCCATGCTTCTGGAACGGATTCATCATGTTGTTGCTGAAAACTTGTAATCTTCCCACGAAGAGCATTGGTCTTGCCCATGGGAAAGAATTTGGCCAGAAAGTTCGTGGAGCAGAGTGCCCACGTAGTGTTCTTCTCCTTTGTAGCGTAGAACCACTGCTTCGCTCTCCCCAACAGTGAGAATGGGAAAAGGCGAAGTAGTATGGCGTCTCTGGGGACTTCAGCTATGGTGAAAGTGCTGCAGATCTCCAGGAAGTGTTGAAGATGAGCACTAGCGTCTTCATGTGGCTTCCCACAGAACTGGTTAGCTTGCACCATGTTGATGAGCCCAGGCTTGAGCTCGAAGTTGCGGTCGATCTCCCCAGCAGGTCCAGTGCGGATGTTGTCCGTAGTGGGAGCTGAGAACTCGTGGATCGACTTGTTCGCCATGGCTTCGAATTCAGTCGACAAATTCCGGATGAAACTTCGGCGGTCTTCGGATTTGGATGAAGCTTTGTGCTGAAGTGTTGACGATGTCTTCTTGAGCTTGGCTCTTGTTCTTCTGAATAAGGCTTCGGGATCGTCAACAAAGTTGTCTGGAAGATGTCTTCTATTCATGCATCACCCTGTAATAAATAATCAAAATGGAAAATACAGGGGTAAAACTGTATAAGAGAATTGATAAGCTCGATCAGATTAGTGATGCAAATGATGACTCAAAGTTCCGTATTCATTCCTACTTAGTAATCAACCTTCCCCGGCGACGGCGCCAAAAATGCTTGTTGGGCATTCTTAACGTCACTACCAAAAGTAGACTTAGTTTTCTAATTCTGATAACGGCGCCAAAAATGCCAAACCTATCCCTCATGCCACTTAAGCCAAGTTGTCATCCCCAGCATGACATGAGAGACGCGGTATTGAAATATGCATTTGCTCATCAAGATAAATAATAAAAGGGATCTGCAAGCGCACAGATTAATACCGATGTAGCATTTTAACCGGGAAGTATTCCAGGTATCGTTATTTATATTTTTACCACTGGGAAGGGATTTCTAAGTATCATGGTTGATAATGGAATGAGAATATGGAACTGAGTACACATCATTGCATGTATAACCGAGAGTATTTATCAATCTCTTTATACAGGTATAAATGTCACATTAAGTAAAGGTAAAGTGATAATGGTGACAAAGATAATTAATCTGATCAGCTAGCCACATATAATAATGATAAGCACCTCAACAGATATTCTAGCAAGTCATTAGCATGGAATTAGGATGAACTACAAAGATATTCCCTAAGTTATTATTAACTATAAAGTCTAGCATATCATAGTTAGTGCAATTATACTTGGCAATCATGGTGAGAAAAGACTATATCCATGCATAGTGAATATTAGCAAGGAAGATGAAGAACATAGCAATCACTCCCCTGTAATAGTGTTGCTCTGCCTGCCCTATACACGAGAGGGGGACTATATAAGAATCAACGAAGCTGTCACTATCGCGAACTACCTCACAATCCGGCATATAGGGTGCAATCGCAGATAAATACGGTATAGACACCACGTCTACACAATAGTTATCATTCACCCACTGTACACATGGATAAACGCTATACGATCCTAGGCATGTATATAATTCCAATCTAACTAAGCCAAGCATATAACTATGATAAACTAAGAACAATATAATTGCAAATATAATCAAGTAGAGCAAAGTCATAATCAATATATTGAAATAGAACAAAGTCATATTCATAATATTGAAGAACAATGATGAACAATTGAAGAACAATAGAGGAATTACCAAGAATCCTCTTGACAGATCCGGGAACCAATCGAAGATTGACTCCTTCTAGTTCTAATCCTATGTAGCTATGCTAACTAGAGATCTAGTTGATGTGGTGGCTCTAGGGCTTGATCAAAGGCTCTCCTCCTGAATTAGGGTTTGAAGTATGAGACGAGGGCGGCCTCTCCTCTAGGGTCAGGGGCCTTGCTTATATAGCCCTTTCGGATGAATCTGGGCCGTTGGATCAAACCGACATTGAACGGACGGTTTTCCTTGATCCTCTAGGTCGGTGGAGCATAATCCTCGAGGCGGAGCCTGATTGGCTCCGGGGCCAGGGCGGGCGCCCTAAGGACCAGGGCGGGCGCCCTGTGTCCGGCTCCGTTACGCCTCCCGTCCGTTCTCGTGGCTTCTGGACTCTTCTAGATGTAAGATAATTACGTGTTCGGTTAATATCCCGTCATTAATCCGACATGTGGGCCTTTCTTCCGTATTTCCTGATAACCCCCTGCAGAAATAGATAAACAGCAAAACTCGTGGAATTCTGTCAGATAAAACCCTAAGTCTAGGTGTTGGTTTCATTTGGATCCTTTTCTCTATTTATTTGATAGTTATAATTGATACTTAAGGACCGTCAACATGGTAGGCAATCAGAACCATTTTATCTTCTCTTCCCACAACTTTCTTGTTCCAGTTCTTACTATGATGCCAGAGCGTAGTCAAGCCGTACCGTCACGCAGAAACGGCGATTCGCGAATCAATATGCCCAGCTGGGTGCCCCGAAAACACACGCCTTGCTCGTACCCTGGGCATAAGCAAGACTAACCCGTTCCACTCCTGTCAAGGGGTCCAGGTCCCCGTCCAAGCTCGGACTCTAAGCCCCCATCACTGCAGGCCCGGCCTCAGTATGGTGCTTAGACCTCCTCCACCCAATATATATAAACACCCTAAAAAGCCGGTCCAGAAAGAGCCGGAACCCATGACAAGAGAGAAATAAGTCTTCCCGCTCCCATAAGCAAGTATATGCTCGGGACAATAAATCTGTGACTTGACTGGGGTCCATGCAACGAACGGTCCTTAATTGACACAGGCAGAACAAATGCAACCAGAGCCCCGCTCTGTTGCCCAACCAGGTCCAAGTCCATCCAACCCGTTCCACCCGGTCTCCAATTATCCATATACATTTATATTTCATGCGGTAGTAACATGATAATAGTAACAATATTATAATTCCTATCTCTCGCGAGTGACAGGAAATCACTCGACTTCTACCGGAGTCCTGTAGCATAGCCATCTACACGATCCTGACATACTAGTAAGAC
This sequence comes from Saccharum hybrid cultivar R570, assembly GCA_038087645.1. NCBI lineage: Eukaryota > Viridiplantae > Streptophyta > Magnoliopsida > Poales > Poaceae > Saccharum > Saccharum hybrid cultivar. The sequence goes on from JAQSUU010000113.1 coordinate 37,904,610, forward strand.
TCATGGGATCAGGATATTTATGCAAGTTGATTTCATCCAACTCTTTAAAACTTAATGCACAAGAATATAGATATAATAAAGTGCAGAATAATAGGGGTTATGCACCGGGGCTTGCCTGGGTAAAAGATAACCAAAAGTTAGTATTCCATCTCCAGGACCTGTTCGCCATGGCACCATCTTTGATTAAACATCAAGTCATTTGGTTGATCCATCGACCCATCAACCATCATCGTTCCTATTATGATATGCAAAAATGCAATGCCTGCTTAAGCGGAACAAGCATAGCATAGATATTCTCATTGAAAGACAAACAACAGATCGTCACTCCCACTCCGACTCTCATCCTTTCTAAAAGAGATTTATTCGTGAGTTGGTTATTATTAAGAAAACACAAATTAACAATACAACCACATTGCAATTTAATAAAATTCATGTAAGGTAAAGCAACATACTAAGCATAGACCTATCACCATCAGAGATGCATAACATTCTGTTTAACCTACATGTGAAGCAAGCAACACGGACAACATATTTGAGATATAGGATCACTAATTATTGTATATAAAGGTATTATTACTTGTAAGCATGGAATAAAAGGTGACAGTCCAAACATCTCCGTTGTACATGAAACTTTTATGGAAGGTACATCTTGACTAATTTTAAATGTTGTACAAGTTTCATAATTTTCAGATAAGCACATTATTTACTAGCAATTAACAAAGATTTCATATCGATAAAAGCATGTGACAAAGATAAATTAATAACTCAGTAATTATACAAGATCTGGACCTCAAATTTTTATCCTAAATTAAGCATCACATGAATAACATGCCATAAAATTTTCATCTCATTTGAAGCATAGCATCTACCGGTATGAATTTCTCTATAATTAATCATAGGAAAAATATAGTGCAATATTTTTCTACTAAAATATGCAATATTATATATCTAATGCATAGAGATAAACACAAGGGTTCCAAAACATCTTGATTTTCTATTTTACGAATTTTCTATGATTTACTATGAATTTCTAAAGGTTCAATACATTTAAGAAAAGATAAGAAGCTAATGACATAATTAACTAATCACATAATTTCAAATGAGCTCTAAAAATCATGAAATTAATATGGAAGATAGAGTTTGATTTTAGATGAATTTAGAAAGAAGAATTCATGGAATCCGAGTTGATATGATGGAGATATAAAATTCGCAAGATAACTGTGTAGATAAATAAACACAAACTTTTGAATGGGATGTACATGTGCTTGTACGTGAAGCTGAGCTTCGTGCTCGTGAGGCACGTCCGCCATGGATGGCCGCTAGAGCTTTGCCTGACCGGAGAAGGAGGCGGCGACTGCGACGGCGGCCAAGGCACGGCCAGCGATAGTGGACACATGAGGCTCGATGTGGATTGCCTGGCTAGCTAGCTTCCATGACAGGCTACGGTGGTGGAACGAGCGGCGGCCGCGGACTTGCTGAGCTCGGTCCGTCCAAGGCGGGTGCTCGCGTCGCAGCAAGGAGAAAAAAAAGGCGAGCGTGAGCGAGAAAGTGAGTGGAGCTCGGGGACACGCATAAGAAGGCAACGGCGAGGGAGCAGCGCGGCAGCTCCAAGGACTCGAGCAGGCAGGGGCGCACATGGCGCGGCAGAGGCACAGCGCGGTGAGGACAGGGCAAGGCCAGATAGCGACGCATCCCATCATTAGTGCGACCGGAGCCACGGTTACGTGCAGCGTGGCCATTCAAGATGACGTGATGGCACTGGCCAGAGCAGGTAGCAGCGACAAGGCGGCAGCAGGCCTCGGTCGGTCACAGCAGCATGGCAGCGAAGAGGCTTGACGTGCACACAGGCGTCCACGCGTGCTGTGTACATAGGTGGCTGTGCGTGTGTATGCCATTTCCTTGCTTTTTTTCTCTCTCTTTACCAACATATACAAATACTCATGTAGTTACAGATATGTCATTATTTCTTTACCATCAATATCCCTACACATAAGCATATATTTATTGTATGTTTAACGTATTCTCATCTATAGAGATACAATGGGGAAGAAATAAGTTTGCATACTACTTTTAATTACGATAGCAAAGTGCTTATCAAAACGAATTTCATGAGTATATAAATATACCCTTCTATATATTTTTATTTGTTTATTAAATTGTTTCCGTGCCAACGATTAATGCAACTGAGTTTATCCTATTGTTAGAATTTTCATTCGCGCTGCACGCGTTGTGTAAATTGACTTAGCTATTTATTTATTTATTTATTTTTCAACCATAGACGTGAGTCGCCTAATATTTGTTTTCTCATTCCATGTGAGTTTGAAATTTTAAACTGCGAGGAACTTGTTTAGTTAATTTCTTTTAGACCTTAACCAAGGTGCTAAGCGGGCTCGTAACACCAGGGGTGTTACACTCGGCCCCCTCCCCACCCGAGCACCCCTCCCCACCCGAGCGGCCGAGCGCGACGGCGGCGTCCTCCCCCTCCTCTCACTCCACCACTCTCTCTCCCTCACCTCTCACTCCACTCTTTCTCACACTCCTCTCTCTCTCTCTCCCATCTCCAACCTGGTGGCCGCCGGTGCCCCCTCCCCTCGCGGATCCAGCGGGCGCAAGCGATGGAGGCCGGATCCGGTGGCGTGGTGGCCAGATCCGGTGGCGTGGTGGCCGGATCCGGCCTCCCCGCGGCGGATCCGGCTAGATCGGGTGGCGGCGCGGGAGTGGTGCCTCCTCCGAGCTCCTTCACCGGCGTGGCGGGCCGGCGGCGCCCCTCCTCCCCACGCCGTCCTCCTTTGCGACGGAGCCCCTCCTCCTCTGCCACAGTCGTGGCGGCGCTGGAAGAACTGGGCAGAGCTCTTGCGGGGGGCAAGGAGCCGTCAGCGGATCGAGGAGATCCCGGAGCGGATCCACCCTGTCGGAGGAGTAGCGGTCCTACCTTGGCTCGGCGGTGCCCCACCCTCTGCTTGGTGCGGCTGTTGGGGCCAGATCCAGATGGCGGCTGGGACGGTGGCAGCAGATCCGGCGGCGCGGGCCTCCTCCGGCTGCAGATCTGCGGCGGATCCAGCCATCGACGGTGCGGATGGGCTCGGCGGGCCCATGGGTGGGCTCGCGGGGCTTATCCACTGTTTTTTCTTTTTTTTGTTTTTTATTTTATTAACCGAGGCGGGGATCAAACCGCCTCGGAAAAGGTCCCATTAACCGTGACCTTTGATCCAAGGCGGTTGCCCAAAACGCCTCGGTTAAGCTCTTTTGCCTGCCTCGGTTAATCTTTTGTGTAGTAGTGTGTTCTTACAAGCAGTCATATCTCAACTGGAAATAAGCATTATATATATTAGAATTATGGGGGTTTTCGGCAAAGTTTTATTAACTTTCAAGATTATTAAATCAAGTTGATATAATCATCTTGAGAGCATTCCTGGCCTCTACATATCACAATGCACATAGCCAACAAAGTTTAAAGAAAGTACATACACAACAGTACTCCCTCAATTCTAAACTATAAGACGTTTTGGATTTTCAAGATACATTGCTTTTACTATGTATCTAGACATAGTATAAGTGCAAGTGCGTAGCAAAAAAAAATATCTAAAAAAAGTCAAAACATCTTATAATTTGGAATTGAGGGAGTATTAATCAATCCAGGAAGTAGATCACCACCCATGTGCCTAGAGAAAGAATTCATTGGCCATCTGCGCCAATTGTACACAAATCTCCCCATCTAATTATGAATCTTAGGAAGCCAACCTATGTAGTATAGCTCAGGTATGAAGCCAGTGGTTAGTTGAGAAGATAACATGTAGTAAGGAAGAAGAAACATCTTTTCTTTAAAAAGTTACGTCATTCCTATATAACCAAAGCGACCAACAAACCCAAACTGCACGAGCGAATCGACACTCGAAAAAAGATGCTTAAATGTCTCATTCTTGTGACAAAAATAGCAGTCCTTTCTATCTTGCCATTTGCGCTTAGCTAGATTATCTTTTGTTGGTATCACTCCCCCTTCTTAAGTACCAAAGCAAGATCCTAACTTTTAAAGGGGGCTTTAAGTTCTACATTCTCTTGTTAATATTGGGGGAATCTAATTGGATTAGCTCCCTGTAGAGGGATTTCAGTGAGAACTATCTATTTGGATGTAGATTCCAATCGAACTTATCTTGTTCTTGTGTCAAAGTAATATTAGCAATGTGTGGTAACAAATTGTTCCATGCTGCTAAATTGGGTCATATTAAATCCCTCCGCCCAGACAAATTGGGAGGCGAGGAACTCAAACCATCTACTATGACAGCCAGTTTGTTTATAACTATGTTGTACAAACATGGATATTGTTCATGTAGTGTCGTATTGTCAAACCATCTGTACGTCCTCCCAAAATCTAATTTGTGAACCATCTTTGATTATGAAGGAACCAAAGTAAAGAAAAACTTCTTTAATCTTCATGAGACTGGCGTAGAAATATGAGTCCACAATTTTCCAATAGACCCGTGAAAGTGGTTAAGGCCCAAGATATTTATTGCGTAGAATTTGTTGCCACGTTAATTACATCTATCGTTAGTAGCTTGAACAAACCATTTGTTGAGTAGAGCAACATTCTTAATATTTGTTCCATCTCGCAGGGCTGGCACTTTCCATCGTTCTGTTAAACCGTGTATGTTGTTCCATTGAACTGTGTGTGCCATATCTTAATTTTTATCTACTGTTTGCTACTACTGACCAATCTTAATGGAGGTTTCATGAGAGCTTCATAGATGTTAAATATGCTGACATGACACTGTATTAATGAAGAGAAATGATAAAAGTTTCATGAGATAAAACTTTTTTATACTATTTTTTAAAATATAAGTGTGTTGAAAACTGGGATATGAAATACCCACGGAGACTGGTCTAAATGGGTTGTAAGAGTACACGTAGACAATACAAAACTGTATTATTAACCTTTCTCTTATTTAGTCTTGCCTAAAGGACATAGGTGAAGGCTCTTGAATTCGTAGGCTGACACGTTGAGCAGCAGTAGCGCTGGCCCAGACTCTCGAGGCGGTAGGCCCGTAGCCCGGTCCTCGAATGCAAATAGAACCACGGAAGAAAGACCCAACCAACGGCACCACCTCAGCATTATCCAATGGTCTCACACGTCAGTCCGTCACCATTATCCGGTAAGCATGCATATACACACACGACTTTTGAGGCTCGTGGCTCGTCCAGCCGTCCAGGCTAGAGGCTGGACGGACCATACCATGCATGCAGACATGCAGTAGTTTGGGAGATACTCACTCCGTTTCAAAATGTTCATCGTTTTCAGTTTTTGTGCTGAAAGCTTGATTCGATTTGTAGAAAATACGTGTAATATTTGTATCCCCAAATAAATTTGTTAAAAAACTAGACTTAAAGATCTTTCTAATTATATTAATTATGTACTATAAATATTAATATTTTTTAATATATATATATCTTTTCAAAGTTGTTTTTCCGAAAGCGAAAGCGATAGACATTTTGGAATGGAGGGAGTATATGTGTGGATCACCTCATATGAATTACTGCTAGCCACTACTAGCTAGGACCGCAGTAGAGGTTTCTGTTTCCCGGTGAAAGGAGCTGTGAACTAGTTGAACCATCGGTTTAGCGATATACGTACTCTGGTGAAAGGAGCTGTGAACTAGTTCCACCGTAGACGACGACACCAATCATGCATGTGAGGTGTGATCAGGGTACGGTGGAACTCAGGCTGCCCGACAGATTAATCACGTTGCACAGCACCGGTACCATCGACGTGCTAGTCGTACTATCTCAGTACCGCGTGCAAACATTATTATGTTCTATTCTAGGCATCCTGATTCCTGACACGTGGCAATTAACGTTGCTTTCGCGAACAAACGTCCGCCTGAAGTTAACTGGTCTGTGCTCTCGGCAAACTTGCGATGGAATAATCCTCTGTTTTGTGCTCTCTAGCCCGGCACCTAGGCATCCGTCGGTGGTCCAGCCGTTAGTGACAGGAATGCCCAAAATATGCAAATGCAATTTGGCCGTCACGAAGTGATTGACTTTGTCATATGTAGGACTACAACTACGGGCCTGTTTAGATGCAAAAATTTTTTGCAAAATGATACTGTAGCACATTTCGTTGTTATTTAGTAATTAGTGTCCAATCATGGTCTAATTAGGCTTAAAAGATTCGTCTCGTCCATTTCGTCTAAACTGTGTAATTAGTTTTATTTTTTATCTATATTTAATGCTTCATGCATTGTCAAAGATTCGATGTGACGGGGAATCTGAAAAATTTTGCAAAATTTTCTGGGAACTAAACAAGGCCTACGTAACGGCAGGTTATGGGGACAAGAGCCACCACTATCGAGCAAAGCAACGCCGGCCACCGTAGGTGTTGTGAGTTGTGATCTATCCATGACAACAACAAAAAGACATGTGGGCGTTGGCCCGAGCTTCCCCTAGCCCCCTACGGATTCTTTTGGCGAGGCTTTATCTAGATTCTTATCCAGAGGAATAGAGGATGGTGCCCTCATTTGTCATCACATCACATTAAAATACTTTTCGGTTCAGTCAAAATAATAACAGTAATGAGACCATTTGTCAGTTATCTCCGTCCTAAATAAACTAATTCTTACAGTTCTCTTAAGTCAAAGATCTTTATCATATTTAACTGAATTTATAGAAAATAGTACCAAGATTTACGATACCAAACTATATCATTAGATGCACCATAATAAAATATATTTTCATAATGTACTCATCTGATTTCATAAATATTTGTGCTCTTTTCTATGAATTCGGTCAAATATAAAACAGTTTGACATAAAACAGCTCTAAGAATTAATTTATTAGGGGTGGAGAGAGTGCTATTTGTTCATTAATTTCTTACTCCCTATATCTTAAAATATAATGTATCAAAGAATTGAAAATTTGTCCTAGTTTATAAAGAAAATTCTATATAAATTAACTTCCTAATGTCTATTGTCAAACCCACTTCTAGGTTCAAAATATATTATGCACTGTAATTATGAGAGAGTTATATATTTTGTCAGTTCTACATTATAAGACGTTTTATTTTTTTAGATATATATATTGTTTTTATTATATATCTAGACGTAGACGTAGTGTATATCAAAATGTAGAGTAAAATTATGTATTTAGAAAATCCAAAACGTCTGGAACCGAGGGCTAGTCATTTGTTTTATCCTGGAACCTGTTTTTAATTTTTTTAGGACACCTTATATTCAGGAGAACAGAGGTGAGAGTCTATGGAACGAATGGAAGGGAGCAGAACATACCATGCTCTCGAAATGAAAACCTTCCGGTCATCATCATCACTTGCCCAGAAAGAAAGAAAATGAAGGAAGAAAGGAGGGTGGCGATCTGATGATCACTCGAGAAACTGTATTCGCAGGACTTGCCAATTCTGCTTCTGCATCGCCGCTGCGCTGGCAAAGCAAAGGACGACGATTAAAGAGGCAGAAAAAGATAAAGTACCTCGTCATCATCATCTCAATCATTCACCGTCCGCTGGGACGGGACGGACGGCCAGTGGAGTGGAGCCATGCATACGGCGGGGCCGCACGCAAAGCTCGCCAGCGCGACGGCCGAGCCGCAGGTCTGCAGGCCGCAGGCCGCAGGGGGTGGAAAGGGCGTGGCGTCAGCTTCAGGTCATCTCCACCGGCCAGGCCAGGCGCCCAGGCCTGTGTCCGCTGGCCCACGCGCGCAGGCGCAGCATGCAAGGAGCAGCACTGCGGCCAGCGTGCGGCATGCAGGGGCCACGCGGCTAGCGGCGTGGGCGTGTCATGTGTGAGGTGAGGTCACGCGCGCGGCAGGCCCGGCCAGTGCCGGTGCGTCGGGCGCGATCCAGCGGACGTGACACCCTGCGTGCGCGCGGGGGCACGTAGGAATAGGATCCATGCCATGCCGCCGGGATATTCGCTCGCTCCCCCTCCTTCAATTCCCAGCCGTCGTCGTCCCCAGTCCCCACCCACACGGCGCCCACGAGCTTTTCCCGCCGAGGAATGCGTGACGGGAAGGCTTTGATGGGATCGGGCAGCCAGCCTGCGGGCGCCCAGTCCAGCCAGCGTCGCCCCACCCCGCTACCACTCCACTTGGGGTGTTTAGTTTCCTTTAAAATTTCAAATTTTTACATGCTCTTTATCACATCAATCTTTAGATATATATATGGAGCATTTAACGTAGGTAAAAGAAATAGTTAATTACATAGTTTGGTTGTAAATCACGAGACGAATCTTTTGAGCATAATTAGTTCATGATTGGACACTAATTATCAAATACAAACGAAAATGCTACGATATCAAAATTCCAAATATTTTGGATCTAAACACGCCCTCAATTGCACGCCCCGCGCGTCATATACGGGCAAAACGGAAGGAGCAACGCGGCGCGTGAAGGCCCGTATCTCCTTGAATCTTGATGCCTTTTGCGTCTGTACTACGTTGTACGTAGAAGTGGGTTTTTAGGGTGCTCTTGGGGACCGCTAGCTACGGGATTGCACTCTCCCGCTCACCATTCCCCCTGTTCGGCTGAGCTTATCAGCACGGCTTATCAGCCGTGGAACAGTGTTTTTCTCTCACAGCAAATCAGCCACAGCCGGCTTATAAGCCAAAAAACAGCCTGCCGAACAAAAGTCATGCAACAAAAGTCGACGATGTAAGGGTAGCTTTAATGTTAGGTCTAGTCTAAGAAGGTGCTTGAAGAAGAAAGAATACGGTCGTACTCCCTCCGTCCCTAAATATCTGTCGCTTTACGCTTTCCGAGAAACAACTTTAATTAAATATATATTAAAAAATATTAATATTTATGGTATAAATCAGTATCATTGGAAAGATCTTTGAATCTAATTTTTTTAATAAATTTATTTGAAGATATAAATGTTGCACGCATTTTATATAAATCGAGTCACACTTGTGGGCACAAAAACCGGAAACGACACTTAATTGGGGACGGTGGGAGTATACCCTAGCTAAACATTGGAGTGAGAGTGATGGTGTCAAGCTAATATCCGTTGTGCCGGTGGCTAAAGTTAACACCGGCGCTAAGGCTATTTTTCTTTATTTCTTTGCACCTGCAAACCTGCCCGCCAACATAAGAGGTTGTGATGAAAAGCTAAGTAGGGAACAAGGGTGGTGTACATTTTTCGACATCCAAGTTACACGTGAGTCCAAATTTCAAACGGCAACGAACAATCTTCAACTGTCAAAACTAGAAAAATTTGATTTTTGATTTCAAGGGTGCTAGACTATACTAAACACTAGAGCAAAATGTGATAAGTTAGCACTTAGCACACCTTGATGTGGCAGAATACATAGCTACTCCCTACTTAAATTCCTCCGTCCAAAAAAAATACAATTCTAGGTTTAGAAGAAGTCAAATTTTGTTAAGTTTAATCAAATTTATAGAAAATAGTATCGACATTTATGTTTTCCAATAAGTTTACTATAAAAATATATTCTGTAGTTAATCTAATAATATTTATTCAGTACCATAGATACTAGTATTTTTTATATAGATTTAGCTAAATTAAAATTTTATCCTCTCAAAAAGTGAGAATGATTTTTTGATAGATGGAGTACTCCGTACGTTTAAAGTAGCCCTAAGTTTCCAGTGGACTGGACATGGCGATCTTCCGTTCTTCTCGCCGTTCTACAGTGCCAGCTGGTCCTTGGTAGGGTTCATAGAGTACGTGTCGATTTGACGTTACAGGAATAGTACAGGCTTGAGGGAGGCATAGCTGAGTAGCAGTACGGGCAGCAGCGAGAGCGAGGGCATGACTGCGTCCGAGCTTATGATGGCACCATGATAAGCTGGATCCGCCGATGGATCCTCCTACGTACTCTACCACCCCATCAAAATCATCAGAGTGACGGAAAGATGCCGTAGCCATGCTGCACCTGCACGCACGGAAGCCATCGAGCATTCGAGCCATAATGTCGCGTGAGCTGTGGTGTGGTCTTTGCGTCTCCAGTCTCCAGACGGCCGGTCTCCTACCGATGGTCATTCCCCACCCTCAACCTCCTGCCGATCGAGCGGATTGACGGACGCCGAATCGCCGATAGTATATGCCTAGGTACGAGTGGTACCGCGTACCCGGCGGGCAGAGTACGTACTCCTAGCCTGGTTTAGTTCCCAAATTCAACCCCAAATTCCATTATGCAAAAAGAAGATTCCCCGTCACATCAAAATATCGGTAAATGCATGGAGTACTAAATGTAGATGAAATTAAAAACTAATTACACAGTTTTGTTGTACTTTGCGAGACGAACATTTTAAGCCTAATTAGTCAAAGTTTAGACAATTTTTACCAAATAAAAACAAAAGTTGCTACAATACGATGTGACGGCTACTGTTCCAAGTTGGATCACCCAACTTGGATCTAAACACGGGCCTACGTGATCCTGTCAGCGCTGCAATATATTATGCACAGTACCCGCCGGTACGGTGACCCTCAGGCATGCACGTTGTGCACAGTACAGTGCAGTTGCCTGGTGACCTCATGTCCTCATGGACTGGTGGTATATGCGTCACCACGCTGCAGCTCTATTCAATGCATGCGTGTGCTTGAACAGTACTCCTAGGACCTGTTTAGTTTTCTAAAAATTTTACAAAATTTTTCAGATTCCTCGTCACATCGAATCTTTACACACATGTATGAAGCATTAAATATAGATAAAAAATAAAACTAATTACACAGTTTAGATAAAATGGACGAAACGAATCTTTTAAGCCTAATTAGACCATGATTGAACACTAATTGCCAAATAACAACGAAACTTGCTACATCGCTATTTTATAAAAAAAATTTGAATCTAAACCAGCCCCTACTATAGGAGTATGCGCTGAGGACCTCAGGAGGGCAGATGATGCAACGCAGCACGCAGCACCCGTGCTGACGCTGCAGAGGAAGCGTACCTGAGTTTTACCTACCCTCACACACATAAAAAAAAAAAGTCAGTGGTCAAACTTTCTCAACTTTAACTAAATTTATAGAAAATACGTGCAATATTTATATCTTCAGAAAAATTTATTGAAACTATATTCAATGATCTACCTAACGGTACTAATTATATACTAGAAGAATATTAATATTTTGTTAAATATATTTAGTCAAAGTTAAAAGTTGTTGATTTTTTATAAAGCGAGAATGACTTTTTTTTTTTGGTTGGGTGGGGGATGGAGGGAGTAGTACCTACTAATATGCTAGTAGTAGTAGTGATCATGCCCGCGCCAGCCAATACAAGTGATAATCACGTCCGTGCGTTGCCAGTTTAATTTGGCCTACTTAGACTGTCTCCAACAATGGAGACTCAAATGAGTCACTTTTGAGTCCTGCACAGTAAAAACATCACCGCCCAAAATTTACCCTTCTCCAACAACCGAGAACGCAAATCTTCTCCCTGCTCCTCCCCTCCACCTCGCCGTCCTCCCCTGCTCCTCTACCTCGGCCTCACCGTCGTCCTCCCCTGCTCCTCCCCTCCGCCTCGCCGTCCTCCCCTGCTCCTACCCCTCCGCCTCGTCGTCATCCTCGCCGCAGGGAAGCACCGCGGAGCCGCGGACCCAGCTCGCCGCGCCGGTGGGAGCGCCGGCGGAGGCCCCGGCCTCCCCTGCTCCTCCCCCTCCACTTCGCCGTCTTCCTCCCCTGCTCCTCCCCCTCCGCCTCGCCGTCTTCCTCGCCGCAGGGAAGGCACCGGGGAGCCGTCTCGCCCCGCCGTGGACCCGGCTCGCCGCGCCGGTGGGAGCGCCGGCGGAGGCCCCGGCCTCCCCTGCTCCTCCTCCTCTGCCTCGCTGGCGGGAGCGGGAGCACCGACGGAGATCTGGGACGGTGGTGGGGGCGCGGTGCGGATCTGTGGCGGCGAGGTGGAGTCCCGTCGATGCTGGCCGGAGCAGCCGCGCGACCGTCGGCTCCGGTCGTGGTGGTGGGCCCCACGCTGCAGGGACGACGCAAAGAGACGGACGGGCGACGTATTTTTGCCTCGCGCGTTGCCTCCGACCCAAAATGCGTGCTGCATTTGCCTACGTTGTTGGAGGCTGATTTTACACTCTGCATCACCCATTTTGGGTATGGGTCTTCAAATGCCAACTCTATTGGAGATAGTCTTAGAACGCAAGGCAACCTTAATCCATGGACTTCGCACGATAGTTTGGATTATTACGAACTTGAAATGTTTTTTTAAAAAAATCCTCCCTCCATTAAAAAATAACTTATAAAGTTGTCCTAAAGTCAAAATATATTAAATTAGACCTAATTTATAGAAAAATAGCATAAATATTTAAGATACCCAATTAGTATCATTAGATATATCGTTATTTTTATAATATATATATTTATTTGTGAATGTTGCCTAGACCGGTTGGTCAAGGTGTACTAGACTACTAGTAGCACCCTCGTGTGCAAGGTTCAATCCCCTGCCGGGGCGAATGCCGGCTAGAGGTTTGACCCCTGCCGGCCGGAGGTTTAAAAAATTCCCTCTGCGTTCCAAAACACAGATCTCAAGACTGGTCCACTCACATGGTGACGATGACGCTTTGTAAGGGCAAGACACGGGTTCAGAGATTTTCTCGGTCTATGTGAGGGGTCTTCTTACCTTTTAAAGTGCAATGCTCGGGGCCGTCTTCCTCTCGCATTTTTTATAGTGTATTTATTTAGTGTTATAGACTTATAATTGTTACTCTTCTCTATAAAATTTGCTAAACTACCATAAGTTTAATTACCTTTATAGGAAAAAAGTATCATCGTCTATGAACCAATTAAATTTAATATGAAAATATATTATATCTAATTATACTAATTTGGTGTCATAAAAATTGGTGTTTTTTAATAAATATAGTCAAATTTTAAAATAATTTGAGTTAGAACAACTTTAGAAGTTGATTTATTCTGGATAGAAAGTAGTAGTTTTAACTTAGCTTCCTCTGAGAGCAACTCCAAGAGCTTCTTTATATATCATTCCATATTTATAGGAATAGAGATTTTGGTGAAAAAAAAATCTCAAACAACCTCTTCAATTAGATCTCCAGATATGGATCCTCAATTATGGATTTCTCACTAGCCAAAAATAAAAAGCGAAATCGAGTCTCCAAAACACACATAATATATAGAGAAGCTGTCAAAGAGTAGAAAGATATAAATAATGATTTCTATACAAATGACTCTTTACATGAGATTTTAGACCGTGAATTTAAGACAAACTTTTGATGATGTTCTAAGAGCAGCCGCAGCACGGGCACAAGGCATTGGGTTAGAAGAGAAACGAACCCCACAGGTCACCAGTCACGTTGGATTTTAAGCCATGCAGGCTGCAGCTTAGGCAATCCAGGCATCGATCAACAAAGCACACCATAAGAATAAAAAAAGGTATAGATAAGAAATCCTTCAAGGCGTAGTACGTTTGTGCTACAGCGGAGACATACAAAAACAAATTCTACCTCGTGGCATCGATGCAATCAGAGACCTCGATGCTAGCATATTTTCTTCCGGTCATGGTATGTTGCAACGTGCAATATCGAGGCTCCTTCTCTTCTTAAAAACAAGAGTTTTTTTACAACGCTGTGACTGCACTAAAAAGTTACTCCCTCCGTCCCCTAATACCCTAATATAAGACATGCACGTATTTTAAAATTCAAAGTTTGTTATATTTGACTAACAATTAGCCTAATTATATCAAAAGTTTGAATTATAAAAGTAGTTACATTATATTTGTATTTAGAAATACTTTCTAATGATCAAACTTTTATTCCTATAAATTATATATTATAGGAGAAATTATAGGTCAAAATATTTTCTTGAAAACCCCACCAAATCAAATCACACCTTATATTGGGAACAAAGAGAGTATTTATTTAGAACAGGAGTAGTTTAAAATAAAAATCCATACAAACAATAATAAATATAATCAAAATTCTATAAATTTGGTTAAACTTTAAATAGTTTGACTTACGACAACGCTAAACAAACAGATCAGTTTCTTTAAAATATTAATACTCACCGTTGCATCGTAAATAGAGGACCGCCAGAGGGTCACACAACCTTTTTTTTTTTGACTGCTCTGCCCGGAAGCAGCTTATTTTAAAACTTTTTTAAGTTTAACTGAATTTATAGAAAAAAGGGCACCAAGACTTGTGACACCAAATTAGTATCATCAGATACATCATACTATATTTTCATAATCTGTTTATTTGGTATCATAAATATTTGTACTTTTTTTTAATAAATTTGGTTGAACATAAATTTTTTTTTGACTTAGGACAACTCTAGAAATTGATCTATTCGTGAATTGAGATATTGAAATACTATAGTACACACCAAACATAAGGCAAAGCGGAACCCCTAATGACAATAATAGAACAGGCCTTCGTATCTATTCCTAAAGTATTGGAACATGCATATCCTTCTGATGTAAGTGCACTCTAATAGCTAGGAGCTCTTGTGTTGAGTTTCTTTACTCCTTGAAATCATCTTTGTCATTCGCTGGAAGCCCTTTGTTTCTCCAGTAAACTGCAAGAGCACTCCCTCCAAGCTGTCATGGAAAAAATAAAATAGAAGACCTTTGATAAATATATTTTATTTACGCCGCCTAAACAAAAACTTAGTGGTGAATGCAAATGAATGAGTGCAGGGATTAGAGGAGGGGAACTAGAAAACTTACAGCCATGCACACAACGCTGACAGCTGAAGGAACAGCAACGAGTGGATTTGTGAAATGCTTTTGAGCAAGTAAAAATCCAAGTGCAGAACTCTGCCAGAAAAAAGGGGAGTTGGTAAGCACTAAACGTATGAAAATGCACATTGCTCTAGGCAAGGGTAACTGAAGGGTAGTCATCCAAACTGCTAGTACAATCACCGATGTTCAGTGTCTAACAACTTCATTCAACAGAACAGAGTATGAATTGCAAAAGTCAATCTCATTGTATTTTATATCAATAGTGGAAACTAAACAGATTCATCAAGAGGCCATCTACACATCATCAACCAACTAACAGATAACATGTTTGAGCGATTAGGCAGCAAAATAATGTTATGAATATTGGTCTTTAAGCAACCTACATAATACATAACAAACCATACCAGCAGAGTAATTTATACAAATAATTGATCAATTGATTCTTTACTTGTCCATAACTATCCAATAACATCCCAAACAACGAATAAGAACCATCTAGCTTTTAACGGTGCTACAAATTTCTATGCCTAGATGTGAACAGATTGAACCTGAGCCTATCAACATATCTTTACCTGCATCCCACATTCAATTGAGATGGTCCTAGAGGTTGATTCCCCAAAGGTAGATAATCTCGATAACCAGTACCCAAGAGCAAATGCAGCAACATGAAGCAGAGCGACAGGGATAATAAGCTGACCACCTTGAGTTTTCAACACTTCTGCGACTTGTCCAATCTTGCAAAAGTTCAGTTTTGAATCAAAACTAGAGAAAGAAATAGTATCCCATTCATACTATTCAAAATATCATTATGAGGAGCAACTATTTACTAATATAATCCATTCGCTCCAAATTGTAAGTCACGCTAGCTTTGTCCTAAGTAAAACTTCTTTAGCTTTTGACCAAGTTTATAGAAAAATGCACAAACATCTGCAACATCAAACAAGATCATTATATACAACATGACATGTATTTTGATAGTACATTTATTGATATTGTAGATGTTAATATATTTTTTCTATCAACTTGGTCAAATCTAGACAAGTTTGACTTAGGACAAAACTAAAACGACTTACAATTTGAACGCAGGGAGTATAAGGGAATAGGATATACCTATACGCATTACTATTTAAGAAAAAATAAGGACACCTGACCATGCTTAGAATCATCACATGCCTGTTTAGGTTAGAATGGGTTATTGCGTTTTCTTTAACTCAACAAAAGTGGATTTTGGTTTTCATGAAATATACAAAAAATGATTTTGAATTACTAACAGTTATACAAAGGCTTGAATCTTACTCAGGAAAGTTCTTTATAAGACTTACAGGGCTCGCGCAAAGCAAAGTGGTGAGGAGGACACCAATCAGGGGCGTTACAGTGATAATGCGCTCAGTCAACTTAGGAAAATATTCATGGGCCAATACTGCATAGTGAAAGAAATAGTCACACCAGCTGTCATAAAATATTTCTAAGACACTAAATTAATCTCCCATTAAGCTTTTTAAGCACCTCCAACAACAGTCGGCACCAAAACAACCTGGAAAGTACTGATGGCCAATCCCTGCATAAAAAAATATCCTTTTAACTCAGGCAGACATAATTAAGGAAACAAACTGGAACAGGATTGTAGTGTCCTTACCGCTGCATCAACAGGAACTAGTTGACCAGCAAGGAGTTTAGTCAGGAGGGGTGTCATCACTATAGCACCAATAGTTGAACAACTATAACATGCACGGGGGGAATGTTAGAATGCAATAGAGAAGTAGGCTAAGGAAGCATAAATAGCATCGAAAGAATATCTCTAAATCAAAAACTAAGTAGCATAACAGAACAATAAGGTGAAATCAGAAATACTACATGCAACAGTCAATGGCCTGCTAATCAAATTTTACAGAAAAAGATTACACAAACATCTTCTGCTATGATACTGCAGAGGGTAAAACCTCGTAAGTGATTCATGACTAGAAGCTATAGTTAAACTTGACATTGCCTATGTTAATTCCAAAAGTTTTTTTTTCACTCCAAAATTTCACCATGGACTCCTCTACTAAATCCAAATTTTGATTCAGACAACAGCAGAGCATTGTTGGCATTAATTCGCGGGACTAATGTTACAGAGAGATCTGGCATAAGATCAAATCGACAACATAAAGCTAGCGACAGAAACTGGCAACAGGAATACTGTCCAAATCAATATTGTGATTGTGCTAGTATAACCTTTTGCAATTAAACACTCCATCTGGAAACAGATAGCACAATAATAAAATGATAAGTGCAACAGAAAAGTGAAACGGTGTCAGGATAGATGTGTATAATCCCATAGCATGAGCAAATGTGTACGAGTAACTGTGTCAGTGATGTCAATATTGCAAATGTGTGCGAGTAACCCTGGTGGCTCAATTGTGAACTCTTAAAAGTTATTATTATTCTTAATGCAAAGATAAGCAGTGTATATTCTTTAAAAAAGGATACATGCATACGGATGCTAAGTACCTACAGCTTTAGTAATGGATAAAGAAGCTCAGGAAAGATGCAGGTGTATGTATGCCAAAGAGATTAACATAAGTCCCAAACAAATTCCTTTCTTTTGCAAGCAAAACATCAAGCTTACGTGGTCATAAGAACTGAAAGCGCAACATTTCCCTTGGATATATAAGTTGCAACATTTGACGCTTGTCCACCAGGGCAACATGAGACCAAGATAAGACCAGTTGCAAGAGGAGCTGATAGCTTCAAGGCCTGCAAAATAAAGCACCCAAATTATGTGCTTATAAATGCAGGCATTAAAATGAAATGTCTGGTAGAGAAGTGAAATGTACACGATGAAGAGCTAAACAGATGTTACTGTAAGTGGTGGAAGACATGGGCTAACTTTGTTACATTAGATTATGCCCCGATCAAATGAGAAAGTATGACCACCTCACAAAGAAGAAAATATAGAAGATTAAAGGCAAAAAACGAAGAAGTAAAGAAACTGGGTTCTTCTTAATGCAATGATACACAGCTGTCCTGCATATTCGAGAGAGAAAAAAAACAGGTGGCATTCATATCTGGCAAATCTGCTGGCACGTAAGTTTCTTGCCATGTCTCTTCAATCTTTTCATTTAATCTTTGCTAAGTTTATGTAAAATTCTCAAATAAGCTTGTATAGCAGAGAAAGAAAGTCCCTCATAGCAGCATCTCAAAACAAAGGTACAAAAAATTGTGATTGGTTAAAATGGAAAAATAAGTATCGCCAGATACCTTTCTCCTAGATGTAAACATGATCATAGCATTGTACACTTATTGTTGACAGATGTAAACCTCAATCCAGCAACAAATGTGCTCATCTAAGTATGAAGTGAATGGAAATAAAACACATTATAAGGAGTGATCAACTTCAGTTGGCCAACTGTACACTCAGTGATAAAACTTTATACCATAACCAACATTTAATAACTAACAATACAACGCAATCATGATTCAAAAAACAATGCACACAATATATTGTTTACCATAAAAAAATTTCAATAACCTACAATTCATTGAAGTGTCATACAGTTTACAACAAAGCATTCGAAATATAAACAACCATTATACATATTTTTGTGTCTATAAGAGAGTTACCAATGCAATAGAAAATCCAAGCAAAGGTTTGATCAAATACTGTGCAAGAAACCCCACACCAACCTGCGAAGAAGCAATTCAGCAGAACATAATAACTTATAGATTAACTGGATGTTGGATACAGAAAAGACAATATCACTATTTTCTTATTAATACAGGTGTCTAGGTGCAGAAACATACTGTCCATGGATTCCTCATGCATCTCCTAAAATCTTCAAATGTCAACGTTAGTCCCATCGACAGCATTAGGAATCCTAAGCCCATAGTGAAAAGGTCGGTCTCCAACCAGGTAACCTGCAGGTTGTCCAATGAAACCCCAACAAAATGGTAAGGTGTTAACTGTTGGTTCCACATATAGCAATGGCAATTGAAAGTGGTAGAACTGTTACCATAGATGGTTTGTAGATGCCAATGATAGTACCTAGTATAACCTACCATAGGTGATCTCGGGTATTAGTAGATTTACAAAAACTTGTGTCATATCCACCATGCATAAATGTACACTAGTAGGCAAAAGAAAAGAAAACCTTCAGATGCTCTTGTACTACATACCCAGACAGGGAAAAGAGTGGTGAGCAGCTCAACAATTTTTTCATACTGGCTTACTCCAGTAGGCAAGCTATCCGGAAGATTACTAGATACGTTAGCTTCAGCCATGCACAGAATTTGTCGGCTCCTGAGATAAGAAATTGTACAAATTCAACTTTAGGAATGCATAACAACAATTATCAATAACCTAGTTGAGGGTGCAAAATAACGAGACTACCAAAAGAGCAGTTTAGCTAGTTCACATGATGAAGAATTATTTCAGCAAGTTTACAGTCTTTGAAGTGTGAGGTGTCATCACCCACAAGCAAGAGACTGACAGAATTAAGAATTGCAGAAGGATATTTTTTAGCCAAAAGAAAGAAGGATGTATTTGGTGTTAACATGATATCAAAAACAAAAATAACTATAGTAGCTGACGAATGAAAAACTCAATAATGGAAATGTTACAGCACATAACAGATGGAAGGAAATCAAAGAATAACAAGAATATTATGGTACTGAAGAGGAAAATATGACTTTGACAAGCCAAAAGGGTAGAACATGATAGCTGTAACAGGTTTGCTACAAACTCGCTTATCATCTTGCACCTTGAGGTGCATAAATTTAGTTAAGGAATCCCAAAAGTTAATAAGCAACAAATATGTTGATCTGCCTTTCGCTAAGTGTTTTGAGTTTTACAAAATTGAGCACAGGAGTGAAAGGCACAACTATGTTTAGAAGCATACAATTAAGTCCATCCGATCAGATGACTAGAGCAGACGGAAGGTACTCCATTGACGAGTTCTTTTGGACTAACTTATAGTGGCAGAGCAGTAACTTTTGACCAGCAGGGCAATATACAAGATAGATAATGTTCAGAGAAAATTCGAGAAAGTTTCAGCAAACCACTATATACAATGTACTTTATCTATACTATAAAGGAGCAAAGGAATTAGAAAATACTTGTTACCTGAAAACTTCCTACCCACCTTAGATCTCCTCCGTCGGATGTATTTCAATTTTGCATCCAACGCTTGATGTAGATCTTACAGTCGGACCCCAAGACAAAGAGGACGATACTTATGTGACAAAACACACTTCCTGTTGCCGATCTCCTCCTCTGATCGATTTTTTCTTACGTGCGCCAAAGCCTACCCGCCGTTGTACCCGCACACGTCATTGCTACTCCGCGCTTCCTCGCGCAACGCATACCCGCACGTCCTCGTCGCGACGCTTCCTCGCACATGGGAAACCGCCGCATACCCGCTCGTCCTCACATCGCGATTCTTCGTGCACAGGGGAAACCCGACGGGCGGACGCGACACCACATCGCGGTTCCCGTGGCCGCTGGCACTCACGCTGCCGATCTTGGCGTTCCCTGGCCGGCGAGCCGGTCGGAGCGCTCTCGAAGAGGCGCAGGAAGTAGAAGAGCCGGATGAAGCTAGCGTACGCACGATGACGAAGATCATCGCCCGCCGCAACGTCTCCCCATAACTCGCGGATAGGCGCAGGAAGCAGAAGAGCCGGATGAAGCTAGCGTACGCACGATGACGAAGATCATCGCCCGCCGCAACGTCTCCCATTGACTCGCGGATCACGATTATCGAGTTTGCTGGAGGAGAAGATCGATACCCTAGAACCGTGGCCAGTGGCGCCATGTCGACGCAACTCTGCTACTCGCATGCGTGGCGCTCTAGAAGCAAGCATCACCGTACCCTCATCTGCAGCCCGGATTTCCATAGACTCCACTGCATCGACATCAACGAGTTCCACAGCATCCACATCATCGCCGGCGCTAGGAACAGCAACAACGCTCCCATGCACATGGTCTTCGGAGATAGCTTCTTCGGCTACAGGCACATTAACACATGTCGCTTGTGTTAGAGAGTTGTTTTCATATTAGATTGCGTGAATGAATCATGATTACCTGTTATTTAATTAATTCAATCTTAAATTAGTGGTAGATTCTTATAGTATAGATTTGATGTATATACACTGAATCTAGAATGCTAGATCGAAAGCTTGCGGAGGGACTCACGTGTAGTTTTTTTCTTTTTTTTTTCCTGTGGTATACAAATCTAATATCCAAAGTAATCTTTATTATTTTTGTCATCTTAGATACAAATCTTGTGAAGGTACACATATAGATTTTTTTTTGTTGTTTTTCCTTACAGCATACAATGATCTAATATATTCAAAGTCTTCTTTATTATTTTTCTTAGATGGAAAGCTTGCGAAGGGACATTCATAAACATTTTGGTTCTAATTTTCTTGTGGCATATAATAATATAATATTCAAAGTCTTCTTTATTATTTTTTCTTGATGTGCTAGATATGTAGCACCACAACAAAGGTGATCCCAGACAGCTATACAATTCACGAAGGCAGAGGACTGCAGGAGTGGCAATATGGCTGCACTATTGCATGTCTGGCAAGAGAGCTGATCGATGTAGGTATTTTTCTTAATTCCTGGTGTAGGTATGCAGCTAACCCTGTGTTTGTTACCTACGTCTTTGAATTCAGTGATTTAGTTCTTAATTCTTTTGATAATATGAGATCTATTCTTCAGTTTGATGAAGCAAACATAATATTTAGTTGTTCCAAAGAAAATGTTGTTAGCCTCATGGAGAGCTTCGTTTAGTATATAGCCTTCCCAACATCTTGTCCATTCCACTTATTACTAGAAAAATATTATAGCTGCAAAGAACTATATTCATGTCTCTTTCAGAGAAGAAGTAGTTATGGTTTTATGTGGTTGTAATTTTAGTCTTGTATTTGATATTTGAAATGAAACATTTGTTAAGTGTATTTGGCCCCGCTGCAACCGTTTTCATCCAGTGAGGTGGACGATACACAAGGCGGTAAGCAATTTGTTAATTTACATTATAATAAGATGTTTTTGTGCCACGTAAATAATATATCAATCTTTAATTATTGAAATCAACATACATTTTTATTAATATAATCTGTAGAGGAGAGCAACTTTAACATTGAAAATTTGGAACAGCATGAACATAGACAACAATGTGCTAAGGAGAAATATGCTACATTGCCTGATGATAAGGAGACAACTCGCGCTAGAAGTCATGAATATCAACATAATTGTTGTCAATGTTTAATTATTCAAATCAACATATATTTTTATATATTAATATAATTTGAATAGGAGAGCAACTTTAACACTGAAAATTTGGAACATAGCGTGAACATAGACAACAATGTGCTAAGGAGATATGCGACGTTTCCTGATGATAAGGAGACAACTCGATCTAGAAGTCATGAATATCAACATAATTGTTGGACTTCGTATCATAAGGCTAAGACTTGTTTCAGGTGCAATCAGATTTGTCTATATTTTTCCTCATTTTGTGTTGGACTCATTGGTCATTATGTGCTTAAGTTACTAACGACCAG
Source organism: Saccharum hybrid cultivar R570 (assembly GCA_038087645.1). Taxonomy (NCBI): domain Eukaryota; kingdom Viridiplantae; phylum Streptophyta; class Magnoliopsida; order Poales; family Poaceae; genus Saccharum; species Saccharum hybrid cultivar. The sequence continues at coordinate 37,926,815 of JAQSUU010000113.1, forward strand.
GATAGACTCTTTGATCTCAGTGTTTGCGTTGTTATTTTTAAGTAGTATGCTCACCATGGAAAATCCAATCTCCATGGCCCTGTTCGGCAGGCTGTTTTTCGGCTTATAAGCCGGCTGTGGCTGATTTGCTGTGAGAGAAAAACACTGTTCCACGGCTGATAAGCCGTGCTGATAAGCTCAGCCGAACAGGGGGCATGTTTTTTGGGCAAATGTTTGCCCTTTTTTATAAACTTCATAGCCTGTTTTTGTGTTACCTACTATACCTATGGAATTTTGCCTCCTCAATAACGATATTTTATTAGTTTTAAAAAATGAAATCCAGACATAATGGTTTGGTATTTGTTATAGTGTTGTAGCCTTTGCAAGTTCAACTATGAATATAAAGCAATTAGTTATGCTCATGTTCATGCTCACACCTTATTGTTTTGATTGTTGGGAGGTAATGTGGTTGTCATTAAATTGCATAATACTTGTAGACCGGTCATCGTTAAATTAAAGATTCATTTAACCTAACATTATTAACCACCATTTAGGAGTGTATAATATGTAAAAATATGAGCGATGCAACCAGCTGTCCATCGTACTACTACCTTTCCTTTTTAACAAATATATTGTTTTAGCGTTTTGCTCTAATACCATTAATTTCTTTCAGCATGGATTTAGAATAGATAGGAAAGAAATTAGCAAGGAGAGTAAGAGATCTCAATAACCAATAATCACAGGAGACTGCCATTGATCTCTGCAACTTATCTGGGAGAACTCATGAACACAAGGATTTCAATGCTCCTTGTGAGCAAGGCCTTATTTGGATGTTATTGGATTCATTTCAATCCACATGTGTTGGGGTGAATTGGGGTGAAATAATTAAGTTCAAGTTCCACTCTAATCCACCCCAACACACCGACTACATACAAACAAGGCCTAAAACTTAAAATTTTACGTTGCTTGTGAAGATAAGTTTTGTATTGATTGAAATTTTACAGCATTCTAAACCTAGGTATGTTATAATCTTTTATATATATAGTCAGAGTGGTTGCCCCATAGGTCAAAGTATATTAGAAGATTATATCTATAAGAAGATATCAATTTGTCTAATCTATGTTTAGGTAATAGCTAACCTCTATTTATGAAGATAATTCTATTTGTCTTAATGATCAATCAAAAATGATTTTGAACCCTATCCATCTAGCAAGAATACATGTTTCTGGAAGAAGAATAAGTTTGATACAACCTTTCTTAATATTAGTTAATTTAAATTGCTTTTTTATTGATTACATTCAAACTATCTAAAATAATTTATGACGTCACCTAACAATAATCATAAGCACGTGCGTGCCGCACGTGCATCACTACTAGTATCCAAAAACGCAGCAGAACCAGTTCAAATTAGGAAGCTGAAAACCGTGCAAAGGCTGATGGTAACCAAAAAGAACACCCTGATCGAAGCGTAGCAAAGCAACACGGTCTGATTATAAATAATGTTACTACAGTACTATTATATGCTATAGATGTTCAACATACTGGTTTACAGGTGATGACACAGGAAATACACATAATGAGTACTTGGAGAATATCAATCCAGTAAATTATAAGAGGCAACGTCAAACAGAACATACTGGTGTTCAATTTAATAATAAAGAAGCCAATCCCTCTTGAATTGGACATCTTACGCATCTGGAGAGGCTGTGAGTGTATTTGATGAATTCTTGTGGCAGCAGTTTAATTAATACTTTAGTTCTTTACATAATCACTTTCAGTAGATGCAATTACTACCCAGTAGCCAGTACATTTTAGATGAAAAAAGTAAATAAGTGCAATCCATCCTTCTTCTAGACCCCTTTTGCCTGCTCTGTCAAGCTTGGGGAAGCCTTTGCTCACATCGTACCAAAAATATCTAAAAACTGAGGTAGATGGTACTGAATCTAATATATCTACACAGTCTGTACACTTTTTTCAGTTCAGCACCTAGACTTCATCAGAAAGTAGTATCATGTTAGAAGCTCGCCATGCAAAATCGCACCCATTTTTACTGAATCTCCAAAGCCAATAACACTACCAGATCAAAGCTGTAGTGTATGATTAAAAGCTAAACATGTGTCTGTTGTTTGCGAAAGATAAAATTGTGTGACAAGAATCCTGGTGCTCTGCATGTACTCGGATATTGTAAGCTTTTAACACATCGAATTTGATTTATATTGCATGAAATTTTATTTCTGACAAGAAACTAGGCCAAAGTTTCAGAGCAATGATTACTCTGAGTCTTCCAAGTCAGCCTACACTGACTAAATTAACACTTTTCTCACTCCCAATTTCTCCCATAGAGATGAAATGGTTCTGAATATATTAGCTATCGACAACCATTCAGAGAATATCTTGTGCAGGCTTCAGACAGCAGCGGTCCAAAGACTTGAGAGTTCCCTGAGCTTACAATACTTCTGGTTCTTTGTTTTTTTAATACTGTCTTCCTCCTAGAGTAATTAGCGTGAATGTGGAATATCCATCAAGACTTTTAAGCTCTCAAAGAAATTCTACAATAAATTAATATCATTATTTGCATTTTTTATTCATGCATGGAATCTATTTAAAGGTGACAATTGTTCCTTTACAATTATTGTAATTTTGACTTTGAAAGTAGAAAATATTTTGGCTATCTAAGATTGTGTTTGATGATTAGCTGATTTCTCCTTTTCATGTAGGCATCACCAAATTGTCAATCATGGATACTTTCAGTATCTAGAAGTCAGTTTTCCAAAAATATCTTAGGAAGAGATTGTTAATGGCATTTATTGAGGTTAATGTATACTACTCTCTATGTTCCTACTTCTCATCATGGCCTAGCAGTTCTGCTTATGAGAGCTTTTGTTTTTGCTGACAGTTCAGTGGAACTGTATGCAGGGGAAGGAAGCATGGCGCCTTCAGGCTATTTCTTGACAAGTTTATGAGAGAACAATTTAAAATAATATTTGTGATATGTTTTGTTTAACTTGGAAACAAAAGAACTTTTTGAGTAGTTAGCCTGGATCACTTGATGCGAAGAAGCATTTCCTGATTGATCTCGGTTTAAGTATTGATTGATCTCGGTTTAAGTATCTTCTTGTTCAAGATAAATTCGTCTATATGTGAAGATACTAGGTTTCGCATAATCACATATTTTCATTTAATCAATGCATGTCTTGTTTTGACATATTACCTGCAGTTGCACAACCATTATTATTTTTTTCCTTTTCACACCAGTTTATACTACGTCTTGGAACTGTTAAAGGTGTTCATTTTCCTTTGGAGCAACTACCAGGTTTAATTTCTCAATTTCTTGTGGCTTATGCATGTTGGCATATCATACTAAAAAAAGTTACATTCGTAAATAAAGCAATGTCAGTTTTCCTGAACACGTGTGTGCCGCACGTGCATATATACTAGTTCATCAAAGGAACCGAATAAATACCTTTCGCTTACTGTCAGTTTTCTAAAGCAAAAAGGTTTCACTGGAAAAATGCAGTGTGGTCCTGAGAACCTAGGGAGGCAGTGAAACCAAAGCTACATTCATGATCAGCACCTACTGCTACTGGTGCAGCTTCAGAACTTCTGAAGCTCACAGAATTCTCTCTAAACTACTAAGACACATGTGTCTAGGACTCTGCTTTTAAACTAGCACAAAACTGACTAGACAACACTCTAAAACCACATTGACAAAGTCAAACTCTGGTCCTCACATCACATTTGGCCAATCCATGCCCTGAACGGCTAAACAGAGATTTCGTTGAAATAGAGCAATTCCAGAGGTCTGGTTAAAACACGAGCGTACCTGAGAACCGGGGTGGTGGTAGCAGCTGGTGCAGACGCAACGGCCAATCCCAGCTCGTGTTTCTCGTTCCCCATTCCGAGACTTGGCATCGAGCAGGCAATCCCCAATCCGCACCCTGCATCCATAACCGCATCCAAATCAACGAAACCACCTCTAACGAACGAAAATTAGGAATAAACAACTGCGAGGGAGGCGCGTACCGAGACGGGCAGCCGAGCAGACGGCGGCGCGCGGCCGCGGGCGGAGGGCCCGGGAGACGGAGGCCATGGAGCAGGCCGCGGACGGCGCCATGCGGAGGAACCTAGGAGTAGGAGGCAATCACGAGATGCTGCTAGGGGTGGTGCTCCGAAGCTCGTGGAACTGACGGGAAGGGGGAAGGGAGGGTTTAAGAGTCGACGAGTGAAGGGAGACGTCGACCCAGCGGAGAAGATGTGTCGTCGTCGAGGGAACAGGGAAGGGGAGTGGGGACGACGGAAATCGATGGGGCGCCGGGAGAGCCGCACGTCGGTGGGGGTCCCGGCGGCTTGTCCCCGGTGCGCTTGTGGATCAGGTTGCTGTTGCTCCCTCCCTCGTCTCAAGTCTCAACTGCGTCGCCGCCGCGCAACCTTGCTGGCCTGCAAGGGATTTGAGCGGATCACCACATGACTATGCTCGGACACCTCCGCGGCTCTGCCACGGCGCCGCCCCAACATGGTGCTACTCAGGTCTCAGGGTCTACTACTATGCCCGTGACGAGCAGCTGTTGGTGTACCGGTACATGCCCAAACGACCTTTCTTTCTTCTTTCTCGGTGCAAATCGGCTTCTCACTCAATCCACGAAGGGACCTGCTACCGCGAGGGACCTAAACACGACACCGTAGACGATGGCCCTGGAGCTCCAAGATTGAGGCAGGTCGACCGTGATTAGAGCATGGTCTCCCACGTTCGCATCCACAGGACTTTGCGTGCCGGTGCTGCTGCGCTTCCGTCCAGTGGCGAGATCCGGTGCCGGCCGCTAGAGTCATCGCCAGGGTTAAAAAAACCGGCCGGTTTACCGCGGTTAACCGCGGTAACCGTCCAAACTGGGCCGGTCCGGTTCCGGTCCGGCCCGGTTAGGGTTTCCCCAAATTCAAATTTAAAATTTGAAAAAAAAATGCTGAAAAAATTCCTAAAAATAGTCCATGATTTATAGAAGCCAATGGTGTAAAAATTTTTCAAATTTGAGTTCGTTTAGTATTTATTTATACGAATAGAAGTTTGAAAAAAAAGAAAAAAAAACAGTGCCGGCCCGTTAAGGCCCATGAGGCCCATTAGGCCGTCACGGGCACAAAACGAGCCGGCAGTGAGCGGGGGGGGGGGGGGGTCCAAACGCGCCGACACTTCTTTTCCTCACCCCCAACGCGACTCTCCGGGCGAACCCTAGGCGACCGGCCGCCGCCGCCGGCTAACCGCGCCGATCCGTCGGTTTACCGCTCGGTTTGGTCGGTTTACCGAGGCCGCTGAGCGCGGTCGGTAAACCGCTCGGTTTGCTCGGTTAGCCGCTCGGTTAGCTCGGTTTACCGACCGGTTCGGCGGCTAACCGCGCAGGTAAGTTTGTTTTTGTTTTTTTTTTATTTAGAGTAGTTTTAGGATTTAGGTAGAATTTGTTTTAGGATTTAGGATAGTTTGTTGGTTAGGTTTTAGGTAGGATTTATTTTAGGATGTTTTTTTAGGATTTAGGATTAGAGGTAGGATTTGTGGTAGGATTTAGGATTTTAGGTATACATTGTGTGACTTTGTGTATATATTGTAACTTTGTGTATGTGAGGTATAGATTTGAGGTATATTTTAGGTATATATTATGGAGGATTTGTGGTAGGATTTAGGAAACATTTTATTTAGGTGTGACTTTGTGTTGTCCGTTTATGCAGGTAGAGTAGACAATGTCAGGCAGAAACAGAGACGTTGTATGGGAGCATGGTGACAATCTTGCTCCTGGATGGAGATGCAAATATTGTAATGTGACGAGAGCAGGCGGTGGTTGCACTAGATTGAAACAGCATTTGGCTGGGTACGGGGCGGACACCTTGCATTGCTCCCGTGTGCCACCAGATGTGCGTGCGTACTTTCGGTATCCATTGCACCTACATACACACAATTGTTTCTGTCTATGCCTACTAATTATGGTTGATTGCAGGCGAGACCCAATTCACACATGCTACTCAAGACCGTGACCATGGACAACCGACATCGCAGAGGAGAGCATATGCACCGACGGACTACGACACTCCACAATACTCTTCTTCCTCCTACAGCGATACCTCAGAGCCTACTTATAGGTATCCCATTCCTGACATGACCATGCAGACTCAGACTAGATGGGTCTATGAATGGGAAGACCCCAGTTTTTATAATATGTTAGTTCAAGAATGGGAGACAACAGCAGCATGGACAGGACAAACTTGGCAAGATTACAAAGCTGACCTGCTTAGACACCAAGGTATCTCTCTTATGTCCACCGCCGAATATGAAATGTCGTGCCAACAAGGGGTTTTCCCATACATCCTACGTAGTTGATCATGCGAGCGGAAACTATATCTTTGTTTGTGTAAGCGACTATATATTGTATTTGTATACTACTATATATTGTTGTTTTAGTGACTATATATTTAAGCGAATATGTATTTGTACGCGACTATATATTGTTGCTTTACTGACTTATGTTATTTTTTACCACATTGTGTGGTCTTTTTATATTAATTTGTGCAAAAGAAGTACCAAAATTTCTTTTTTATTCATCAAAAAAAAAATTCCGGTTTGGATCGGTAAACCGGCCAAACCGGCCGGTTACCGACCCAAACCGGCCGGTTTACCGACCGGAAACCGAACCGAACAACATTTGAATTCAAATTTGAATTCGGCCGGTTACCGACCGGTTTACCGGTAAACCGGCCGGTAAACCGCTACCGCCGGCCGGCGGTTACCGGAAACCGGTCGGTAAAAAAAACCCTGGTCATCGCCCGCATGGTCGCCCCCTCACCAGGCATGTGTCGCCATCCGAGCTGGATGCTGCAAGAAACGCAACTGCGTGCCTACGGATGGCAGTTGATCGGGTAAAAGCATATCCAACAGACTATTTTTTAGAGAGACAAAGAAAAACCTCTTTAGCAGACTACCTATTAAGGGTGTCTTCAACGCTCAAATCGCTAGTTCTCGTGAAATTTTATTCGGTAATGATATAGTCAGGGCGTGCGGACGCCTCCGGACGGGCCCGACCACTCACTCGTTTCCTCCCCTCCCCACTCGTTCGACTTGCTCTCTCCGTCTTTCATCTTCTTCCCTCGCTTCACTCTCCCCACCGCGCGACCGCGCGCTGCATCATGCGACTCCCCTCCCCTGCGCCCTCCACGCCGCCCCGCTGGCGAGTCACCCCTCCCTCCCTTCCTCTCTCCGGCTTCCCCCCTTCCCCCGCAACGACCTCTGCTCCCTCCGTGTCTCATCGCTTCCTCCACCGCTCCCGTCGGTGACCTTCATGGACCGGAGTTGAGGGCGACAGCGGCTCGCCCCGTGGTGGACCTCCCCCCGGTGGATCCATGGAGCACCGCTCTCCCCGTGGTGGATCTATGGGAGGCAATGTAGATCCAGCGGCGTGGGGGGTATCCTCCACCCTGGCGCGCCCTCCCCCACCACGACGGCGGCATGGTGGGCTCCCCCATGGCGGATCCATGGTGCACCGGGCTCCCCGTGGTGGATCCATGGAGGGGCGATGCAGATCCAGCGGCGTGGTGGTCTTTCTCCACCCTGGCGCGCCTCCCCCACCTCGACGGCGGCATGGGGCTTTCCCCCGTGGTGGATCCCATGGAGCAGCGGTCCCCCCTGGTGGATCCATGGGGGTGATGTAGATCCGGCGGCGCTTTTCCTCTTCTTCTCCCCTGTTGCATTAGCATGTTTCTGTTGTTTCAGACGCTCCAAAGGTATGTTTCACTAGAATTATATGGATGTTGGAGAAGCAGATCGGGGCATATTGTATGAGCTCTCCTTCCTCCTTCGCTGTGTTGCAATGAGAGCTTTTCATTGTTGCAGTAGGCTTCGGTAGATGTTTGAGTGTGTTTGAGATTTTGTTTAAGTTTTTTTTTTTGCTTCAACCACATGTTGAAGTAGGTGTTGCCCGTTGTTGCAGTAGGTGTTTGGGGTTGTTGCAGTAGTTTTCGTGCTTTTGGTGTAGCAACGGCAAAGGGAGGGTGCCGAGCTGGGGGGTGGGATGTTGCAGGGCGGGGAGGTGGGCGAAGGTGTTTCAGGGCAGGCGAGGTCGGGAGAAGGGGGCGGGATCCCCGTGCGTGCGAGGGCCGAGATAGGTTCGATCCGCTCTCCCCGCGCACGTGAGGGCGGTGCGGGTTGCTGTTTTTCATTATTATTCTTCTATGTGTGGTGCGGGGTGGAAGTGGGGGCGGGGATATCCTCCTTTTTGCGTCGCGTCCGGACGCTAGCGCCCGGATCCGGACGTCCGGGCGCTAGCAGTTCCGAATTTTATTGGGCACAGAGGAGAGGAAGCACCAGGCTAGCGTTGTCTCAATGGCTAGTCTCACACATGCTCCGAGAAACTTCTCTCTCAGCTCCGTTGCTTTGTCATATCTACGCCCTCTACTTCTCCTATTGCGTGTCAAAGTGTCGTATTGAAGGCAAGGTACATGCTCCCGAGTATGATTTTTAATCAAGCATCTTGGTCACCTCCATGATGGGCAATGCACGCACCAAAAAAAAAGTCAAGCATGCGATGCGAGATGCATCCGGATACTACCACGTGGAGGTCACCGCCTCATCGCGCTTCAACCTTCACTGCTCGCGTCGTTAACCACTATCGAAGACGCCAATGTTGCTAATGAAACTGGCATGTTAACGCTTGGCACTGAAACGCCATTTGGTAAGCCCATTTTCTTGATACTACATGCTTGGAGAGTTCGGAGCCCATGGTCCATGGCAGTAGTGATGTTGGCCCCGTTCGGCTGGAATTATAAGTCAGGCTAAAAAATACTGTTGGCTGATTTTTTTAAAGAAAAATACTGTTCCGGCTAAAAAACAAGCTGAATAAAACGGATTATAAGCCAGATGAACAGAGCTGGCGTCTGTGTCCAACACCGAACTGCTCCCGGATGCATATTCAACATCACATGGAGACCTGCAGATTGAGATGACACTCGAGTACTTCGAGTGCCATGGCCCATGGACCATGACCTCAGAGGAAAGTTTGACTTGGGCCTTAGTTGAGGGCTAAAGTTAAAAAATTTTCACACTATCTCCATCACATTGAATCTTTAGACGCATGTATGAAGCACTAAATGTATGTAAAAAATAATTAATTCCACAGTTTAGCTGTAATTTACGAGACGAATCTTTTGAGCCTAATTAGTCTATGATTGAACACTAATTATTAAATACAAACAAAAATGCTACAGTAGCCCAGATTCAAATTTCAAACCATCTAAACAAGATGTTGGTATGGTGCAGTCGCCATAGCTTCCCTGTCACACTCACGGTTTGTGGCCTTTTGTAAAAGAAAGAAGACGCAGTTTCAAAAAAAAAAGATGTAGATATTTTCACAATATAATCCTAATACAGTATATTCTTTTCATCTAAGATAATATCATTTTTGTATGTATTGCCTGTGTGAAAGTGATTTTGATCAAGCATCTTCGTCGCCTCCAGCTTTGTTCCCGGTTTGCCGCTGGCCAGAGCCCCAACGGCCGATTAGTGCTCGGTAGTCCACGTCCCTGAGGCGCAGCAGCAGGTACAAAACAATCCCGGAGATGAACCCCAGCGCGGCGCTCGAGCCCGTGAGCGAGACGCCGGCGCAGATAAGCATGACGAAGGACTCCTCCTTGGTACCCATGTCGCGCGACGCCATGGCGAGCTCGATCCCGGAGAAGAGCAGCATGACGCCCAGTATCCCGATTGGGAACTGCCCGAGGATCGTCACGAACGAGTTCCCGAACACGAGCCCGAGCGCCAGCTTGCCGATGGCTAGGAACACCACGGACGCGCCGCTCCGGCCGCCGAACCGGTACTGCCCCGCCAGCCCACCGGCGCCGTGGCAGCACGGCATGGCGCCGAACCAGCAGCCGACGAAGTTCATGAGGCCGACGCTCACCGACACCCGCGCCGGGGAGAGCTCAGCCCGCTCGGGGAACAGATCCGACGAGAGCTTGCACACGGCGATCACTGAGTTGAGCACGGACAGCGGGAGCTGCGGCACGGCACCTTCCCAGAACCCCACCTTGAAATCGTCCCAGGTGATCCCGACGAGCCGCAGAGGCGCCGGCCCGAAGCGAAGGCCTCGCAGAATCGACGGGTCACGCACGAAGCAGAGCACGAGCCCGAGCGCGAAGACGATGAGCGCCGCCGGGACGCGGCTGCAGGAGCGGCGGCGGCGACGGACCACCGTGCCGTCGCTGGCGACGACGTCCTCGTCGTCGTCGCCGGAGCCGGTGGCGAGGATGATGAAGAGCAGCGCGGCGAGCGCGAGGACCAGGCCGTCGAGGCCGAGGAGCGGGCGCGCCGCGGCGGTGGAGGCGGAGGAGGAGCGCGAGAAGTCCTGGACGTAGCGGACGTACTTGACGGCGGTGAAGGCGAAGGAGAGGCCCTGCGAGAGCTGGACGCCGCGCACGACGGGGAGCGGGAGGAGGCGGTAGATGCACGTCATGAGGCCCGTGGCGCCGAGGAACAGCAGGACGGCGGCGACCGCGAGCCCCGCGGCCATGATCTGCGGGACGGTGAGGTGCGCGGAGGAGAGCGCGACGGCGGCGATCGACTTCATGGGCTGCACCGGCATCGGGATGCCGAAGAGCAGGCCCGTGGCGAAGTTGTAGAGCGCCGTGAAGATGAGCGTGGTGCCGAGGTCCAGGTGGGACGCCAGCGACAGCGCGAGCACGATCGGGATGTAGGTGCCCAGGTCGCCCACCGCGCCGCCCAGCTCTGACCAGACGGACGTCTTGAGGCGGATGCCTGAGGGCAGGAACCCGAGGCGGCGGCCGCTGCTGCCCTCGCCGGGGAGGAGCGGGTCTGCGCCGGCGGACGCCATGGGTCGTTGCAACGACTTCCTTTCCTTGGGGATATTTCCCCTGGTGCACGTCTCTGACCGGTGGTGGTGGATGGTTGCGCTTGCGCTACGGCTGAGCTCTACTCCTGTAAACTGCACCGCAGCTGTTTTCAAGAATTTGACACAAAGATGCGATCTTGATGCTCTTTCTTTTAAAAAATACGATGATGGAGATGGTTGATCAGCACGTATGATGAAATTGGTGGATTTTTTAGAGCTGAAATTTGTAAGAATGGCAAGTGAAGTTATACATACTATCGAGCAGGTAGTGGTGGGCTGGTGGCGGTGCAGCCGTGAACTTTGAAGCGTCGTTTTTAACTCTCCTTGGATTCGGAAACAATTTGGAGAAAAAACGGTCTTTTTCGGATTCTAAAAATGTGACACCTGTTCGTTTCGCTGGTTCAATGGAATCAGCAGCCATCCAACAATATTTTTATCTCACAATAAACTAACGAACGGTACTCTTAACTAGAATAATCCAGCGAAACGACCATGCTGTGAGATCTTTGTGAATGACTTTTGGGATGGTGTAGGGTCGGAACAAACTTTCTTCTGTTCCTTTCGGGCCCATGCTGTACCTACGATTTGATTTTACGCTGTGCCCCAATTGTACCCTGTGGCATCGAGACTGCTTCCTCATCGTTTGGATCCAAGGACACCAATGAGCAATGGCTGAAATGTGGACGTGTCAAGCGCCTTTTCAAGCTGCTATGGGCGCAAGTTAACGTTGCGTGGCCAGTTGGGTGTATGTCACGTGTTGACTGCGCGATAGCCTGAGTTGCGTGGTCACCGCATAGTCGCATATTGCATACACCATTTGGAATCGACGTCGACTTGGTGGCACTAAAACCTCCAGGAGCCGTAGCCGGTTGGTGTATCCTTCTCTTGGTTTTGGTCTCTTCTCCGCGGTACCTTTCTACCGTGTCGATATCATTGTCGCATATGCAGTGATCGTGAATTTACTCGCTGGCTTTTGTTAGTGTCTTTTAATATCGTCTAGCAGTAGATCTAGTGGGAACTACTTTTTGCATCTTGGATGAACCAGTAGAATATCGTAGAACTAACCGAGAGGGGAGAAGAAGATGGGAGATGGAGAAAAGACCCATACCTTGGGGCTTGGCGGAGGAGGAAGACGGGTCCGCCATGGAGTCGGTGTTGGTGGCGAGGAGGCAGTGAAGTCTGGCGGCAGTGTCGTCCGATGGTGGTGCTTTCCGTCGCTTACAGGCGTCCCTCTGGATCGGACTAGGGAGGTAGGTGTGGTGTGGCGGCGTTCAACCTTGTAAAGTGAGCCCTGGCCCCCATCTTCTATATGTAGCCTGCGCGACGGGGGGTCACCAGCCTTGTGTGGCTGAGCACCCCCGATCAGGGCGTAGTCAAGGAGTCCGAGTTGGCCGTTGGGCCAATTCGGTTGAGATCTATTATAACATTCTCCCCCTTGATCTCAACTTATCATTTAAACTTTAAACTTTGACTTTAATTGCTTTCACTTTTATTTGTTCCATCACAAATCAGTGTATAGAGCATGCCTCATCGTCACAGTCAGTCGCCGATAGATTTAACAGCTACAATACACATCTCTGATCTGAAACAGATTCTTTAACTTTGGGACCTTTATTGTCCGGAAATCATAGGCTATACCATAAACTCATATCGACTGTGTGTTATCTGAATACACTAGGTGGTAAGCCTTTGGTAAGCGGATCCGCAAGCACTTTCTTGTTACTTATATGTTCAATATCTTTTAGTATGATTCCGGACTTTCTCCTTTACAACGTATAACTTTAATGTCAATGTGTTTGGCAGCACACTTGACCTGTTGTCTTAGGAGCAAACTACTAAATAGTTATTGCTGTTGACAACCATTATCAATTCTGGGTACAAGTTTCTTAATCATTTTGCCTGTCCCGCGGCCTTATATCATGCTATATTGTAACCTTGTATCACTGATGATACTAAAACTATTTCTTTGTAGCTTTTCCACAATAAAACTCTAACTGCGAGTGTTAGCTACTATGTGGGTTTCACTAAACATCTCGCCAAAATTTTAACACTTGTACCCACAACTACTTGAGAGTACTTGTTCTTTCTTAGCATGAGGCCGACATTCTTAACTCCATTCCAGTGATCTATTTCTGAACTGGACTTTTGCCAAAATAACCCGGATATATGAACTATGTCAGGGTAATATCTTATCTGTGTACTCATTAAGCTTCCAACAGCTGAAGCATATAGGACGTCCATCTATAACAATCTCACATTGCTTCTTGGAACACTAAAATTTCTAAAACTATTACCCTTGACCATGGGAATAGGCGTAGGTTTACCCGCATAGGTACTTTATTTCTTTAAAACTTTTCTTAGCATGCCTATGCGATAGTCCTAATACCCCTTTTCTTCTATCTCGGTGAATTTCAATTCTTATAACGAGAGACATTACACTGAGAACTTTCTTATTGAACCTTGAGAACAAGAGCTTCTTCTTCTCTGCAGTAGATTAACATCACTACTAATAAGTAAGATGTCATCCACATATACAGGATTAGGAAATGAATTTCCCATTCTATAACTTTGTACAAACGCAATTGTCCTCTCATTTTCTTTAACCCAAAATTTCTAATTGACTCTTCAACTTTAAATGTCACTGTCTAGAGATTTGCTCTAGTCCATAAGAGATTTCTACAGGTGGCATCCCTTATGTTTTTTTCTTTCCACGACAAAACCTCTGGATTGTGTCATGTAATCATTTTTATACAAATCCTATTGGGAAATGACGTCTTTACTTTCATCTGATGTAACTCAGATCATGATGTGCCACAAACACTCATTGTAATCTATTCATTCGCTTCACGTAAAATCTTTTAATTCAAGTCGCGCTCTACCATTTTACATATTCCCTTTAGAGTCACATTTTGTCTTGTAGACCCATCACAGCCTACTGTTTTGGCTCCTTAGGAATTTATTCCAGGTCCCAAAATATTATTGGTATTATCGATTTCATTTCATCTTCCTTCGCTTCTTGCCACTTGGACAAGTGAACGTCTCTCATGGCTTCTTCAAATTAGGTGGGATTTCTCTCCATTTGAATTTCACTAACATAGACTTTATAGTCATCAGAAATATCTGATTTTCTTATTCTTTGAGACTTTCTGGGGCCTCAGTTACTAGCATTTCTTGACCTTTATTGCCAAAAGACAATTTATTCTACAAGGTCCTTTGTAATAAGATCCTTGTTTACATTATTCATCCTTCTTGCGGAGTTAGGTCTCTTTGTACCATGCTCCCCCAGATTGTCCTATCTTCAAACTTTCTCATTTTGGGTTTAATCTGTTAAAACTCATATGACGCATTTAGCACCGCCTTAATAACTCTGAACGCGTCCAATATGAATACTAGCCGACTATGCTATCTTTCTATTAGAATTGTAAAAAGTCCATGAATTTAGCTATTTCTTTACTGTAGGGGTATCGTTATTATGACCGTCTTACTCCCCCGACGATCACATTTATCTTTTATAGATCACTTTAGTATGCATCGCATTGTCTGAATCATGGAGAAGTATCTTTCTTAATTGATCTCACATTTCTCCCCCTCGAAATGTGGTATGAACTTTTCTACCACAATTTCGAAGATTATTCAGAACTCTTGTGAATGATGAAACTTTGATTACTTACTTCATCCACATGATTACATCATGCAAATGAAATTGTTTCTTGATTCATATGGGAGTACTTTGTCCTCATTTCACTTTAAGAACTCAACAGAGTCTTTTATCATTAATACTTTCACAAATCACACTTGCATGTCATTCTTATCTCGAGGTTTGTTTGTAACTTTCTGTTCTCCTTAAACTCATTGAGTGCTTAATTACTATGACACAATAGAAGAGCACTGTCAAGCACATGAGTCATCACAACTTTCTCCTGCCGTGCAGGATAAGTACTATGCCAAACTTCTCCCGCCATGCAGGATTGATTAATACAAGTACTATGCCAACTTTACCCCGCCATGCGGGTATTTTCTCAAACTTTTCCCTTCATGCGGGTACTATCACAAACTTTTTTCCGCCATGCGAGATAATTTTCTTGAAGGGACATAAATGTCAATATTGGCTCATATTCAATCATCAAATTTAGAAATAAATCCAAATACTCTTTAACACACATGCTTAATCCGGCGTTGGTCAAATTAAACATGCATGTCACTTATTACATTTTAAATCATGATGATTAAGACTAAAAATTATATTACTTATTACAACTCTTATCATGATGATAAAACTAAAACCAAATTCTTCTTTATAAAAGGTACATACAAGGCATTTCTTAAACTAAACTCTTATTGTTCTATTTTCTTTCTTGGATCAATATCCTAGAATTCTTTTCTGTTGAAGCCATTCTTTAAAGAGACCGCAGTCCCTTACACAATGGTCTTCTTTCTGCAAAAATTACACTTTTCATCTTCTGAGTCACAAGTACCCATATCACTTTCTTTTCTGCATTCAAGAATGAAAGCATGAAGATTTCTATCTGAAGAACATTAATCAATAATCAACTATAATGAACATGAAAATAGCCCCACCTTGGTTTGGTTAAAGACATGCACATTAAACTTTTAAAACTTTATGTTCTATTATATATCACCGTTGGGCAGAAATAGAATAAATCAACATTCTTCTACATTAATTCCACATCACCGTTGGACAGAAATGGAATTAACATAAGAAAACTTAATTATCTTATAACCCTCTTCAAAATTAAATTCTTCCAATTTAATTTTGAAGATCATCATCATCATTGCAGCGGAAACATGAAAATACATTTCATTCTACTCGCTCTGGAGCATCTCTTGTTTCTTATCTATTCTCTGAAAATTGGTCACTTTGATGCAAAATTCATCAGAGATTTAAACTTTAAACATAAAACTCATAGAATTATAATATTGTTATCATCAACGTTGGTCAGAAAATAACAATATCATAATTTTCTTTAAACTTAAACTCATAAATAAACTTATAATATTGTTATCATCAACGTTGGTCAGAAAATAACAATATTATAATTTATCTTAACTATAAACCGACTATTCCTCCAATTAATTTTTTTTGTTTTTTGTTGGTTCCAATTTTAATTGGAGGATAAACTATTCATTATTTACTGAATAACCATAACTGCTCTTCAAATTAAATTCTCCCATTGGTTCAAATTTAATGAGAAGACAATAAACTTTTTTTTACTTTACAGCGGAAAACGTAAATAAACAATAATTATCTACTTTTCAGAAGCATTCTGTATAGTTCCATTCTCTAAACAATATACACGTAGGTGCAAAATTGAATAGAGATAAAAATTTAGACAAATTTGATCAAATTAATGCTTCTGGAAAAGGAAATGACAATTTAAACCAATTCCTATTAATTTGGCCCGAGGCCCAGCTCGTGTGCGCGCTCGCGCTTCGGCCCACGGCCCAGCGAGCTCACCCGCGCTCCTTTAGTTGGCAACGTCAGCGCGGCCCAGCAAGGAACAAGTGGCCCACGGCCCATCTTGCATCGCATTTTGCACTGCTCACGCGATCCAGCGGCAATAGCCGGTCCACGGCCTGCTCTGCGCAGCGCGCGCGCTCGCTCCCCATGCCCAGGCCGCAACCTGGGCCTGGGCCGGGAAAGCTGAGCCCCGCCTAGGCCACGAGCCGGCCCGGTCGACGCTGGTCGTCGATCTTGATCGAACGGCTGAGCACCGATCTCGGGAGGGCAAAACCCCCTGGCTAGCGGTGCCCCCAAAACCCTAACTTCACTTCGTTCTTCTCTCTCTCTGCCTTTCTTTAGCCGAACGCAGCGGCGGTGGCCATGGAGGCCGTCCGTGCCGGCAAGGAGCAGCCATCGCCGGAGCAAGTCCGGCCGCTTTTCCTCGTCACCTTTCTCTTTTACCTCCCCTTCTTCTCTTCTGACTGCTACGTACGAAGACGAGCAGCGGCGGCGGCCACCCGTGGTGGCTCGGAGGAGGTGTGCATGGTGCCACCATGGAGCTCATCGCCGGCGCGCGCGCTCACCCGTGGCTGAGCGCGCCACCATCGATTCGCCCCGCAACGGTGCCCTTTTGTCTGTCTCGCGCACGGTGGCGCGGCCAAGTGCCGGCAAGCCGGCGGTGGGAAATCTCTAGCCGTGAGACGGTGGGATTGCGTCCCACACGGCGGCGGTGGTGACGGTACCTAGGTAGATCCGCCTCCCTTCCATCTTTCTTCATCTATTAGGGTTAGGGTTTGGGGATTCTTTTCCGAATCAAATTCGGTCTTTCTTTGCTTTCTTCTTTTCTTTGCCCCGAGATCTAGATCCACACCTAGGTAACCTCGCTCCGATACCATTGTTAGTGTCTTTTAATATCGTCTAGTAGTGGATCTAGTGGGAACTACTCTTTGCATCTTGGATGAACCAGTAGAACATCGTAGAACTAACCGAGAGGGGAGAAGGAGATGGGAGATGGAGAAAAGACCCATACCTTGGGGCTTGGTGGAGGAGGAAGACGGGTCCGCCATGGAGTCGGTGTTGGTGGCGAGGAGGCAGTGAAGTCTGGCGGCAGTGTCGCCCGATGGTGGTGCTTCCCGTCGCTTACAGGCGTCCCTCTGGATCGGACTAGGGAGGTAGGTGGGGTGTGGCGGCGTTCAACCTCGTGTTATGTGCCCCTGGCCCCCACCTCCTCTTTATAGGGCTGTGCGACAGGGGCCCACCGACTAGGAGTCGGTCAAGCGTCCCTGATCAAGACGCGGTCAAAGGGTCCGACTTGATCGTTGGATCAAGTCGGGTGAGATCAATCCTAACAGCTTTACCATTTGGATTCCTCCCCCACTGGATGTTCATACTTGTGGTAGTGTTTCTTCCGTTCATAAATACTTTATAAGTGTCTATAGGACTTCAAGACAGATTAAGCAGAGGTTAAATATACAATCATCTTTTAAGTATTATCCTAAAAATTTAAATGGTAAACAGCCGGTCGCTTATTATTTAGTTATTACTTAGACAAAATAGATGTTTAAAACAGATAAAGACCAATTAAATGGAAGCAACCGTTTAGGTGAATAGGGCTCTTGTACATTACATAGGCACAATAATGGTTGCCTATTTAGGTCAATTCCAATAGATAGCTTTTATAGCATTAATTAGGATGCTGAGTAGATAAATTGTTGATGTGACATTAGAATTAAGGAGAAGACAGAAGAAAATAATTTCTTATAAAAAAACTATGACTTAATTTGGGTTTGGATAAATTGAGAATGGGTAACTTGCGGTCAATGAATTTTGGATTTTTCAAATTTCTCTTATTAAAATATTCCAAAATTAAGGATGGGTTTAGTTACTTAAATTCAAAAGGTGAATCAAAGAATTTCGGCATCTAGTTATAAGTTAAAAATATTTATTAAAATACAAAAAAGGATTGAAGAAATTTACTTTCTAATCATTTTTGTATTTCTTTCTGTTAAAATAAAAGAGCTATGTTGCTTCGTAATTGATTGATTGAATTCCAAAGAAAACCTATATTTATAGGAAATTCTCCAATATTGCTTATTTCATATAAAAGGAAATCCTAATGCCAAGAATTCTCTAAGTTTTAGTCTTTTTTTTGTTTAAGAGACTAAGTATTTTTCTTATTGGAATTCAATTATGAATAGCTTTTTGAACTTATTAGCTATTTGAATTGAATTTTACCTTCCTTCTTTTTATCTCTCTCTCCCTAGTATCATCTTATCATTTAATTAACGTCTTTCATATATGGCATCAATGATCTAAGGGCGGTTTTGATCATAAACTATAAGATAATTTTATACTTGTCATACTATACATGGAAACTATATTTAAAATGGATAATTTTTTGTCAAATTATTATTCGTTTTTAATAAAATCATCTATCTTCTCTCCTATCACTACGTATGACAACTATTTCTATCTTGGTCAATATGTAGATCAGATCTTCTTGTTAGAATATTTTGTTTGAGTGCTGCGTGAAAGTAAAAGATGCCTGCTGCCGCCACTCTGTTATCCATTCGGCAATACGGTAATGCTGAGAATTAAGAGAACAAATTATCTATGCATAATATTATTTCTCTAAAATTCAGTAAAGAGTTATATTTACATATTAGTATCCTGAAGGATAAAGAATAGTACCCAGATATCGTTAGCGTGTCCCGTCACTTCTGTAAAGTTCAGCAAGGAGTTATATTTTGCTGATTAGTGTCGTGAAGGACCAGAACAAATATTCAAACATTGTTAGTATCTCAGGCCTCTTTATAGTTACTCGTATCACCTAATTTATCTCGCATTAGCTCAAGTTAGATTAGACTCATTTGTTTGGTTTCTTGTATTTGAACATCCGGGCGAGTAGATACATTGTTTGGTTATTCGTCTCCTATATGACATATAACACACAAATAATTATTATATTTATTATATATAAGTATGGTTCAGTAGTCTTTTTTTTCTTACTAATCCTTAATTAGCTCTTAAATGCACTAATATATCTTAATATATATTAATCATATTGTTAGCTAGGAGCCAAACTTGTTTCTAGGAAGAGGGAACTCTTTTGCATCTCCCTATTGAAAGGTTTTGATGGCTAGAGGGGGGTGGATAGCCTTTTAAAATTTCTACAAAGACAAGCTAAACAAGTTTATCAATATAACAAATAGCGAGATGCGAGTTTTGCTTAGCCTACGGGGTGTTTGCAAGCCACCTATCCAATTCACAATTCTAGTATACTTGCACTCAACCGCACAAGTCAAACCGAGAAGGAAACTACAACTAGCAAGCTACACAAAAGAGCTACTCTAGCAAAGCTAACTAGCTAGCTAATGTAACTAAGAAGATAATGCGGAGTTGAGTTAGGAGAGTTTCACCGAGGGGCGAAGTATTGAGCCAACCAATATGATCAACAATGAATACCAAGACAACCAAACACCAGGATCAATCAATCACAATATGAAAGTGATGACATAAGATTTATCCCGAGGTTCACGTGCTTGCCGGCATGCTAGTCTCCGTTGTGTCCCTCTTCACCACGTGGTTCAGTGGCTAATCGGTCTCACACCGAGCCTCTCAAAAGGCGCCATAAGAACCAACCAAATGGCAAAAGGTTGCAATGACACGAGTAATTTACTAATGTTGCCTTTGGCGCTTCGCCGAGGTAGGCACAAACCCCTCACAATCACCGGAGGTGGCCAAGAACAATCACCAACTCTTGCCAACGCCTCCAAGCTGCTCCAAGCCGTCTAGGTGGCGGCAACCACCAAGAGAAACAAGAATCCCGCAGCAAATCAACAACCAAGTACCAACTAGATGCAATCTCATAATGCAAATGCACTTGGATCACTCAATCTCACTTCAAATATGCAAAGAAGCAAGAGAGATGAGTGGGAGAAGAGTTGCTTAGCTCAAAGTGCTCACAAGTATGTCAAATGTTCAAGAGAGAGAGCTTTGAGCCGGCCAACGAGTATTTATAGATGTTCCCCTTCGAATATAGCCGTTACGCATTTGAAATAGCCGAAGTCGCGCTGACCGGACGCGCTGGTCAAACTGACCGGACGCGCCGATCGCACAACGGCTACTTTCGCGAACCACCGACCGGACGCGCTACACGCAACGACCGGACGCGCGAAGCTCGACCGGACGCGCTGGTCCCGTGACGGACCGGACGCGCTGGTCAAGCCTGAGCAGCGCACAACGAAACAGCGACCGGACGCGCTAGAGAACTGACCGGACGCCACAGTGCCAGCATCTGGTTGGAGTCCAGTAAGCTCCCTGATCGACCGGACGCGTCCGGTCGACTGTGACCGGACACGCCACCGCGTCCGATCAACAAACCGAAACACGCGAAGACGCTGAACGCTGACCGGACGCGTCCGGTCAAACAGAGACCGCGTCCGGTCCAGCGTCCGGTCACCACTATGACTTCCGTTAGCTTCCGTTTGATTTCTGACTTCCAACTTTCTGACTTCCGTTAGCTTCCTCGAAAACGCCTGAATCCCGTCTCGCAAGCTCAGCGGGAGGGAGAGAGGACCTCAAACCCTATCTACCGCTCAAACTCCACCACCTTCGTAAATGTGCTAACACTACCAAGTGATCACGTCATGTGCGAGTGTGTTGGCATTTTCACAATCATTTTTCGAGGCGTTATTAGTTCTATCCAAATGCATATGATTATGAATGCACACCTAGAGGCACTTAGGAGTTCAATGGCCGCGTCATTCCCCTCTTTATAGTACGGCTATCTATCCTATAATGTAACCACACCCACTAGGTGTCTTGGTTACTAAAACACAACCCTTAAGCATATACCTTTGCCTTGATCACGTAGGGTTGCGTCCAAATCCAAGTGTGGCCATCTTGATCACCATGTCCATCTTGCCACCAACCTTGGAATGTACTAATCCTCATATGCTACATACAACTTAGGCATAGGATTAGTACTTAGGCATTGTCACTAATTACCAACACCAAACATAGGACTTTCACCTATGACACAGGTTCATGCCTTTGTCTAGGCAACCAAATAGCTAAAAGTTGCATCCTATGAATTTGGCCTAGCCTCGTATAGGCAACCAAACAGGCCCACCTGTCACTGACCGTTGGTCCGATGCATCCAAATGTGCGGTTGTTTGCGTCGCACTCGCCCTATCTAAACTCTCATCCTCAACCTTTCCACATCGGTCTAGTAAGGCTCTTTGAACACAATCACGTTTTCCGGACTAACATGACGGGATTAAGCATGTCTTGTACCGTGTCTGCTGAACGACACAACATATAGTTAGGCCTCTCTTGGGCAGGATTTCAATTTCAAAAGTGATAAAATAGATCCGACTTCTTTGTTGTTTATTTGGCTTTAGCTTGATGAGCTGTTTTTAGGTGTGCACGTTCAACTATGGCGATATGGTGTGCCGTCCATATGGGCAAACTTAGGACATGTTTGAATGCCATAAGCTAATTGCTAGTTAGTTATTTTTAGTTTAAATTAACTCTAGTGCATCTAAATCAAGGGCTAATAGGTAGAGCTATTTTTTCAGCTAAATCTTTAACTTATTGTTATCCAATTAGCTAGTTAATCAAACCTAATTTAATCTAACTTTTAGCGTCGACTAGTAACTGACTACATGTATTAAGGGCCTGTTTGGTCATTCTAAACTTTAGAGCCTTAAAAACTTTAGAGCACTTTAGCTGAGTTTTAAGGTCTAATGCTCTAATACGAGGTGGGCTAAAGTTTAGAGCTAACTTTAGACCATCTGTTTGAAGCTTTAGCTCTAACGGTAATGCTAGGAATCAGACGTCCATCCGTGGCTCCGCACGGAATCCTATCCTCTACCTCCGCTCCCCTCCAGTCGCCGTAGATAAAAAAAAATTCATGCATCACCGTGACTACGCTCCGCGACCGTGCTCCGCCATGCCTCCCGCACGCCTTCCTCTCCACCGCGACTCCCAACGGCCTTCCTTTCCATTGCCGCCGTGCCCGCACAGCCGCTGTCTCCTCGCCGCGCGAGGTCGCACCCACCTGACTGTTGTTATCGGCTCCACCGCGAGCATCGTGTGCGCCCCTATCGCCGGGGGCAGCGCCACCGCTCACCGGGGGTCGAGCAACCGCCTACCTGCTATCATCCTCCTTCTTCTCCACCACGACCACACAGCCGAATCCCTTTGTGTAGTGCTCCGCCTACCCAGCTACCAAGTTTTGCTGAAAGAGCATGTTGCAATTGTATGTTCAAAGTGTTTTAGATGTTTTCAGAGGTACGTTGTAAGTATTTCAGATGGATGCTGCAAAAGTAGATCGGGATGTTACATATGTTGCAATGGTTGTACACGTATGTTGCAAAAGTCTGTCAATGTTTCATGTGTGTTTCCGAACGTTTGTTGCAAGTGTGATTATCTGGACGTTGCATATGTTTCATGCATACGTTGCATGCATTTTATCTGAATGTTGCGTATGGTTGCAAATGTTTTCAAGTGTTTTCACGTGTTTTTTCAAGTGTTTCAGAAGCATGTTGCAAGTGTGTTTCAAATGTTTCGGTTATTTTCAGACATATGTTGCAAGTGTTTTATCTTAATGTTACATATATTGTAGTGGATACACACATAAGTTGCAGGGACATGTTTCATCTGTTTTAGACGTTTCTTGCAACAAGTCTTCTATGTTGCAAGTGTTTCATGAGGTGCAGTAGGGCGAGCATGAAAGCCCAAGTTTGGTTTTGGTAATTAATGACACCAAGTTGCTAATGCTATTGTATCAAGTGTGATTAAGCTAGGCATAAGCAACATGTGATGGAGGTGGAAAAGGCATGGAGAGATGGCCACAAGACCACATGATTTGGTGCATGAAATGATGAGCAAGATCATGGTGGAGACGCACATAATATGATGGACATGATGATCAAGTGGAAGAGAAGGATCTAAGAGCGCAAGGCAAAGGTATAACCATAGGTTTTTCCTTTTGCCGGTCTAAGATGAGTAGAGAAGTGATTGACCGGGTTTAGGATACATAGCCGACTATCAAGAGGAGAAATCACGGTTAGCTCGGAAATCAAGTGCCACTAGATCAATGTCTTGAGCATATGCATTAGGATCTAGTTGAGAGCTAACATAACGCCTTGGAAAATGTTTGTGAAATGCTAACACA
The DNA here is from genome assembly GCA_038087645.1 of Saccharum hybrid cultivar R570. Lineage (NCBI taxonomy): Eukaryota > Viridiplantae > Streptophyta > Magnoliopsida > Poales > Poaceae > Saccharum > Saccharum hybrid cultivar. Next base: position 37,950,312 of record JAQSUU010000113.1, read on the forward strand.
CATGCACATGGTGATGTACACTTGATGGTGTTAGCACATTTGCGAAGGCGGTGGTGTTTGAACGGTAGTAAGGGGTTTGGGGTTCGCTCTCCCTCCCGCCGAGCGTGCGAGCGCGGGATTCAGGCGTTTTTGAGGAAATGAAATGCCTATTTTCTATTGCGCCGGAGGTGAGAAAAGGTGGCGAAAGTCCGAAATGGTTTTCACGGAAAAACAGCGATCGGACGCTGCACCGGACGCGGTCACGGTTTGACCGGACGCGTCCGGTCAGTTCAACACGGCGCGGGTGCTAGGGTTTGTGACCGGACGCTGGTCTGGCCTGACCAGCGCGTCCGGTCAGTTCGCCTGGGCGTTAAAGAAAAGCGCGCGACCGACGCGTCTGGTCCCTCACGGAACCGGAGCGTCCGGTCAGGGGTCCAGAGGGGCAGAGCGAAGCGAAGTGCTGATCGGACGCGCGGCGCGTCCGGTCACGTGTGATCGGACGCGTCCGGTCTCAACGGGAGCTTACTGGAACGCAACCGGACGCTGGTACTGTCGCGTCCGGTCATTCGCAGGAGCGCGTCCGGTCACGGTAACGGCTAGTTTTGACGCGCACTGTTCATGGTTGTCTTGTAGTGACCGGACGCGTCCGGTCACCCTGACCGGAGCGTCCGGTCAGCGTGATTTTCGCTGCGTCGTCCGTAACGGCTAGCTGCGTACCCCTTCGTTATAAATAGAGGATGTCCGGGGTTTGAGGGAAACTCTTGCACATTTTGAGACCTAGAAACATCCTTTGAGCTAGAGAACAACCCCTCCACTCATCTCTTTGCATAGTTGCACATCTTGAGTGAGATTCAAGTGCATTGCTTGAGAGTTGCATTCTAGAGGCACTTGATCTTCGAGTTGCTGCGGATTTCTTGTTACTCTTCCGTGTTTCCCGACACGGTAGACGGCTTGGAGCAGCGGAGGTGATTGAGCTCGCAATTGGAGATTATTGGAGCCCTCACCAAGTGTTGTAAGGGGTTCTTGATCCTTCCCCGCGGGAGTTCGCGAATTGGATACTCTAGTGGAGCTCGTGGCTTGGAGGATCCCCATCTTGTGTGCGGTTGTGCGGTGCCCGCCGAGGGCTCGACTCTTGATAGTCGATTAGCTCGCGAACCGACAAGTGGGTGTATCGCCACAACGGGGAGTAGCTTGCCGGGAAGCAAGTGAACCTCGGGATAAATTCTTGTGTCATTCTCTTCCCGAGGATTTCTCTTGTGTGATTGATTAATTGGTACTTCTCATCTCTACACGGCGGTATAATCACTCGAAGCTCTTCTCTCGTATTACATCTTGTATCTAGCTTGTTGTTGTTGTGTTTAGTGGATAGCCTTGTACTAGACTTGTGTAGGTGGCTTGCTTAATTAGTTAGAGCTAGTGCATTTTGCTCCGCCACCTTTTGTACTAACTTGTGGTTAAGTAATTCTTGTAGAAGATTTAATTAGGCTATTCACCCCCCTCTAGCCTATTTGGACCTTTCAGAGCAGACGCAGGCGCGCAGCATGGAGCGGGCGAGCAACAAGGTGCAGACGAGTAGCAGCAGGGCGCGGGCAAGCAACAGCAGGACGAGCAGCAGGGGCATGCTCCGATGTGCGTCCGTGAGTGGGGGCAACCAAAAGGAGCGTGTGGGAGACCGCCACCCGACATGGGACCCATCACAGAAGTAGGGGCACTGGAGCGTTGCCATTTTCTACCGATCCGTTTTGGCCACTGGCGGGCCCACCTGACAGCCGAGGGAGGTGCGCTCCGCTTGCTGTTCAGCCACATGTCCATGAATGTGCAAGGGCGAGTGCGTCGCGTGGGCCACACGGGCGAGCACGAGGTGGGCTGAGCGGCAGGCACGTTGCGGATGTGCGGACACGCGCTTGTGTCCAAAAATCTAGGCCAAGCCCGTGGCTCTAATAAAGTTTAGAGAAGAGGAACAACCCTGAACATGTCCTTGTATAATTTTATACTTGCGCGTGGCCTCCAAATCCCAACCGCTGGTCTCCAACAATAGCACCCAAAATACATGACCTATTCCAGATTTGAGTAGCGCTACAGGCAAAGAGTTAAATAACCTTTTTTAGTCTTCTCCGATAACAGAACCTAAAACATAGCTCTTCTACAGATGAGTCTTTAGGAGAAAGGATGCTCATATTTAAATTGTACTTTTTATATCATCTAAAATGGGTCTCACATATAGGTACTCTTTTGAAGACCTACCATCATATACCCATTTTAGGTTTATAGGTGCCCGTACGGGTATCTGTTGGAGACAGTCTAAACGCGCAAACCCAACCGTTGATCCCGGCCGTCCCGAGAACCACGTCGGATGCGGGCATGCGTTACCTCTACTTCCGCCCCAACGCACGCCATGCCTGCCCTCAGCGCCACCCACTCCTCACTCACCTCGATGCCTGCTCCTCGCGGGCCCACCTGGCGGAGCTCCACGCCCGCCTCGTCCGCGCCCACCTCGCTGCCGACTCCGCCGTGGCGGGCCGGCTCGTCGCGCTCCTCGCATCACAAGCGGTGGACCACGACATGCGCTACGCTCGCAGGGTGCTCGACGGAATATCCCAACCTAACACGGCCATCTGGAACTGCATGATCAGAGGGTACACCAACCACGGTGCGGCTTCGGACGCGCTGGCGACGTTCAGGGCCATGCTTTCGGGAGGGGTCTCCCCTGACAGTTACTCCATGGCCGCAGCTGTGTCTGCGAGCAACGCTTTTGTCAACTGGCAATGGAGAGCTACTGGAGACGCAGTCCATGCCATGGTTCGGAAGATTGGGTGTGCATCAGATCTGTTCGTTATGTCAGGTCTTGTTAATCTATACGGATCTTTTAGAAGCGCTGAAGATGCAAGGAAGGTTTTTGTGGAAATGCATGAGAGGGATGTGATGTCTTGGACGTCGATGATCTCAGCTTTTGCACAATGTGGTATGTGGGATGATGCTTTGAGGTTTCTTGCTGAGATGTAGGCAGACGGGATTAATCCTAACAAAGTCACCATTATAAGCCTGCTTTCTGCTTGTGGGCACGGGCAGGCTGTTGACAAAGGGCGGTGGGTGTATGGTCAGCTTAGTGAATATGGCATTGAGCCTGATACGGATATAGGAAATTCAGCCATTAGCATGTATGCGAAATGTGGATACATGTCTGACGCTCTGCAAGTATTTAGGGCTATGCCTGTGAGAAGTACTAAATCATGGAACATACTGATTGATGGATTCATGCAGAATCAAAGGCATAAAGAAGCACTAACAGTGTTTCAGGAGATGATATCAACTGAACTAACTCCAGTTGCAGTAACACTTGTAAGTGTCTTATCAGCATGTGCTCAGCTTGGTGATCTCCAGCAAGGGAGGGATATCCACAATTACATAAAAAAACATGGGATCCATTGTGGTACCCTCCTTACAAATTATTTGATTAACACATATGCCAAATGTGGCGATATGGCAGCAGCTAACGTGGCTTTCCAGACTATGAAACAAAGGGATGTTATTTCATGGACAACTATGGTTTGTGGTTATGTGCATGGACGTCAATTTACAGCAGCCTTCGAATTTTTTGAAGAGATGAAGATTGCAGAAATTATAGCAAGTGAAATGGCACTGGTTAGTCTACTCTCTGCATGTTCACAGCTTGGGACACTTGATAAAGGAAGGGAGATTCACTCTTATATAGAAGAGAAGAATGTGAGAAAAGACGTATGCCTTGAAAGTGCCCCAGTCGACATGTATGCAAAATGTGGCTGCATCGACATTGCTACTGAAATATTTAGTAAAATGCAGCATAAGCAAACCATCACATGGAATTCTATAATTGGAGGGTTTTCAAGCAATGGACACAGGAAAGAAGCAGTCCAACTCTTCAATCAAATGCTAAAATTTGGACACCCCAAACCTGATGGCATTACTTTTAAGGCAGTTCTTGGTGCTTGTGCTCATGTAGGAATGGTTGATGAGGGGCTCCAGCACTTCTATTCCATGTCGATCTTTACTATTGCCCCCGATATCGACCACTATGGTTGCATAGTAGACCTCCTAAGTAGAGCTGGGCTACTCGACGAAGCATTTGAGTTCATCAAGAAGATGCCAATAGAACCTAATCCTGTAATTTGGGGATCACTTCTTTCAGCTTGTAGGTTTCATCACGAAATTGATTTAGCGAGGAGAATTGGGCAACACATAATTAAGTTAGCTCCTAATGATGTGGGGGCACATGTGCTGATCTCAAATTTACATGCTGAAGGTGGTCAGTGGGATGATGTACAGGAAATAAGAGAGCATATGGGAAGCAGGAGTATAGAGAAGTCTCCTGGCCATAGCTCCATCCAAGTAGAAACATTCATAATGTAGTTTAGCAGGAATATGATATATGCCTGTAATACACGATTGACAGGAGCAATGGTAACCAGTGTAGTTTCTGATCTGCTGGGCATGAAACCTCAGATTTCAATTTCTATTGACCTGTGCACATGTGATTATTATTCTTGTATTATTTTGGGCTCAACACTGCGTAAAGCATTATGTCAGACACGTCTTTTAATAGCTGAATACTCACACTCAACAATGTTGCGAGTTCAGCTGAACTTATCTGTGGTAGCATGATTTGGATAACCTTTACGTGCATAACTGAAGCTGTGACAAGAACAAAAGACATTCGATATGAAATTTAGAACATATTGTTCAGTTCCTAGATAATCAAGGGTTCTGAGTTTTTACTTAATGTATGTATTAGTAGTTCTCAATTCTCATCCTCTCTGTGTTTGAGTTATGCATATATTATTGAACAATCATGTTACTTTAATCCTTATACAATTGATTTGTAAAGACTGTTCATTTCAGTTGTTCCAAATAAATTATAATTTGCATTTTCAACAATGGCACTGTTCAAGGCTTCAAGCAGTTCACATTCTTCCATTATCCAAGCTTACAAATCCAAATAAATGACTGCTGAAATTAGAGGCAAAACTACAACCAGCACTCTCTGTACTTTGAACTTCAGAGTTGGCATTCTTCCATTTACCAAGCTACACGTTGAGGTAAGATAATTGCACGTATTTCATCAATCTCCAAATTTTTTATGTCGCTTATGAAGTGTGAGCTTCCATTTTGGATATAAGATTCATTTTTCATATTGCTGGAAACGGTACCTAAGCTTTCAGGAGGGCGAAGGATGAGATTAAAGGCAAAGCTAATCAAGTGGTATGGGTTAATGAACCTCACATCTTTTTGGCAAATATCTCTAAGGTTTAATAATTTATGATGAAAGTAAAAAAAGAACAGTAAATTTCACAAACCTACCAATATTTTGAGCTAACAGTGACAAACATATACTTTGTGCCCATTTCACAAACCCACCTCCTCACAAAACAACACCTTTATGATTATTCTTTTTTTAATGGCACTAGGCCACTAGGGCAGTGAGCCAGTGACATGTTCATGACCAGTTAGGCCCATGTGCCATAGTGCCATTGACATGTGGGCCCGATTATTCATGAAAGAGAAATAGTCACAAGGTTGTTTTGTGAGAAGACAATCCAAAATAATAGCAGACTTGCAAAAGGGGCACAAAGTATGGTAGGTTTATCACTGTTAGCCCAAGATATTTGGAGTTATGTGGAATTTACTCTAAAAAGAATTTGGACTTAACTAAACATGCATGTTGAAGAAACAACATCCACAGGAGATTTATAAGCTCTATTTTGATATTCGGAGAAACTCAGGAATATGAAAACCTATGCACACGACAGAAGACAACTTTAGCATTTGCCTCACGTTATGTATACATATTATATTCTTCTTTTAGATTGCAAATGGTATCATATAATCCTGGCTGTCACAGGCCGTGTACTCTTATGTGGCTCCTTACCGACCATGACAGATCCCAGATTCCCAGGCAAACCAGTCCCAAGTAAGCAGCTGGAGTTACTGAATTGTGCCTTCTGGCAATTATATAAGAACTTCAAATTCACAAGGGACATGACTCGAATCAGCTAGAGTTACATTCCTTGGATAGTGTTCATGAACATAACCGAAGCTACAAGAACTAAAGGAAACTGTTTGAAACAACTAAGGCTTGCATACCTAATTATAGTGTAAGAACAGAATGTGCTTCACATTTACTTGATTCAACATTTGCATACGTGATTAGAACTTACCGGTTATGTCACACCCGACCCAATTTGAAATTTGGCCCATAGTAGCCCATGTGAATGTTATGAGATATTGTGGAGAGTTTAGTCCCACCTTGGTTGTTTAGAGTGGGATAGACCAACATATAAGGCTTCTAGAGTCCATCTCACCATCCCCGGGTTAATCCTTTTACGCGAAGTGAGGACGAAAGCGTAAGTGGGATGGTGGTAGGTGTGGTTCATTCAGCGTGCAGAGTGGATCTGAGCCGTTTGGACTCTGGGGCGTTACAAGTTATTAGGGTAAGGAACCATCAGATCTGTTATTTTTTTCCTAATCGTGCATGTACACAATAGTACTCATTAAAGCTCTGTTTATCCGATTTTTGGCATGTTTCAGTCATGCATGATTACTTAAGAATCATGTTTCAATCCTTTATCATTAGGACTATTGGTTTGTTATTTTGTTAGATCTCTTTAGTTTACTTCGTGCAAGCAAAATACTAAGAATTTTCCTTATTCATACTACTGCAATGTATTACAGTTGGGGTTCTTCCATTCTGCAAACTGCTCAGTGCCCAGAACAACTCCAAATAAGATAGGATGGTGACATTAGAGACAAGGCTACAATTAGTCCTGTGTACTTCACATGCAGTGTTCATCCATTCTCCAAGGTTACTACATCAAAGTAAGCTATTATCTCAGAAATTCAAATTTGTTATCAGATCCCAAGTTACTAATATTTGGATATTCCCAAGTTTCCGGTACTCACTTTTCAGCATTCTTTGCTGTCATACAATGGAGTTCAGAAAATCTCCATGGGTGTTATTTGTTTAATCTTGGGGGAAATCAGATTTATTTGTCTATTATAGTATTATGATTGTTTAGTGGGTGAAGTTTAAATTTCTTTACATTTTTAAGTTCCGCCATACAGTAAATAATGTTGAAAAATGCATTCTTACTAGAAACATGGAAGTGTTCAGACATCTTTACATTCCAAATGACAAATGTTTAGCACCTGCAGAATCTCAAGAACTTATAATGACCGGGCCATTAAAGTATGTATTCTCCTTTTAGTTATTAACGATAAAAAGCATCATATATATGGTCCTAGCTGAAAGATGGACCGTGTTCTTCATAGTGGCCACTCATCTGCCATGGTGGATCTGAGGCGAACTAGGCCTGGAACAGTGTCGCAAGTTCAGATGGAGTCACCGAATTGTGCCTGCGTTGCTGCCAGGAATCTCTAATCCATGACCCATTAACATAGTGTTTGCCGGCGCAGTCAGCAGATGTTCTACATCCCTTCCACAGAAGGCGCGCAAATGGTCGCATTCTGGATTCATGCCCCTTGCGAACACAGCCTTAAGTCTGTGCTGTGGAAAAATGTTCCTGAACAGAGTTAGGACTCGAGCCCAATGTTTTTCTAGATTCATATATTATTAGTGGAGTCACTCTTGTATCCTAATACCAACATAAAGCACGTACTCTAGCCGTTTGAAATTATAAATCGCTTAGTTTTATTCTCGGTCAAACTTATCTAACTTTGACAAAGTTATAGAAAAAATACACAACATCTACAACGTGAAACAAGATTGGGTACATACACCATAAAATATATTTGTATAGTATATTTATGGTTAAAGTTTGTAAAAAATGCACAAAAATCTACGTATGTCAAAGAAGATGCATTAAATACATCATGAAACATATTTTGATATCATATTTATTTGATAGTGTAGATGCTAATATATTTGACTAGAAATAAAACTAAAACAACTTACGATTAAAAAGTATGGAGTATAATATTGGATTGTTCAATTCGTCAAACTTTCATCTCAATAAGAGCCTCAGAGTCCTAGGCCCATACACAAAATGGCCCATGCACTTTTGGCACACGGGACCGGCGAGGGGATTTTTTTTAACCACAGCTTAAAATTCGCTTCCACTAGGATTCGAACTCACGACCTGTGGAGTGTCCCTCGAATGTCTTAACCACTCGGCCAGACATCCTTTGGCAGTAGATGCACTTTTCGAGTGAGGCAGAGTAGAGCAGGGTTGTGTATTGTGTTTAAAATGTAGGAATCTCATAAAAAATAGTTCAGTTTTACAGAAAACACATAAAAATGGAGGAAAAATTCTTTCGTTTCCAACACAGGGGCTGACTGTGAGTCGTGACTTTTAGATGTGTGGGCTGTAGCTTATTTCCAAGCTTTGTGGCAAATGTACAGGCCAACCAATTGATTTGTCAAACGTCGTAAATCAAAGCTTGGTGCAAGAAGGAGATAGGCGGTGCAAAAACAACCGCGGTGCCGGAGTCGGGAATCTGTGGTTACTTCGTAGATTTGGTTAGAGGGGAAAAAACAAAATTCAAGCTTTTCGGGTCTCAACAATAAAAAATTCTGATCTTGCTGCCACTTGGCTTATCGATTGAGAAAAAAAAACATTCAGAAAAACACGATGATGGACAAAAAAAAAAGTACAGCATTCTGTGGTAATGTGGTTAGCAAAAAATATAAACCCAAACGTTTCGAGTCCTCCGCCACGGGGCTCATCGACCGAGATGAAAAACATTAAAGAACCATGATGGTGAAGAAACAAAAGAGTGTAGGAAAAAATACACAAAATGGCCCATGCAGAGGGTGTATGGGAAAAAGAAAACACAAAATTGCTATAGGGGAAAAAAATACACGAAATGGCCCATGCAGAGACAAAATGGGGGAATAAAAAAAATACACAAAATGACCCATGCAGAGAGTGTGTAGGAAAAAGAAAAAAAATTACACAAAATGGGCAAAATGGAAAAGTTAAAAAAAATACACAATGTGGCCCATGCAGGTCTCGAACCTGCGACCTTCGCGTTATTAGCACGACGCTCTAACCAACTGAGCTAATAGGCCCGTGTTGCTCATAAAACTTTACACATATATATAATCTACTTAGATTAGCCAAGCATGCTTATTGTTTTGGTAACATAACAAACCTGTTCTCGATTCATCGATTTCATTGACACCTTCCCGCGCGGCGCGCGCTCTCGTTGGCAATCCGTCCGTGTAGACCGCTAGGGTTAACCAGCCGAGCCCCGGGCGATACTATGGATCAGTGAGGCCGCGCGCGGAGCCGGCCAGCCGGGACCGGGGCAGACGGACGCAGGCCGCACCACCCTGCACACGGACACACACAGTATGGAGTCGGAAGGCTGTACGCCTGAACGTGCCGTGGTCCACGCCGCTCGCTTCAGACTTCAGAGACCCCGCCTGGCCGCCTCGCCAGTTGCGTGACAGCCAGCCACCCGTTGCCATGCGCCGGGGAGCGTAGTAGGCGCATCGCGTCGACCGGCGCGTGAGCGCGGCGGTGGTCCTGGTCCGCTCCCTGCTAGCTCCTGCCGTCCTGCTCATGCCTCGGTACCGAAGCTTTCTTTCTCCCGGTGCCGCTTTAATTCGCTGTGCGTACGTCTAGTAGAGCTACGGGATACGTACGTAGGAGTACGTACTGTACTAGGTTAGCTACCACGGCTCGTTGCATGTGCGTGTGATCCTCTGCTGCTGTGTCTGTGTGGTTGCGATCGCGACTGACCGTCGAGCGAGCAACCCGATTCTCTTGAACCTGCCTCTCCCCATTAACAGCAGTTTGTTTAATTTTTTTAATGTTCGGGACTTGAGGCCGGCCGGTACCACACGAGTTCACGAACGAGAGAAAACATGTGAGCATCAACTAGTCGTACGGCGTGTTTCAATCACTGATGGTCTGTCTGATCTTGCCTGCGTCGCGGCACGGCTTGCAAGAGGGGTTTGCACACTTGCACTTTTCGGGGACGCCCCTGACGTGCAGCCGCAGCCGCACCTAGAAGAATCTGTGACCGCCGAGCCCGCCCAGGAGATGCCGTTGCCGTGCGTGCGCGTGTGCGCCGCATGTGCCACTTCGATCTGCTAGTAGTCGCGCTTGCAACGAGCTTATTTAAAGGCATAATCCTCGCGCTTGCAAAGTTACAAACGCTACTGTACATCCGAGAGCTTTTGCAGGAAGTACTGCAGGTTGTTGGAATTGATCTCCACCAGTTGGCCCAACAGCCAACTGGGCTCTTGACTTGCGCCCTGATCGGGGGTGCCCAGCCCATAGATGGCTGGTGGGCCCCTATCGCGCAGCGCTATAAAGATAAGGTGGGGGCCAGTGGCACAAGTGACGAGGTTCGCCGCAGCTCATAGTGACCCCACCTAACCCTAATCCGATCCAGAGATAGCGCTGAAGGCGATGGGAAGCTCCACCGGTGCCTCTGCACTGCGTACGACTTCGACACCGACATGGTTACCGCGAGCCTCTCTGCCAACAATCGATGGTCAGCCAAACCCGTGCCTCACTCTCTTATCTATTCTTCTAGATCTCATAAATGTATTAGGTTCATCTACATGTCTTTCGAATACAAGAAGTTGTACCCACTGATCTATGCACCTAGTGATCCTAAAGATTTTCTACAATGGTACCAGAGCTAGGTCGGGCTAGTGCGTAGATCTATTTTGGGTAGAAAAGAAAAGAAAGCGAAAGAAAATAGAAACAGAGGATTCGATTTGATTTGGATTTCACTGAACCGTAACCCTAACTGGAAAAGTGAAAGATGAAGCCGAGCCATTGGCTCGGGCTCAGAGAAGAAGGGCCGCACGAGGGAACAGGGCGCCGACGTGGAGCCGCTCGATGATGGCGCGCTTTCCCCGGGAACGCACACGCCAGGGAGTGGGCCCACCGCCTGCGCCACAAACTTCTCCGTCGCGAGCTCGTCTCCGGCGCTGTCTCCATGGGGACGACGGTGGCTGTGTGTGCGAGAAAAGCGGGGAGAGAGAGAGAGAGAAAAGAGGAAGGGGATGCGGATCTGCTGCGGCGGAGCATCCTCACCGGCGCTGAGGCGCTCGCACGGGCTATGGCGCCAACACGGGACCACTCGACATCGGCGCGCTCAGCCTAGGGCGAGCGCGCGCGTCGGCGAGAGGACCGGTGGCGGCGCCGTTTTCTCCAGTCCGCCGCCATGGGTGGCTGCCGCTGCTCGGCTGCGGTGCTGAGAGTGGAGAGCAAAGAAAGAGGAAGGAAGGGCCGCCGTCGGCGCCCGCTCCGGTGGGGAAAAGAAAGCAAGAGAAGGAAGAGGATCCACCCCTGCCATCTCCGGCGGCGGCCGCCGCGGGCAACGCTCCCGTGCGGTTGCGCTCGAGTGAAAGGTGGAGGGAAAGGAGACGGAAATGAGATTAGGGTTTTGGGGCTGACGACTGACGGCGGGTTTTGTTCCACCGAAGCGCGCGGAGAGCCGTCCGATCAAACCCTAAGCTATCCAGCGGCTAGGAGCGTACGGGCCGGCTCTAGGCCCAGGCGGGAAAGGCGATTCCCGGCCCAGGCCCAGGTTTCGGCCTGGGCGCGGGGAGTGCGGGCGCTGGCATCGGCCATGGGCCGGTTTTCGACTCTAGGCCGCGGGAGGTAGCGGCTGGCGAGCTGGGCCGACTAAGCGATATGGGCCTGGGCGCGGGGGAGTGCTGCTGTGCGCGGCTGGGCCGGTGCAAAGAGATCGAAAGGAAGCCCCGTTGGGCCAGGCTTGCATGGAGGCCTTCGGGCCAGAACAGTAAAGAAAAAGGAATTGTTCTTTCCTTTTCAGAAGCAGTTTTTTTTAATGTTTTATGCTTAAATCTCTGTCAATTTTTGAACCAACGGGATAAAATTATCAGAGAGTAAATGAGTACAAAGAAATGCTTCTGAAAAGTAGATGAATCTTATTTCAAGAATGTTAAAAGTTTCTGCTGCAAAGAAAGGGTTTTGTCTTCTCATTAAATCCGAACCAACGGGAGGATTTAATTTGAAGAGCAGTTATAGTTATTCAGTAAATGATGATGAAAAGTTTATCCTCCAGTTAAAGTTGGAACCAACAGGAAAATTTTTTATTGGAGGAATAGTACGTTTATTGTTAAGATAAATTATAATATTGTTATTTTCTGACCAACGTTGATGATAACAATATTATAAGTTTATTTATGTGTTTAAGCTTAAAGAAAATTATGATATTGTTATTTTTTTCTGACCAACGTTGATGATAACAATATTATAATTCTATGAGTTTTATGTTTAAAGTTTTGATCTCTGATGAATTTTGCATCAAAGTGACCAATTTTTCAGAGAATAGATAAGAGACAATAGATGCTCCAGAGCGAGCAGAATGTAATGTATTTTCATGTTTCCGCTGCAACGATGATGATGATCTTCAAAATTAAATTCAAACCAACGGGAGAATTTAATTTTGAAAATGGTTATAAGACAATTGAGTTTTCATATGTTAATTCCATTTCTGCCCAACGGTGATGTGGAATTGATGTATAAAATTGATGGTTTTGTTCTATTTCTGCCCAACGGTGATATAGAATAGAACTTAAAGTTCAAAGGTTTGATGTGCATGTCTTTAACCAAACCAATGTAGGGTTATTTTCATGCTCATTATTGATGATGTTTTTCAGATAAAGAACTTCATGCCTTTATTCTTGAAGGGTGAAAAGTAAATGAGCTGGGTACTTGTGACTCAGAAGATGAAAAGTGCAATTTTTTTTTGCAAAAGAAGACCATTGTGCAAGGGACTGCGGTCTCTTTAAAGAATGACTTAAAAAGAAAGAATTCCAAGATATTGATCCAAGAAAGAAATAGAGCAATAAGAACTTAATTTAAGAGATGTCTTTTATGTACTCTTTAAAATAATAATAATAAGTAATATAATTTTTGGTCTTAATCATCTTGTTTGAAATGTAATAAGTGACATGCATGTTTAATTTGACCAATGTCGGATTAAGCATGTGTGTTAAAGAATTTTGGATTTACTTCTAAATTTGTTGATTGAATATGAGCCAATATTGACATTTATGTCCCTTCAAGAAAATTATCTCGCATGGCGAGAAAAGTTTGTGACAGTACCCGTATGACGGGAAAAGTTTGAGAAAATACCTGCATGGCGGGGTAAAGTTGGCATAGTACTTATGTTAATCAATCCTGCATGGCGGGAGAAATTTGACATAGTACTTATCCTGCATGGCGGGAGAAAGTTGTGATTACTCATGTGCTTTGTGTGTATTCCGCACAGAGAGAAAAGTTTAGGGTAGCTCTTATGCTATCCTAGTATAAGTTTAAGGAGAACAGAAAGCTACAGACGAACCTTAAGATAAGAATGACATGCAAGCGCGACTTGCGAAAGTATTAATGATAAAAGACTCTGTTGAGTTCTTGAAGTGAAATGAGAAAAAGTACTCCCAACGAATTAAGAAATAATTTCATTTGCATGATGTAATCATGTGGATGAAGAAAGTAATCAAAGTTTCCTCATTCACAAGAGTTCATAATAGTTTTTGAGTTCTGAATAGTTTTCGAAATTATGGTAGAAAAGTTCGTACCACATTTCGAGGGGGAGAAAGGTGAGATCAATTAAGAAAGACAATTAAGAAAGATACTTCCCATAATTCAGACAATGCGATGCATACTAAAGTGATCTATAAAAGATGAATGTGATCGTCGGGGGAGTAAGACGGTCATAATAACAATACCCCTAAAGTAAAGATATAGCTAAATTCATGGACCTTTTAAAGTTCCAACAGAAAGATAGCATAGTCAGCCAGTATTTATACTGGACGTGTTCAGAGTTTTAAAGGCGGTGCTAAATGCACCATATGAGTTTTAGCAGATTAAACCCAAAATAAGAAAATTAAAGATGGGACAATCTGGGGGAGCATGGTACAAAGAAACCTGACTCCGCAAGGAGGATGAATAATGTAAACAAGGATCTTGTCACACAGGACCTTATAGAATCAATTGTCTTTTGACAATAAAGGTCAAGAAATGCTAGTAGCTAAGGCCCCAGAAAGTCTCAAAGAATAAGAAAATCAGATACTTCTGACGATTATAAAGTCTATATTAGTGAAATTCAAATGGAGGGTAATCCCACCTAATTTGAAGAAGCCATGAGAGGCGTTCACTCGTCCAAGTGGCAAGAAGTAAAGAAAGATGAAATGAAATCGATAATACCAATAATACTTTGGGATCTAGAATAAATTCCTAAGGAGCCAAAACAGTAGGCCGTAATGGGTCTACAAGACAAAATGTGACTCCAAAGGAAATATGTAAAGATGTGGAGCGCAACTTGAATCAAAAGTTTTGCGTGAAGCGAATGAATAGATTACAATGAGTGCTAGTGGCACATTATGATCTGAGTTACATCAGATGAAAGTAAAGATAGCATTTCCCAATGGGATTTGTATGAAAATAATTACGTGGCATAACCCAGAGGTTTTGTCATGAAAAGAAAGGACGTAAGGGATGCCACCTGTAGAAATCTCTTATGGACTAGAGCAAATCTCTAGACAGTGGCATTTAAAGTTGAAGAGTCAATTAGAAATTTTGGGTTAAAGATAATGAGAGGACAATTGCGTATGTACAAAGTTATAGAAGGGGAAATTCATTTCCTAATCTTGTGTGGTTGACACCTTAATGGTTAATGGTGATGTCAATCTACTGCATGAGAAGAAGTTCTTGTCCTCAAGCTTCAATGAGAAAATTCTCGGTGAAATGTATCTCGTTAAAAGAATTGAAATTCACCGAGATAGAAGAAAAGGGGTATTATGACTATCGCATAGGCATGCTAAGAAAAGTTTCTAAAGAAACAAAGTACCTATGCGGGTAAACCTACGCCTGTTCTCATGGTCAGGGTAATAGTTTTGAGAACTTTAATGTTCCAAAAGCAATGTAAGATTGTTATAGATGGACGTCCTATATGCTTCAACTGTTGAAAGCTTAATGAGTACAAAGATAAGACCTTGCCCTGACACAGTTTACGTATCCGGGTTGTTTTGGCAAAAGTCCAGTCCAGATATAGATAACTGGAATGGAATTAAAAATGTCGGCCTCATGCTAAAAGGAAAGAACAAGTACTCCCAAGTAGTTGTGGGTACAAATGTTATATTTTGGCGAGATGTTTAGTGAAACCCACATAGTAGCTAACACTCGCAGTTGGAGTTTTATTGTGGAAAAGCTCCAAAAGGAAACAGTTCTAGTATCATCAGTGATGGAAAGTTATAATATAGCATGATATGAGGCTGAGGGACAGGCGAAATGGTTAAGTAACTTGTACCCGGAATTGATAATGGTTGTCAACAACAATGACCATTTAAGTAGTTTGCTCCTATAACAACGAGTCAAGTGTGCTGCCAAACACATTGACATTAAAGTTATACGTTGTTAAGGAAAAAGTCCGGAATCATACCAAAGGGTATTAAACATGTGAGTGACAAGAAAGTGCTTGCGGATCCGCTTACCAAGGCTTACCACCCAGTGTGTTAAGAGAACACACAGTCGACATGGATTTATGGTATAGCCTATGATTTCCGGACAATAAAGGGCCCAAAAGTTGAAGAATCTGTTTCAGATCAGAGATGTGTATTGTAGCTGTTAAATCTATCGACGACTGATTGTGACGATGATGCATGCTCTATACACTGATTTGTGATGGAACAAATAAAAGTGAAAGCAATTAAAGTCAAAGTTTAAAGTTAAAAGTATAAGATGAGATCAAGGGGGAGAATGTTGGAATTGATCTCCACCAGTTGGCCCAACGGCCAACTGGGCCCTTGACTTGCGCCCTGATCGGGGGTGCCCAGCCCATAGATGGCTGGTGGGCCCCTATCGCGCAGCGCTATAAAGATAAGGTGGGGGCCAGTGGCACAAGTGACGAGGTTCGCCGCAGCTCATAGTGACCCCACCTAACCCTAATCCGATCCAGAGATAGCGCTGAAGGCGATGGGAAGCTCCACCGGTGCCTCTGCACTGCGTACGACTTCGACACCGACATGGTTACCGCGAGCCTCTTTGCCAACAATCGATGGTCAGCCAAACCCGTGCCTCACTCTCTTATCTATTCTTCTAGATCTCATAAATGTATTAGGTTCATCTACATGTCTTTCGAATACAAGAAGTTGTACCCACTGATCTATGCACCTAGTGATCCTAAAGATTTTCTACACAGGTACCTCGCATTGAGAAACCGGCTGCTGGCCTGTGTTGTTTATTGTGTGGTAACAAAGCAACGGCCGTCAGCGCGCGACCATCGATCTGGCGTGTAGCGCAAGCACGATCGGTGCAAATCCAAGTGTCAACAGACAGGAGGAAGGCAGAAAATCGATAACAGTGATTCGCCAGGGACAAGTGGTTGCCTAGCGGTTTGAAATAAAAATCAATTCTTTTCATGGAAGTGCCAGCGCTAGTTCTGACCTGAGAATCCCTGGCATAGACCCGCATGGCACATCATGAAATTGGTATGGTTGTTGTCTTGTTGATTTTAAAATACGGCATATTTTCTCATTATAAACAGTGGCGCTGATGGAATATATACGGCAAACATAGGAGTATATGTTGTTTTCCCGATAGATGAGGTTCACGTATTGCTTGTTGCTGCTGTCACCAGCTCAGAAATGCCACGGCGTCATGCTCTCGATGTTTCAACACTTCAACAGGCGACGCAGGCAGGAAGAGTGCGAGGACGCTGACGAGCATCCAGTCACGGTCTAAACTCTAACGCTACTAGAAGTCTAGAACAAATCGAGGGGAGGGAGGGTCAAGGGCGTGAGGGAACAAGTGTTTCTAGAGCTTCTACGATTGCAATGGCGTTTTTCCAGGGACGCTTTCAGTGCCGTTTATTCAACTAGGACGACGACATGCCTAACAGAATTTCATGTCATTTCAGTCTGCCATTTACGACCGATGCCACGCTCTCAATCGAAGCATCGCACGCACCGAGATTTTACAGTAACCCCGCTTGCTACCCGCACCGAATTTACAGTAACTACGATGGGAATGGGATACCCTAGCTGCTGCAGCTGATATTGCTCTCCTCACTGGCGCTGCCGCTGCCGCTGCTCCTGCTGCCGTCCACGTTGCAGCTGTCACTCTGATTGTTCTCTTCGGCCGCGCGCCACGCGGACGCCGAGAAGAGCGGCCGCCCGTGCCAGCCCAGTGTCAGGCACCCCTCGGCCTCCTCCACGCAGTGCCCTTCCCCGGAGAAGAGCCCCACCAGCATCCTCGCCTGCCGCAGCGCGTTGGCCCCGAGCGGCACGGCGGCCAGCCCCGCCCGACCCAGCCTGTCCCGCCACCGCCACAGCGGCTCGTGCCGTTCCCTGCGGTCCGCGCCCTCGCCGCACACGATGTCGCAGATCTCGCGCTCCAGGTACGCCTCCGCCGCCGCGTCGCCCGCGCCGCCGCTGGCGGCGTCCAGGGAGTCGAACACCGCCGAGTAGTAGAAGAGCGCCTCCGTGAACCGGTCCAGGAAACCCGGCTTGTTGTGGTCCGCCTCCTGCTCCACGACCGTGAACACCCTGGGGCGCACGGAGGCGACGCAGTCGAGGACGGCGTCGATGGGCGCGCGCCGTGCGTCGTCGGTCGAAGGGTCGTCGGCGAGGAGGCGGTGGAGCTGGAGCACGGAGTTGACGGCGACGGCCTCGCCCTGCGACACCTGCAGCATCCAGGGGCGCACCTCGTCGAGGCGGTTGGCGGCCACGCCGCGGAAGGAGAAGTGGACGCGCACGGAGCGCGCGAGGTCGGCGAGGCGGACCCCGACGTCGCGGAGGTCGTCGCGGCCGGGCGGGGAGGGCGGGCCAATGCCGGTGAGGCGGAGCGACGGCGGCCCGCCGGGGCGGAGTGCCAGGGCCTGGATCAGCGCGGGCCACTGGAGGCCCTGCATCAGGCTGAAGTCGATGATGTGGACGTGCCTGCAGCCCTGGACGGCCTCCAGGATGGCCTGGTTCGCCGTGAAGTGCGCGAACTTGAGGTACGGCCCGGCCTCGTAGAAGCGGTGGTACAGGAAGGCGTGGTCGTCGGCGGCGGGCGGGGCCGGAGCCGGAGGCGAAGGCGTGGGAGGAGGGAAGAGCCGGCGGGACAGCGCGGCGGTGAAGTGGACGGCGACGCGGCCGATGCCGGAGGTGGGCGAGACGGCGGCGAGCGCGGCGTGCGCGTCGGCCAGGTGCGCCGACGCGCCGGCGTGGTCGCCCGTCTCGACGGCGCCCGCGCAGCTCATGAGGAGGTGCACCAGGCGGATGCCCGCGGCCTCCTCCTCCTCCCGCCGCATCGCCGCCAGCGCCGCCGCGAGATCGGGCAGCGCCTCCATGTGCTGCATCGCGTTCATGTCCGCCGCGTAGTACGCAGCAGCGACCCCGGCGGCGTCGGGCACCGCGGTGGGCAGCGGAGGCAAGGTGACGCCGTAGAGCCCAGCATCCGCGGGCTCCTCCGGCCACTGGAAGGGGAACGACGCGCCGCCCATGGCCATGGGTCGGTGAGAGGGTGTAGCTCGGTGGCGTGCTCTGCTCTGTGAGGCGGTCAGCAGAGTGACGGCTTCGCGCTTGGCGGGCAGTACTAGTGAGGTGATGAGGGGCTGACGATGACGACCGGGGGTGGGTGCGGGGCGAGGAGGGTTAAGGGGAGGGGAGGGAGGTGCGGTGACGTCGGAAATGCCGGGGGAGGTCGGTTACACGTGGAGAGGCGGGCAGGAGCACGGGGCGGACGGGGACACGTAGGCCTCGGGAAGGATTCAGAGGCGGGCGAGCGGTCCGAGGCGCCGTGGGGGCGGGGCCTGCCTGCCTGCTCCTTCTGTCAATTCCTGTTTCCTCATCTTGTCTGTGGGGATCTCGCTCGTCCGTCTGGGACTACGGAGCCACGGAGGAGTGTGCAACCCTGCAACTGCACACGGATTTTACTCGTATAAATACTCCAAACTGATGACGAGAGACAGTACGTAGAGATACCAGGGGCACCCCGTGGGAAGTTTCCTCACTGTTGACGCTCTACAAGCTTACCTTCTCAAAGTAGCAAGGGGGAAAACGAGTGTCCTCAGCACAATGACGTGGCAGGTTATTGTTCGTAGATTTTTTTTTGAACCTCGAGTCTCAGGGTGGGCGTTCGGGTTATCCGCTTAATTCGGAAGGGGTAATTCGGGTAATGAAAATTATTACCCGATAACAGCCTCGAAAAAATAATGCTTGCAAATTCGGGTACCCACAATATCGGGTTCGGATTCGGGTATTACTCGTTTTACCTGAAATATTACAAAATCACAGCAAACACTCAAACAACACAGAATTTTGCATAGAACTAAGAACTGGACAGAATAATTGATAAACTGAGCTGATAAGTTCAAGTTTTCAATCACAGCTCGTAGCTCATCACAAACATTGTCACATCTCAGACCTGACATACATGATACTTACTTAATACTTGCTAGTCTTGTACAAATGCAACATTCAGATGCAAGTGCAAACCACGACACATTGACTACTGACAAGATCCCAGAGCACAATTCAAAAGTTCAAGCCTTCAAGGCGAGGAGATTAGGAGTCAATTCGTTCGTTCTCCATTGAATGTTGAATTAATTGGCTACATGGAAACTTGCTACTAGCCTGTTGGACTGGACTCCAGACTCCAAGTCTCGAGTGCAGCCGTGCAGGCACCCAAGCGACACTGGTACGGATAGTTCGGGTACCGGGTGCTGCTACCCGAATTACCCAAAATAAATTCGGGTAATAACATTCACTATCCGAACTAGACTTCGGGTACTGTGGGTTTGGGTTTTTTAGGTTTAGGTGCAGGTTTTTTGGGTTCGGATATCAGGTAGCGGGTAATATACCCAGACTTACTCGAGTCACAGTATTTACTACTCATGGAGCTGGAGTCCTGGTTTTCCAAACGGCAAAACATACGGAACATGCATGCATGGTTGTTTACATGCACATCAATGCCTTGTTTTTTTATATATATATCTGACATTAGAGAACACAGGTTTCATCAGATATATTGATGCTTGGCTCGTTGCAAAAATAGTTACTATAAATGTGATGCTTTCGTATATAATAAAGTCACATGTTCAAGTATATAGGGTCACTATTGTAGCGGGCAGTTTGTTCTCTAAATTGTCTATCTAAATAGATTTGGTCATGGCAAAATTATGTTGGTGGATTGCCCAAGTAACCGAGTGGATCCATTGAAATGTTGGTAACTACTAGTAGTAGTATCCATGATAAGCAAAGAAATTATAGGCAACTATATCTTTCGCATGGCAAATTAATATTGGCAAAAAAAAATTAATGATGGTCAAATCTTCATTTTCCTTAGGTCCAGAGGATATAATCTTATTGCCCTGCTTCACCATTGTTGTACCTCGAAGCTCTAGCACAAAGGTACAGACATCTCAAATCAGTGCCAAATTAGATTCTTGAAATCGGCCTCCACTTCTTGAATCCAACTCCTACTCACTAAAGTCATGGATTTCTATGTTCATGGCCACGAAAAAGCCTTGCCACTGCTTGTGGTTTTGAACCTGGAGGCACGAGTTGAGGAAAGGGATGCAATTACAGTCGGAGAGAGGTGGGATTAGATTTGAATATCCTGACATCTAATTACATTAGAGCATCTCCACCAGTTCCCCAATAAAACTTCCCCAATAACTTAGTATTGGGGTAGCCCAATATTTACTTTTTGGGTTATTGGGGGAGATGCTTTTGCAGTTCCCCAATATCTCATCCCCAATATGTGATTTTGGCCCATATTGCAAATTCTGGACCATGTTGGAGCAAATTGACCCATGGATATTTTTCACGTCAAAATAAGTTGTTGATGTCTTGTTTGTCGCATACTTAAGACCAAAGATCGAAAATGCAATAACAGTTTGTTCAACAATAAGAAAATAAAATTAAACATACTCACATAAGGATATATCATAAACAAGATATAAAGAGAGATGGTATGGCATTGTTTCCAAGTGCAGAATCATCAATGAGTGTGTTTGCGCCAAAAGAACAGAGGATTGGGGGAGGTTGCAAGTGCCCCTTTATTCGAGGGGAGATGGGTGTTTTTTTGGTGGCCACCAAAAATTGGGGGAGGTATTGGGGTACTGTTGGAGGATGAAAATTGATCTATCTCTCCTAATAATTCTGTTTTATGGGGATGAGGGGTTGTATTGGGGATTCGTTGGAGATGCTCTAACAGAAAATAGCCCGACTCAAAACAAACACTTTTCTTACCTCTTACCTCTCCGCAATGCATTTACGTTACGTAACGTGAACCAAACGCTATCTTAACTCAAGTGTGTCTGTAACTCTGGGACAATGAAAGGCATAAACGTTGTGAAGTGTGTATTGGTTGATAGTTGGTTAGATGAAGTCATGAAGGCAAATATCGTTATGATATGCTAAACATTTACGCTTCTGTTGTGCTAATCAATCACACAAGAAATTCGACTAGACACATGGGACATCAAAGACTTTGTTTCACATCGAGCATAGACCAACTTTGTTTGATTGGTGGATGTTTTTTACACTTCCCCGCAACCTACTCGATTTAACTCCATCGTTGTTGTGGTGAGTGGTGACGAACATTTTATTTTCAACATATTATCTAATTAATTCAATTTTTGTCATGGAAAAGTTATGCCAATTGAGTCATTTTGATTCTATATGTGTTTAGACAATTGATTGACTCAACTGTTAGCGAATAAAGGGTAGGCAATTATTTACAAATCAACAACTGCTTCGACCGTTCACCATCCTGCAATATAGTTTATAGACATTCAAAAAAATGCACCCAAATAGAATGTAGTACTCTTTTTTAGGGGTGTGGGGGATATAGAAGGACAAATCAATACTGTAATTACCATTTATCAAGCAATATCCTTTACTCGCACATTCAAGCGGATGACAACATATGTACATGTGAAAATTAGATTGATTAGAAAATGAAACGAGGATACATGCATCCTTTATAACTTTTCTCTTGACCCATCTTAAAATATCTTGTGAGTATATACTATATCATAGAACAAAAGGAATGTGTTATATTGAGAAAAAGCAATTTAATAAGAAAGAAAACAAATAGAAACGTTGGACAGAAATTATCATTAAATGAGATAGGAATATGCTCCATGGGAGCCCTAGATTATTGTAGATACACAAGCATGAGTGTGTACTTCTATATTGCTCAATCGGTCTCTTGTTTAGCAGCTCTAGTTCCATCCTTCCTTATCTTGAAAGTTAGTGTCAAGTTAGTGTCGACCCTGCCCCGTGTTTCTCCATCCACGCACTGCCAATTTGCCATGAACCATGGTTGTCAAGCAAGCTCTAAGTCCACACTACCCACCAATAGAGTCCCTGGAGGAGAAAGCATTGATGTGCTCTTCTTTGACGTTGGCGGTTATCTGTACAAAAAGCAGTAAGATCGGTATGGTCAAATTGCTTCAGAGAAAGCTCAACGTGTCAATGGAACATTCGTGACGACTAGATTATCACAAGTGAACCTTTTTTGGATGATGATCAAGAAAAAAGGTAATTAAATATTAAAGTTTGTGAGGTATTTGGAAGTTATATATTGTTCTCACACAAAACAACAATATATACGTATCTTAATATTCACATAACGTTCATTTTCTCCATAATAAGGATTACCGTTTTTTTTCTTTTGTTTTTCTTTTTTGGCTGAGAGATGCAGTCTCACAAGTATCCACAATATGATAAAAAGATGACACTAAGCAATAAATGCTGCAGCAGAATTGACCATAGCCATTGTGGCAATGCACCTCAAGCAAAGATTTTAAAAAATCCACCCTAAGCTTAAGGTGCACCTTAGGATAATAAAGAAGAGTAAAATTCACTAGCGGTCCGTAAACTTTATGATGGTGTCATTTGGGTCCCTAACTCTCGAATCTTGATTTATAGGTCCCTGAACTTGTACCACAATGTCATCTGGGTCCCCGCTCAATTGTGATTTTTGAGTCCCTGAACTTGTATAGCGATGTCATCTAGGTCTCTGAAATTGCACGTCAATACAAAATTAGCATTGCCGCATTAGTGCCATATGTGTGTGGTTGTGCAAGTTCGGGGCCTAGACGAAATTGCCATATAAATTTCAGGACTTAAATATCAAAACTTGAGAGTTGGGAACCCAAATGACATTGTCATATAAGTTTAGGAACTCACAAATCTAGACACGAGAGTTAGGAATCCAGATGACATCCTTGTGTAAGTTTAGGGACCGATGGTGTGTTTTACTCGCAAATAGAGAGCGAGCGAGAGAGAGCGAGAGAGAGAGGAGAGAGCACACACAAAAGTTGTGGATGCAGGAGGGAACCAGCAAGAGTGGTTTTGGCTGCTAATTTTTTCTTTGCAAATGTGAGATCTGCGCAAAGCTAAAATGCACCAGAACCATTGTGCTCTACGCAATAACTATATGTTCTGTTTAATTTAACTGGGTGCTATCTTAAGGTGTGTATGACCAGTTCACGCTGCGCATGCCCTAATCGTCATCATACTTATAATGTCAAGAAGAGATCAAATACAAGAATCCACAAGTAAACTTATATCTAACGAGTGGAATACTAGAGACCAGTAATAATACTTAATACAAATACACATGGGGTCTTCATCACTAGAAAAATACATACGGGTCTTTTCCGTAATTCCTCCACTGAGCAGAAATTCGGTCATGCGGGTCCATGAGCACAGGAGGACGTTCAGGTCGTTAGCCACTTAGCCTCGGACGCTTGCAGCCTGGTGGTCGAAAAGGGAAGGAGGGCTGGACGGCTGGACCCATGGATCAGGTGGTCCGGACGCGTCGTTGCACGGGGGTAGTACCCTGTAACAAGAATTTGCTGATAGGGGCGCACGCACCCGTACTTACCCGGTTACCCCCCTCCCCCTGCACCATCATCCCAATAAGGCTCACTCCTACTCCTACCTTTGCAGCAGCACTGCCGAAAGCACAAGCTCACCTAATCAAACTCATGCAGGCTTGTCATTTTGGCGCACACATAGACATGCCGTACCCGGGAGCACATGGCACCAACCCAATAATTTCAGCAACCGTGTCCGTCTCCACATCTGAAATTCCCAGTCACGGAAACAGAGAGCTCTCCCTTTCTATCGAGCGAGGGCGCCCTCCCAAAATGTGAAAAGTTCGTTCCCTTGCTCTCCGTTTTCTCCTCTCCTCTGGAAAATCAGAAAATGATGCTGCGCGGAAGTAAGAGCCGGTTGCAGGCTGGAAGATGCTCCCGTCAGCGTCGAGCAGCGATGGTCCCGGAAACCTTTTTTTGCGTGCTGCTGCTGCACGGCACGGCCGGAACGGTCCTTGCTGCTGTTGCTTCAGCCAGTCGGTTGCGGCTTTCTATCTTGGACAGCGCCGGCCGTGAAGATTTCCATTATTCGAGAGTGGAGCGTATAGCAAGGGCACTAGGGCAGGCCGAGTTAGATGCGCTAACTCTGAGCCGGTTCACCCGGCTTATAATTTTTTTGGCTTGTTTTTTCAGCCGAAATAGTATTTTTCTTTCACAACAAATCAGTCAATAATGTTTTTCAGCCGGCTTATCAGTCCAGCTGAACGGGCCTCTATCGACTTGCTGTAAAATCGTGCGGGCGCTTCTAACTTTGTCCGTGACTCCGTGAAGGGTCGCCATCGGTTTTGACAAAACGCAGAGCTGCTGACTCTGACGAATTCGAAAGGTAGAAACAAGAAAATCACCTCCCATACGAAGGGAAAGCTACCTCTTTTTTCAAACGTAAGAAATAGAAAGCACTGCCGGAAAACGAAAGGCTTCCATCACAATCCAAACACACGGTTGCATTTGGGTATGCGGGAGTATATGTGGGATTGGAAGTATTCCTTGTGGGTTCAAAAAATTTGTACTAGCAAATGTTGTGCAAAACTAGTGGCCCTTGTCTTAAGGTGGTTCAATATTTTAACACCGCATTTCTCATTTCTGTCCTGTGTCAATCAGCAGTTATAACACTAACCGCATATCCGTGTAGAACACTAGCCACAGTGCAACAAGAAACTGAGTGATGGTTGGAACGGATCAAGCAAGTGGATGTGGATGATAATCAGATATTCAGACAGCGGCAACACCGATGCGGGCTCAACGTCGTAAACCAGACGCTCCTGTTGGGCTGCGTGCTGTCCGTGTCCCACTGCTGCTGCTAGTCGTACCACGGCATTACCAGAAAAAACCACCTCTGCGGCCTCGCCAGCGCCGGCTGGCCGCAGGCGGCAGGCACCAGTCGCGAGCGGCGAGTGAAACATGACCAGACCAAGCAGCATCGGCGCTGTGGTGCTAATCCTGAATAAACTCCGTACGAGTAGTAGCAGTAACCAGTAAGCATCACTCAACCTGTCGTTCCTGTGCTAAAAGCGCGTGTCCTATCAGAGTGTGAGATCAATTAGGTGCGGAGTAGCGTCACGGCGCACGACGAGTAGCGTCACGGCGCACGGCGCCGTTGGTCATTGCTGTGCTAGTCATCTATCCGTCCATGCTTTACGATAGGAACAGTTTTAGCTTGGCAAGGCTTTTTGCCAAGAGACGTGACCTTCAGTCGTCACAACAACGGTACCTAGGCCCCGTGGGTTATTCAGGCCTTCTTTGCGACGAACAAAAAGTGACGAAACTGGTCGGATTTCATTGTTTTCTTAATTAACGTAAAGCTAGCACGAGACATGTTAAATTTGTATTATATAATATAGAAGAGTTAAAGGCCTAGACCTAGACACGAGATGAAAGAAAATAGCATAGAAGCTATACAACAGCGTCTACCTGATGAAAAAGTAGGCTAAGGGTCCATTCCGTTTAGCTTATATTGAAGCTAGGAACCATACCGAATTACCAATATTATATAAATTAGTGGACTATTCTGACCGGGAATCGTTCCTGGGAGTCGTTCTGAAGAACCGAACGAGCCTAAGGAAGCTAGCAACCAAAACTTATGTTCCTAGCATATGAATCCAACATTTTACTTCATCCTACATCTTTGCAGCTAGCTCAATCACCGAAGACTTTTTTCTAAAAAAAACTCGCGTGTTCCATTATTCCATAATTCCCTACAAAAGATTTCATTGTGTCTTTTCTCATCATATAAAATTTACATTTAGTGGTTGGAAGAAAAAAACTTCCTGTTCAGCCTCCCTAGGTCTTTTTTGACCTTGCAAGAAACTTATATGTGGTTCAATGTGGGTAGTTTAGGAATAAGTCTTTCCGGCGTCCCCTTGCGTGTTGTGGTAACTTTCACTCTAGTGTGGTTGTAGATCTTGTGAGGGCGCAGACTTTTGAATTTGAATTCCTACCAAATCTAAAGAGGCACCATTTAGGAGCTCTTCATGTTTTGGAATTGTAACTTCTAGCAGTGTCATTGTTGGGGGTTTGTCGTTGAATGTTATGATTTCTGATGAAGATGTTGAGAGGACATACTTGGTCAAGGTTTAAGGGGTACATGTCTCGCCTCCGCGTGTTGTGGTGTCATTTGGATGGAGGTTCCTCTTATTTACTACTCCATCCGCCTCTTTATATCTTGAAAGCATCTAGGCTCCAAGGTTTGGTTTCGGCAATTGATGACAACGCTTTATTATCATGACTAACGTGTGTTTTGCAGAAACGTTGGTAAGTTAGGTCATGGAGGTTATAACTGCTTTGGGCACCATGGTATTCGTGTCCTTTGATGGAAATCGTTTCGGTTTTCAAAAGAGTGACGTCAAGATTAAGGACGGTTAGTTCCGGATGTCGAGGTGTTGAGACACATTCGGAATAGTCGTTAGGATCTTCGTTTTTCTCTTTTGGCCGTACTATAAAGGGGGGCATGAACGGGTAGCTTGACCTAGGCGAGTCCTATGTTTAGGTGTGGTGCACACTTGTTAAACTTGGCGCTAGGCAACCCTAGAATAGCTCAAAGTTCAGTTGGAAGCAACTTGGTTGAAGTTGCGACGCGTTTTCGGAAAGTTTCGGGCTGTTTCCACTGACCGGACGCGGTCTTCGGCATGACCGGACGCGTCCGGTCAGTACGTTACCGCGGCTAGGGTTTCGGCCCTGACCACCGGACGCGGTCCTCGCGAGGACCGGACGCGGTGGTCAGTGGCTGACACGTGTCACTTGAGGAAAACACCCGTCGGACGCGATCTGGGTGTGATCGGCGCGTCCGGTCACAGTCCAGTAAGGTCCAGAGAGGACCGGACGCGTCCGGTCATCACCGATCGGACGCGGCCTCGCGTCCGGTGCGAGTACAGTAAGTTCCTTTGCACGATCGGACGCGTCCGGTCACCCCTGACCGGCGCGTCCGGTCATTCAGTTGAAAATCGCGTTTTGACCGTTACGGGCGACCGGCGCGTCCGGTCAGCCCGTGTCAGAACATAACGGTTCGTTTTCTTTGAGGGGTGTATAAATACATCCCCTCCACCTCTTTTAGAGATCTCTTGCTCATTCAAACATATGAGAAAACCCTTTAGAGTGCAAGGGAGTGCAAGAGCTCTAGTGAGGATAGAGATTTGAGAATCAAAGTTTGAGATTTCCTCACTAGTGATTAGAGAGTAGCAAGTGTGCATCCATCTCCTCATTTGGGTTCGTTGTGGTCAAGTGAGAGTTCTAGCTTGTTACTCTTGGTGATCGCCATCACCTAGACGGCTTGGTGGTGATTGGGAGTTTGGTGATCATCCGGCGGAGCTTGTGGATGACCCAACTCATGTTGTGAGCGGTTTTGGGTGATTCACCGCGACGGAGTGTCGAAGAATCAACCCGTAGAGAGCACTTGATCCTTGCGCGGATCAAGGGGGAGCGACACCCTTGCGCGGGTGCTCCAACGAGGACTAGTGGGGAGTGGCGACTCTCCGATACCTCGGAAAAACATCGCCGTGTTCCTTGCCCTTTACATTCAAGCATTTACATTCTCGTATTTACTTTCATTGCTTGATTTACTTTCCTAGAATTGCCATGCTAGACTAGGATTGGAAACTAGGGTGCAAAACTTTTATCGGTAGACTCTCTAGGAACACTAGTAGGCACTAGGGGTGAATTCCAGCTTGTAGGATTTAATTCTTGCAATTAATTTTTAGAAAAGCCCAATTCACCCCCCTCTTGGGCATCTTGATCCTTTCAATTGGTATCGGAGCCGTGTTGCTCCTAATTTAGGCTTTACCGCCTAGAGCAAGATGTCTAACGGGGAAGGACCACCTCCCACCTTTGAGGGGGATGATTTTTCATATTGGAAAATCCGCATGGAGGCGTATCTCGAAGCCATAGATGTCGGGTGCCTTAGAGCCGCAACCCAAGGGCTTCCCGCTATCAAGGATCCCGCAAACCCCATTGGTGACGAGGAGAAGTACGACCGGTGGAATGCAAAGGCCAAAAATGCACTCTACCGGGGGTTAGGCAAAGATATCTTCAATCGTGTGCGTAATGCAAAGAACGCTCATGATTTGTGGGAAAATCTTTGTGCTCTCCATGAGGGAACTAAGAGTGAGCGTGAGGAACGCTATCATATTGCTTTAAAGAAAATTAATTCTTTTGAGATGCTTCCCAAAGAAAGTGCTAATGACATGTACACTCGCTTGAACGTTCTTGTAGAGGACCTCAATGCTCTTGGGCTCACTCAAATGAGCCAATCGGATGTTGCAAGGAGGATCTTGAGTGTTCTTCCCGTTGAGAAGTATGGTCACATTGTCACCGTGCTTCATCAAAGTGATCTCTCCATCGCAACACCGACACAAGTATTGGGGAAGATCAATGCTCATGAGATGTACATGCACATCACTCCGGAAGAGGGCTCATCATCTTCCAAGAAGAAAGACTTGGCCTTCAAAGCTAGCCATGACAAGAAGAAGAAGAAGGGCCAAGCCATGATTGTGCAAGAAAGCTCAAGTGAAAGTGATGTCGATGATGAATCACTTGCACTCATGGTGAGAAAGACCACCAAGATGCTAAAGAAGCTCAACAAGAGTGGCATCAAGTTCGATGGCAAGAAAAAGAAATTTTTCACAAGTAGCAAGAGAAAGCCCATCTCGGAGATGGATTGCTACAATTGTGGTGAACTTGGCCACCTAGCTCATCAATGCCCTAGACCACCAAAAGACAAGTTTAAGAACAAGAACAAGGGCAAGAAAAATGATTCAAGTGATGAAGAAGATGAGAAGAAGAAGAACAAGCCATACAAGAAGAAGGATGACAAGAAGAAGGAGTTCTATAAGAAGAAGAAGGGAGGAAAGGCATACATTGTTGGTGATTGGCTCACCGACATTGAATCATCTTGTGATTCCTCCGAAGATGAGAGCAATGATGAGAAAGAGAAGGTTGCCGCTTTTGTGATGGGGCCATCATCTTCACCGACATCTTCACCACCACCTTCACCGCCTTCTTCACCATCATCGTCCACTACTCACCTATGCCTTATGGCCAAGGGTGAACGAAAGGTACAAAACCATGATAGTGATGATGATGATGATGATAGTGATAGTGATGATGAATATGACGCACCTTCTTATGATGAACTTATAAAATTGCTAAATAAATACACTAAAATCATAAGAAGGACAAGAAATGAAAATGATGAGCTTCAAAATGAAAATGAATCACTCTCATCAAAGCTTGAAAATGCTCAAAAGACTAGTGGTGAGCTTAGAGATCAAAATGAAGTTATGTCTTCCACTCTCAAGGAGCTCAAAACCTCAAACAAAGAGCTTAAAGATCAACATGATAAACTTGAGAAGAAGCATGATGAGCTCATCACTAGACATAACTCCTTGAAAGACAAATACACCACATTAAAAATTGACTATGATAGTCTTGTGGTTGCTAATGAACTTGCTCTTGAGACACATGATGCTACTAACAATGTTGTTAAGTGTGATATAGCTACATCATGTGATGATTTGATCATTGAAAGCATTGAGCAAGGTTCTAGTAGCAAAGGCAAGAGTGTGGTTGAGTCAAACAACTATGATGATTATGCCAAGATCAAGTGTGAGAATGAGAAGCTTGCAAATGAGAACAAGAAGCTTAAAGGTTTGATGGCTCTTGAGAAGCAAACAACAAATGAGTCACTCATTGAAGAGAACAAGAAGCTCAAGCAAGAAAAAGAGCATCTTAAGACCGGTCTAAGCAAGTTCACAAGAGGCCAATATTTGCAAAGTGAGCTCCTCATGAACACCGTAATGAAGATGGATAGAAGTGGTATTGGGTACTTGGCAAATCAAGAGAAGAAGGCAAAAGCTCAACAACAAAGCAAGTCAAAGCCCAAGCCAAAGAGATGTGTTGAGTGTGGTCAAGAAGGTCACTTTGCTCATGAATGCAAAACTCCACCACCACAACCCTTGCCCAAGCATGCTAGACCCTTTACCTTCAATGCTCATTACATGCTAAGAAAAGATTCAAATGGAAAGATGAAAGTCATGTTCTTGGGTCCCCCAAACAAGAATAGGCCAAAGAAAATATGGGTTGCCAAGTCACTAGTTGAGAAAGTCAAGGGCCCCTCTCAAGTTTGGGTCCCTAAACAAAAAGCTTGATCTCTTGTGTGTAGGTGAACTACAAGACCGGTGGATCTCATTGGGTTATTGATAGTGGTTGCACTCAACATATGACCGGTGATCCTCGTATGTTCACCTCCATTGAAGAGAATGGGATATGTCAAGAGAAGATCACATTTGGGGATAATTCAAAGAGCAAAGTCAAGGGTATAGGCAAGATTGCAATATCAAATGATCACTCACTCTCAAATGTGCTCTATGTTGCTTCATTGAGTTTCAACTTATTATCCGTCGGGCAACTTTGTGACCTTGGCTTCCAATGCTTGTTCACACCAAATGAAGTGGAAGTTTCAAAGATAGATGACAAGCAAGTGATATTCAAGGGCTTTAGATACAATAATCTTTATCTTGTTGACTTCACCTCCGAAGATGCAAATTTGATGACATGTTTGTTCACCAAGACCTCACTTGGTTGGCTTTGGCATAGGAGGCTTGCACATGTTGGAATGAGCACTCTCAACAAGCTATTGAAGAAAGAACTAGTAAGAGGATTGAAGGATGTGAAGTTTGAAAAGGACAAACCTTGTAGTGCATGTCAAGCGGGCAAACAAGTTGTAAACACTCATCCAACCAAAGCTTTCATGTCAACCTCAAGAGTGCTAGAACTTCTACATATGGATTTGTTTGGGCCTACAACATACAAGAGCTTGGGTGGTGATCTCTATTGTCTTGTGATAGTGGATGACTACTCAAGGTATACATGGACTTTCTTCCTTCATGACAAATCCGAAGTGGCAAGTTGCTTCAAGAAGTTTGCAAAGAGAGCTCAAAATGAATTTGAAGTCAAGATAAAGAAAATTAGAAGTGACAATGGCAAAGAATTTGACAACACCAACATTGAAGCTTATTGTGATGAAATTGGAATCAAGCATGAGGTCTCTTCAACCTACACTCCTCAACAAAATGGTGTAGTTGAGAGAAAGAACCGGACTTTGATCACCCTTGCAAGAACAATGCTAGATGAGTACAACACTCCGAAAAAGTTTTGGGCCGAGGCAATCAACACCGCATGTTATGCTTCAAATCGCCTCTTCCTCCAAAAGTTTCTTGGCAAGACCCCCTATGAGATGCTTAATGGGAAGAAGCCGGACGTCTCATTCTTCCGGGTGTTTGGTTGCAAATGCTACATCTACAAGAAGCGTCAACACCTAGGGAAGTTTCAAAGACGTTGTGATATTGGTTTTCTTGTTGGTTACTCATCAAAGTCCAAAGCATATAGAGTATTTAACCATACCACCGGTTTGGTTGAAGAAACATATGATGTGGAATTTGATGAATCTAACGGCTCCCAAGGAGCAATTGAGAATTGTGATGATGTAGGTGATGAACCCTTGAGGGAGGCCATGAAGAACATGCCTGTGGGAGACATCAAGCCAAAAGATGATGAAGACGATGTCCAAATCATTGATCCACCATCCTCATCACGTGTGCCTCAAGATGATGACAAGAATGAGAGAGTTGAAAATGAAGACACCTATATCTCTCATGAACAAGCCGAGGCACAAGCTCAAGATGTTGATGCTCCCTCTCCACCTCCTCAAGTGGTTGATAGAAGAAATTCACCTCTACTTCAAGCACATCCACAAGAACTCATCATAGGGAGTCCTACTAAGGGAGTGATGACTCGATCTCAAAAGCTTGCTTCTTTTGTTGAACATTACTCTTTTGTCTCTTGTGTTGAACCTAAAAATGTAGAAGCTCTTCAAGATCCGGATTGGGTGAATGCTATGCATGAAGAATTGAACAACTTCACCCGCAATCAAGTATGGACACTTGAAGAGCATCCTAAAGGTGCAAGAGTCATTGGAACCAAGTGGGTGTTCCGAAACAAGCAAGATGACCAAGGCATAGTAGTGAGGAACAAGGCAAGACTAGTTGCAAAGGGGTTCTCTCAAGTTGAAGGCCTTGATTTTGGAGAGACCTTTGCACCCGTTGCAAGACTTGAAGCCATTCGTATCCTCCTTGCATATGCATCACATTATGATATGAAACTATATCAAATGGATGTGAAAAGTGCATTCTTAAATGGCTTTATAAATGAACTAGTCTATGTCAATCAACCTCCCGGGTTTGAAGACTCTAGATATCCTAATCATGTTTATAGGTTGTCCAAGGCGCTATATGGGCTCAAGCAAGCCCCTAGAGCGTGGTATGAGCGCCTCTGAGACTTCCTCATTGAGAAGGGCTTCACCATTGGGAAGGTCGACACCACACTATTCACCAAGAAGCTTAATGGGGAGATCTTCATTTGTCAAGTGTATGTTGATGATATCATCTTCGGGTCAACAAATGAAGATTATTGCAAGGAATTTGGTGAATTGATGTCGAAGGAGTTCGAGATGTCAATGATTGGTGAGCTCACATTCTTCCTTGGTTTTCAAGTCAAGCAAATGAGAGAAGGGATTTTCATCTCTCAAGAAAAGTATACCAAGGATCTTCTCAAAAGATTCAAGATGGAAGAATGCAAACCAATCAAGACCCCAATGCCATCAAATGGACATCTCGACCTAGATGAGGGAGGTAAACCGGTTGATCAAACTCTCTACCGTTCTATGATTGGTAGCTTGTTGTACCTTACCGCATCTAGGCCTGATATCATGTTTAGTGTGCGCATGTGTGCTCGCTTTCAAGCGTGCCCTAAAGAACCTCACTTAAGTGCCGTAAAAAAAATCCTAAGATATCTTAAGCACACCCCAAGCATTGGTCTTTGGTATCCCAAAGGAGCTAGATTCCAACTAGTTGGCTATTCCGATTCGGATTATGCCGGTTGCAAAATTGATAGAAAGAGCACATCCGGAGGGTGCCATTTGCTTGGGAGATCCTTAGTATCTTGGTCATCTAAAAAGCAAAATAGTGTGGCTTTGTTCACCGCCGAGGCGGAATACATTGCCACGGGGGCTTGTTGTGAATAAATCCTATATATGAAACAAACCCTCCTAGACTATGGAATTGTTCTTGAAAAGGTGCCACTTTTATGTGACAATGAAAGTGCCGTTAAAATTGCTAACAATCCGGTACAACACTCTCGCACCAAGCACATTGATATCCGCCATCACTTTCTAAGAGATCACGTTGCTAAAAATGACATATCACTAGAAGGTGTACGAAGTGAAAATCAATTAGCGGATATCTTCACTAAACCTTTGGATGAGGCCACCTTTTGTAGGCTAAGAAGTGAATTAAATGTGCTTGATTCAAGTAACTTTAAAAGATGAGCGTGTGTTGTCCCTTGCATTGCATTGTATTATATGTCACGTTTATTTTATCGCAATGCACTTAGGGCTTGCTAACACGGTTACGATAACCCTCCTTTGGAGGAGCGAAGAAGTCTAACCGTGGATCAAACTTGACAAGCAACCTAGCTTTACTTACTTGTATTGCATTGCATATGCATGGTTGTTCGTTTGTCGTTTCTTTTCGGTTTAGCTTTGAGCAACCTCTGTGTTCGTCCATGAATAGAGAGAGCTTTTTGACGCTCCTAAAGGTCCAAAAACTCTATTGCATGGCCATACGTTGCTCCTCGGGTGTTTATTGCCTATTTTCCTAAAAATAATACTAGCCTAAGGCAAAATATTTTGAAAAATTTGAGGGTTTGAGTGAGGTCACCCATATCAGGTTCCAATTGGTGTTTATTTGTGTCTCTTTGGATTGGAACTTGATTGGGAGAAGTCGCGTCGGAGTTTGGAACGAAGAAGGGTGAAGAACAGCGACCGGACGCTGGACCGGACGCTGCACCGGACGCAGTGATGCTTCACCACCGCGTCCGGTCCCGTCGTCCACCAGCGCGTCCGATCATCCAGAAGACCAACTCCAGACCTAGTGACCGGACGCTGCACCGGACGCGCCTGTGTTGACCACCGCGTCCGGTCCCAGTTACCACCACCGCGTCCGGTCATCCGCGATGAATTCCCGAGCTCTCAGCGACCGGACTCTGACCGCGTCCGGTCAGTCCGCACCGGATGCGTCCGGTCACTCCAGGAGCTTACTGGAGTGTGACCGGACGCTGCACCACCGCGTCCGGTCATAACGACCACCGCGTCCGGTCATCGCGCGTCTAGCGGATCTGAGCCCCTCATAAAACCGTTCGTCCTCGATCTCTTTTTTTTATCCGAACGCAATCCGCCGCCGCGTGCCCTATTTGGCCGTCTCGCCGTCCTCCGCCGCGTCCTCGCCGTCCCGCTCGCCGCCGGCGACTCCCTTGCCGTGCTCCAGCAGCTCCACCTCGCCCCTTGCCGCGCGCGCGCTCGCCGCGCCCGTGCTGCCCGCTGCCGCACCGCACCCGCGCCCTTCGCCGCGCCGCCGCCTCTGCCACTTCCTCCTCACCGCCGGCAAGTTTCACCGCCGCCGTGGGCTTCACCGCAGCAGCCACCACTTCACCCCACGTGCAGCCTAGCCCCTCGTGCCCGAGCTCCTTTTCTTCTCCGTCTTCGGCCGAGCCATCTAGGGTTTAGCCCAAACCCTAACCTAGGGTTTGCCCTAATCCGTTCGCAAGGTAACGAAATCGATCGTTCTCGATTCAATTTCGTTTCGTGTCGTCGCTAGGGCTAACCTTGACCGTTATCATCCATTGATTATCTCGCTCGGTCCTTTCAGTGCTCGATCGTCGAATTCGAGGATTCTCGTGACCTAGGTCACCGCTTCTACTCACCGTCGTCTCGTTGATCCGAGGTAGTTTCGCGTCACGATTCACTTCGTATCTAATATGCTTGCTATCTCTAGGGTTTCGCACCTTTTAGTCATATATGTGCTTATAGTATATCTTTCTATTCCATCGGTGCAGCGAGTCAGTCGGTGTGTCAGGGTCAGATTTGTTCGCTGAATCCGAGGCCAAGCCTGCGGATACGGATTGAGGCCAAGCCTCTCGAGTGTCAGTTCATCATCTTACAGAGGTTCTCAGTCAGTTGATCAGCATGGTGCGTTGCAAGAACGCCGGTGGTGCTCCTGGTGACGGGGACAACAGTTCTCCCCGTCGTGATGAGATTGCGCGTGGTAAGCGCATCAAGATGATGGCCAGGAAGAAGAAGAAGACGCTTACAGAGGCAGAGGTTGCTCAGGGCGTGGCAGATGCTACAGAGCAGGCAGAGAGAGGTGGCAGACGCAGTGGCATACTGCGGCACTTGGGTCACCTTGAAGGTCGACAGCTCGGCACTGAGGCCACTGAGGGTACCGAGGATACTGGACCTACCAAGCAGATGTCAGTAGATCCACCCACAGAGCCGACAGAGGCTACAGAGGCTACACAGGCTACCGAGGCTCCACAGGCTACAGAGGATACAGAGGAGCAGCCAGCTCAGTCTCCACCACGTCGCCGCTCCACACGTGCTCGTACTCAGGTGACACCTAGGCCAGAGGGCCAGCGTCGTGGAGCACGTCCTCCTCCCAGAGCTAGAGGTTCACCCCGGTCGAGCACTTTGACCTGAGGGGTGCTTCAGCACGTCAGGTGCAAGGGTTGAGGTTCGTGGAGGTCAGCCGTTGGTTTCCACCTGTCAGAGATCACAGAGCTTCAGAGGGTTTCTACACCCCACTTCAGGAGGATTTCTACAGGGCCTTAGTTGACAGTGGTATTGCTTTCAGACCTCAGAGGGTATGTCGACTTGAGGCATTGGTTGATGTTGTGGGAGAGCAGCTCCGTCCGCACATGTCCTATATGCCTGGTTTGTCAGATCTTCTTGGACGGACAGCTGCATACTGCGGCACTTGGGTCAGGGAGTTCTATGCTTCACTTTGGATTGATCCCGCCCATGAGTTCATTCACTTTGCATTCAGAGGCCGCGATCACAGACTCTACAGCTCCAGAGCTCGAGAGATCCTCAGACTACCAGCTTCTGACACGAGGATCCATCAGTTGTGTTATGGACAGACTCCTCCTCCCAGACGCCCTCACGGCGGAGCAGTACCACCTACAGACCTAGTTCGACCCTGCTTTCGTGAGCCTTTTGGCGAAGGGTCCCGTCGTACGCCTGCCAGCCTGACACCACTTGCCAGGGTCTTGGATGCCATTCTCAGACGCACTCTACTTCCCAGACTTGGCTACAGAGAGGGTCTGACGAGGATGCAGCTTTGGGTTGTTCACCACCTCCTCTCACAGAGACAGTTTGACATCTGGGATCTTATCCTTAGTGAGATGGAGGACACCATTGCTGAGGGCTTCAAGGGTAATCGTCAGCTGCCCTATGCTCACTGGATCTGCTTTATCATTAGGTCTTCTATTCAGATGCCACCAGAGATCAGGGCGGAGATAGCAAACACTACTACTGTTTTCCCTGATTATGATATCCGTCAGCTTTGGGCCTCGGTTACTAGAGATCAGGCCCCAGTGCCAGGACAGCGTGAGCGCCCAGACGTTCCTGAGACAGCAGCTGAGCAGGATGCCAGAGTTGACGAGCTTGCTGAGGCAGAGCTTGCGGACCTTGAGACTCAGACTGCTGACATACCTGAGGATGTGACTTTAGACAGCACAGATGAGGACTACCAGCCCATCCCCAGGTACCGGTCTCCTCGGTCTCACGACCACGAGGCCGGTGGCTCTGGCTCAGCCTCCCGCTCAGACCCAGCCATGGTGGCTATTCTTGAGAGGTTGACCCAGGCTCAGGAGCAGCAGCAGCAGCAGATTCAGCGACACGCACAGGACACAGCTGCAGCACTTGCACAGATTCAGGCTCGTCAGGACGAGTTTTAGCGACAGCAGCTTGAGATCCAGAGGCAACAGGTTGAGATGCAGCGACAGAGTCAGCAGCAGTACATGGATCTCCTGCGCCACCTTATCACAGTCGGGGTTCCTCCGCCTGCTTCTGTCATGACTCAGGCTTTGCATTCCAGTGGTCCGTCGAGTCAGAGACAACCGAGCTTCTAGTTTACATCTCCACAGCAGCAGGTTCCCCAGTCTTTTCAGTCCTCGAGCTTCACTCCTATTCATACGGGGTTTACACCGTCAGACCAGCCTCGCCCGCACCTCCTGACAGGCACACCTATTGGTGATTTCAGTGCCACCTACAGCGAGTTGACTGGTCAGCCGACACCCTCGCACACCACTACGTTTCACACTTCGTCAGGGCTGTCAGCTCCCGAGGCAGCCGTTCCTCCAGTGACAGGGACCGGGACTACAGAGACCATCCCTTCTTCAGTTGCCTCGACAGATCCCCCAGCTATTGGCTCACTACAGGCTCAGGTCACTCAGACAGATCCACTTGTTGCTACTCAGTCAGTGCCTGTTCCTGCTCCGACCCAGACCGCTTCGCAGCCACGTGCTTCTTCAGAGGGTCAGCCAGATAGCTCAGACTCCGAGGGTGATTCGCTACACTTCGTGATTACTCCGCGCACCTCGGCACCCGACACGACTCCGTCTGTCCCCCCGTCAGATCATTAGATTAGTTTTTGGCGCTTGATGCCAAAGGGGGAGAGAGAGTAGTTTCAGGGGGAGTTTTGTTAGAGGTTTTTCGTTCTTTGTGTGCTACATTCATGCATCATGTTTACTTTTCAGCATTGCATTCGTGTGACATTGTCGTCGAGTCATAAACTTTGAGTCTTAATGTGTTATTCTCGTCACAGTTTTAATATATGTCACCGTTTTAGTTATAGCTCTAAGGTTGTGCTTCCGTGCCTTACTCCGATTTCTTATGAGCTATAATCTTTATGTGTACTAACGCTTTTTGTCTTATCTTATGAGTACACTCTTTTGGCTTGGGGCACATAAGCAATTCCTAACCCTTTGTGCTTATTGCTTTTTGCTTATGAGAACCAAGCATGCTCGAAAACCTCAACTCTAATCTTTTGAACCTTAGTGTTGTCATCAATCACCAAAAAGGGGGAGATTGAAAGCATCTAGGCCCCAAGGTTTGGTTTCGGCAATTGATGACAACGCTTTATTACCATGACTAACGTGTGTTTTGCAGAAACGTTGGTAAGTTAGGTCATGGAGGTTATAACTGCTTTGGGCACCATGGTATTCGTGTCCCTTGATGGAAATCGTTTCGGTTTTCAAAAGAGTGACGTCAAGATTAAGGACGGTTAGTTCCGGATGTCGAGGTGTTGAGACACATTCGGAATAGTCGTTAGGATCTTCGTTTTTCTCTTTTGGCCGTACTATAAAGGGGGGCATGAACGGGTAGCTTGACCTAGGCGAGTCCTATGTTTAGGTGTGGTGCACACTTGTTAAACTTGGCGCTAGGCAACCCTAGAATAGCTCAAAGTTTAGTTGGAAGCAACTTGGTTGAAGTTGCGACGCGTTTTCGAAAAGTTTCGGGCTGTTTCCACTGACCGGACGCGGTCTTCGGCATGACCGGACGCGTCCGGTCAGTACGTTACCGCGGCTAGGGTTTCGGCCCTGACCACCGGACGCGGTCCTCGCGAGGACCGGACGCGGTGGTCAGTGGCTGACACGTGTCACTTGAGGGAAACACCTGTCGGACGCGATCTAGGTGTGATCGGCGCGTCCGGTCACAGTCCAGTAAGGTCCAGAGAGGACCGGACGCGTCCGGTCATCACCGATCGGACGCGGCCTCGCGTCCGGTGCGAGTACAGTAAGCTCCTTTGCACGATCGGACGCGTCCGGTCACCCCTGACCGGCGCGTCCGGTCATTCAGTTGAAAATCACGTTTTGACCGTTACGGGCGACCGGCGCGTCCGGTCAGTTCGACCGGCGCGTCCGGTCAGCCCGTGTCAGAACATAACGGTTCGTTTTCTTTGAGGGGTGTATAAATACATCCCCTCCACCTCTTTTAGAGATCTCTTGCTCATTCAAACATCTAAGAAAACCCTTTAGAGTGCAAGGAAGTGCAAGAGCTCTAGTGAGGATAGAGATTTGAGAATCAAAGTTTGAGATTTCCTCACTAATGATTAGAGAGTAGCAAGTGTGCATCCATCTCCTCATTTGGGCTCGTTGTGGTCAAGTGAGAGTTCTAGCTTGTTACTCTTGGTGATCGCCATCACCTAGACGGCTTGGTGGTGATTGGGAGTTTGGTGATCATCCGGCGGAGCTTGTGGATGACCCAACTCATGTTGTGAGCGGTTTTGGGTGATTCACCGCGACGGAGTGTCGAAGAATCAACCCGTAGAGAGCACTTGATCCTTGCGCGGATCAAGGGGGAGCGACACCCTTGCGCGGGTGCTCCAACGAGGACTAGTGGGGAGTGGCGACTCTCCGATACCTCAGAAAAACATCGCCGTGTTCCTTGCCCTTTACATTCAAGCATTTACATTCTCGTATTTACTTTCATTGCTTGATTTACTTTCCTAGAATTGCCATGCTAGACTAGGATTGGAAACTAGGGTGCAAAACTTTTATCGGTAGACTCTCTAGGAACACTAGTAGGCACTAGGGGTGAATTCCAGCTTGTAGGATTTAATTCTTGCAATTAATTTTTAGAAAAGCCCAATTCACCCCCCTCTTGGGCATCTTGATCCTTTCATATCTGTCACCATTGATGTACGTGCCACAAGTTTGACTCGATTTATAGAAAATACGTGTAACATTTGTATCTCTTAATAAATTTATTAAAAAAACTAGATTCAATGATCTTTCCAATGATACTAGTTATGTACTATAAATATCAATATTTTTAATATATATTTAATCAAAGTTATTTCTCAAGAAGCCTAAACGATAGATATTTAAGGACAAATGGAGTATTTGTCTTTATGAAACAAGTGTGGATTAAGTGTTAGTCAATATAACAGGGTTTTGTCCTAGCCAATAGGTGTTTAATGGAGTTCTTTCCATGTCTTTCGTGACAACTTCAGTCCGGTAAGGCATGTGGCGCCAGGGCAAGGATATGAACAACAATGGATGCTACTCTCTTTTTTGGTTGGTTCAGAGGTGATGTCATCGTTGGAGAACAAGAAGTTGGAGGTCTTACTGTATGGAGGTGTTTAGGACTGCTCCACTCTCATTTTTCCAGCTCCACTTCAGCTCCGTGTTGCCAAACACGTCAGCTCCAAGAACTCCGCTCCACGAAAAAGATGGAGTTAGAGACCAACTCCACGTCCAGTTTTCGGAGATCTGTACTCCCACGTGGAGTAGTGAAATAATTACCTACCTTACCATTCATTAATCACCGATGGGATCCCTTCCTTCCGCGGTTCCGCGGCTTCTGCACCTGCTAGCCTGCTCTCTGCGACGTTCCAGCGCCACCAGGAAACGATGCTGATGTGATGCGATGCGAGGTTGCGAGCAGCGAGAGGCAGCCAGGAAAGGACGCGACCTTTTTTATTACTTTGGTGGGTTGATTTGCGGCTTTTTGTGGGGCGTTGGGCCAGATTTGCAACATCTAGCAACTATACCCTTATACGTATATACATGTAAATAGTCTTCTCAATAAAACGTATACATATAAATATGTATATTTGTGCTTGTTTCCAAAATCTTGGGTATTTCGTGGCATACAGGGGCTTTGGGCCAGTGTCTATCATTTGTTGTCTATTTTTCTTGAAAAATATCAAGTATAATTTCAATCAAGGGCATAATGGACCATTGCATGAAAACAAGTCATTCCTGGAGCTGGAACAAAGCTATATGCTAAACATTACCACCTGCTCCACAAACTCTATGGTGGAGTTTGTGGAGCAGAGCTGAAAAAACAGGAGCGGAGTAGTGCCAAACACCCCAAAAACTTATATGTAATGCATGTCTAGTAAATAAAGTATACTCTTTTCATTTCAAAGAAGATTGTCAATCAAACTAATATCGACAATGTCACAATAAGTAATCATGGAACATATTTCATAATAAACATATGTAGAGATACAGATGTTGACACTATCTTATATAAACTTAATAGTAGATAGTTTTGGGATTGATTGACTCCTTAAAAAACAAAACTTTACAATTTGTTTTTGAAGCAGAAGAGTGTGTCTATTAGACCATTTTTAGTGGGAGTTTTATATCCCTATTTTCAAGACTCCGTGGTGTTAGAAACAATGCAAACAAGTTTCATTCCCACCAAACTCGTTTCACCCATGAAATTTTTATCACTCTCTTCATTTGTATCATGCCGTGTCAACACGAAACTTTTGTTGAGATTGATCTTAGTGTTTTCTCATTAATTAAAACCTAGTATGATATGAAATGGTGATGGATGGATGCAATTGTGACGATGGTATAAGAGTATATTAATGAAACCACGGGTGCAATGCAAGCAGTACATGAATTATATATTTTTTTAACTGAATGTGACATGTCGAGGTCGGTCAGTCGGATTAGAATTAGATATTAGTACGAGTTGAAAGAGCGAGCGAGCACTAGGAGTGTCGTGCGATACTCTGCTGGCCTGACAGCAAGATGCGTACTTGCTGCTGCCGTTCCCACCGCAACACCACCCCCCAACACCCCCCCGCCCCCCCCCCCCCCCCCCCCCCCCCCCCCCCTTTTTTAACTCTCAGCTTTCAGGCAGAGATGTCGTCGATGCAGATTCTCCGGCGGAGATCAGATCATCATTGGTGATGGGCCTGTTGACCGCCCTGAAGACCCGTGCAGAATAATCGTCGTCGCTGCCTGTGTCGCCGGGGACGACGCGCATAAGATAGCATCAGTGCCCCGACTGACCGTGGCGTGACGCGCTTGTTGCGTAGCCGCCGGTGCCGCGCGACGCGCTGCGGGCTGCGGCCTCCCAGAGTCCCAGTTCCCAGACCCTGTCTGTCGGGCTCGGCCGTACACGTATATATCCGTCCTTTAATTTGGGTTTGGGAGATCACGCGATTCTCTCCACTTCCTTACTCCACATGAAAGCTTTCTTCGCCAAATCGACGCCACGCATAGAAGTGGAGTATGTTTCACACGCCGCTGTGTTGAGTTCAGTTATCTGTTCTGAGGGAGGGAAACAAGGTTGCCTGCCAGTTTGCATCGGCAATAAGTTGCCTGGTCAAGTCCCGGACGCCTGATCGGATGGATCCACCGTGCATGGCCGCGTGCCGTCCGTCCTATGCTGAGCAAGCAAGCAGCGTCGGCGGGCAGCCGGGCACTGGCATGGCATCTCGTGAATGCACAGGGTTTCTCGCAGGGAAACCCGGACCCCAGTACGTGGTAGTACGCGGTCACAGGTCAGGAAAAGCATTCACTATGCAATGCAATGCACCCAGCACCCAGCACCCAGACGCCGTGCTTCAGGGTTCAGAGCTGAGACCGAGGACAGTGGCCGCCCGGCCGGCATCGGTTAAGCTATGTGCGGACAGGGACCTTGACAACTTGTCCTTGTCCACTGCAAAACTACACAGGTTGTCCACGGCCACGAGTACCGAAACTGACTCGGTGTGCTCCACCACAACTACATGACACTCCAACTCTCCTTTTTTCCCCCTCCTAAATAAAACGTTTCCATGACCAACACCTCGGGGCACATAATCCCTGCAGGCTGCAGCCCATGTAATTAATTCTCTATGTAGTAGTACTACTAGGGAAAAGGAAAAACCCTGCAGGTAGCCAAGTTGGGAGGACAATTGAAACGATGGCATGAGTGAGTGACGAATCCTCTCGTGATTACATGGAAGAAAGGCCAAAGGGTCCGTCCAATCAGGGAGCAGCTCCAGGCTCCAGCGGAGCAAGCAAGCGCCAGTTTATTCACTTGCGGCGATGCCAGGAGGCAGATGCATGGGTACCCTACCCACTGCCGGTGCCGGGGTAGGCAGGGGGCCTAAAAAGCGAGGAAACCCCGTGATCGATTCACTCCACGGCAGGTATACTGTTGGCACAGTACTAGTATAGTAGTATGTGTCCACAGAAATCGCGAAACAGCAGCATCTGCACCACTGCATTGCGCTGTACGACGGATCAGGATCACAGCGCCCCCTGAAAGCTGAAACAGGGGCTGGCGTGCCACGTTACACTTGGGCGGACCCCGGCGGATGGGCTGGCATGGCAGCGTGTCGAGCGGGCCCTTGCGTGTGGCAGCGAACCGGCCCACAGATGATGGCCCGCAATTTCTTGTGTCGTGGAGATCCGCCGGTCGAAGAGATGGGCCTGGCCGCCTAGGGTAGGCAAAGGCAAAGGCAGCTACCATATGGGCCATGCCAGATCACTGGACCAGCTCCAGCGCTACTACACTCGCTAGGGCCTAGGACCCAGGTAGCTGCAACCAAACAACGTGGGCTGGAGAGACGATCCCGCCCCACGTGCTGCCCCTCCAACCTAGTCTAGCCTATTGATACCAAATCATATGGGGCCAATTTTTGTGTCGTGGGGCTAACTCGACTCAAACTATAGTGGAGGCTAGAGCTGGCCCGGAAACATTGTCATGCGCGA
Organism: Saccharum hybrid cultivar R570; assembly: GCA_038087645.1. Classification (NCBI taxonomy): domain Eukaryota; kingdom Viridiplantae; phylum Streptophyta; class Magnoliopsida; order Poales; family Poaceae; genus Saccharum; species Saccharum hybrid cultivar. Next base: position 37,994,043 of record JAQSUU010000113.1, read on the forward strand.
ATAAAACCCAAATACCCAGTATGGATTTTTATCAAATTTCATGTATGTGTTACGGATAGTTAAAAACATTCCCGGTCTTCCTTTTGAATAGTGGGAGCTTTCTTTTGTCCTCTCCGGATGGTAAGCGAATGGCTCTTGGATGCGGTTTCATTTCCGGTACTCTCCCTTTGTTCCAAATTATTATAAATCGTTCTAGCTATGTACTATACTAGAAAAGGATGCGCGCTTCGCGGCGCCCTACCAGCGAGATTTTGAAGCAAGGGTTAAATATCTCCAGTCAAATTTATCTGATGCTAAATGGTATTCATAGACTTAGAGCTTATATGTAACTTGCTATGCTGAACATGAATTCATCCAAGCATCAGGGAGACCATCATCAAAGAGCCAAGAAAATACATGGCATATAGTAGTCAATGTTAACATAAATGGGCCAAAAGTGGTATGTGTCAATATAAAGTTATAAACTGGGAGAATATTACATCAGAGCTCGTTAAAGTACAAAGCAATGAGCTACAAGCATTAACAGGACATGCTCACTTATGAGAATAGAGAAATGTAAAAATCACCATCTCTAAACAATAACAATTAAGCCACCACTTGTCGCAAAATACAGCTTAGCCAAAATTTCCCTTTCCTGCCTCTACCAACTGTCCTGGAAAAAACACATTACGAAGAATATGAGAAAATGTAAATCAGTCAACTTATAACATACTACCAAAAACATACCAATTAACATAGATTAAGGTTTCTTCAACGCCAAACTCCAAACTCAAATTTGTGGCATTAAAAGGCAGGCAAAAATTTAACAACTTGGTAAATGAAGTGAACAGTGAAGCCATCTTACAAAAAAAAAAAAAGACAAGGAACCACCTGCTACAAAAAATCGTGAGTAGCCGAGGAATTTAAATTTCACCGTGCACTAAAGATCATACATCATATATATCTTATGCTAAACTAAGCTTTGGACCTCAAGAGAGCGTGTTGTTTCACTATGTATCTGCTTCGTATAAAAATATATATTTCTAAGTATAAACTTGATGGGTTAAGATGATATGTACTTATCACATGCCTTTGAATATAATATTAGTCTAGTATAAATAATACACACATTAATGTATCTTCAAAACTAATTCAGAAAAAACTGGATAAACTTAAAGTTATTCCTGCTGGAAATTTCATGACTGAGATAATCTGAACATGATGAAGTGGACTGGAGCTTAGGTCTCTGCTTCAGATCTAATGTCTCTTCATCATCATATATAGCATTTGTAGTTCCACATTTAAAGATGATGCTACAACACTATTATCTAACTCAACCCAATAGAAGGTATACATCTATTGCTGCTGTAAGCAAGCATTGACTCAACTGAAGTCACAATTTGTTATAAAAAAAACTGAAGTCACAATTGTTGATTCAAGAATAAGTATGTGCTGACAAAATAGTTTTCTTCAGTCTAATGTAGTGTTTGATTATGCCCAGGTCAGTAATCACTAATCAATCAATTGTATCATGCTGTGATAGCGCACAGAAATAAGTCGATCTATAGCGGTAATTTTAGAATGGTTCAGACTTAGACACCAGCAAACAAAAAAAAGAACAAAATTATTAAAAGTAATGATTTAGGCCAATATGGAATGATAATTCATAAATTTAAAGCAACTGAATTTACACAAGAATGTGGCATATGCTAGCTAAACATTTAATCAAACATTTCAGAGGCACCGAAGCAAATTGAGAAGACCATTACCAATCTCCACGTTTTGGCCGTCTCATAATGAGAGCAGGCTATAAAACCAGAAAACTTATTGGCCCCTTGTCTGGATTATCCTGAACGGATCAAATAAACCAAGGGATCTGGCAAAGAAAATATAATCTGATTGAAACTAATAACTAAAACATATGACAACATGAATACAAAACTAATGAAGAAAAATGGAGTGAACAGGAGAAGGATTGTTGGTCAGGCTTACATCCGAAACATAACTGATGAAGAATCTCTTTACAAAACATGAAGGAATTAGATTGTATCACATAATCTCATTAATCTATATAAAGGATTTTAGAATTTATCACCAGCTATATTCGACATGGCAGCCACTGAACATATGCAAACATGATATTTAGTCAAAGTGTTTATATATTTGTATGCTACGTAGTTGGAAGGGAGATTCGTCGATAGAGATCAATCCATGCATAAACAGGAGAAAATTGAAAGTTGACATGCAAAGAAAGAATAATTAAACGGGAACAAATAAGAGAAAGAGAGGAGTGGGATCTGTGAGCTACACACAAACATTTGGACCTCCAGCCAGTTTAGCATGCTCCCGCACTGCTCAGTTCACATGGATCTAGCACATGCCCTTGGTTCTCTAGATCTGCAATAAAAGAAAAATATTTTTAGGAAGTCCGACGAAAGCAGAAAAACTTGAGCATCCAGTCATCCGTGCCTTTCAGAAGGTGGATGTTGCATCCCTGCGTCGTGGAGGAAGCTCCAGCCGAGGTGCCGCACATCTCGTCCAGCGTTGAGGCAGAGGACATCAGTCCTGTCATGATGAGGGAGGGGGCTGAATGGTTGATACATGTCACTACGCCGACAGGGAGCAGCACCGACAGCACACATCCTCGTCATTCTCACTGCTTGCGATGCCATCCACGGACTGCCTCCGAGAACGGGAGGGTCCCTCAGCGATGTGCTTGCAGGAGATGTGGGCGGACAGGCAGACATTGGGGTCGGCAGATCTCGATCACAGTCGTGACGCCCGTTAACTGCCCAATAGCGGGAGGACCGGAGGAGTCCAACTCTGAGCACTTGAGCGTAGTGTTTCCACCCAGCGGCGCGGCCACGACAACAACAGTGACTCGGGAGGCTCGGACGGTTAGCGGCGAGGTGGGGATGGCAGTTGCAGCGGGGGGAAGAGAGAGGAATGAGGGAAGCTATGATTGGGGTGGGAGCGCTCTGAAACAGGAGGGGTCTCTCTGCAAAGCTGCTTGCGGGCGGTTTTATGCAAAAACTATGAGCAAATCGAATTTTCTCTTCTCCGTGTTATAATAAATTTTATATAAAGGGTCTGTATACAAAATAGTTAAACGCATGTACTGTTCACCTTGACCGAGTGGGACGGCGGGTTGATTGACAAAAACTCATAGGGCTTCTTTGCAAAACCGCCTAGGCCACGCGTCAGGCCACCATGCCTCCGCGAGGGCTCGGAGTGCTCTGGTGTATATATATATACTATGGCTGGCTACAAAATATGCTATTCTGTAGGCAGGTCTAAGTCCGGTCCGTCCTGGCAAGGCATGCGCACAGGAGCCGCTTGAGCCTATGCATGAGCCGAGCGTTAAGGAGAGGAGCCAGAGTAATTCACGGTAATTGTGGCCATTAATCATAGTTTTGCCTTGCCGTACATGCACATGTAACGAGAAGTACATGCGTTGTCTGTCAGCACAAAGGTTACGAGAATACGTACTTGGTCAAGTTACGAGAATAATTGGTCCTGAACTATGGTATATGCCAGCACAAAGGTTACGATAATACTTGGTCACCATATAATTTAGCGTCAAGCAATTTTGAGTAACTAGTTACTATAATGTCAGGACCGATTTACCATAGAACGATATTTCAACATAACTAGCTACTATATTTTTGGTCATGATATAACTAGTAAAATTTACGAGAATTCACACCAAAACATATTTACGAGAATTCACACCATGAAATATTTACAAGAATCTACACTAAGAAATATTTACGAGATTTTTCATTAACAAATATTTACGAGAATCTTTTTTCTTGAGAGGATATTTACGAGAATCTGCATAAGTATTTACGAGAATCTACACTCAGAAATATTTATGAGAATATGCACTAAGAAATATTTACAAAAAATTTGTATTCTACTAATCCAACTAATTTAAATAAACAATACAAAGCGACAAAGCAAGCAAATACATAGTAAAATATTGGCTCGAATTCTAAATAATAGTACTAGGTACAGTACAAAAAATACAACACGCCGTCTCCACACATTGTGAAACTACATATGTCATCTCAAAGGTAACTGAACATTGCTTTTCTTGCACATTCTCTGTCTGGCACTACTCCAACACGTGCATCCTAGTGCCTGACTAGTGATTAGACTGAGATCAATAGACATGTCTGTTTGTTGTTCTGTAAAGTAACCAGCTACTGTGGAGAAGTCTCATTGCCTAAAATCATAAAAAAATAAGAACAATCGTAAATAATATGATGCTTTAATAGGAAGATGTATGAGATTTACGTAGAATAAAATTATGAATTGACCAGTTGAAGGCTTGTCAGCAACCTGCATCTTGTTGGCCGAGTCACGGCAATAGAAAATCACGCCCAGCAACCGACAGACATTGTTGATGAATTGACGTCGTTAGGATAGCAATCTGTTGGATGCTTGAGGGCAAAACCAATTTTTTTAATCAAGATTGATGAATAGCAATAAAAATCGCAAGATCAGCTAGCAAATTAGGATAGGTCATAGATGCATGCAGCCCAGGTGTGGTGTGCAGACTCGCGCACAGGCAGCGAGGAATTTTCATCAGATCTACTCAAAACGTAAAAAATCGAAACGTATAAAGGATCGTGATTGATGCACAACACAACGCAATTGGTCAGGATAGAAATCGAGCGCTAAGATTCCTGTAGTTGATCACTGAGACAAAAAAAAAATCTGAACGCAAAACCATATTGCAAAAGAATTTGTTTCCTGGGGAATACAAGGGGATCCGAAACTAACCTGAAGGTGCTCGTCGTACGCGGATCGTGGTCGCCGACGGAGGTTAGTTTGTTGTTGAAGGGGGCAATCAAGACATGCATGCACAGCGTCCAGCAATCGTCGTTGCGGCAAGCAAGGCACTTCCGCTGTAGTCTCCCGTCCACAGCTAAAACAATTGATACTCGTCAATACGGCCGCATAATGATGAACTAAATCGATTTGCTCAAAAAAAAATCAGATCAGAATAAATTTTACCTACCGATGAGTCCTGAGGACGGACTACGGAGCAGAACGAACTGGCCTCGATCGATGGACCAGACATGGGAACAGGCCAAAATTTGGTGGTGGATCCGTCAATGAGTTTGGAGCCGAGATGCGAAAGGGGATCTCCGGCGGCGAATCTGGACTGGGAACGAATGAAGTAGGCGACGGGAATTTGGAAGTTTCCAAATGGTCAATGTGAAACGGCGAGATCTGGGGCGCATGACGATGGCTCGCTCCATCTCACGTGGATTAAGCCGCTGGGTCGTTTCAGCGAGCCGAGGGCCGAGCTTTGTGCGGACGGAGTGGGTTAGCTGAGACCAAGGGTGGGACGCGACTCGGTCGGGCTGGTTTGGGTCACGAGCGTTGGGGCTGGCTACAGAATATGGTATTTTGTAGCCAGCTATAGGGTATTAGTTATATATATATATATATATATATATATATATATATATATATATATATATATATATATATATATATATATATATATATATATATATATATTAAACAAATCAGAACGAAGGGAGTACGACTATGGCACAAGTGCAATGTGGATGCAGCCTTTGCTGCACATGTTAGCCAAGGTGCGACTGGGTTTGTTCTCCGGGTCGGTGCTGGACGTTTCGAAGGCGGTCATGCTCGGTGGTACTTCCATGGCTTGGATGACCTGACGATGGAAGCTTATGCATGCAGAGACGGGATTCGTCTCGCTAGAGAGAAAGGGGTTACCAAGCTACAACTTGAGACAAACTGTCAGGAGCTGGTCAGTTTGTGGGCGCGGGGACGAGACTAGAGATCACATATTGCGCCAATCATCAGGGATTGCATAGAGCTTAGTTCAGGCTTTACTGATTTCGTTTTGATGTATGTGCCTCTAACTTGTAATCGAGTTGCCCATTTATTAGTAAAGCAGGTCTCAGATGACGTCAGGTTGAGTGAGTGACAATTAGCCCTAACTTGCATCGATCACCTAGTGGCCGAAGAATATAATGATCTCGACACTCCTTGATGAATGAATGAATGAAAGTCTCGGTCGCAAAAAAAAAAAAAAAAAAAACAAGGGAGGACGACTAAAGAGGAAATACAAATCACAGATAGGCCCCTGTTGCAGAGCTATAGCCTATAGGCATTAGGCAAGCAAGTTGCGCTTCCGCACAGTTTTCCAATTCCAATTAAAAAAAAGCATATATGGTCGATCGGAACCATACCTTCCACTCCCTGTGATAAGTTGACTTGGTAGCAAAGAGATGATGCTCTCCTCTCCAGCTCTCCTCCTCTCGTCAACAAAAAAACACGTGGGGCCCTCAACAGGTCCTAACCCCGGACGAGAACGAGACAACAGAAGCCGTCAATCAATCCTACGTGGAATCGATGGGTGGCCAAGAGGACCCGCCCGGCCGACCAAGACATCTACACATAACAAAAAGTTGTAGCCATCGATCGATCCTCCTAACGCAACTTTAGTGGAGGAAATTAGGTCCCCTGCTTTTGGCACAACGCACCTTGACAGCACCTTTAAGGCAAAGTGTTAATCCGGGCTGGGCTTAAACAGGAGCAGCCAATCGGGCAGCAGTATTCCACATCCGCTTGAGCTCAACGCTCGCCTTCCACTTCAGCCATGGATTTGCTGCAAGTCCACACCCTAATCCACTAATAAGTTATGTTACTAGTCCGCCTGCCAGTTCGGTCATGGACGATGCCGTATAGTCGTCTATCAGAGACGCACAGCCTGCGTTACGCCCGGCAAACCGCACAGTGCTCTGAGCAACATGCATGAACCTGAAAAATACCTGAACTGAAACCTGATAGCGCAACGTTTTGCGTTGCGAGGTTGTCCACCAATAAATTTGGCGCCTAGGAGTAATAACAGGGTGATTAAATAGCGATCCCGGGTCTTTATTTGACATCATCATGGACGTTCACGTTCCAAATCTAACTGGCACGCATCAACCGCGAATCAGTTTCCATCGGCGCGCATGCTTGCTTTTGTCATCAGAGTTTCTTCTCTTTCTCTACGATACATTTTAAAAGATGATGTTCTGTAATCTGTATAATAGTTCATGTCACCATCTTCAGAGTATAGTATACAACGATAAACGATTGCACATGAAGGAAAAGAAAAGAAAAAAACACATTGTCGCGTGCAGTCTTTCGCTTTCTGTGTTCTTTCGGGAAAGGAAACCATTTCACTCCGCAGTTCAGGTGAAGTGACTGCCGCCGTTTTGTGCCCGCATGGGTTAATTTGGCCCTCTTCTTGGAGCTGGAGGCCATGGTTTCTGACTGCCTCCTCAGGCGGTTTGCATCCACTGCGTCCCATTTCACGCCACTTTCCAGGAGCCACTGTCGTCCACCAAGCATGCGGCGATGCGGGCGCTGTTTCCCAGGAACGGAGCGCGCAGGGGCCGGGCGCAGCCCACGCAGCTCTGAGTCGCTGCTCTCGCTGGGCAATCCTTAGTCGGGGAGTAGAGCTTCACTTGCTTCAGTCGCCAAATCGTTTCCTTAGTTAGTTATACGACCAGTGTATCCACCGTTCTCACGGTGCTTTGTGTCAGTGTGTCTACCCCTTCGTCTTGTGGCACCTCGCTACTTGGCGTTGATGGGCGTGTAAAAAAAAAATTCTATCTTCTCTTAATGAAACACCTGCTAAGCACATTCCCAGAAAAAAGATACCTGTAGAGAAAGTTACACTATAATCCAGAAGAATCACGGCGAGTTGTAGACTTGTAGTTATATTATGATTCCATTGCGTTGGAGCTACTTTGTTGCCTGAAAGTTACACTATAATTCTCAATCACGGCCGAGCTATTTTAGTCTGTTGCTGATGAGAAAGACAACAGCTCCGTGCACAAACTGAACACGCATACAATGCAAGATACTGACGGATAAGCTATATATTGTCCTAACTGCTACTTGTAACTTATTTTACCAGCTAAACAAGGGTTTAACTTTAACCTGATTGATCATGCCGTGGCAGTTTACTGACAACCACATATACAACGGGGAGCTAACATTCACAGCCTTGATGGAAGATTTGCAGAGGTTTGCATGCGGATTAAGCTCGGGCTCGGCTTCTTCTACAGACACAGCTTCAGCTTGCTCAGGGAGCTAGAGGAGCACAAGGGAAGCATGAGAGCATCTTCTTCACCTAATCTTTGACCATAATCTTTGGCTCGCTTATATCTTCGTCAAAAGTTGCAAATATTTTTGGGACCCGGAACCGTACAATCAGGGCAGCCAAAGCTATGCCGACCTTACCTGTCACATGCTAAAGAAAACATAAGAAGTTCTTCCAACCTTAATATTATGTATGTATATGCTGACATGCATGAATCTGTACTTTTATCTATTTTACCTAACATATCCATTGTATGTTCTCTTTCAGAGTTTCTTGGTTTATGTTAGTTTCAGGAGGCAGTTAAGTGTTGCCGTCATCAGCTAAAAGGATGCGCATTATTGTGATAATAAGAAGAAATGATGCCCTGTGACGTCCAAATGACTTTGTATATGGTCACAATGAAGAGCACAGAGCAGGAGCTGGTGCCTAGAAGTTAAGCTAATGCTGGAGTTTCAATTATTGAGCTGTATATATATAATTCCAAATAATCATTGAGCTTGAGCATCCAAGCACGAGCTCATGGTCAACCAGTCTGCGGATAAGAAGAGTCTTGGAAACCTTTCCTTATACTATACATTAAAAAGAAGAAGGCTTGGAAAATAAAATTAGCAATAAAAGAATAAAAAGAACACTTCCTTGGATATAAGAGGAATCCAGAGCTCCTGAGATATAGCTTGCTTCCTTGCAGAAGAGGAATTCTTGGCTCCTCACTCTATGGCGCCTTTATCGATGTATGATTGAAAATGCAATGAAAGATCGAATGCGACTTTTCCTTTCTCCTTCCCCTCTTTTAAAAAAAAACTCGATTCGCGGTGGCTAGATACCACCGGGTATTTCGGTTTAAGAAGAGATCTTCTCACGCAGATCGAGAAAACCTCCGAACCCCTGTCCCACCCTTACACTTACACAGCGGCACCGCAGCTCCATGGGATGAGCCGGTCACAGACCTGTGCTCTAGACGTGGGACAGACGAGGGAGTTTCTAATAAAGGGTGAAAAATTGGAAATTTGGGAGGGCCCTCGTTGACGTCCACTATTTGGATGTATGGTTCCCTGTGAAATGAAATGAAAACTAAAGTGTCACAGACTATGAATGCGTGCCATGGGCTCACGGCACAACCGTCGCATTTTTTAGGTCAGAGTTTGTGTTTGTCAATTGTGATGGCTATCGTTCAAGTGGTGGCCACTCTGTTCCGGCCAGAACATCCTGGAGTCCGGTTTTTCTTTGCTAAATGGAAAGTGACCATTATATATACTACTATACATAAAAAATTAATCAATTTATAAAAAACACTGTCAACATTTATATTATCAAAAATATTTATTATAAGAACATATTCTACAATTAATCTAGTGATACTTATTATATATTATAGATATTGGTAGTTTTTAGATAAATTGAATTAATTGTGAGAATGTTTGACTTCTTAAGACAATAGAGACTTTCATTCTTTCGGAGGAGAGCTAGAAATGGCCTTCCATAGCAAAAGCTACTTATGCTCGCCAAGCAGAGTACACGAAAGGAAACCGGACGAGATGCGGTTCATGCCGTTCATGTGGTTTGAGTATTTGGAGATCGGCCCCACATGGAGTGCCTCCTTGATAGAGAATCAGAATTTCGGTTATGTTTTTTTACTAATACTTCTTGCGAGAGAGAATCAAGTAAGGCCATAATAAAAACGATCCTTACTTGAGCATGCGTTGTGATTTCTAATGGTACTAACTTTTAGGAAGTGGTGGACTTGAACAGCAAGTTAGATCCTAACCGAGAATTCTCTTGATTTTATTTTAAGGCCCCTTGTAAATATAAAAAGTACACGGTGCTGTATTGTTGTTTCACATAGTGCCTGGATCATAGGATTTTCCTGTGTAACATTTGAATTAACATGCACAGGCAAGTAAATTAAATCATAGGCATGCATGACCTACAAAATCATGCATATTAGTGATATCATGCACCGTCCACCAAATAGAAAAACCTAGAGTGCCCTACAAGCACATCCTTTTCATCCCAACCACAACGGCAAGCAACCAGAAAAAAAGAAAATCCCCCCTACTACCCCTTAAATAAATCCCTACAAAATGCAGATTTAGCTTAGCGCATGTACGTAATAAACAACCAAAAGAGTCTCAAGACTCCAAGAAAAAAGCCGTCTCTCTGGTCTGTATAAAAGGGCGGCGCCACAAAACTTGTCTCCCAAACAAGCGAAGCCCATCATCCTCCGATCCCCAAGCAGGATTAAACCTCACCTAACCCCCTCCCTCCCATGGCCGCCGACCACCCCCTCGCCGGCGAGCGCCACCACCCATCGCCCGCGAGCTCGGCCGCCACGGCGCTGGGCCCGCTGCTGCTGCTCCCGTCGGAGCTCCTCCACGAGATCCTGCTCCGCCTCGCCGTCCCGGAGCTCCTCCGCGTGCGCTCCGTGGCGCGCCCGCTCTCCAGCCTCATCTCCTCCCCGGACTTCCGCCGCCTCTACCACCTCTCCTCGGCGTCCTCCGGCGGCGGCGGCCCGGCCGCCGCGTGGCTGCTCCTCTTCAAGAAGCTCCCGCCCCGCGACGCCGCCATCAGGGGCTTCCACGGGCCCTCGGGCCGCTGGTTCCGCATCCCCGTCTCGGCCATCCTCGCCCCCGCCGTGCCACCTGGCGAGGACCTCTACTTCCTGGCCGCATCCGCCAGCTCCTTCCTGTTCGCCGCCAACGGCCGCCGCGAGCTCGTGGTCGTCGACCTCACCGCGCGCGCCGCGCGCCGCCTCCCGCCGTCCCCGCTCGGCCCTCGCGGTACCTCCTCCTGGCGTCGCTTCGGCCTCAAGCTCGTCGCCGATCCCCCCGGATCGAACCGGTTTAGGTACCCGTCCTTTTCTTACGGAGAGGGTCTTTCTTACGGAAGAAAATAGAAAAACTTGCAAGCACCACTAACGTAACCTCCTCGCTCTCGGTTCCCAGTTTTACCTTTACCACGCGGGGTTATCAATTATTCCTCGTCACTACTAAACGGCACATATAGTACTAGTAATTAACAGTGCCCACGCAACAGTTAACCCGCAGTAAAATTCGATACGAATCCATCAATGTCGATCTGACGTCAGTGTAAAAATGGTTGCTTTTCCCTGCAAGGTTTCTGTTTGCCGAGCTGGTGAACAACACGCCATTCCTCTTCGAGTACCGGTCCGAGACCGACGCGTGGCAGCAGTCGGAGGCCGTCCTGGCCGAGGGCGAGGGGGCAGAGCCGGCGGCCGCCCCAGACGGAGACGGCACCTACCTCTGCGCGGCGCACGCCGGGGCGGACTGCGTGATGGTGTACGCCGGCCCGCGCGAGGACGACCGCCCGGTCTTCTTCCGCCCCCGGTTCCCGAACAACGCCGCAGCCGCGGGGCACGGCGGGGACCGGCTGCACGTGTACGGCGACGGGAGCGCGGCCGTGGTGCGGTCGGCGGCGATCGACGACCCGACGAGCCGGACCCGGGTCAAGGTGGTGACGGGCGTGGACCTGTACGGGTTCGGCGCTGGCGGGTCCGTGGGGGGCGACTGGGAGCTGGTGGCCAGCGTGCCGGGCGACCTGGTGGCGGGGTTCCGCAAGCCGTACGCCGTCATGACGGGGCTGCTGGCGGAGCGGGAGGGCGTGGTCCGGCTGGTGCTCATCTCCAACTGCCGGGGCGCGTGGGACCTGGTGTGGCTGTCGTACGACCGCGCGCGCCGCGAGTGGCGGTGGGTGCCCGTGCCGGACTGGGGCAGCAGCAAGGGCCTCAACATGGCCGGCATCGCCGTCTCCTCCACCTTCTCCCGACTCTGGCCGCTGGCCGCGCCGGCGTCCAGCAGCAGCCACCAGTGAAGCGAAAGCGATGGTCCGGGAGCCCCGCGTCGCATGCGATGCGTGCGCGTGCTGTACGTACAGGTATGTGCGTGCGAGAGTGGGCGAGTGCTGGGGGTCCAAGTCCAACGTGGCCGTGTCCCAAAGTCCCCACGCCACGATATGTGACACTGAGCGGCGCTTCGTCGTTTCATGCGGAGTGGGACCGTGGCGTGGCGTGGCGCGGCATGATCCCGCATGATAGCTTCGCCGATGGGGTCAAGTCCGTGACAGTGAAATGTTTCAGGTAAGGAATGGCTAGTGGTGTTTGTGTGATTCTATTTTGTATAATACAGCTGCTACTGCAAGTTTAAATGTGCTATACTTGCCCTGTGGAACGTGGTTAAGAGGGAAGCTCACTTTACCCTCTTCCAGCCTTGCCTTGTCTTTCTGCAACATTAGCTGTTTTCGTTCTTTTTTCGTCAATGTTCGCTGGAATATTCAGCGGTCCTATTCTAAAGAAGGAAGGAAGAATTAATCAAACTAATTCGATGGCTCATAAAGCCATCATACAAGCGGTCAACTTTAGGTCCCAGGGTTTCTTCTGGACTGTTCCGATGGCTGTTGCCCTCGACGTCGCTACCTAAGTACACAGGTTAGTGAGAAAGACTGGAGGGAGAAAACGGGTCGCATGCTTATGCGATCTCCACTCCACCGGCAAACGAGTAAAGCACAGGTACAACAGTTGGACACACAAGAAGAGCGCTCGCTTAAAAGCGACAGAATGGGGGCGTCGTGCATCCGAATGTAGGTGGTCCGTCCCCGTCGATTTGCATCTTTAGCTTCTGATGACACAAAGCAAATACACGGCTCTAAAGTTCTCTGAGGCTTCAAAGCCCAGAGTTTTATCCACTAACTAATGGGTAGGCCAAATATTGGGAAGAACAGAATACAACGGTGGCGTTCTGAAGAAACAATCAATCACTTCACCAGGTAGAGTGGTAAACTCCCTTCGATCGACTGAATATCTGATAGGCGGGCCATTGGCGTTCTTGGTTGCTCGTGTACAGGCAGCCTAGCCTAGGGTGCTGTCTGCTGTTTCCCCCACCGTTGCTGTACCATCGCGTTGCAACTTTTGCCCTCTCAGCTCTCGGACGGTCGTTACTGCATTTCCGAGTAGTACCTCTCATGGCAGCAGTGGAAGGGAGAGAGAGTAAGATCGGATAATCAGTTTGATGTGATCCATGCTCAAGCATCGGGAGACACCAAAATCAGGCCATGTATCATGATGCGCCCTGGAATGAGCGCTGGGAAAACGCGGTTCACCCCTCATGGTAGTACAAGATTCTCGGCTCCCAGTTAAATTTCAGATTCTTTAAAAATACTTTGGGTGGCATTCTCGATTATTTTCTTCAAGAATCCGAATTCAAGCGGTTCCAAACAACACCCCTTGTTGGATGCGTCGTGTTTCAACTTGGCACTCCTCGCAAAATAAATAAATAAAAATAAATAAAAAAGTGTTTCAACTTGGCACACTTCATCGTCTCCTGCTGAACGTTCAGCTGATACTACTACTGAAGAGAACCATGCATCAATTTCTTTACTGTGACATGATTCAACAAAACCCACAATTTATGCATTTGACGTCGGCACAAAGGGTCAGGGGCTCAGGGCCGTTTCCAGAACGGCATTCACTGCCGGCTGTCAAAATTTGCTCATGTTACAAAGAAAAATTACCAGCAGCTTGAAGCTGCACACTGTTACAAACTTGAAAGCCATGAATTATTTTAATACCAATTATTTCTGCTCACTTCCTAACTACAACTTCTGATGATGAAGCTATTGAATGGGGGATGAGTTCGACGGCGAGCTCTCTGTTCCAGTTGCTTGGCTCGTCACGGATCCATTTGTCTGCTCCACCAGTACATCATCAGTGCCTTCTGCAGGCCCCTTGAGCAGCGAGGGTTCTACTTTCTCTTGGGAAGCCTTCTCCTTCTTGAGGTCTTCCTTAGCCAAGCTCGAGAACTGCTTGTCCAATGAGCTTGCCGCACCTAGCCATGCAAGAACGATGACCAGCAGTATGCCGCCAAGGTATGGAGTTGAATTTGCCAGGGATCCAAACGTCAGGATCATGAATTGTTGGATAAGTGCACCACCGGACTTGCCCAGTGGGTTGCAAACAACATCAATGGCCGCTTTTCCTTTTACCTGCAAACAGAGGGAACCGGAGTTGGCATGTGCAGTATAATAATGGTGCACACAGTGGGACATCAAGAATCATTGAGCCACCCACGCATGATACATTTCAGAGATATTTGGGGAAAACGGTACGATGTTCACAAGACCTGATTTAATTGAAAAGCACTAGTTATCGTATATGTCATGTAGTCACACATGACATAAGCAGGAAGATATAGCTAATCCATTTTTTAAGCTACATGACCAAGAGAAGTTACATTGACCATATGCATCATCAGAAATTTTGATCAGGTTAACAAATAGCTGCGCATATAATTAACTCACTAGTCAACATAGAGCTTTTTATCAATTAAATTTGTTGGCACGCAGGGTATCGTGGTCCCCATTTACCAATTATGAAAGAAGGAACTATATAAATTTATCTTACATGATTAGATGAAAGTAAGCATCATAAGAGAACAAAAGATCAGCAAACAAATAAAAAATCATGTTAAAAATACCTTTAAGTAACATGAGAATAGTAAGAAGAAAGACATAATCTGGAAAGATTAACAAACCTTCATATCTTCATCCAAAGGAATATACGCCATTTCCTTGCATGGGTCAAATAAACTGTACTTTGCACTCTTGCTAAATATGTTTTGCAAGGCACCCACATAAACGGCTGCCAGTAGTGGGGTCATACCCATCGTGGCAAGCATAGGAGTCAGTGGCTGTCCAAACAAAATCAGAGAGAAGAATCCGACACCAGTCAGCAACAGAACGGTGGGGGTGATCATTGCAGCCACACCCCAGCCAAATTTCCGTAGTATAATACGTCCTAACAGCATCATTGTGAAAGTTGCAATTCCAGTTGCAGTTGAGAAATCACCCATGAAAGATGAGTATTCATTTGGACTAGGGAACTGCAGTGAATAAGGAAAATGTTACTGAATACTGAAAATAGATCACTGTAGGAACAACGCAATATGAAAAGAACAGATAGTTGAGAAAGATTACCTGTGCCTTGAGTTTTGATTTCCATGTGACTTCGACAAGATTGATACTAATGCCATAAGCAACCACTAGGGTAGCCAGATCGCTCACATACCTCGAGGAGAGCAGAACCTTCAGACTCTCTTTCATGCCAAGTTTAGGCTTTTCCTGTTGAATAAATTGTTACTAGATTACTTTGAGTAGCAATAAAAAGGAAAAAAGAGAAGCATGATAAACCACAGCTACCAACCTTTTTCTTCTTACGATCAGACTTTGGAAGTGAAGGATCATTCAAAACAAACTTGTTCACTCCCCAATAGATGGAAGTTATGACAAGTCCAAGAAGTACCACTATGCTCATCATTCCTTTCAAGGACACTTCCCAGCCATCAATTCCAGGACCCAATGTCTTGCGCAAATTTGAGAAATACTTCACAGTACGCCCAGAAAAGATAAGGGCAATATTAGCCCCAAGGCCAAATAATGGGTAGAATTCTTTTGCTTCATCAACTGTGGTAATCTGGAAAAAATATGAATCAGATCAAGCTGGAGCCTGAAGGTTCAACATTTGATGAGAATTTCAACAAATGTGAATATATTTTTTCCCCCAAATTTCAGACACCAGAATGCCATATAGACTGCAAGGTACATGTTTCAGTTGGTCGGTTCTCTAATGACAGCCCAAAATCCTAATCAGCCAAAGAGTTGTTTCAAGGTCTTCAGTAGTTGAGCCGATTTCACTCAGATGCACGAAAGTAAATAAGGAATCAACCAGTGCTACAAGAGTGGTGCCGTTGTGTCACCTTTTTGAAGTGTATTGTGTATTGACTTATTATCAAGCTGATACTCAATGGTTGTTATCTTTCTTTACTACGCAGCCAAGCTTATTCCATGTGCTGATTTCCCTTTTTTTTTTCTTGTTTTGAGCCTTTTTCACTATGCATTTATTCTCTTGATGTCAGTATGTCACAGTGAGGCTTCCCCTATCATATCCCTCGTAAAACAAGAAATGGTAGTCGAATAAATAACAGACGCATATACCCAACCAGGGCCCTTCCTTTCTGGCCATAAAAGTAGCCCTAAGACAGAGACACGTTAGATTCGCAAAAGTCTAGATCCATTTCTTTAGAAAGGAGTTATAAAGTGTGAACCATATCCAGCCAAGTTGTTCAATGTAATAGACATCCACAACCAATTTAAGGCTGACACTAGCTCAAACCTCATTTAGATCATGGAAAGTGAGCAATAATGGAGCCCAACATATTCATAAAAGAAAGCAACGAGCACCTAGATTTTTTAAGCCTGAAAGTTGTGCAATACAATGAGACAAGCTACAATGCAGGGCCTACTAAAAACCAAAATGTTTTATTACCAACCCATTATCCCACGAAC
Organism: Saccharum hybrid cultivar R570; assembly: GCA_038087645.1. Classification (NCBI taxonomy): domain Eukaryota; kingdom Viridiplantae; phylum Streptophyta; class Magnoliopsida; order Poales; family Poaceae; genus Saccharum; species Saccharum hybrid cultivar. Next base: position 38,010,520 of record JAQSUU010000113.1, read on the forward strand.
AGACCACTACCTGCCTAAACTAACCTGATAGAGACAAGTTTTACCCTTCCATCTTTTGTCAGTGTCCAATAACCAAACCATCCAGCCAAATCATTATTAGCTATGAGATGGTTCAAACAAGCTGTTTCACTATAATTAAAGAAGTTATTAACACTACATGGCAATATTGATCCAAGAATCCAAAGTTCAGACTGACCTGATTGGCGAACCCCCAGAAGAGCACAGAGATGACGACGCTGCCCCAGAGCTCAGCCATAACATAGAACAAGCAGAAGCTCCAAATCCTCAGTATCGCCACCGGGCCAAGGAAGCTCGGGCCGAGCGCGGCGAGAAGCTTGTCCGCGAGCGCGGTGGGATGGATGACGTCCCTGAGCGGGTAGAGCACGAAGGCGAAGGCGCCGAAGAAGGCGATGAAGGGGAAGATGACGGTGTAGAAGAGCGCCTCCCGTGAGAGAACGTTGGAAAGCTTGGTGTAGAGAAGCATGAATCCGATGGCCATGGGCAGGTTGACCCAGGTCTTGAGGAAAGGGATGATCTCGGCGCTGCTCCCCTTGGCGGTGACCACCAGCACGTCCTTGGTGTCCCGCAGGATGGTGTAGTTGAAGAGGATGCAGAAGAACATGAGCCCCAGAGGCACGATCTTCTTGAGCGTCTTCACGTCGATGCCGAGGAACTTTTTAGTGGACTCCTCCGGTGCCGGCACCGCCGCCGAGGCCGCCGCCGCCGCCTGGGCGCGGAAGGACACGTCACCGCCAGCGCTGGCCGCTCTCCGCTTCAGGAACCCGTTCCCCAGAACCGCATCGTGCCGCGGGAGGAAGGGGCCCCTCGACGCGAGGAGCGGGGACTGGAGCGCCGGCTTGGCGGCGGGGGTGAGGGAGACTGCCCGCGGGCGCGGGAGCGGGAGAGGGAGAGGGAGGCGCAGGCCGGCGCGGGGAGGGAGGGCGGCGGGCCGGGCGTGCAGGAGGGCGCGCGACTCCATGGGTGCCGTGCCGTGGCTTCGCCGGTGGCGGCGGCGGCGCTCCGGTCGCTCGGCGCAGCGGCCCCTGTTTGCCCGCCTCCGCCTGGTGGCTGGTACAAACCCCGAGACGCGAATTGTGGGGGAAAGCAGGGGAGGGGGGAAATAGGTCGCGGCGCGGTGGTGGAGGAGCGTTATTAAACGATCGCGCGCGTTCGTATGGCGATCCGATCGGCCGTTGGTTTGCGGGCCGGAAACGATCTCGGCGGTTGATGGGGGAGCGGGGTTGGTGGTGGGCGGAAGCGGAACGAGACAGCGCCTGGCCGCCGCCCGATGCAGTTTCGAGTCAGCACCCAGCAGCGGCGGCCTGGCTCAGCCACCCGCCGCGGCGCCGCGCCCGCCCGTGTGCTTGTCCCCGGTAAAAGACGGTTGTTCACGACTTCCCATGCTATCTCGTAAATAGAGAGGCTTGTTTTCGACTTCTCACAGCCTGCTCTTCCTTGTAAGACTAATCATTTGTATTGATAGTGGTTTACAGTATCTCCAACAGCTTTTCAATGCTTCATCTCAATAGAGGCTGTGTTTAGATCCATCAAAAAGTACACTATGCAAAAAAAGATTCCTCGTCACATCAAACTTGCGATACATATATGGAGTACTAAATGTGGATAAAATCAAAAACTAATTGCACAGTTTGGTTGTACTTTGCGAGACGAACGTTTTGAACCTAATTAGTCAATGGTTGGACAATTATTACCAAATACAAACGAAATGCTACAGTGTATTTTGGCACTCCAAAATTCGGATCTAAACACAGCCAGAGTGATATTGGTGGCCACCAATGCTGTTTTCTTAAATTGTTGAAAAAGTTGTCACAGCATATCACCAATAATCTCCTCTGATACATGGGACCTAGTTGTCAGTTTTCTTCTTCTTCCTCGTTCTTTCTCCACTCTGCGTTCTCCAGGCAACCAAGCACGGCCTTCGGTCACCGCACGCCCTGTTGGCATGGCCTCCAGGCAATCGCGCATGGCCAGGTCACTGCACGCCTTGCCGGCAACCGTGGCCAGGTCCTGCAACCTTCGGCGACTACTCCCATGGCCTCCAACGACTGTTTCCTCGGTCGCGACTTGGCCGACCCCGGCCGCGCTAGCCTCTCCGCCCCGCCACCGGCCCCCAACATCAGGCGGAGCCGCTGCCGCTGCCGGCAGCCATGACCCCCGCCACCATGGAGGACGGGAAGGGCTCGTCCCACGAATCCCCGCCCCAGTTGCGTGGAGAAGACTCCGTGGACTCGTTCGAGATCCTTCCGTGTCCGTGCTCCGCGACAGTGACGAGGTCCGCCGCGACGACGATGAACTCCTGGCGGCTACGAGCGCACGGTCCCGTCGATTCCGACCAGTGATTGATTGTTAGTGGTGGACCCCCCATATTCGGAGAGATGCAACTCCCACTCTGTTTAAGGGGAGATAGGGGAGATTTTTGGTGGTCACCCAAAAAAAAAGATTATATTGGGAGACCGTTGAAGCACAAAAAATAGGTCATCTCTCTCAATATGACAGTTTTATAGGGATGATAAGTGATATTGAAGAACGGTTGGAGATGCTCTTAGAAATGATGTTTTCTTATGTATGGCCCTTTTTTTTGAATTTGAATCCATATAACTAAAGTTTTTTTTAGAAAGGACGGCAAAAGCTTTGTCGCGATTTCTATTAGGTGAAAAAAGAAAAAAAAGGTAAGTGTCTGCCTAGTTTTTTGAATGGAATCTGGTCCAAAAACCATACAAATGAGGAGAGTGCACCACTCATCCTACATGACTTTGGCACAACAAATGGACAACTATCAACTCACGCCACTACTCACTCCAAATTGGTGGAATCGACCGAAATAACAACTCAACTAACACGAAGACCCGCCAGGCGACATCAGACAGCACAGCCTGGGGCACCACCACGGCCAGACGGCAAGGAGTAACCACATAACTGGATCGCCTAACCATGCCTCCAAGGAGGAAACGATGCTAAAAGCGCCGACAAGGTAGTCCGCTAAGGAAAGGTTTTCACCTGCAACATCCAGCACGGTATGAGAAGAGGTAGGAAATGACTCCTCTAAGAAGGTAACGGCGTCCGCAGATGTTGCCGTCCAAGCTTTCGCCCCGACCTCGAGCAACCTCCACATCGTCACCGCCGGATACCGAACCCTACCAAGGAGGCAGGGTGCAGTGATGGATCAACAGTAGCCCCGCCCAACTACCGCCCCTAGAGACGTCGGTCAGGAGAAAATGCCTGGAGAAGCTCGTCGGAGAGCCTGCCCTCCACTGAAACCAGCAAAGCCGGCCAGCAACTCACAGTTCAGGCCAGCTCCTCCACGGAAGCCAGCCCGAGGAAGGAGGAAGGCAGATGGCGGGGAGAAGAGGACCGGGATCAGAAGAAGCCCCAGTCGCCTAGCCCACCACCGTCCCAACCCCCTGCTGAGCTAGCCTTGCATCAATCACGCCGCGCACGGCCTCCAGCAGCCTCTGTCCCACAGCCGCCACCGCCTCGTCGCAGCCGACCATGACCCCGCGGTGCCGGGCGCGTAGACCCGCACAACCCCCCACGCCATGGCCGATGCTCCTCGGCCGCGAAAGCTGCTTCCACCACTTCGCACGGCATGGTCCAGAGCAGATCCGGTGCCCCATCTAGCCAATGCCTAGCTCGGCGGCGTGATGTAACACCCTCGGTGTTACCGCGTGTAACTTTGCACTAAATCTTGTCATGAGCATCTTATTTACGTGTTTTAGCTTGTGCCTAAGTTTGTGAAATCATTTCACTGAATTGAATTAGCTAATGAAAGTGTTAATTAGAAGTTGATGCTTAGGGCAGTGTTGTATCGTTTAAGGTTCAGAACGAATTTTTTATTTAACAAAAATACTATAAAGCGTATGGGTGAACTTTAAGCGAAGTTATAGTATGAACTTCGTAGATGCTAGTGCAATGTTTGTCTCAGCGAGGTGGTGCTCGTAGCCGGAGTTTCTTGTAGCTTGGAAATCGAACTTGCGAACAAAATCAGTCTTAGAGAAATAAATTCAAATGGAAACACAGCTTGACGTGGCCATGTTCGGGAGGTTGTTTTTGCTGGAGTTCGTCAGTAGTTGTGTCGTGGCTTAGCCCAGGTAGCTAGCCCTAAGTATCCTCTCAGGCAACGTTTAGTTGTTTGAGCTCGAGTCAAGCTGAGTTAGAGGTTTCACGTGCTTTAAATTGCGTGCACAACACTTTGTGTCGGGTTGCCTGTCGTCTGTGTGCGGTCACCTCGCGTGGGCGCCGTCGTCGCCGTACTGGCCGCGCTGGCCGGTTGCTGGTCGCTTGTCGCCTGCGCGTTGCTTCCTTCGCGTCGTGGCGCTGCGGCCGGCCCGTTCGTCTGCTGGTGCTCGGGCCTGCGCGCGCTGACCTGCATCTCCCTCGCGCGTCGCGATGCTGCGGCCGCCGTCCTCTCGACGTTGCGTCCGCCTGCAGCCGCTGCCCCCCCTTGGCCGCTTGCCCCTCTGCACGCCATGGCTGCCTGTCGTGGCAGTCGCGTTGCCGCGGTCGTCGTGTAGCGCACGCGCCCGGGGTCAGCGCGGCGTCGTGTCCGCGTCCTGGCCGGCCGACCGGTCTACTGTGCACGTCTCCCCCTTGTCTCGGTGTTTCGTCCAGGCGTATCCCACCCTATGCGTACGTCGTCCAGCTACCGTTCGGAAGTGACGCGACCGCTGACCTCTCCTTTCCTCCCATGCCGCCTTGTTCGCCAGTCCGCGCTGGTCGGCTGCCGTCGGTGGAGCGCCTCGGCCAAAAATTGTTTGTGCGCAGTGCTCCGCTGCCCAGTGCCCAGTCGCCCGTCCCCACCTCGGCCCGGGCTGCTCGCCACTGAGCTCCAATTTAGGAGGTTACCTGGCACCGGGCCTTTAGGCCGAGCTCGACCGCGTTCTTAAATTGCTGGCGAGCCGTGTTCCTCGAGTCCAATTGAAAGCACCCGCAGTGTCGCCTTAGCCTACCTTTCACCCCGCGCACCACCCCTGTGACCGTGTGCCTCCTAGCCGTCGTTGCCGCGGGCGTGCTGCCGTGGTGCGCCGCCTAGCCCCGCGGGTCGCTCATGGCCAGCCTCCCCCGCCGTTCTCCAACTTCTTCGAGCACTGCGGCCAAGACCGGGGTAGGTCAGGGATGCTCTAGCAGCGGTTGGTTGGCTTCATGGTGGGTTTGGGTGGCCGGAACGGCCGCGCCGCCGTTGCGCGTGGCCGCTCCTCGTGGCCACTAGTTCCACGAGCTCAGCTGCCCCCTTACCTCCGCCTAGTGTAGGCGTTGGAGCTGCTGTTGCAGGTCGGCCTGCTGGCCGAGTCGATAGGGACCCTGGGTGTCCGGCGTGACCGGCCAGTGCCGGCCAACGCCGCTCCGACGTGCGGGGGCGTGTCAGGGACCGCCCAGGGGTGAAGACAGCTTTTCGGAAGGGTTTTCTTGCAAAACCCTTGAGGGTGGGAATAGTGCCTAGTTTGGTCACAACATTAGTAGCCAGTTTAGGGGCTTGGTTGCAAATTTTTGCCGGCGCGTGGGGGTTGTCCGCGTGGGCCGCCTTGCGCTCGCGCGGGCCGCGCGTAGCTGGGCCGTGGCAGTGAGCGCGCGCGTTGAGCTCGGGTGGGCCGTGTGGATTGGGCCGCGCGGTCAATTTGGAGTTTCCCTTTTTCTCTTGAGAAATCAAATTAGCTTATGATTTCATGTAAATGGCCATACTTTGGAAAATTGTATTAAATTAATTAAGCATCCAAAAATTGTGAGACCAGTTTTGTTAGATCGGTAAATTCATGTTCTAGCAGTCGATGTAATTACTTCATGTAAAACTGTAGTGCAGCTAAGCCTTTTAAATCAAGTTAAAAACGATTGTTGTTAAGATATTAAATTGTGTAGGATTTGTTGTGGCAAAACTGTAATAGCTTTAACCCAAAAATTTCTACAGCAGCTTAATGGCTATGTGAAGTGCTTACTAAAACTTTTGTAGCATTTTAGTAGCTTGCTAGATGTGGTAGTTGAGCTCTCCTAATCGAGTAGACATTGAAACGTTAGTATAAGAAAGTGATGCAACCTTTTTGGTAGGAACGTTTAGACCGCTTAGCTTGTGATTAATAGGAGTAGTGGATGACTTGGTATGTTGGTCATTAGAGTTAGCTAATTAGCTTAGTAGTTGTTGTTTTTAGAGTTACCGTTGTCACTTTATTAAGTGTGGTGTTATCATTGCATGCATGTAGATCACGAGGAGGTTGAGTACGTGGCCGCGGAGGAGCAGGACTACGAGGAAGTCATCGAGGACTACGAGGAGGAAATCTTTGTACCGGAGGAGTTCCAGGAGCCGCCCATGACTGACACCTCTGACTTTGCGCCTGCCCAAGGCAAGCCCCAGTGCATAACCCCTATTTTGTAAATCTTATATATATTTAAATGTTGTGCATTTACGTTTCAGGAATTTTATGATACCCACATGCCTCTATATATCTACCCATGAGTCTTTCTAATACAGGATCGTGTAGCTGCTTTGCTCAGGTTCATCGCTAGAGTGAGTAACCTGTCGTTACTCACAATAGGAGGTTACTCATATTATTATTATTACATTCTGGGTAAAAGGATGGAAAGGAAATGGCGACCGGGCAGGATGTGGTATGGGTATTGGTGGGTGTAACAAGTTGTGTTCCGCGGCCACAGGGCATAATTGGGTTGCACTGTTTCCCTGTCCGTGTCAATTAAGGACTGTTCGTTGCACGGACCCTAGTCAAGTCACAGACTTATTATCCCGAGCATATACTAGCGGATGGGGGCTAGGAAGACTTGTTACTCTCTTGTCATGGGCTCCGGCTCTTTCCGAGCCGACTGATTGGAGGCGGGGATAGGTGGAGGTCTTAGCACCGCATTGAGGCCGGGCCTCAAGTACGGGAGCTAGGAGTCCAAGTTTGGATGGGGACCTGGAAACCCGTGACAGGAGGGGAACGGGTTGGTCTTGCTTGTGCCCAGGGTACAAGCGAGGCGTGTGTTTTTCAGGGTACCTAGCTAGGCACATTGATTTGCGAATCGCCGTTTCTGCATGACGGTACGGCTTGACTACGCTCTGGCATCGTATTAAGAATTGGAAATTGAAGATGGAGAAATTGTCCTGGTTGCTCAACCCTTGCTTGATTATAGCATATGTGCTTACATAGAATATTGGTTAATGAACAAAATACGACTTCTAAAGGTTACGGAATTAAGGACACACACTTTAGTGCTGCTTTTCGCAAACAAGAAAAACCCACAAGCCATAAAGCCTACCATAATCCTTGAGAGTCGGGAAATATAATTCCCAGTCGGGTAAGTCTTGCGAGTACATTGTGTACTCAGGGTTTATTTTACCCTTGTTGCAGATGCACCTTGAGAAGTTAGGCCTTGTGTGGATGATTCTTCAGGTGGGCACAGACGGATTCTCATTTCGTTCCGCTAGACGTTATCTTATTTCCGCTGTTAATTTATCGCACTCTGAACCTCTGGTATTGTAATAGCTATTTCTGAGACTCTGTGTTGTATAAAATGGATTAAGTATTGTAAGTTTGTACCCATTATTGGATCCCGGGTGTAAAATGTGGATTGTTCAAGTTCTCCCGTCGGGTGTGCTCGACGGAATCGTCTGGTTTAGCTCACTTTCAGGGCACTTAGTGTCTAGTGGAAGACAAGTGCCCCTGAAGCGTGTTAAATCGGACGATTCTGCCACACGTGACCGGCAGGGCCACCCTCGCCACCATCCCGAACGGAGGGCAGCCTACCGCCCATGCACGAATCTGGCACTGGGGACACTGGATCCGACCGCCATCACCCCGGATCCCCCGCTCCCGGGCTGCCATCGCTAGTACCTGCAAGGTCGACGTCCTTCCATGGCTACCATACCTGCACGGGGAAGGAAGGAAAGAACCCCGCCGCCACCTTCCTTGTGCCCGCACGGGCCTCTTGGCGAAGCACTCCGGCGGCGGCAAGGTGGAGTGAAGGAGGGGGCGGGGGTGCGGCGGCGCGAGGTGGTTCCGTCCGTGCAGCCCGCTCGGGGTGACGTGGGGGTGTCGAGTCGGAAAGTCTCCCATATAACTAAAGTTAGCAGCTATTAATTTGCTCTTTGGAAGCCAAACAAATTAGCTAATAGTCTAGCAGATAACTAACAAATCTTATTAGTTAGGCCAAACTTTCAAACCAGCTACTATTAGCTACTTTCTTGCTAATGGATCTAAATAGATCTAGTATTGAAGAGCGAAAGAGTGAGTTATTTCTTTCGCACTCCCTCCCTTCCATCCCACGGTTTGTTTTCTCTTTCATCCTTCTTGCTTAAAATTTGGAGCTACAAAACTACTCGTGTCAACGTTGGCTGTCGTTCATTGTGCATCTATTCTCAGGTCTTTTACCGAGTATTTGCCTATGCGGTCGTATATGTTTGGGTTTTGAGATTTGGAGCTATTCACAGCGTGGGTACAAGTTAGATAAAAATCAGTTTCTGAATATTTTTAGTATAATCTAGAGTGCTTGTAACTATTGATGTGTCTAGCTATTATCTAATATAATTCTTCTTTCGTCGCAAAATGAAAACTACTCATGTCATAGGCTTGTCTACGGTTTACACAAGCTGGTCCGTGTGGTGGCGTATGTGTGGCTCTCTTTTCACCTTTCTTAGAATTACAGCAGGTGGACACAATAACCTAGTTGAGTCAATATGTATTATTTCTTTATTGCACTAGCATTTATTATGGACCTTACAATTTGTTTGCTTTGAGATTAGACCAAGTCTAATTAAATAGTTTATCTTTGTTAAATTCACAATAGGCTAACAACACGTTACCATTATCAAAAGCACCACACAACAAATTATACATCTCGTTGTAACATAAATATAATCCACTTCTAATTTAACCTAATTTCCCAGTGCATTTCGTCGTATTTCATTGATCAATAGTATTTGGTCACATATAAGAACTTGCGAATATACCATCGCAAAAAAACCTGGTTTTACGATGCAAAAAGTTTGGACGTTCATTAATAATCTATACCTAATGTTGAGGAGCAAATTGTTTCTTCTAACTTGTTTTTTCTCCTACCTTTTTTACTTTCCAAATTGTCCTCACGTACATCATATCTCGTATGTGCTCTGGATTCATGACGTATACGCATACAAGTTGGAACAACTCGCGTTACGCAATGATACAACGTCTAATTTCAATATCTATTGGGTTCCGTGCAATACACGAATACATTTGTTAGCAATAATAATAAAATAATATAGGTTCGGATGGTTAGTAATTTTGAAGGAAGCATAGCTCAATGAGGACCGAGGGAGGGAGGGTGGAGACAGCAAGAGAAGCATGCTTTGGACTTCCAGCCTTTAGTCTATGGGTAAAATTAGGAATGAAAACGGATCGGATACGGACGGATATGACTGATATCGTATTTGTTTTCATATTTATGTCCGGATTCGGATTCGAATACGGATAGTATAAAAAATGCCGGATAGAATACGATTGGATATCGACATCATAAATATGTGATTTAAATATTCGGATACGAATACGGTATTGGATGTTAAATATCTGAACTCGGATACGGACGGATTAAAACCCCCTCTAAACGGATTCGGTCTCGAATATGGTCGGAAAATATCCGTACCGTTTTCATCCCTAGGTAAAATAACCAAAGGGTCACCACTCGTGGTTATTTTATCCGCGAGTACTTTAGGACTAGGATACACAGTAAGCAACTTTGGCAATTGTAATAATGTCAAAAAGAAAGAACTTATTTGGCAATTGTAGTCCTGCAACAGTAGTCTGAAACAAGGTACTCTTCTGCACTCTCGTCAAACCCAGTGATGATACGATGTTTTAAAAACAAAGGTTGAGGGGGTGTTTAGATGAAATTTTTTTTGGAATTTTGCTATTGTAGCACTTTTGTTTGTATTTGGCAATTAGCGTCCAATCATGGACTAATTAGACTGAAAAGATTTGTCTCGTGATTTATAACTGTGTAATTAGTTATTTCTTTTACCTACATTAAGTGCTCCATATATGCGTCTAAAAATTGATGTGATGGAAAGAGAGTGTAAATATTTAGAATTTGGAGGTGAAGTAAACAATGCCTGATTTATTTGAAGCAAAACGTTTAGCTAGGCATGATTGACCGCAGCACCTTGTGCTTTCGAAGCAAGGACAATTCTCCAGGTGAGTGATGTCTGCATCCTATGTGACCACTGACAGTGCCCGGAAACCACCAGCCATCTGTCTGCTGCTTGGCTGTGTTATCAGCAAGGAGATCTGGCTCCGTGTCTTGCATCCACTCGGCCTATCAGCCATGCTAGCTGATTTGGAAGATGAGCTCGGTCAGTGGTGGTTGCGCTGCAGAAGCATGCTTGGGAAAGGCCTACGGCCGGGCTTTGACACCTTGGTTCTGCTCGTCTGCTGGACGGTTTGGAAAGAACGCAATTGCTGCACTTTCTGAGGAGAGGCGCTCTCGGCGGTGGCCATGACACGGCAGCGGTTGCTGGAAGCCAATGAGTGGCTCGACGCTGGGTACTCAAGCCTGGCGAGTCTAGCACTCTAGCTTCGCTTCGGTCGCAAAACTTGGGGGCCGTATAGTCCGTTTCGGTGTTTGGGTTCTGGTGGCGTTTGTGCGCGGCAATCCTAGCCGGTTTCTCGCTGGCTATGTTTGATGCAAGCTTCACTTTTACTCTACTACGTTCCTGTCCGTCTAATGGAAAAACGGGCTATGCACGATCGCGAAAAAAAGAAGCAAGGACAATGACCTGATAGCGCCTGCTGCTCCTTTCCTCGCACCTTCTTTATACCAACATCTCTTTTTTTCACCGAGCATGGTTTAAACGTGGTCTATGTCTCCATGGTCGAGAAGTATACCAGTATCGAACATCCTTTTCAAACTCGTGGTATACTACTATAATATTAGTTTGGTCTCCTAACAGTCAAATTGTTAGCAATCCTACTGGATTGACTCACAGATAACTTGATTCAGAGCAATTCAGAGTACATGACCTCAAGGGAAAGAGAGGTCAGAGCAGAGAAGGGGAAACCGGGCACATAGGGAGATAGAGTTGGGAAGGAAGAAGAGCAGTAGCCTAGGGGAAATATTCAGTTGTTTGGTAAAAATGGTAATGATACATGTAGGGCGTCCGGACGCATCGGATGGACTCGACGCGCCCGACACGCTCGACTTGACCGAGCCCGCGGTGGAGCGACGCGACTCGGCCCGTCCTTATCCTTTCGCCAGAGGCCAGACACCCCGCCACTCACTCTTCTTCCTCGAGTCGCTTCCTACTCGAGCGTTGCCTTCACTCGCGCCCACACGGTCTTATCCACTCGCCCGCTTCTTCCTCCTTGCTTCCTCCGCCGCTCCAAGCTCGCACGCGCGCTTCCTCCTGCGCCCGCGCGTCTCCTCCCTTCGAGCTGCCGGCGAGCCTTCCTCCCTCCCTCGCTCCCTCCCTCCTCTCCCTCCCTCCCCCTCCCCCGCTGCGACCTGTATGCACTCCTCGCACCGGAGTGGGGGAGCGATGGCGACGGCTTCCGATGAGCCCACGCGCCTCCCCTCCCTCCCTCCTCGCGCGCCGTGACCTCCATGCTTTTGGAGACGAGGACGACGGCGTGGACGTCGACGAGGTAGGTGGGGAAGGATCTAGATCTGAGGCCTCCCTCCCCCTCCTTCCTCCCCTTTGGATCTCTGGTCCCTCCTCCTCCTCCTCCTCTTCCTCCTCCTCCTCCTTCTCCTTGTCCTCCCCCCTCTGGATCTAAGGGTTTGGTGGCGGCTAGGGTTACGGCGAGTCAGATCTCGTCCTTTTTGTTGCAATGATTCCTTCTAAATGTTGCAACATATGATGTGGATTGTTGCAACAGTATATGTTTTTTTGGTTGTTGCAACTGACGATTCTCTGATGTTGCAGGAGTAATTCTTGATATGTTTCAATTGCATTTTTTCGTTGTTGCAGCAGCTCCTCTGCATTGTTTCATTAGCAGCGCTTCTGCTTTGTTGCAATATCTTTTTCTCCCTTGTTGTAGTAGTTTCGCCTCGCTGTTGCAGTGGATGTGTTTGAAAGTTGCATTAGACTCTTTTTGGTGTTGCAGTTCGTATATTTTTGTTTGTTGCATTAGTTGTATTTTTGATGTTTCAATAGTTTTTTTTCGTTTTGTTTCACCAGTTTTGTTTCGTTTTGTTGCATTATGGTGTCCTTCGTTGTTGCAATAGCATTTTCCCTTTGTTGCAGCTGGGGGGCGCGGGGTGGACTATGGTGGTGAGCTCGTGGCGGGGGGCGGAGGTGCTGGGGATCGGCGAGTTTAGGGGCGGGGGTAGACCTATGCGCGCGGGGGGGGGGGTCGCATTTCTCCGTGCGGGGACGGGGCGGGGGGCGGGGTCGCATTTCTTTCTCCGTGCGGGGACGGGGCGCGGGGTCGCGTCCGTGCGGAGCGGGGTCACGTTCTTCTTTCTTCTTTTTCCGTGGGGTGCGGGGCTGGTACTGCTCGCTGCGGCGTCCGGCGCTAGCGCCCGGATCTGGACGTCCGGGCGCTAGCAAGATATATTCCATGCCCCTTCGCTGCTGCTCCTATGCTCTCTTGTAGATTTTTTTAGGGGAAGTGCCCTCTGGTAGATAACGCCCAGCTGTCCAGCAGACCATTGCTTGACTAAGCCCAAGTCCACGGCCCAACTATGAGTAGTCCCTGACACAAATTAACTTTAATATTTTTGTCAATATATACCCTATGGTAAGCAAGATATACTTGATGCTGTATTTTGGATGACTCGCTCTCTAAATTTGGACCACTCTGCTTTGAAATTCAATGCTCTATAAAGTTACAGAAGTGTTTTCCCAAATCAAATAAATCTACACAGTTAAATTTTATGTTTTTGAACCAGATAAAAATTATTCTTGGTAGTCAACATATCACAAATACTCCATCTATCCAGGAATGATAACCGTATTTTAAAACACATTATAAATAGAAACCAAACGTCAGGGTATATGTTTTTCTATATATTACTGTTACAGTACAGTACAAAAATTTATGCATCTAGGTTCTAATCCTATCCGATCATCAACTAATTATTAAGTATGTGAATCTAGAAAAGGGAAAGTCGCTTAAATATGGTGCAAAAATGTATTTAACGAGGAATATGAAGAAGGGTCAGAGAATGCAACCTACGGCATAATGACTTCAACCGAGGTATATCATAAAGCTCATACTTTTCACTTGTCTTTATTAGAGCGCCTTGCAAGGGCCAATGCAAACTCTTGGTTTGGCAACTCGACAACAGCTGACAGGCCATCGCCACATGCAAGTGGGTCTCCATCATGCCTCCCACATAATGCTAACTCGAAACTCGAAAGAACTTCGGCCAAAATGCCAAGGCCTCTCCTTCACTTCACAACATTGATCGGTTTGAGGGTCTCACAAGATTAACAAGCCCCATATTACAACTCCTGGTGCTCGAAAGCATTGGCAAGCAAAGAAGTGTGCAAACCTTGCCTAACTCTAGGCTAATACCTAATGCAATACGCCAAGCAACCTAAACTAGAACTAATCAATCTCTAAACCTAGTACTAATTATCTTAATCTTTAAGATCACTCCTTGGACGGTGAATCTCTTGCAAATATATGTGTGTCTACACCTTAGGCAAACAACTTCAACAATACCAAATAGCTAGGTAAATATACATTTAATTATTTATATATAGCCCCCATACGATAGAAATTACTAGCTGCACTTTTGGACGTAGAAAACGACATCACTATATCTTTCAGCACAGAATCATTTGGTAAGTACAAAAAAACTAGATGTTGGCATCCCTAGCCATAACACTGGAAGACCAGACGGTCCCCAATGGCCACCATGTCACACCTCAGAATTTTTATTTTGAGATGTAAATAATTTTCACTAACTAAAAAGAATGATTTATTTTTTTGGTATTTTCCAAGTTTCATCTAGTTTTTTGTCTTTTTGAAATAAAAATGGCTTTATAATTTTTCCTAATTAATTTTACCTATGGGTGTTGCATTCATGCTAGGCATTAATTTATTTGACTGAAAAAATGAATTATAAAATTCGAAGAAGCTAACTCTAGCATCAAAATAAACAAGATCTAACATATGAACAAAAGCAATTGAAAAAAATTCTAATGCGATCAGAAGTAAATTAGGTACACATATAAACAAGCTTGCAAGACATCCAATTAGAGCTCAATTAGATAAGCAAGTAGAACACATAATTGCAACTTCTAACTGGGGGACCAAATTACATTCTAATCCGAGCAACTAATTACAAGATAACAACAAAATATAGAGGAAAACAAATATGTGCTCACATAGATAGCACAAACATATTGGAGTTTTGCATCAAATGAACAAATATGTGCTCATATATATAGAGGAAAGCATGATATTGAATAACATGGTTAACCCACAACCCTCTATTCTAGCTCCTGAATAAGTGTTAATGCCATATGTGCAAGCATTCTAACGATATGGCAAAGATCTGTCATCTAATTTGATATATCAACTATGAGCTTCTAATAGGCACATTCAAAAGAACATGCTCATAAAATCCAATGCATGTAGTTTTTTTTATTAATGTGATAATTTCTAGCCCTTGAGAGAGAACCTGGTAACTTGTTTAACACTATAATGTTACATAAACATTAGGGAGTACTTAAAAATGTAGGGAAAACAAAGGAAAAAAGGTAAGATTCTCATTTCTATGGCTTTGGTCATTGTAGGACCCAAAAAAACTTGCAATCATGATAGATTCACTAAGAAAACCATATGAATAAAAAATATCCACCTGATTCTCATTGTTTCTTGACTCGTGTAGATGGATCGAGGCAAACTCCTTGCCTCCTTGTCATTAGTTACATCACATAGCACAAACAAAGAACAAGCATGACAACAATTTGGATTTGTGACACATGAAGCTTAGCAGGAATGTCATCAATGAAACTATAGAGAACTGAAAAATGTCAAAATTTCTTCACATGTGCCAGTTTATGGGCCACTCTAGTGTTCTGACCGAATTTGTTACCTCATTTTTGTGCCTTAGTTCAATGGGCTAATATAAACCAATGGTCCATAAAGTTGCAAGACACTTTATGTTGGATTAATTGGGCTTGGCATATATCTAGTATAGCAATTAATCAAAGAATTTCAAAGGCCCACAAATAGTGCTAAGTGTGATTGAGATTAGTGCCACATGGGAAACCACAAGAAGGTGCTCATCTTAATTAGGAATCTACTGTGTGCTCTTAAAGACAAGTTAAGGAGGAGAGTTGTGGGGGAGGCACATGTGTTGCGTGCCAAGCAGCGCCGAGCAACGCCGAGCCCTTGGCCTTAGCCGGATGTTATGTGCTAGGCCATATTTAGGGGATCAAGGCAATAGTCAGCAAGGGTACAGGGGAAGATGTGTGGGTCCAGAAAGGAAAATGGGTAAAACTGTGTGAACATGTCACCGCGGTAGGTTAGACACGAAGCTTTTGTTCTACCCTTCCGAGAACCCTTCTGTTGATGGTCACTAAACACCTATTTTAGCCATCAACAATGCCAACATTTCAAAAGAAAATCAGCATAAAATGGAAAGATTTGGTTTATTACTAATGGAATTCCACTTGTACATGAAGTTTATTTGAATGCAAGAAAAACAGTGAAAAAGGTGCAAAATACGTGACATGGAGGCAGCATGACGTGGCAGGGGCCTCTAGGCCCACACTGCCACGCCAGCCGGCGGCCAGGGGGCGCCACCCTGTCCCTATCCACGTCACCGATCCGTGGGATGACTCCTACACTACCTCATAACGTCGATTTCATGTCAGTTCAAGCAATGGCCATGATTCACTCACCTTGGATCCATGGGCCCATTGTCATCCACTTGAGGGCCATCAACTGACCTTGCAACCGCCATACAGACCAAATCTTCATACGTGCTGCAGTGGCAACCGACTTTGGGAGCAAATCATCACCCTATGATGCAATGGCGGTGCATCGGAGGGCCGGCTAGCGCCCTCACTAGGTCGCCCGGTGCCCAAGGCACCCCCACCGCCTCTCTACTACCTACAAATACCCCTAGCTCCTTAGTGCTATAAATAGATGTGTTTCCCGCAGTTGTAAAGTGTCCCAAGTAGAATCATTCTCTCTACTCCTAAGTTTAGATTAGTAGTGAGAGTGAGAGTGAAGAAGTGAAGAGCTAGGAGCTTGGAGAAGTCGTCTGGAGTCTCTCTGAAAGCTCTTGTAAGCTACTTTTGCTTTCTATATATATTTCCTTTAGTACTTTTCTTTATTTTTAGCATTTACTTTCTTGCAATTAGAGTAAAGTAGTGTTATGAATATTTCGATCATTACTTGTTTAGTTAGTAAGTTTTCAATAAACGGGATCCTCGTCACTAGTTGGTGCTCTAATCTTAGCACGAGGTTAGAGTAGTATCAGTTAGTGTAAGCGTGGTGCTTAGACTATAGGGTACCTTGGGTTGTGGCTAGTTCCCTGAATAGATTGTGGTAGGTGGCAGGTGGTGACAACCCTATCCATCCTCTGTATTCCACCATGTTGGAATTAGTTATTAAATCATAGGGTTCGTGGTGCTTTGTACCTAATCAACCTTAGGGTGAGTTTAGGGCAGGTACGCCCCGAAGTATATTCATTGTTTATCTTGCTAGACAATTGATAGGTTGAATTAATTAAGACAGTACTTCATTTATCTTCACCTACTCTGTGACCATTGTTGAAGTTTTATTTTATTTTATTAATTTTAGTTAGTTTAGTTTACTTTCATCACATTCGTGCCTAGGTAATTCACTAGAATTTAGTTAATCATTTATCTGAGTCATACTGCGCCTTCTCTGTGGTAATAAATACGATACTTGGTTTACTCCCAAGTGAAATGCTACATCGATATATTATGTGCGCTTGCGGAATTAGTCCAATGGTCATAAGAAATATCAACACCGTCCAAGTTCACCCCTTTAGACTCTAGTCTTTATCTAGAGCTTTCTTCTCCCTTTAGACACTTCCTCACTCTCCTCTCCACCAAGTTCTTGCTTTGCTGATCTCTGGTCTGAATCCCTTGCACGCACAAGGGGCTTGGGTGAGCAAGCCTTCGAAGCTTTGTCAGCTTGTGTACTTGCACGGGTAGAAGGGCGATCAAGTTTTTTGGGAGCGTATCGTGTGCGACTACTCTTCCTCATGCTCCAATGTTCCTGTTGATTCGATCCAGCTGCTAGTCTGCTACAGGCTTCCTTGAGAGAACGACTACTTCAGCTATTTCTCGGCAATTGCTCGTGGGATTGCACTATGTACATCTTCCTGCATCATGTCTAGATCGATTACTTCAAGCATGCCATCATGTCTGAGATGGTTGGTAATAGTGTTTCCCCTGCCTCTAGCACAGGTTCCACCCAAGGGTATAGTCTAAACTCATCTTTGGCGCATTTGAGTATGTGTCCTTTATTGATGATACCGTGGTTGCGCACAGCTCGTCAAAACCAGTGGCAAAGGGAAAGTGGGGCTGAGGGGGGCCTGGCACCCCCAACCTTCCCATGCCTCCCGTAATACACCTTAAATTAGGTGTGATGTCTAATTAGCCAGCTAATGATACTATTTGTACTATGATTTTTTGTTCTTTCTCCATATTAATCTCTGATTGTATCTTATATAAATAAAATTAGGCCTTCCTAATATTTTCTTTGTATCTTTTGTTTTTATTATTACCTATCAAACATTAGTTTGTACCCATAGCACACACTCTAATTAGCTAGTTAATTGACAATTGGTGTTTTCCGTGTTTAATCCTTCTGAATTGATCTCCAATGGAATCTATATTATTTAGCATTAGACATTTAAACGCTACAGAGTGGTACGATGTTTCCATTTAATCGTCAGTTTAAATGACCATTTCCCCATTTAAGTGACCATTTTGTCCAAGGCTAAACGACAAGTGACCAATTGTTTTTCATTTAACGTTTACGATCTAGTGCTAATTAATTTTGGCCCTGTTTAACGACTTGTTATTACCACAATTCTTTATCTGGCCAAAGAATTAGATTGATCAGGTGAAGGTTAGAGGCCTGAGCTAATTAATTTCCCTTCATTTTTTTTAGTTTTTTTTGCTTTCTTTTGTACAACACAAACGTTTATTTGGGTGTTATGTATACCTTTGCTGTATATATATTTACACGTATGATTGTTGCTGGTTTGCACGGCCCCCCTATGTTTAAATCCTAGCTCTGCCCTTGGTCAAAACAAATCCATTTGACTACTAACATGTTATGTTTGGATGCCGGTGAATTTAGTCTAGGTCGTTAAATCTAGACTGTTGGATTTCCATTATGTTCCCTTTATCTACTCGCCATAGGAAAAGAAAAAGGCTGGATCCAATCATTCTGCTATTGTTGCCATCTATTACCTCGTCCAACGCCTTGGCTTGTTCCACGTCACTGTTGCTAGTGCTGCCATCGCCCTATGTGGTGCCCTATGCCACTTCTGCACTCTGGTATCAACCGGACGTCGCCTTCCTTGCTAGCTGTCAATCTAATCCTTTGTGGTATGCTACTTGTCATACTGATCGTTTCCTTGCATGGCTGACATGTTGGGTTGCTTGGCAGTGGGCAGCGGACCTTGTTGACGCACCTGCTGTTGTCTGACCACCAAGAATTAGCACCATCGCTGGTAATACAGAGGAGGAAGAATGGAGTTACAAGAAGAGGTAGATAAGAGTGGGAAGGTGTAGGGTCGAGATGGTGGACTAGAGCGGGTGAATAGTCCTTTCTCAAATTAAACGCACCAGCTAATCGAAATAAATGCGGATATAAAACTATCGGTCTAGTCAAGACTATACCCCTCTATCTATGTTCTCAAACACCTTAAAAAGATCCTAAACAAGTAACTAATGTGCCGGTTTAGCTAGAGCTCTCCTAACCAATTTTAGGAGCATGGTCACACAAACCTATGCCACTAGTACTTCAAGCACTGGGGAGCTCCTACACATGCTAGTAGCTAAGTGTTGATGTTTTAGCCTGCCACGGGGGTACCCGGGACAGTTGTTCGGGCTTCGGGCATATGTTGAACTCGACGGTTAACGCAAGATACAATCGATTTATACTGGTTCGAGCCCTCGTGATCGAGTAATAGCCTTTACGTGCAGTCGGCGTTAACCTTTGCGTTGGATTGATTGTTATGATTGTGTCTTACAGGGGTGCCCATAGCCCCTCTATATAGGTAGGGACGGCTATGGTACAGTTACAGTTCTAGTCGGATCCAAAGAAGGTGTTCTGATCTAATTATAGAAGGTATTTTCTATTAGGAGTCCAGCTAGTTTGGCCTATCCTACTCGGAATCAGCATCGTCTATCATCACGCCTCTTCTGTCTGGCGGTGGGCCAGGCCAGGGCCTACTGCCAGTAATTGTTCCGATGAGGAACCCTATGGGTCCCATATCAACAAGCACCCGAGCGTTTCATGGTTGATCTCGAAAGCCTCCTTGCTTCCTCAAGTCTTGCCAGGAGAAGCAAGCCTAGTCCGGGTTTTTTCGAAGAGAAACCTTGTAGTGGTCTTTCCTAAAAAAATCCTTGGGTGATGTGTGCTTTTTTAGAGAAAAAGTGTACTCACTGAGTGTAGCCCCCGAGCCTCTTACTATTTGGAACAAAAAGATAGAGGGTCTTGAATCTTTCGAGCTGAAAAACTAAAAATCTCTCCTGAGGATATGTACCTTGCAACCCCGAGCTTGTGTCCGGGTTCTTTTATGAAAAGAACTCGGACGAAGGGTCCTTTTATAGTTTACTCAGGTAGTTGGAGTCTTTTAATGCAACTTTCTTTCTATATAGATGTCTTCGCCTTGTTTATTCTTCAAACGAGTTATCCAAGTAGTCGATCTTGGGTTTGACACGTATTGTAGCGTGTTTAGCTAAGTGTTGTATGGGGTTCGTGACTTAGAGCGCTTTGAGCATGATGGGGCGAGTGTAGGCTTGGTAGCCTTTTTACTCTTATCCGAGTTGATTGACTTGGGATAGGACGAGCGTAGACTTAGTAGCCTTTTTACTCTCATCCAGGTTGAATAACCTAGGATAGGTCAAGTGTTCGTTTTACTCTCATCTAGGTTGAATAACCTGGGATAGGGCGAGTGTGTGTTTACTCTCATCCATGTTGAATAACCTGAGATAGGGTGAGTGTATGTTTACTCTTATCCAGGTTGAATAACCTAGGATAGGACGAGTGTTCATTTACTCTCATCTAGGTTGAATAACCTGGGATAGGGCGAGTGTGTATTACTCTCATCCGAGTTAAATAACTCAGGATAGGGCGAGTGTGTATTACTCTCATCCAAGTTGAATAACCTGGGATAATTTGGTTCTTGTAAGACTAGTGTTGTCGCTGAACATTATCTTTATTATATTGATCATGAACCTTGATTACATAATAACTTGGAGAAGAAATCTGCCTTGTGTCCTTAGGCGTAGAATCTTCGCAATTGGCTGATGTGCCATGAGTTTCTGACTGGTACGCCGTCTTCAGTTATCAACTTGTATGATCCTGACTCGGTGACTCTGGAGATAATAAGAGGACCCTCTCATGGGCTGAGTAGTTTGTGGCATCAGTCTGTTTTCTGTATGCGACGAAGTACTAGGTCTCCGACTTGAAGGGTTTGGGGTTGTGTATTTTTGTCATAGTGGCGCCTCAAGCCTTGGAGATAGCGGCGGATTGTAGAGTAGCATTGACTTTGACCTTTTTGTGCTGTCTAGCTCTAGCTTTCGGGTGTGTTCAGCCTCTCCATCATATTGCTCTATTCTTGGTGATGTCCATATCAAGTCTGCTGGTAACACTGCTTCTGATCTGTAAACTAGGAAGAAAGGCGAGTACCTGGTAGCTCTGCTTACTTGAGTTCGAAGCCCCCATACTACTTTAGGCAACTCTTCGATCCACTTGGAACCATAGTCTTCTAATTCTTCGTACAATTCGGGCTTCAATCCAGCTAGTATGAGACCATTTGCTCTTTCCACCTATCCGTTAGCTTCAGGGTGGGCTACTGATGCGTAATTGATGCTGATACCGCAGTCTTGTGCCCAACTTCTGAATTCAATAGCTATGAAAGGAGAGCCCAAATCCGTATTGATTCGGTTAGGCATGCTGAAACAATGCATGATGTCTTGGATGAACTCTACTGCCTTGGCTGCGCTGTACTTGACTAGTGGTTTGTACTCGATCCATTTGATAAACTTGTCAATAGCCACAAAAATGTACTCGAAACCACCCTTCGCTTTCTTGAGGGGCCCTACTTGATCCAGCCCCCAGCAGGAGAACGACCAAACAGGCGGGATGGATATAAGATTGTGTGCTGGGACGTGAGCCTATCTTGCAAACATTTGGCAGACCTTGCACTTTCTGACGAGTTCTTCTGTGTCTTTTAAAGCAGCCAGCCAATAGAATCCAGAATGGAAAGCTTTGCCAACTGACGTTCTAGATGTAGCATGATTACCACAGCATCCTGAGTGTATTTCTCCTAAGATTTCTTTGCCTTTTTCTGATGAGACGCATTTGAGAAGTACTCCTGATGAAGCGGCTCATTTGTAGAGTTTGTCCCCTACCAGGACATAGTTCTTGCTCCTTTGAACAACTCGAGTAGCTTTCTCTTTATCTACTAGTAAACTTATTCTTTTTGATATAATCAATGAAAACCTGAGTCCATGAGGTGGTGATTACCAAAATCTGGATGCCTGGAGCTGAGAGTTCTGGGGTTATCTCACCGGATTGTTTGATAGAGGGAGCTGACAATTCCTCTATGAATACACCTGGTGGGACCTTCGCCCTGTCCGATCCGAGCTTGGCAAGGATGTTTGCTACAACGTTTGAGTCACGCAAGACATGTAGGATTTCTAGTCCTTGAAATTGTTTTTCGAGTTTGCGTACTTTAGCACAATATGCATCCATGTTGTCTTTCGTGCAGTCCCAATCTTTGTTGACTTGGTTGACAACTACTGCTAAATCGCCATAGACGAGTAGTCGCTTTATTCCAAGAGAGATAGCTATTCGGAGTCCGTGGATGAGTGCTTCGTATTCTGCTTTATTGTTTGTAACTTGCCAGAGTATTTGAAGAACATATTTGAGTTATTTTTCATCTAGAGATATGAAGAGGACACCTGCATCAGCCCACCTAGTTTTAGTGATCCATCAAAGTACATCTTTCAGTGGTTGAGGATGGTTTCTGGTGTTGGTTGTTGGATTTCTGTCCATTCTGCTACGAAATCTGTGAGTGTCTGAGACTTGATGGCCTTTCAAGGAGTGAAATCTATGTTCAGTGCCCCAAGTTCAACTACCCACTTGGATATGCGTCCAGTTGCATCTCGGTTGCATAAGATGTCTTCGAGCGAAAAATCAGTTACCACCGTGATCTTGTGGCCATCAAAGTAGTGGGCTTGCGGGGCGTGATCAGGAGGGCGTAGAGTAGTTTTTGTACATGTGGGTACCTGATCTTTGAATCTGAAAGTACCTCACTGATGTAGTAGATGAGTCGTTGTACCTTGTACACATGCCCTTCTTCTTCCCTTTCTACGACAATCGTTGCACTGACCACCATGTTGGTTGCTGCGATGTATAATATCATAGCCTCATGCTTCCTTAGGGGTGTTAGAATGGGTGAGGAGGTGAGGTATGCCTTAAGCTTCTCAAAAGCATCCTTGGCTTCCTCTGTCCACTCAAACTTGCTTGTTCTTTTTAGCAGTTTGAAGAAAGGTAGTCCCTTTTCGCCGAGTCGTGAGATAAAGCGATTGAGAGCTGCCATGTAGCCTGTCATCTTTTGCACATCCTTGACACAGCATGGAGGACCCATCTCTGTTATCACCCAGATTTGCTTGGTGCTAGCCTCGATCCCACGACGGCTAACCAAGAATCCGAGCAGTCATCTAGAAAGTACGCTGAAAACACATTTGTTTGGATTGAGCTTCCATTTCCATTTCTTTAAGTTCTCGAAAGTTTGCTTTAAGTCTTCTATCAGCATCAGTGGATCCCTTGTTTTCACCACCACATCATCAATGTATGCTTCTGCATTCTCGCCAATCTACTCGCCTAGGCACGTTTGGATGACTCTCTGATAAGTAGCACCAACCTTCTAAAGCCCAAACGACATGGTTTTGTAGCAGTAGGCGCCGAACGGTGTGATGAAGGAAGTCTTTTTTGGTCTTCTTCTTGTAATGCTATCTGGTGATATCCTGAATAGCAGTCAAGAAAGGATAATAGAGCAGATCTTGCTGTTGAATCAACAATCTGGTCAATGCGTGGTAGCTCAAACGGGTCCTTCGGACAATGCCTATTGAGATCCATGTAGTCGACGCACATGTGCCACTCAGCCGTGTTCTTCTTCTATACTAGGACTGGATTGGCCAACCAATCGGGGTAGAGAATTTCCCTTATGAACCCGGCTGCCATCAGTTTTGCGATTTCTTTCTTAATTGCTCCTTTCTTGTCGGGGGAGAAATGTCGTAACCGTTGCTTCACAGGCTTGGATCCTTCATTAACATCGATTCTGTGCTCAGCCAACTCTTTCGGGACACTTGGTATGTCGATCAATTTCCAAGCAAAGATATCTTTGTTATCCCGAAGAAAGTTGGTGAGCGCGAGTTCCTATTTTGTAGAGAGGTGGGCGCTGATGGTCGCCGTCTTGGAGGGATCACTAGTGCCTAGGTCGATTTTCTTGACATCGGCTTCTTTTGGTGGTGCAAGGATGTTGGGCCTCTTAGCCGGGATCTCTAGCTCTTTCGGTTTTATTTCAGCAGCAATAGTGGCTATCTCTTTCGTTCCGCTGGCTGCTTGTGCCTTGGCTGCAATTTGGATTGCTCGAACATCGCAGTCGAAAGCATGCTTCAGATCTCCTCGGAGAGAAAGAACACTGTTGGGTCCTGGCATCTTAAGCAAGAGGTACGAGTAGTGCGGTATTGCCATGAACTTGGCTAATGCTGGTCACCCAAGGATGGCGTGATATGATGATTCGAAGTCTGCAACCTCAAATTTGATGAACTCGGTGCGGTAGTTCACGGGAGTTCCAAATGTGACTAGCAGGGTGATTTGTCCAAGTGGCATAGCGGCCTTACCGGGTACTATCCCATAGAAAGGGATACTTGTTGGAGTAATCATCCCGGCGAGTTCTAGCCCCATCTTCCTTAGCGTATGTAAAAATATGATGTTGAGTCCAGCTCCTTCGTCGATCAGCACCTTTGTGACGGTCATACCAGCGATGGTTGGACCCAAAACCAGTGGGTAGTGGCTGGTGTTCCCTATGCTAGTCCAGTGATCCTCTCTTGAAAACTAGATTGGATACTGCAACCAATTGAAGTACTTGGGAGTAGCCGGTTCTACTGCCATGATGGTTCGTAGAGCCAGTTTGTCTTGATGCTTGCTCCTAGAACCCGGGACTCTGGCGAAGATTACTGCTACCATTCCCTTGGATTTTTGAAATCCCTTATCTTCTTGATTGTCTTCATCCTTCTTCTGATTATCTTCTTTTCCTTCTCCATTGTTGCCCTTTCTTGTGTATCGATCAATAAAGATGCGACAATCTTCGGACATGTGATTTTCATTCGGGTGCCATATGCAGTGTATATTTTTAATGTCGTCAAATTTCTGAGGCTTGGAAAACTTCTTTGCTTTGTCTACTACAACCACAGTGTTGTCGGGCCCACGTTTCCTGTCTTGATGCCCATTATTTTGATGATTTTGTCTATCAGGGTTGTCTCGGTTGTTTCAATCTAGAAATCTTTCTTGGTTCTTCTCCTCCATAGTGATCATCCTTTCCACCGTGCGCTTGAATTCTTTGTTCCTTCGCGAGTTCTCTTTGCAGAAATCCTGGAATTACCACTTGGCTAGAATCCCGTAGGAGAAAGCTTCAATGACCTCTCATTCAGTGATGTCGTGTACTTGAGCACACAACTCACCGAACCGTCGATAATAGTCCCTGAGACTTTCGCCTCTTTTCTGTTTGGATCCTTTTAGTTCCTCATGAGTGATAGGGTGTGTGATGATGCTTGCGAAATTATCACAGAAGGCTCTCTGCAAGCCCTCCCAGCCCCTGATTGATCCTGGATTCAGCTTGTGAAACCATTGGAGCGGCATAGCCTCTAGTACCATAGGGAAGAAGAGCTTTTTAATGTCATCATCACCACTAGCTAGCTCGATTGATTGAGAATATATCCTGAGCCACTACTTAGGTTTAGTCTTGCCATCATACCTGGAGTGGTTGGATGGCTAGAATTTATGAGGTAATTGTACTGAAAGAAGCCAATTTGCGAAGCAAGGGAGTCGAATACTCTAGCTTCCCTATATTCAGACTCAGCTCCACCTTCTTGCTAGTTATTGATTCTGTGTGACTAGTTTCGTGGGGCTAAAGGAATTGGTGGCCTGCTCCTGTTATCCCTTGTTCGTTCAACTCGATTACTTTGGTTCTGGTCTTCCCTGCTTCCTTTGTTGCTACTTCCGTTTAGTCCTAGCCTGTCGAAGGTAGATCTCCGTTGACTTTAGTTATCCTGCCTCGATGAATTTGACCTAGTGGGTTATTTTGAACGAGCCTTTCCACCTTGTATCCGTATGGCTGTTGATCGGAGAATTTCTCTAAGGTGCTCTTGTTCTTCATTGGGATGAGAGATAACTTCAAGTTCTTCAGCTAATTCTTGAATATTGGTGTATAGAGAGTTGTGTGTCCTCCCGGCCGCATGCCTTTCTTTTGTTTCTTGTTCTAATTTTCTTCTATTGTACTCGGCTAGGTTAGAATCATATCTGACCTAGGCTTCTTTACGCTGCCTGGCACGGCGTCAGCATCCCTGTTTCAGCTTGTTCCTTCTCTCTGACTTGCTTCTGGCTCTCAGTTTCACTTTCGTGTCCCTAAGCAAAGGGTGATATATTGGATTCTGATTCATCTGATGATCTGACATTGGGTGCTTCTGGAGGGATTAATGCTGATCGGGGATGACGAATCATGAATACTTCTTAAGCGTGAACTGCTTCATTGTTCACACTAGTTTCTATATTTTTAGAGCTATTTAGCACTTCAGTGAAGGCTTCAACATCGTAGATTGAATCTCCTTCTTGGTAAGGTAGAACCAACGTCGTGCCAACTAGCCTAGTACTGTTATCTTTAGGAATAGAACTGGCTAGTGGACGATGTAGTCTTGAGATGTTATAGTTAGTACGAGGCCTTCTTGAACTCTTGTGAGCAGTACCCCTCGTATTGGAATGGTTGATCCATGAAGTAGTGCTTGGTAAGATGTAGCCATGTTGTTGAGTCCAAGTGGGAAAGGATCCGACTTCTTGAAGAAACTCTGAAGGATTCCAGAGTTGAATTCTTGATAGGTTGATGCTGCATTTCGGAGCCCCATCAAAAAAGAACTTGGTTTGTCATGGAAAGAATTATGGTTGGACTTTGAGTCGGATGCCGAGGCAGAGTCTGAGTTAGAGTCAATTACTCATGAAATCTGAGTCGGTTCAGACGTCACGAGCTGTGAGAATTCCTCGTCTAGTTGGTCCACCGCTGTTGTCGAGTCGGTGAGGCCTCTATGAAGTCCTGAATCTATGAGGAGGTAGCTATGGAGCTCGCCATCACTATCCGCCTCGCAAATCCAGGATCCGAAGATGAAGGTTGTTTCCGCCGGGAAGATCTTGTTGTTGAGGTCCGTCAAGTCTCAGATGCAAATCAGCCGAATGCCCCTACCTGGCGTGCCAGCTGTCGATGTTTTACCATCGATAGCCTACCACGGGGGTACCTAGGATAGTTGTTCAGGCTTCGGCGTATACTGAACTCGACGGTTAATGCAAAAGATAGTCGATTTATATTTGTTTGGGCCCTCCTGATCGAGTAATAGCCTTTACGTCTAGTCGGCATTTGCCTTTGCGTTGGATTGATTGTTATGATTGTGTCTTACAGGGGGTGCCCATAGCCTCCCTTTATATAGGTAGAGACGGCTATGGTGCAGTTATAGTCCTAGTCGGATCCAAAGAAGGTGTCCTGATCTAATTACAGAAGGTACTTTCTATTAGGAGTCCGGCTAGTTTGGCCTATCCTACTTGGAATCGGCATCGTCTGTCATCACGCCTCTTCTGTCTAGCGGTGGGCCAGGCTAGGGCCCACTACTAGTAATTGTTCTGATGAGGAACCTTACGGGTCCCATATCGACACTAAGCTGATTAGCAATGCTCAATAACAAGGCAACTAATGCCAAATTAGAGAGCTCAACTTACTTAGCTACACAAACTAAGCAAAGCAACTAATCTACTACAAAAGAAAACTAGCTACACAAGGGAGCTAATACTATGCTACACAGGCAAGATGGTAACTAGCAAGCTATACAAGCTAACTAATTACAAGAGCAACTACACAAGCATAATGTATATAAATGTAATTACAAGCTTGTGTAAGGGGAATGCAAACCAATGGGAAGACAAGGACGACACGGTGATTTTTATCCCGAGGTTCACTTAGTTGCCACCAAGCTAGTCTCCGTTGAGACAAACTCCTAGGTTATCGCTGGTCCTCTTGCTAGTGGTGACCCACAAGTCACACTCTCCCATGTGGAGTGCTTACCACAAGCTCTACCACTTAACACGGGGCCGGACCACTTGTCGCCCTTTGTGTCTCGCTCTATCAAAATTTCTCTTCGCGGTTCCCGCGGGGTAAGCACAACGCCCCTCACAATCTTCTCTAGAGCACCGCACAAGCTTCTTGTGTGCTTCGACGGAGATCATGCCACCAAGCTATCTAGGAGGTGGCAACCCCCAAGAGTAACAAGCACCACTGGTTTGCAACTCGATCACCTAGTGCCACTTGATGCAACCTCACGATGCAATCGCACTAGAATCACACTCACACTCAACCTCACGATGCAATGTGAGTTAGAGGGCTCCCAAACACACCTACACAAGCCAACAAGGCTTAAGGGTGCTCAGCAACTAGGCCAAGCCTAGCACCACCTCTATTTATAGCCCCCAAGCCAAATAGAGCCGTTAGAGCAAAGTTGTTGTTTTCTGTGAGGGCACCAAACACGGCGGTGCCCCTCCTAACGGTCAAATTCCAACGCCATTGGTCACCGAACAGGGTGGCGGTGGCACTGCTCTAGTGGTGGTAATGACCACCTAGCCAACCCCCTAAAACCCGCAGTCTTAAAAAAAGCGGTAGTGCACCGTCCTAGGGATGGCGGTGCCCGACTCGGCTACCCTGCTCTCTGCCAAAAAGTGGCGGTGCCCTGGTGGTGGCACCAAACAGGTGAGGGTGGTGCACCGCCCTTGGCACGGCAGTGTACACCGGACACGTCGGTGCCACCCCTTCTCTATGCTCCTCTCTACCAAGTCCAGGTGGGCACCGCCCTAGGGGTGGCAGTGCCATCGGACAACCAGTGGCGGTGCCCTTAGGGCACCACCCAAACTTCTCATTCTCAGCCTCGACCAATTGGTCACCGCCACAGGGGTGGCGGTGCACTGGACAGGGGGTGGCGGTGCCCCCAGGGCAGCACCCCGAGCCCGGTTTCGCCTCCTTTCTTCACCTTTTGACTTCGCCTTTGCAAATGTGCCAACATCACCAAGTGATACACCACCTTGTACATGTATGTTAGCTTTTCACAAACATTTTTCCAAAGGATTAGTCACTCAATTTGCCACGCCACTCGATCCTAGCAACGATGCAAAGTTAGATCATTCGAGTGGCACTAGATAACCAATATGCAAACAAGTTTACCCCTCTTGATAGTACGCCATCTATCCTAAACCTGGTCATGCACTTCTCTACACAACCTTTGACCGGTGAAATGAAATGCCCTACAAATATACCTTTGCCTTGCGCAATCCATTCCATCTCCTTCGATGTTGATGCAACACATGCACTAACATGATCACAAATGATATGATTCACTTCATATCATCACATGATTGCATTGGTTCATCGATCTTGACTTCACTTGCTTTTCACTGTTGCTTCGGTCCATCGGCGCCAAGTCATCACTCAACTTGCCCTTTACACTTGCAACCGGTCTATCGAGCCAAGTCTTATCTTGATCTTCTCCACCTTGGTCACATAACTCCATATCATGTCTCATATGCAGTGAGCTCCTTTATCATATGTGTGGGCCTTGTAACATATCCAAGCCATTTCACCTCCATGGCATAGGTTGCTCACACATGATGTACTTGTGGACTAATCACCTGTGTATCTCACTCAAACACATATTAGTCCACCTAAGGTTGCCACTCAATTACCAAAACCAAATAAGGACCTTTCAATCTCCCCCCTTTTGGTAATTGATGACAACTCTATAAAGATATGGAAATTAAGCTCTTTTGGATTCATGTTGCTTGTCTAAGCAATTTTACCATGTGTAAATAATTTTGGACAAGTACCACAAACCCAAATTGGTAATATTAGCTCCCCTGCATATGTGCTAGAGTGTTTGGTTTGAAGCTCGCACATATGCATAGATCGGATTTGTAGAAGAGTAATTACTACCAATGATGCTAAGTGTAAAGAATTAACCTTTGATGTGTGATACCAATCGGAGTGCATATTTTAACACCATCCTTAGCACCATGAGTAGCTAGACAACAAAAACACTAGAAACCCCGTGAGATCAACATTATAAGCAAGGTTCTAGTTTTTTATTAAAAACACAAGTCTAGCTACCATCCTATGCATGCTAGTTATCAAATCATCAATCAAATTCTATAACTAGCATACAACACACAAGCATGCATATCAAATTAAAAAACTTATGCAATGCAAGCAAGCACATGACTATGCACATGTCAAATGCAATCAATCAAAAGTTCAAGAGCTTGCTCCCCCTACTTGTGTGCTTCTCTTGTCCAAGAACTAGGAGGATTCCCTGTGCGTTGCCGTGGGTATGAAGGAGAATATAAATAGGTTAGAATGTTAACTAATAAGAATTAGGAGATGTATATGTATGGTGTTGGTAATGCAGGAACATGATATAATATATGTATAGATTTATTAGCATAATCATGGAGATTGTATCCATAGTGGATGATGTGTCTCCCTGACGTGGATATCATAATTCTTGTGCTAGTGAACTTTAATTACAAATGATAATGGACTGCTGAGGTGGACACCTTGCATGTCAAGAGAAATTGCTAGTGGCAAATGATAGTGGACTGCTGAGGTGGACGCCTTGTATGTCAAGAGAAATAGGTAGTGGGGTTTTGCTTTATAAGAGTTATAGATTTGATCCTTCTCATTTCCTCAATGTTGCTTCCTCTTTGTCATTGTCCATGTCTAAATCCCCAATTGTCATATCTTTATCTCAATCTCTCCCCCTTTGTCATCAATTTTCATAAAAGGTATACCTCTTATTGATACAAAGGATTGCATTGGGGTAGATGGTTGACACTTGAATCTTGCATTTTTTATGGACACTACCACATATTGTTGGAATGACACCACTTGTATCCCTTGAGGTACCTCATGTAGGATCTTTTTAACCTTGATACCAATTGGTGGGGCACCTCCCCCTATGTCATAGCATGGGTCATCCACTTGATAATCTTGATCTCTTGTAGGTGAGGGAACTTTCTTCACTTGATGACCACATAAGGTTGAGGATCACTTGTGGAACCACTGTCTTGTATGATTGATACCACGTGTAGAAATGTGATACCACTTGGAAGAATTTTCTAGCATGGAACAGCTTGTTGAATTTGTCAATAAAAACCATTTCTTGAATATTTGCTATCTTCATGAGTACCATTTGTAGGATATCACTTATAGCTTGATCTAGACATCACATGTTAACACTACTTGAAGCTTGAGTCTAGATACTACTTGAAACAAACAAACTAGATATCCATTTGCATTGTTGTCTTGTTCTTGTACTCTTATCACTATCATGAGCTTCTAATGTTGACTTGAACCAAATTGATTTGCCTAAGCTTCCAAGTCCAGTTTGAACCCTCTCTAAGCTTCTTCACACTTATTTGGAGGTTATCTTATTGAGGTTGTACTTGTCACTTGTTTGGCAATCCAAATTAGATCAAGTATTTGGGTTCACTAGCTCATGAACAAACTCATACACTACCACTAGATTCAACTAATCATTTAAGCAATAGTGGTAGGCTATGAATTATAAATTTTCAATTGTTATGCATGATCCTACACTAACCACATATTAGTAAGGGATAAAATGATCATGCACATTACAATGATACATTTGCTATGTTGGAAAAGAGGATAGTCATATAGATTCCAATTCGTTTCTCCAATAACAATGTGAAGTCTAATTTATAACTTGGTGAAGACTAATCATCAATAATGAAACCCATTCTTCACCCGTATAAAATGAGAACCACTGATGATTAAGTGCACTAACTCTTGTTGTGGTCGGCTTGCTTCTTCTTTTAATCCATGCTTGCATGAAAATACCACTTGAATATTCATGAATTGCTCTCTTTTGGGTGTTGCTTGCTTTCTAGATCAACCCTTTTGATTGCTTCAACTAAGCATCTCAAATGTCCCTTAGATTACCACTCCCATGTTAGCCTTCCAACTACCACACTTGGTTTACCTACAAAAGACGGCAAGCTCCTACACATAAGGAGAAGTGACCTCTCCAAAGAATGATTCTTGACACTGACTTAAAATATCTTGATTGATTGATCCAAGTGATGGACTTAACTTGATGAGTAACCTTGAATTTTTTAAGTCCTTTTCTTTCTACTTGTGTGAGCCTTGCAACATATCCAAGCCATTTCACCTCCATGGCAAGGTTGCTCACACATGACGTACTTGTGGACTAATAACCTATGTATCTCACTATTGACGGTGGATAACGTCAACATTTTATATGTGAATAAACAAGAGAAATGGTTCAAGTACAAAAATATACATAGGTCTAGGGTTTAAACTGACAAATTCCATGAGTTTAGTAAATTTCTATTTTCCGCAGGATTATTCTAGAAAAATGTACGAAGGGGGACCTAATTGAGAAAAGGACAAAATTTGATCGCGACGAAGGATACACTAGAAGACTATAGAATACACTAGAAGGCACGGGAACGAACGGGAGGACGAGACGCCACCAGGTGGGGCTTTCTGGCCCCACTCTTGTGCTGCTCGGCCCCTGTGAGGGGATTTCTCCACGAGCTTCTGGAGTATTCTTCCACCATCTCCTAGGATGCATCTCCACCCTACGTCGAAGTCGGTTTGATCTGAGGGCTTGCGTTCAACCCTCAGGGCTATATAAGGACCCCTACACCCCTCCTGTAGCATCATGTCATCAAGCTATTCAGTTGAAGATCAATTCATCCAGAGCCAACCCTAGTTCCTCAGAGTTCCTCTAGATTAGAGCTTAGGCTAATTAGATTAGGTCTAGAGGGAGATCAAGCAATGCTTGGATTCCCAACATTGGCAAGAGCGCGGTTCGGTGTATCTCTTGTACTTTACTCTATTTCTTTATTTCATTGAGATTGTATCATTTCTACTATGTTTATGTCAACATTAAGTTTTATATCATTTATGTCATTAAAAGCAATGTTCATTGTTTGCTCTAGTTTTATATTTGGTGTAGCTAGATTATGGAAACCATGTATAAGTTCGTATAGCGCTCACACTACAGGACCATGAGTGAGTGGTAGACATTATGTGAGCATGGTGTTTAGATATTTGTTTATCTGTGGATGCCCTTATATACCAGCACGTGTGGTAGATCACGTAGGTGACAGCCATCCCCCATATATATTGATGTTGGTAGAACCCAGTCTAGAAGGAGAGGAGGACTCTGTTTCCAACTTTTCTAAGTTGATGTTCCTTATGTGGCATAATTTGGCTATGATCACTAGATATAATTAATTAAACTAAGCATTTGACTTGTCAGTAAGACTACTTAGGAATTATCTTTCTAATATTCTAATTGGACTTAACCTATTGCTTAACTAGAGTGCTATGAGTTACTATTATTTATCATGATGATTGATCAAGTCCTTATCATTTATATATCTTTATATATTATCTTTTGACTTATCCCTGTTTTGAGTAGAGTATATGATATTGGTTCATTCTCTCATGCATATTCATAAATTATCAATACTATTGTATTCATAGTCATACCTTCCTAGTGGTAGAATTACAAATCGACAACCTAGTAATACTCTAGGCAAAATGCTACAATGGTATAATTATCTGTCCGCTTACATAATTCTTTTCATTCTTATCTTTATATTCTTTTTAGTCGCATGAAATAATAGATTCCTGTTTAGTGTTATTCTTGTAGTAACGCTAGATAGAACCAACAAACATTTCTAAGTTCTTCACTAGGGATGACAACCTAGTTTAATATTAGAGATAAAGGTTAATTGATAGGTGGCTACTGTAACAGTGACAAGTTAAAATAATTACCATATCATTTCTGACGCCATTGCTATTAGTAGGAGTAATCCTATTTTTAGTAGTGGTGCTAAGAAATGCCAACACTCACTCAAACACATGTTAGTCCACCTAAGATTGTCACTCAATTATCAAAACCAAACAAGGACCTGTCAGAAGGATCAAGTAAGGTCAGTCCCTTCTAGTTCAATCCAGGGTAATTTTCTAAAGAAATCTTTGATCTCCAATTTGGTCTTTCAATCATAGGGTTTACCAACCCATGTCTGACGCTAGCTAATTTGGGGTTGTGGTATAATGGGAGATGGTGACAACATGGGCGTCCAACACAATAATCTGGGAACCAAAAAATCAATGCCAGAGTGCATGGAAATTTGATTGGTTTATCCGATGAATATTTATTGGAATAATTGGTGTGGAATTTCAACATCTCCATAAAACAAAAGTTGTAGCCCTTGTTTTTATCTTCCCAATGAAATTAGTTTCACTGGACTCCAATAAAAGGTTCGAGAGTAATGGTTAAAACAGTGTTGTTGTCTGGTCCAGCTAGTGATTCCTATGCAGAAACCTTTTTATTTATATTCGACATAGTTAGAGTTAGACTTAATTAGGTTTTGAGTGAGAGGTTTAGTTGAGGTTTCATAAAATAGGTTCATGATTGTTGTGGATTAGTTTGTAAGGTAGTCTTTCTCCTCAGGTTCGCAAAGCGTCGGTGCCGACAGTGTGACACCAGATTCTCGTCAAGGTTAAGGCAAGTGCATGAAGGACCTGTGTGGGCATATGCCTTTTGTTTGAGTTTTCAATTAATTCAATTGTTTCATGTTTTGTGTTCCATTTCCACGCGATTCAAGTTCCAAGTGTTCCTTTATATTCTTTTTTATGTGAAATAGTGTTCCTTTATATTCAGTTCCTATTTTGGTGGATCTGGACGTGTAATTTAGATTTCATATTCAAGTTCAACTTTCAAGTTTTCTTTACATTGAATTCCTATTTCGATGGACCCAAATATGAAATCTAGTTCTTATGTTCAGGCTCATGTGAGTAAGCGTTGGCTACGCTTGCTCGGTGACAAGACTCAAACATAGGGATATGCTAAGTCCCTAGGAGAAGGGTTCCCGACGAAGGCCCCCTTGACCGATCCCTCCAGGATCGCTCGGGGGCTCAACGGCTATACACATCGGGTACATGCTCGCGCGCATCATCTGGCAAAGGATCGGGCAAGACTCGAGCACGCCCTTGGCCTTTGCTCGAGACTCGGGGGCTCTCCCGAGCTTCAGGCCCCCGATCGATGGCAACCCGAGCCAGATCCTCAGCTCCACCTACAGTCCGAGGCAAGGGCTAGGCTGGAACCCAGTGCCCCGAGCATCCAAGGCTCGGGGGCTCCTTGACGCCGGCCCGGCCAATGGGCGTGACACTATCGCCCACTCCCTCAACAAGGTCACGCGTGTGGCATGACAGAAGGGGACAAATCCCTCCACCGGCTCCAGGGGCTCGGGGGCTCCTGGGCGCACTCGTTAGCCCCCTCAAGTCAGAGCTTTCATAGGCATGGAAGCCTCGAGAAGGCTCACACTGTGGAGGCCGGTCTAAGCCGACAACCACTAATGGTCAAAGCGTCAGAATAGAGCAACCGGACGGCGCCTGAGGCTCCTCCGACTCCACGACAACGTCGTGGTCCACCCACACCGCAGTAGCAACCTCCTAGACTCTGGCACATGTAGACCATAAACTCAACCCCCGAACCGCCTTGTACCCGACATACCTCGGTTTATAAGGGAAGGTCAGATCCTACAGAGGGGGATGTCGAAACAGAACAAAACAGAGTCCTCTAGACCACTCCGAGCTCTGCACTAAGAGCAGGACAACCCAAAGAGGAGCGACGAGCGCTCCTCCCCTTCGCCTTTCTTCTCCATCGCCAGGGAAGCAACCTCACCACCGACGAGCCATAAGATAGCACCGACGGGCGATCCCCTTTCAAATATCTTACACAATCTTGTTGTAACCCCCTGATTTGGGTGCTCTCGAATACAAAAAACTACTGCTGGACGTAGGGCCCCGATAGCTAAAACCAGGATACATCATCGTGTCTTCTCTGTGTTCTTGAGTCCACCCGAGCCACTGTAGACCCACACTCAGTGACACCCGACGAACAACAATGCTTGCCACGGTTTCTGCCCCGCGACACTCAGTTTTACCAATAAATCCTAAGGATTCAAGTCCATCCTTTTCAGATAGAACCTACTATTCAATTGATGGTTCATTAGATATTTGTTCATGGATTCACATGTTGTATTTGTTCTTTTGATTTGATTCTGATTGTACTTGTTTAGTTTTTTACTCAATCTTGTGTTTATTGGGTTTTTAGGTACCAATTGACAATGACAAGCATGGGACCTGAAAGTAGCACCATCACCACGAGCATATAAGTTTAATAGACATATGTTAAATTTGTTACGCGTAGCAGTTGCAACCATGATAGTTTAAGTAGAGCTTGACTAAATGTTGGTTTGGAAATGGTCTTATCTTTGTTGGTGGGATAGTCCTCTTATTCTGTTGTTGGGATGAGTTGTGATATGTATTTAATAGTCTATGCTTTGATATCATCTATGGTATATAATTTTGCTTGTTTAGGTGGTCGGTTTACTGGGGAGACTACCAAAAAAATTTATTAATTTTTTGAATCTTAGTAAAAATTTAGGTGCTGATTAGTAGCCTTCAGTGGTATCTATAGCCAGGGTCTTATAGTTGGTGCTCAGAGCTGAAAACTTGACATAGATTTAATAACTTAAAAATTGACACACATTTGCAGTATAGGAAGGGTTGTATGAGTTGCATTGCATTTACATTTATGCTGATTGTTTTTCCTATATTTCTTAATTGGATATGATAACATTTTGTTGATTGTATCATTACTTTTGTTTCGTGGGTTAGAGGGTTGCTCTTGAGAAGAAGTGCTCATGTACCCAACCATAGCATTTTGCCACATTTATAGTGTTGTGTATTACCATGTCATTGGCTTACATATCCTGACATTATGGTTATGGAAAACTAAAGGATGTTCCTAAAGATGTTGAATAATTACCTTATCTTTAGTTATCTTCATGGGCTTCAATCTGGCAGGATCTTTGTTTTGACCCTAGTTGGACCCAATCTCTACTCATGTTATCCTTGTGTGCATCCTTTCATCTTCCCATTGTTTATGTGTGGTGGAGCTGATATTTATATAGTTTGGCTTCATGTCCCTTGCTTCAACCAATTCCCAATTGTGAGTCCTAGCTAATCAATTGAATCTCTTTGTGAACTAAAGACCAAGACAAAGAGTTTTATAGTGACTTTTGCCTTCTCTTGGCATCATCCTATTACCTCATCTTTATCATTGAACTCTTTATCCCTTTGAGTAATAGAACTAGCTAATGAATGATTGTTACAGAGTGGTGAGTGTTTTAATCAATGCCCACTTGAGCTACATATGACTATGCCAGTTAACAAATGAGGTGTCTTTTATGAGCAAACTTTCTATGGTTGGTTTTATATCTATCAAGGTAACTAAATCAAATATGAGTGGGTTCTGTTTGATCTATCTATTCCAATGTGGTATGTGAATAGCTTGTGCAGCGGATGGCCTGATCAACCATACTGTATGTTCATTATTCATGCTAACCACAATGGAGTAACGGATCCAAATGTTTTCATTTATAGGTTCCTCGCGAGTAAATGCTCGTTATGTTGTGCAAGGTAAGAACATCATTGTTATTGTGTCTTGTGTGTGACCTTTGACAACATCTTTTAGCTTAGCTTGAAGCTTGTATCTGAACCATATATATGTTGAACCCATCAAGGTTACTTTTGCATGGAAGGGGACAGGAACCCGGTCAGATTAATTTGGTTGGTCCACACTGGCCCAGGGATTAGAGCAAAGTTTTTACAATGTTTTAAAGGTTAGATTACACCCAGATTGTAGGTTTGCCTTCTTAACTTTTCATTGTGAAGCACATGTAGTTTCTCTCCCAAATCTTCCCCTTTTAGAAGAGTTATATATCGATGTATTGTTCTACATGGAGCAGCATATTATGTTTGAGGCGTGGGCCGTGTACAAATCAAAGATGAAACCAATAACCGCGAAAGTGTGTTGATAAAATAATCCAAATTTCAATGCATGGCGGCCTGAGCAATCCCTGCAATCCTAAGTTGGACTGGCAATATCCAGCATGCTTTTTTGCAGGATGGCTGTTGTCGATATTCTGCAAACTGACAAAAATGATGACAAAGTCTGCATATAATAGTACCCTAGCTACCCTAATATATACGATGCATTTGTGAATCAAATATTCTAATTCGAGATAAAGTTTGAGAGAAAGAAGTTATTAGTTTACTAGAAGCTCCGAGCAATAAGACCCTCGGCCGCCTGGGGTGGTCGTATAGAGGTAGTCGATGTATATATATGCACACATGCATGCATGCAATGACCAATCTCCAATTATCTTGGAATAGCACAAGAACAAGCGAGCAACAAGTGTAATGTATGTAAGGGAAGTACAAAGTAGATTAAGGAAAAAAAACTAGATTCAGTTTATTGCGTCATCAGAACCGAAGTACAGATAGATCTAAGCCAGTGTTTATTGCTTACATAATCTAGGCTGCATGATCTCTAGCTTAATCCCGAGACGAAAACCACACTGGCTCATAATTAAGCTACACAAAATACATATATACCTACTTGCCTAGGAGTAGAAATTAGACAACCAAATTATTAGCTTGATTGAAGCAGCGGCACGTACTCTATTCTGGAGTAATAGTACGTAGCTAGTACTACTACATGCTCTTCGCCGGTTCGCGCCTACCGCCTACGTACGCGCAGCATATCTCATTATCTCAGAAACACAGATCAATTTCACCCGAACGCGGCGGGTTGTCGATCAGGCAGCAGGAGCGCAGTCGAAGTCGTCGTCATCGTCGTCGCTGTCGGTCTCCGACACCCTTCCCCGCGCGCTGCGGCACCCATCCCAACGCGCGGCGTAAACGGCACCCAAGGAGGAGGCAATGCTGCCGCCTTGGACGAGCTCGAGGTAGCTAGCCGCCTCCGACACTGGTGCCATCGCAGTTTAAGTGTGTGTGCGATCGAGCGAATTTGCAAGCTACCAAAGTGTTAACAGCGGGAAGCAAGCTAAGCTAAGCTCTTGCTTGGTCCAAGGCAAGATAGCTAGTAGCTCTCTAGGAAGAAGCTGCTTACTGTGGCTGATTGGAGCTGTGGATGCGATATGCTAGTGCTAGCTACCTATGGTGTTGCTGGTGTTTGTTCCGATATGCACGGAGAGGGAGTGGCCGCGTGTGGTTGGCTTTATAGCGCACCGCCGGCGCGGGCAGTGTGTGGCGGCACGCGGCGAGGCGCAGCGGGGAGCGTGCATCGGCTATGCCGTTGCGTGCATGGCGCCCCGCGGCACGGGCTCCGGGCGAGCACAGTCAGCAATCGGCAGCCGCGCGGCTCCCGCTTCCCCGGCCACGCGCCCGCTGCCGAGTGGGCGCCGGGAGCCCGGGACCCCATCGCAGTGGCCGCAACGGCCTCGCGCTCCGGTGCCTCCGAGCGGGCGCGCGCGGCGACGTGGAAAATGCTGGAATCGCCTTCGCGTACGGTGGGGTCTGGGAACGAGGCCGGACCACAGCCCTTTGCGACGCTGATGCAGCAGCAAAGCGGGGGAGGTGGTGGCGGCCCAGAGGCAGAGGGCCGGTCTCTTTCCGGCGGCATCTAGACGAGGAAGATGAGATATCTCGTGATTTTCTTGAGATTTATTCGACAGCAAAGTGGGATTCGCGAGGCTGAAATTATCTGGGCCAGGTAAATGGC
This sequence comes from Saccharum hybrid cultivar R570, assembly GCA_038087645.1. Taxonomy (NCBI): domain Eukaryota; kingdom Viridiplantae; phylum Streptophyta; class Magnoliopsida; order Poales; family Poaceae; genus Saccharum; species Saccharum hybrid cultivar. The sequence continues at coordinate 38,049,698 of JAQSUU010000113.1, forward strand.
ACATGCGCCAGAGCAGTCGAGTGGCATGGTTTAGCATAGGCAATTGGGAGAACTCTGCTATATATATATACCTCTTTTTTAAAAAAAGAAAAGCTATTCTGTGCCCGAGTGATTTGTTTGCCTCCATCACACTGAATCTCTATCTGATTGGGGCTAGAAGATCTGCATCAAGGGCAACTCCAACAGAGCCATTATTTAACCTCCCATTGCAAAATATGGATGCCTATGTCAAAAACAGAGTTGAAACGGCGCCTACTAGAGCCCTCAATTTGGATAGAGTACTCGAGCGCGGCATGGTTTAGCGAAGGCAATTGAGAGGAGAAATCTGCTATATGTGCACACGTTTTTTTAACTGTCTACACCATCGCCTTCTGTCCTCCCGGCCCCCGCTGCCATAGAGGGCTTCTTCATCCTCTTCGAGGTTTTCTTGTTGGCGAGCCACCACATGACGCCCTCTCAACCTTGCTATGTCTACCACCTCTCGTCTCCGATGGCGTTCCCCAGCCACCCTCGCGGCCGCAATACGAGGAAACGCAGCACAGTTTGGCGGAGGCCCCGGCTGAAATATCGGAATCATTATGCCTTGAGGATCTGTTAGCAACGTCGGATAAGAGAAGAGAATTAGAAGTCGGACCAGACGAACAGCACTACACAGCAGGGAGGGCCGGGAAGGAAGATAAGCGAGGACAGGATTGTACTTGAACCATATGTGACTTGCTATAATTCTCTCGATACCCTCTCTCATCTCTAGCGGTGGTAATATAAGCCAGTACATGGGACGTCTTATACGCTGGCCGCTCGGCAGCAAGAAAAGTGCCGCCATTTTTCTTTTCGATTGCGTCATTGATCGAATTATGTCAGTGAGCTGAAATGTATTATAATGAACCAGAACGAATTCTACAGTTAATACTACATTGCCTCGTTGATCGAATTACTGTTAGCGGGCCGAAAAGTATGCCCACCATTTGTACCAAGTTTTAAAAAGATACTGTTACCAAATAAGTATCCAAATTAAAATTTAATTGCGCCATCGCGTTTCTTGTAATAAAATCTTCAAAACAAGACCCCATTTATCTAATGAAGATACAACATTTTCTTTTAATGAGTTTAGCCTATACGAGATGTTCTAGGTCCAAGATAAAATGTTCTATTTTTATAAGACAAATGTTCTCAGTCCAAGATATAGAATTTAATATGTTACTTATATTATCTTTCATAATGGCAAGGCGGCGAATTAGATGCAAATTTGGTGGGCATGGAGGGTACTTTATATTATTTCTCATAATAGTATAGGTGGGTAACTTAAATGTTAAATTGTGGCAAAAGGAGTCTTTCAGAAGATTCATTGAGTCTGAAGAGAGAAGATCAATAGAGCAGTCTGGGGGTAAGCTTTCGAATTTGACTGATCGACCCAAAATAATGATTAACATTTATACGTAGAATTTGCCAGTACTTCCTTCCTGTCGGAAGTATTTACTCCGGCAATACGGATTAGCGTATCTACGCATAAGGAATCAAATGGGTAGCACACAAGATGCAAGGTTTATACTAGTTCAGGTACGTGGTACCCTACATCCAGTTTGAAGTAGATCTCTATCTGTTTGTATGCTTGAGTTGCAGGGGTTGTTGATGGTAGCTATACGCTAGAATGGATGTTAAAGGGTACTGGTCGGGGGTCCCTACCCTCCTTTTATAGCCTGGGTAGGGTTACAGGTGATCGGCTAACAGATGTGTTTCCAGTTACATAGAATGTACAAAAGATCATTGGATCATGTCCCACAAAGATCAGAATGCAAGCTATCTATGCTAGGTGACTTAATCATCACGTTTGTTGTCACGCCCAGTCCGTACATGGGCCTCATACTAGTCGTCTTTGGCCGAGTTCGTAGCCATGGGTTAGAATACAGACGGTGAGGTATCCTGGTCCCATATATCCGACACTTTCCAATTGAGATCCGCTGTCTATAGTCGATTTAATGCTACTATTATCAATTGTAATTAGAATATACCAATTAATGGCAAGATCTTTGTGATTTTTATGATAATTTTTAGGATTTAATTTTTTGTGCCCCTCGGAGGATTAAAATGCCCTGTTGATGGCCTCTATATATTTGAGTCTATGATCGACTGGAGGGCCACCTATATATCTACTAGTCACACCAATCTCTAACAAATTTTTGTTATTTCACTAAAAAATTAAGTTGTAAATACGAAGTTTTTATTTAGAGTAGCTTTTGATGTGGCACGCACACGTATATCTAATCACACCGATCTATATAAAGTAGCGAACATACTGACTCATGTCTTGCAAATCTTAATCGATTCGCTAAATAATTTTAACGTGTGAACGCAAGTGTTTTAACTTTTAATTCTAAGGTCCAGTTTTTGGCGTAGGGCCAACATGTAATTATAATAGTTTTATTGTTGTTGGATCATGGTGGGAGGATTTGGACTTAAAAATAATTATATTGGATATTAATTAGTCATTTGTAGTAGAGTAGGATTAGACTCAGATTTAATGAAATTTGTCCTTATTGATTAGGATCCTAATCCATTATCAGGTCCATGTGCAACGCCGTTCAGTTGCACTTGCAAGGCCAAGCAGATCAACTAACGAAGAAGGAATATTTTAATATTGTTTGGCAGGGCTGCATAAGGAAATAAATCAATGTATCTTTGAATGGAGACGTGAAGCTTCTTGATTAAAGGTGGAGTCCGTACATGGAAGGAAATAAATCAATGTATCTGTGCTGGCCAATGGTATACCTGTGTACGTGATTGTGGCCAGGCTTAAGCCACGACGAGCTCTCGGAATAGGAAGACCGAGGGAAGCACAAGAGCTTACACTAAAAAATGTCCATTTTATGAAGTTATAAAAATGTAAAACAGGTTTTACTATTGCGTTCCTCTCATCGAGACGTCAAAAAACATATATAGAACGTCTAATTCGGAATCCGGATAAAATAGTTATGCCCCCGGAAAGATGTTCCGTTGTCGGGACTTCCGACCCAAGTCGGGACTTCTAACCCAAGTCGGGACTTCTGACCCGAGTCGAGATTTTCGACATAGGTCGGGACTTCTGACCCGAGTCGGAACTTCTGACCCATGTCGGGACTTTCGGCAGACCTAATAATAAGGTTTATTCGGATCTGGCCTTCTGGATTTCAATCCGAACTGTTCCAAACTCGTGAGAAACTTGAAAAATAAGGTTCGGAGAGGTTTTCTACTGGGATAAAACCACCCCCCTCTATATATATGAGAGAATCATGGCCGATTGAGTTCACATCTATCCAATCGTCAAACAAGTCAATCTACTACCTCTACTCCAACTCTTTTGCCCTCTTCTCCAACCCCCATGATGTTCATCCTTTCATCTAACGACCAAGGATGACGCCCTAGGCTTGCCGGCCAACCTAGGGCAACCCAGCGACGTCCTTGTCCTGACAGGGTCCCTCCTGGACGAGAGTTTCGACGGTTTCTTTGCTAGTTTGCATGAAAACTAGTCGGTTCTTCGTCACGTAAGCACGTTGGTTATCCTTTGGTGATTTGCTTGAAAATGTAACTGATGTGAACTAGGGTTCCCGATCTTCCGAAAGGTTCTGATAACTCTCGATATGGTGGAGTCACGACACAATTCGATCCGGCTTCCGAACAACTCGGCTCTGAACCCCGCAATCGCAGCACCACGACCCCTCTGGTTATCGACCGGCGTTGCACGGTCGACCTCGCCAAGAAGGCTAAGTCCTTGCCTGCGAATCGAAAACACACGCAAGAACACAAAGGAATGCAACCAAATTGCAGATGAATGATTAATCTCACAAAGTTGGGGTCTCACAAACCGACGGCGGCGGTGAAACTGTTATCAACAGAATAATCTAAGCAAAACCCAACCCTAATGTAGGCGGCGACTACTTATTATATAGCCTAAGGGACATCCAAGGACCCCTATTCGCGTCCCTGGGGTGCGCCGACACGTTACAAGGCCCAAACGGCCCAAAAGACGGTGACACAGCGCCCTGATAGATTCTGGATGGTGAATTGTTTCGACGATTCCCGTTGATTCCGAACAGCTTTTGACGTGAGATCACTTGGGTTGGCTTCCTTATCAAATAAGCTTTCCATCCATATATGGATCATCGAAAACGGATTCCGGACGCGTCCTGGGTGACCAGTTCAAGGCAGACTGGTCCTGGATTCCGAGGTGGACTCGAACTTGATTTGGGCCTCCACCTTGGTGACTCGAACCGGATAAGCTTTGGGCCTTCTTCTCGATTTGATGCCCTTGCTGATCTCCTTTGCCTCCATGTAATTCTCCAAGCATGGTCATATATGTGGAGGCCATGTCCTCATCAGTAACAGAACCGACCAATTATACAAAATTAAGTAAGAAAATCACCCGCCAAAGCAGGTAATTTAGAAAACTTAAGCCCGTATAACCCGGTAGTCCGTGAAACCACAACGGATTTCAAACCAACCAACATACAAATCAAGATCGTGCAAGTTTACCAGCCACAATCACATATTACATAAAGTTCACAACAACATTTAGACACATCGTAGTTTAAAACATAAAGTTATTACAAACCAAATTCATAATAAAGTAGCGGAAGCAAATAGTTTTAAAACTACACACACGTTAAGTTCAGATACGGTGTCAGGTGATAGTCATGTCCAACAAAAGCATCAGGTAAGACATACGGAGCGACCATGCCCTTGGTCCTAGTTATCGCCCATCGCAGGGTACAGGCAGTTGATGCAATATCCATAGTACATCTGGTCATCTGCAACAACAATGGGAACAACGTCCTGAGTACGAGAAAGTACGCAGCCAGACTTACCCGTCTTAAACTAAAATAAAGTGACACCAAGGAGTATGCAAGGTTTTCTTTTAGTGGATTAGCTGACTCATTTGCGAAAGAGCAATAAGTTAACATAATGAACCATTTAAGTACTTTGTATCATCTTTATTATAACCTATCAATCTAGGTAAGCACCTATGCAATAGCAATCACTTGATTAACCATTAACATCAAGTTACTCACTGAGATTTAGCATTTCCAACATCATCCATATAACCAACCGTGTTTCATCATCATTACTACGATGTCGTAATTCGAGTCAAGTGCTCACTATCTAGGAGCGATGACGATTCGAATCGATTCCTAACCAGCTGGTGATTTATTCCTCACACAAACCACACTCACCGATCAAGTGAGCTACAGATCACCAATGACACCATTCAGATAAACGTCACAAGATAACAATCATGGACCACAATACCTAGGGGCTTCCTGACTGCTAGGAATCAGGATCTAGCCTGCCCTTGGGCTCACTTTTCGTGCCCCCGTCATACCCCCTTCAGCACCAGTCTACCAGCCCGAGATTATCCCGGCCCGAATAGTATCACGAGCTTCGCGGTCGAAAGGTACGTTATTTGGCCAGCTAAATATGAGGCACGCGTTCAACATGACAGAGGGACAAGTAACGATCGGTCCTTAATCGACACAGACGGAAAACTACAAGCACTCTGGAACCCGGTCTGGTTGCCTCCAACTATTCCGTCCGGCCTCCAATTATCCATCAACACTTGGTTATTTCCACGATATCATCCATTCCATAGCTAAAGTATTCCAGTAACCACCTATATTTGCATGTGACAGGAAATCACCGATCGCTACCGGTCTAAGCAGGGCTAAGCAGTTATTCCATCCTAAACCTAACCGGGTAAGAATATAATAAGGTAAGCAAGGATAATAATAAATGCATCAACGGTTTTACTCAACTCCTATAACTTAATGCAACAATATATAAAACTCATATATAAATGATTGTTTTTATAAAGTAGGAGACTTAGAATGCTTCGGGGTTTGCCTCACTCGAACGAACTCGGACGGTGGTCTAGACACTCTTGAAGTTCATCAACGGCGTCCTCTTCGGCCTGCACCTCCTGTGCGGGCTCTTTCTGCGGGACTTCCTCAACTGCTTTCGGCTCGGCTGCAACCAATTCCTCCTGCGATCCTGTTATAATGCATAGGTGTAAGTGATTATGCAAGTGGTGCATCAGATGACATGGCATATGATGATCGTGATTGCATGCAATGTAGATAAACACGTCTAGCTCTATTGGATAGAATAGAGGTAAAACTCTTCTATTAGGTAGTCAACATCATCCAAGAACATGTACTACACATACATGTCATCTACTGCATTCTCTTCTACTACTAACCACCATTAGCTACCGCTAACTACCATTTAGCCATAACACAAGTCCTACTACACTTCATCACCATAACTATACTAACATGCCAAGCCACACCAGCAAGTCAAAATACTTCAAAGATACACCAAAGTGTACAAAATAAACTAATCATGCAATAAGAGTCCTATTTTTATCACTTTAATCTAGGGCTACAACATCAACATGCATTTCCGGTGCTTAGAAAAATCTAAGAAAATTACAGTGACTTTATCATACCATAAGTAGCCTACCATAAAATTTTCATTGCATTTGTATAAGTAAAACAGTCCACACAAAAATGACAAGCTATGATGGATAAATGAGCATGAAAATACTTTGTACTGTGAAAAGTACCAAACAACAGATTTAGTATTTTTCCCATGATCTACATAGTCTACAATCACTGTACAAAAAGTTTCACATACATATTTTATTTATATTTTTGGCTCTAGCAATTTTACAAGAAATAGCAAATAAATGCATATAAATGAGATAGCCATATTTTTCTACATAACATGCATGAAATATATTTTTCATAGAAAGTGCATCATATTACTAGACCAACAAAACAAGTTTCACATTTTTCTCACCTATATTCTATTTACTATACATTTTCTAAGAAATCAGCATTTTTAAGAATTAAATAAAGCTATATATAAAAGTATCACAAATGTGACATTCAATAATTTTAACATGTAGATCTGACAGCAAGGACCACAACAAAATTTGTTTCACATTTTTCTGAGCAATATTGACCAAGTTATGAATTAAACAAGCATTTAATTATATTCTGGAAAATCATTTCTGAAATCCTTTTTCCAAAAATCCGGCCTAAATCGCTGAGTGCACCCGGCGTAGTGCACCCAGACCCGCACCCGGTGGCTGACAGTGGGACCTGAGGCCCCACATGTCACACACCCAAGAGAGGGGGAGATCACCGGCGACGAGAACTCGCCGACGGTGAGATCTCCGGCCGCAGGGTGAGCACCATCGTACTCCCCGCAGCGAGGTGATTCAGGCGCACCAGCTGACCGAGCCAGGGGAGCACCGGTACGGGCTCGCCGGCGGTAATGGCGGAGCGATGGCGCTAGCGCACGGCGGCCGGCCATCTCCGACCAAGAGACGGCACAGGAAGTGGTGCTCGAGCACCGGGGAGCCGAGGCGAAGGAAATGCGCGCAACAAGAAGGAAAAAGGTGGAGCGGAGAGGGGAAGACCACGGAGCGGAGCTCTCTGATGAGCTCGGTCGTGCTCCGGCGAGCAATTCCCGCGCTTGGGAGCCTTACCATGGCAAGCCGAGGCGAGCGCGGGATGCACAAGGTGGAGGCGGTGCTCGGGGCGAGATGCAGTGGTTGGCGGCGAGCGGTGGTGGCCAGGACGGCTAACTCCGGTGAGGGCGCGCGTGGTGCGGTGGCGGAGGCGAGCGCGCGCGTGCTCTGATGCTGCTGGCGAGAGGATGGAGTGGAGGAGGAGTGGGCGAGTGAGGCAGGGCGAGCGGGGACGTGGGTGAAGGCGAGCGCGGGCTGCGGGGACCACGGCATGCCACCGGGTGGCCGACGCCGGCGACGGTCCACCACGCGGCGGGCGCATGCTGCGGCCGGTCAGAACGCGGGTGCGCGGCGCACAGGAGGGGGCGAGCGTGCGAGTGAGCAGGCCGGGCCGGCTTCGCCAGCTAGGTCAGAGAGGAGGCGGGTGGCCCGGTAAGAAAGAAAAATCCTTTTTCTTTTTATTTTTCAACTAAAACAGCACAAAAATGTTATTTTGAACAAGTAAAAAGCATTTTCAAAGCTTGACCTCAAAACAAAAGTTGTCCAAAACTTTATTCTCTACAACATTGCTTTAGGGTACATTTTAAAATTCCAACTAGATTTTGAAATAAGGATTTAAAGTCTATTTTTAAATTAAAACACCATTTTTCTAGATTATTTTTAATAGCAAAATTTGAGAAAATTTTGAATTCAAACCTTGCTCCAAATTGTTTACTAAACATTTCTAAGTTGTTTATTTACTAAAACAAGCACATATAAGGCATGACAAGCATCAACATCACATTAATTCTACTGAAACAAAACACTGCAACATGCATGTTTCATTAACATGTTTCAAACCTATATTTCATGTGATGCTTATTAATGCATGATTATGCTTATGTACATGATTTGCAAATGCTAATGCACGATTAACACCTAGGGTGTTACAGCAAACCTCTCCGTTCTTCACCGCGAAAGAGTGATATTCTCGCTGCGTTCTTCGGTACGTAGCGGCTCGGGCTGGCCCTGTTGACGTTTGATTCGAATCACTTTCGTCATCAACGAGGAAACAGGAAGATGACTAATTTGCTTATTTAATTAAGTGCTAGCCGGACATATACGAAGCAAAGCAGCTTGACGTAATTGCCTGCGAGAGGAATCCATGTGCATGCGCACAGAGACATTGTATCTTAATATTTTCCTTTATTTAGACACATCTTGTTAGGAAAGTTCCTTGAGGACTCTGGTCAGCCCAGGGTATAGGGCACGTACAACGGTAATTAATATACCGTCTATATCATGCCATATTTGCAATTTAGTCCAACATGCAGTCGATTAAATGAGGAGAGAGGCTCCCGCCGTCGTCTCGTCACGCGACGGCTCGGGCTCGTGCTCCTAGGCTCATCGCCCGCTCTTTCCCCCGTTGTACACATCGATGTCAGCCACCGCATACGACCTCGGAACGACTACGAAGATGCAGATGTGTGTCAACGGAAGGGAATCACCTTCTTCTGTTCTGTAGCTTTCGCTGCACCGTGGCTCACCTTGCCGTTCTGGCCATGTCAGGGGTGAGACGGGAGAAGAGGGAGACGGGATGGAGAGGTGAGAGACGGTCTCAATCGAATATTCGATTGCATATATGGCCTCACGTGGAGAATACAATTAACACGAAGGGGATAAGGTTAAAGGGCTCCATTATTTTTAGCTTTTTTTAATCCATATACATATATTATCTAAATCACCAACAACAAACCATGTCATATTTGATTTATGATATATGAAATATATTATATTACATTATATATATAATATATGATTTACTTTGAAGGATTTGTTTTGCATCAGTTAGCAACACAATGGTACATAGAAATGATATTCATGATTGATCATGGCTACATGCAATCATTAAACGATTTGTAGACAGCTAAATAGACAGCAGCTGTCTGTGGGTTGTATGAGCTGTCTGTTTAGCCGTTTGTGTTGTAAATTTTAAGAACTTGCAGACAGCAGCTGTCTCTCTGTTGTACATGCCCATAAACCCGGATTTGCTCTGATGGACCAGAAAAGACAACTAAGGCTCCATTGCTACTCCCAAGTTCACAGCTTGTTAGGGACATGACTAATATTAATAATAGTTAATGGGCTTCGGCCTTTGGACTTGGGCCTACGTGCCTTTACTGGTTAGGCTTAGCCTATGTATGAAGTAGTACATCTATCTTTGGCTGAGAGAGATAGGTATCGGATATTGTATGAACTATTCATCTTCAAGTAATCATTCCTCCTTCCAGCTGCTTGTCCTTCCCGATCCCCGATTCTTACTCCTGGTCCCTGCTGCTCTAGTTCTTCTCTTCGATCCCTGCTACCTTGCTGTTGCTAACAAGCAGGCCGGGGGATCTCTTCATAACGAATCTGCAGGGGAAGCTCCGGCCAACGAACGTGGCCACGTCGCCTGCAGTTCACGGCCGTCGGATCGGGCACACGGACGGCTTAGATCGGACGAAGCACGGTCTTTTGTAAAAAAAAAGCCCTTCTATTTAGCTAAAATCAACCCGCACTCCAAGGCAGTTCGGAGGCCCCCTCTGTATATTTTGCGAAACCCCCTTAGATTTTTATGAAATCAACCCACAGTACATCTTGGATTAGATCTTTTTCTTTTGTGAATAAATTAGCTGAAACTTTAAAAATGCACATTAAATCATAGAAAATCATAAAATACAAAATCAAGTTAATCTAGAATGCTCATGAGTAGATCTATGTAGTGCATCCATAATACGACATGTTTTAGTACAAAGTTTTTTCTATAAATTCTTACCTATGCTTTTTAGGGATAAAATCAGATAACATGTTTTAGTAAAAAGTTTTTTCTATAAATTTTTACCTATGCTTTTTAGGGTAAAATCATATCGATAGTTATTACAGCAATGCGTCATTTCTAATACTAAACCTACTTTCAAAACAATCTAAGATCCTATTTTACTATAAAAAAAAAGTTCTTCTACATCTTAAAGAAAATACCATCATAGCTATGTATTACTAAATTTCATGATTCGAGGTCAAATTCTCCTCGTTTCACAATTACATTAACCTTTTGGCTACTTATGCTCCTCCCTCGTTAGTAAATAATTTAACCCCATCTTTTTCATGATAAATATAGTCAAAAAGATATGACAGAGTCTTCAAATTATATAAAAAGTACAATAGCAGGCTGCAAACCATGACACATAAAAAAGTGCACTTATCTAAGTAGATTAAAAATATATTTATAGATGTCTACATACAATTATTTTTTACTGTATAAATAAAATAAAGTCTGTATCAAATATAATACTAATGTTTCTTAATTCCATTTTGAATTAATTACTTGCTTGCAATGGAAAATATATCACGGGTCCTACAAGCGAGCCAAAGGCGCGCTTCCTGTCTAGTGAAACTGAAAGTGCAACCGCGGCGTCTGGCTCCGCCGCTACTCGATTCGGTTGCGCCGGTCGCCGCCTCGGTACGAATCCATCCTGTGGCAGTCCGGTCTCCGGCGGTGTTGCAATCACCAATCCACCGTACGCCCCTCGATGTTTTCGTGCGTGTTCGCTGGTGCTCTAGCCGTCTAGCGCTCCACTCGATCCTACTGTTCCATCGCTATGCATTCAGGGTTTTTTTTACCGACCGGTCACCCCAAACCGCCGACCTCCGGTTCCGGTTTACCGGTAACCGGTCGGTAACCGGTCGAATTTGAATTTGAATTCAAACACGCCTTCGGTTCGGTTTGTCACCGGTTTACCGGGCGGTTTGGAGTGGTAACCGCTCGGTTTGAGTTTGGAATTTTCTTTTTTATTTTTTTTCAAACTTCTATACGTATAAATAAATACTAAACGAACTCGAATTTGAAAAATTTTTACACCATTGGCTTCTATAAATCATGAACTATTTTTAGGAATTTTTTCAGCATTTTTTGTTTTTTTCAAATTTTAAATTTAAATTTGGGGGCCTTAACGGGCCGGGACCGGGATTTTTTTCTTTTTTTCAAACATCTATACGTATAAATAAATACTAAACGAACTCGAATTTGAAAAATTTTTACACCATTGGCTTCTATAAATTATGAACTATTTTTAGGAATTTTTTCAGCATTTTTTTTTCAAATTTTAAATTTGAATTTGGGGAATACCTAACCGGACCGGATCGGAACCGGTCCGGCCCGGTTAGGCCGGTAACCGCGGTAAACCGCGGTTTACCGAGCGGTTTATTTAACCCTGTATGCATTAGTTTTGCCTGCCGTGCATCGCGAGGCGGGGCCAGGTAGGCCACCCGGCTCAGCACTGGCAGTCTGGCACTGAGGAGCGGTCACGCTGATGACTCACCGAACGCGCAGCGCTACACGTACAAAGTCCACCAGACCGTACCCCGTCACTGGTGCTTCCAGTTCCACCCCATGCCCATGCCCTGCCGCCCATGTGCGGCCTGATCGAAAGGCCCATCATTCCATCCTCGCATCGTTTGTCCCAGGGCGCTCGTCGGATTTGAAAGCGTGGTTTTTAGGCCTGGTTTAGATTCCGGAATTCACTCTAAATTATACTATGTAAAAAGAAGATTCTCTATCACATCAAAATATTGGCACATATATAGAGTACTAAATGTAGATGAAATAAAAAACTAATTGCACAGTTTTGTTGTACTCTGCGAGACGAATATTTTAAGCCTAATTAATCAATGTTTGGACAATTATTAGCAAATAAAAACAAAATTGATACACTGTTCAACAGTGATTCGGGCATCCCTATTCGGGCATCTAAACATGGCCTTCAGTACTACGAATAACCATCATCGCTGGTGTGCGTGTCGCAAATTTAACTTGATTTATAGAGAAAACGTGTAACATTTGTATCTCCAAATAAATTTATTAAAAAGCTAGATTCAAAGATCTTTCTAATAATACTAATTATGTACCATAAATATTAATATTTTTTAATATATATTTAGTCAAAGTTGTTTATCGGGAAGCACAAACGATAAATATTGAGGGTCGGAGAGAGCAAGTGTTAAGTCGTGGAGAGCGTGCGAGACTACGGCCGTATTTGGTTTCCCCTGTTTAAAATTTAGTCCATATCACGTTGAATGTTTGGACACATGTATGGAGTACTAAATATAGACTATTTACGAAACTAAAAATATAGAGTGAGACTAATTTGCGAGACGATATTTTTAATCTAATTAGTCCATGATTAACACTAATTGCTACAGTAAAACTGTGATAGTGACGGATTAATTAGGCTTAATAAATTCGTCTCGCGGATTACTCATAGAATTGTTTTTTTATTAATATCTGAACACCCCATGATCAACCATGTGTAACATCTGATGTAACACCTGTTAAATTTTAGTTATGGAAACAAACACGGCCTAACAGCGCCTAGTATTTTTTTTTACCTTTTTCTCGGTATTTTCCAGATGCCAGCGAGCTACTGTTGCCGTAATAGTCCGGGAAGAAAACTGGTAGCTGCCTGGCGTCATACTAGCTCCTATGCGATGACCACTGAGCTTAGACTCAGCGTGATAGGGTGATTGCCAAAGCCTGACTCGAGGACCTGAAAATGAACTTCGGGTGACTATTTCAAAGGATCGGGCTTAGGCCCATCAACGGATTCACGGTATCCTATAAATGAAAGGAAAAAGTTTACTTTTGCTCCTCCAACTTTCACAAAAGTTCGTTTTTCCTCCCTCAACTCCAAAACCGGGCAAACCACCTCCCTCAACTTTTCAAACCGTGCATTTTACCTCCCTGGAGCGGTTTTGAAGACGGTTTTGCTACAGTAAACGGTGGTTTTGCTACAGTGAGGCGGTTTTGTCTTTTTCTTTTTTTATTTATTTCGGCTGAATCTTTGAAAAATCATAGTAAATCACAAAAAAAAATCAAAAAATAAAAAATCTAATTTTGTTGCACTCCACATGAGTAGATCTACACAGTGAACATATAATATGGTATGTTTTAGTACAAAGTTTTTGCTATGAAGGTTTTGCCTTTTTCTTTTTTATTTATTTCGGCTAAATCTTTGAAAAATCATAGTAAATTATAAAAAAAATCATAAAATGAAAAATCCAATTTTGTTAGACTCCACATGAGCATATCTACACAGTGAATATATAATATGGTATGCTTTAGTACAAAATTTTTGTTGTAGCTTTAGATCTATGTTTTTCTGTAATTAATTAAAATAATTCATAGTTGTAACTTCTATAATTATTTTGTTGGACTAAAGCATACCATATTATATGTTCACCGTGTAGATCTACTCATGTGGAGTCCAACAAAATTGGACTTTCTATTTTATGATTTTTCTGTGATTTACTATGATTTTTCAAAGATTCAGCCAAATAAATAAAAAAGAAAAAGACAAAACCTTGGTAGCAAAAACTTTGTACTAAAGCATACCGTATTATATATTCAATGTGTAGATCTACTCATATGGAGTCCAACAAAATTAGATTTTCCATTTTATGATTTTTCTGTGATTTACTATGATTTTTCAAAGATTCAGCCGAAATAAATAAAAAAAGAAAAAGACAAAACCACCTCACTGTAGCAAAACCGCCGTTTACTGTAGCAAAACCGCCTTCGAAACCGCTCCAGGGAGGTAAAATGCACGGTTTGAAAAGTTGAGGGAGGTGGTTTGTCCGGTTTTGAAGTTGAGGGAGGAAAAACGGACTTTCGTGATACCTGGGGGAGGAAAAATAGACTTTTTCCTAAATGAAATGAAAGCCTAAAACCAGATCCCGCCTCCGTTAAATTCAGCCCATGGCCGCTGTGGTTCAAACAGAGAGGTTGCTAATACGAGGAGGACAGATATACCTTGTTTTTTGACAACTTCCTGTTCACAATTTCACATAGACATGACACAGGAAAATCATCTGCTCCTGATCAGCTAGAATAAGAATACTAGTCGTCGTAATACATATGAAGCGATCACACAAAAAGAGATCAACAGCCTACTGTGTCCTGTTCTTGCTCAGCATTGGGCCCTGCTTGCCAGAAGAATTGCAACCGGAGCAGCTCAGCAGGCATACGGCGCTCGCCTGTCCGATCTGCACGGCTCTATGACACGATTGGAATGCTACACTGTTTATGGACAGGATTGCTGAAATCTTGGCCAGTGTCCAGTGGCCACCCTCCCTCCTCTCTCTCTAGCCGTGTTTAGATCGCTGAATCAGGCACCCGAATCACTGTGCTGAATCATTGTAGATTTTTGTTTTTATTTGGTAATAATTGTCTAAACTTTGAGTAATTAGGCTCAAAATGTTCGTCTCGCAAAGTACAATAAAACTGTGTAATTAGTTTTTGATTTCATCTACATTTAGTACTACATATATGTGTCGGCATTTTGATGTGATGGTGAATCTTCTTTTTGCATAATAGAATTTGGGGTGAATTTAAGAATCTAAACAAAGGCCTCTGATGGACATAAAGACATCAATAACAGCACAAGTTGTTGGAATGTTTATTTTCAAATAAAAAAAGCAACGACCCTTGTACTGATTCTCTCTTCTCTTATCATTTGCAACTGCACAGAGAAGATTCCTACTGCTCCTGCTGTCTTGTTGGTTCAGAGAGAGAGAGTGGATTCAGAGAGAGATACCAGTAGTCAGCAGTGATGCAGCAGGAATCCCTGGTTTTTGTATGTTTGATGAATGATTGAATACATCATCTCATTGCAGTTGGAGCTAGCTAGACTGCCGTATTGGCTTCGTCTACCAACAACAAAATTCAAATTAGCATGCCAGCTTAAACGTTCCTGGCGCGGACCCTCTGGAGTTTGAAATAAGCACTCTACTCGCATTACCTTTTGCCATGCTACTTAGGCCCTGTTGGGTAGGGCTCCACTCCGGCTCCGGTTCTGACTCCTCCAGAGAAGCTTTGCTAAACATTTTTTTAGAGGAGCTATTTTTCAGAAAAAATAAATAAATAAAGAAGCCAAAGCCGTTGTAGAGATGACATAAATTATGGCTCCTCTAAAACGGCTCTGGCTCCTTCCAAAGGGCCCCTCGGGAGCAACCCATCATTAATTGACATTTTACATTCCACGCTACTAGTATTAGGTTTGGTCAAACCTTGTATAATCCTGTTCTTGATCACATGGAGAGAACCCCCTGATTTGCAGTTGCAGGCGACACCTCCCCCGTTTTTCCAGCAACGGGGTTAATCATGGGCTTGGGAGGCTGGAAGCTAAACAAACCTCTGGGGCACTTTCCTGGGAAATCTCCCATCCCAGGTGGCGCGGTGGAGGGTGGACGACGGATGCGTCCAAAACCTGATCGGCATAAAGCTTGCTCTGCTTTGCTCCTGCGCCTGCTGCTATAGATTTATTTTTCCCCAGCACCATACGAGGACATGTGGAAGGAAGGTTAGTAGCCTTCCTATCGTAGGCCTGGTTTAGATGCATCCTAAAAGTTAAGAATTTTTTTCACTCTCTTCATCACATCAATCTTTGGACTCATATATAACGTAGGAAATGTAGGTAAAAAAATAACTAATTAGTAAATTACACAGTTTAGTTGGAAATCACGAGATGAATCTTTTGAGCCTAGTTGGTCCATGATGGGACAAAATTTGCCAAATAAAACGAAAATGATACTATTCATCGGGTTCAAAATATTTGCAACCTAAACGTGGCCGTAATAACAAAATCTTAACAACCTACCAAGCGAAACGACTCAACATGATGAACTTGGAGTTGGAGCCATGCACTGTACACGACAATGGAATTTGAAGGATGCATGTTTGGAGACCGGCGCGGCGGATGCGGCTGAGCTTGAAGCAACCACTATTATCTGGAGTATTACCTACCCTATATTAACTATGCCGCCTATGCGATTTTTTTTTATCAAAAACAGGAGGGGTGGGAATGTGGGATGTACAAACAAGAGCTAACGTACAGAAACAAGCGCCGCCACCTAGGGCAGAGCCGCCGCCGCCACCTGCCTGCCTGCTCCTACCTCCGCCGCCACGGCGCCGTCGCGTCTAGGCCTCCTCTCCTTCTTTTTTACGCAGTTTTTCCAGTATGTTAGGGTTGAGTCCAAATAAACAAATAATTTTTTGGCGAAATCCGATAATTTTTTATCGGGATCATGTGTCCTATGATGACTTCGGTGATTGCTACGACAAGATCGCCGTTGCAGGCGTCAACTTCATTGGTAGACGGTCAATTTGTGGCCTTTATCTGCAAGGGGAGGGGTGCTTCTATGAGCCCCTACGAGGACCGCGACTCCAGGTCACCGATCTTATCTTCGATGGTCACGAAGAGGAAATCAAGGTCTCGAGGTAATGAATCTGCATCCGTACCCGACGATGCAATTGTCAATATTCTTTTAGCGATTTAGATGCACTTTGGACGGGTTCCGAAGCGTTGGATCTTGCGGCTTGTCTAATATTTTGAGGTTGGTCGTTGTTAGATTCAGCACGAGGACGGAAGACGGTGGAAGAATTTAGATAGAATATTATGTATTTTTTTATTTCAGATTTTTTTCATTTGTAATTTTGAGATGTACTATGCCAAGATTTTATATAAGTTCTCCTTCTCTTTCGCAAAAAAAAACAAAAAAAAACAAGAAGGGTTGGGATCCCCTGCTGTGCTTTATTTATTAGAAAAAGAGCAAAATCCAATACAAGGCCTCGAGTAAAAAAAAAAGAGACAAAAAAATGAGAAAAATTCCATAAATCTATTTGAGGTTGGTATTTTCCCTTTGCTGGTGGCAAAGCCCGAGTCTCTCTCTCGTTACCGTGGGGTATTAGGGGGCGTTTGGTTGCCCGCATGCAGGCTGCCCAGGCTCGCGGGATGCAACCTTCGCTTGATTGGTTACCTGTACCAGCACTTGAGCCAGGTTCGAGAGATGCAAAATCAGCCGCTCAGCTAGGCTCTCCAGGAACGAGATTTGTTTCCGTTTCTCATGGGCCAGGCTCGTTGCATGCACTGACGCGCATGTTGCCTGCACCTGCTAGAGAGGAGCTGTGCAGAACAAGGTGCAAACCAAACAACTTCTTTCTCAGGCCTGGCTCCATGAATACAGCAACCAAACAAAAGCCACTGCATCTATGTAACCTGGCCACCGTGGGCCTGCACGCCAGAAACGAGCCAGGCTGCGTTGGAAAGGCAACCAAACGCCCCCCTAGAGATTCATGTACGCGACACGGCGCCGTAAGCACATGAGGTATAGTTAAGCCGGCGGGCGGCGGTTAAATAACTTAATGACAGGATGCTCAATGCTGCAGCATCTGTGTGAGACGTCTTAGGACCGGATAAACTCGGAATGATCTTTATAACGGCACTTAATTAGCGTACGTACCAGAGATGCTGTGAGTCAACTAGCAGCTAGCTAGCTTAGCGTCACGGTCTCACGGATGGGGAAAAGCAAAAGCAAGGTCTTGTTCTCTTCTCTTCCAAATTCCAGTTTTTTCAGACTCTCTTCATCACATCAATTTTTAGATGCATGTATGGAGCATTAAATGTTGGTAAAATAAATAACTAATTACATAGATTAGTTGTAAATCAACTCTGTGTGACGATGTATTGATGTCGCAGCAGTACGTGGCAGTAAGCTGTTCAACTACTGCATACAGATGGTTGGACACGATCGAGCTGTAGTTGCAGTGGTTTAATTTCCACCGTTTGCAATATGCATCGCCATCTCCTGCGAAGAACAGCTTTCGCGTCAGAACGAGGAAGATGAGGTGATGTGCACTGCCTGTCGCCAGCAGTATGTGTTCCATCGGATCACGACCGTGCTTGTAATCCGTTCTCTGAACCCATGATTATGTTTTTTTTTTTTTTTGCGAACTGAACCCATGATTATGTTGGGAACACAATCAAAACCCAATTGGCCATTTGCTTATGCTTTTTTACCCCGTTGAGATCGGAACATCTAGCTGGATCGGGGGACTTATTATTCTGTCGACGATATATAAGGGTTATCAAAACTGATCCGTCATATCAGTCCGTATGCATGCATATGGCTCTAGCGGCTAGGGCCGTATATATACTTTTAAAAAAAAATCCTGCAGTGTGGCAAATGACTTTATTTCTACTCCTTGCTAATTGCTATGGTGCTGCTGCTACTGCTACTGCTAGAATACGAGCGACGACAGCATTCCATATTTCCATTCAAATTCGTTCGTTCCCATGCTGTGCATGTAGCATGTAGGGTCTGTTTGGAACGAAGGAATAGAAAACAGAGGAATAGAAGATAATACAGGAAAGAGATAGGAATACAATGACAAAACAGAGGAATGTAAGAACGTAGGAATTTCATTGGAGTGGGTGTTTGGAACAGGAATATGAATTATGGGCCCATTCAATAACTATCCGATAGATCAACATTGATCCCTCTTAAATATACAATAGTTTGGGCATCCACTATGGCAAGAACGTGATGAGCCTGTGGCCAGCCAGAGATTAGTCTTGGACTTCGCAAAGGAAAAACAAACAATAGATTGTAGTAGAGTTTTTGTTTCCTCCAAAAAGTACAAGTGCAGGAACCTTTCCTATGGAAAGGAATGAAGCAATCCTTTGTTCCAAACACTACTATAGGAGTCAAAACTATAGGAAAGCTGATTCCTTTATAATTCCTTTGAAAATCCTACAATCCAAACAGGGCCTTAGTACCCGTTTGTGTGGACTCGAGGACCACAAAATCTGCCCCCGCTAGTCATGCGTCCACTGATGCATCTTTGGCCTTTTTCCCTTCCTCCAACATTAACAACCCGTTTGAGTGGACTCAGCACTCAAGGACCCCAAAAGGCCAAAAATGTTTAACACAATTGCGTTGCCGGACCACGGGACCATGATCCAACGCGATGACCAGGTGGAGGAACGCTTAGGCCAGTCTCAATGGAGAGTTTCATTACGTTGTTTCCAAGACTGCCACGTCATTTGAAATGAAATGAAATTTGGATGAAATACCTACTCTCAATGGAGAGTTTCATTCCGTGGTTTCATAGACATTTAATTCTAAGACTCATAGAGAGTTGGTAATCGTGCCAAGAGAGTTTCATCTAGATGAAACCCATTTCTTCTCTCTCTTCTTAAATACACTGACATGTCATCAAAAATAACTATGTGGCATTCCATTTAATGCAAATGAAACTCACGTGAAACTCCCACTGAGACTGGCCTTAAACAAGCCCCCCAAGGACCAATGAGATCAAACCAAAAGATCGATCCCTCTAAAAAAAATTCGATTATCATCAACAACTTCACTGTCATTACAAAGATGAAGGATCATCATATGCCTGGGCTCCAATCCCGTCCCCTCGCTCACGCACCACCAACCGCGGTCCTAGTAGTGGGCATGACAGGGCGATGATTCAGACACAATCTTTTGTCTAGCTGTCACCCTATCCACTGCAATTCTCGGGTGTATGACACCGCATTGTTGGAATAGGATAGAGAGCAAACTTTAACTTGCATTGGGCGGGTTTCTATATGCTGTGTACGTGTATGTCCGGCCAGAGAGTACATGCTCCATCATTTGGGCATGCAAAGCACACCGAACCAGATGAGCTTAGGTGCCAAATAGGACTAGTATTATTTGACACGACGACCTAAAAAGCGTCACTCAACAGCTGGACATGCATAAATTAAGGAATAATAATGCTACAGGCAAGTAATCTATAACAGCTGCATGCCTGCATGCTTCTGACATTTCGACCGAGTGTTACGGTCGAGGGGCTAGCTAGAGGCACTACACAAGGCTGGCCGTGTGATGGGCGGCTGATGGCCGACGGTTGTTGCATCTACCAGCCGTGGTCTCATTTGCTGCGCAGCTGGGGACGGCGACCGGGCGAGCCTCGCTTAGCTGGTCTAACTAGCCTGCTACCTGTACGATCAATGAGTGGATGTGGTACGTATTTGAATGAGTTGTCTAATGATACTAGCTATGAGAGACGGTATAAACTACGCACTTCAGAAACTTTTGTGCTGGTACGTGTATAGTGGTAAGTGCAGTCACTGGTAAACCTGATGGACTTACTATCTCAATTCTAAAATAACAATCCTTCCGTTCCAATAAATTTGACTCGATGTATAATAAAGGATAATGATTTTATTCATATATTAATACTGTTTTTTTGCATGTGGCTCTAACTAAAATTAGAACTGCATCCTTTAGGAGAACCAGGGAGAATTGAGCCCCCGTCACATCCTCAACCGTCACTTGTCAAGTTTGATCCATTTTTAGGCCGTGTTTGGTTCCCAGGAATAAAATTTAACAGGTGTCACGTCAAATATTACATGAGGTTGACTATGGGTGTTCGGATACTAATAAAAAAAATAAACTACATATTCCGTGAGTAATCCACAAGATGAATTAATTAAGCCTAATTAATTCATCATTAGAACTTTTTACTGTAGCAATTAGTGTTAATCATGGACTAATTAGGCTTAAAAATCGTCTCGCAAATTAGTCTCGCTCTATATTTTTAGTTTCGTAAATGGTCTATATTTAGTACTCTATGTATGTATCTAAACATTCGATGTGATATGGACTAAATTTTAACGTGAAAACCAAACACGGCTTTAGCTTTGGTTACTGCACAAAACACGCACGGAGAGGTAGAGAGAGCCCCCGTCAGCCCGGAAACAAGGCCATGTTTAGATTGCCTCCAAATTCCAAATTTTTTCACTCTCTTCGTCACATCAATTTTTAGACGTATGCATGGAGCATTAAATGTTGATAAAAAAATAATTAATTACATAGTTTAGTAGTAAATCACGAGACGAATCTTTTAAGCTTAGTTAGTCTACGATTAGACAATAATTACTAAATACAAACGAAAGTGCTATAGTAGCCAGAGTTGAAAAAATTTGCAATCTAAGCCAGGCCCAAGAACAAATTTGGCGACATCCTTTGACTGAACAATGAATGGGAGCGCAGGACGGACCTGTGCGTGGCCTGACAGTACGTGTGCGTTTATTCGTGGCACAGACGCGCGGCAGCACTGGATCAGTCGACGATCGTGCTTGTGCTGCAATTAGTGAGGCCGAGGCGTTGAATTGGAACTGTTGCAGCCTCAGCCTCCGAGCTGCTGGTGCTGGTGCTGCCACTGCGCCTGCGCTCGGCCTCCATCGGCCCAGGGCGCGCGTAAAGCCGCCACTGTTACTGGCTGCCTCCCTGCACCTGCATCGACCTCTTCCGTTCCGCGCGCTGCGGATCGGCCAGGGCCAGCCGGCCGGTCGATCACAGTACCCAGGTACCCTCGCTGCTGCCGCCGTGGCAGAGGGCGACGGGGACGGGACGGACGGGTCGAACGGCGTAACGTACTGTACGTGGGGGCATGCACCGCTCGCAGCGGTCCCCGTCTGGAGGCTGGAGCGCGCCGCGCTGCCGCCCCATCAGTCCATCACAGTGTCGGTACGTCGCATGCTGCCGTCTCGTATTCCGTTCGATCGTTGGGTCTACTCCGTACTTGGCGGGGACCGGCCGCGGCAAAAGGTGTTTGAATATACTCAGCGATACGGTCTCTAAAACACAACTTTGACCTCTTACTTTTATGAAAATATTTTTTAAGAGAAATCTATTCATATAATTTTTACATTTGCAAACTCAACAACTTAAAAGTTATTGCTGATTTATATTCCCAATGTTTGACCTAAACCTTGTCTAAAACGACTTCTAAATCCGATACGGAGGGACTAGTGACTAAAGTATAAATGTCACATTGGGTATTTGGATGCTAATTAAAAAGATTAAACATGAGCCTAATTAGACTTAATAGATTCGTCTCATAAATTAGTCTTAATCTGTGCAATTAATTTTATAATTAGTCTACATTTAATACTTCATGTATGCGTTTAAAATTTGATGTGACAGAGACTAAATTTTAGTAGGGAACCAAATGGTCGGTCATCATTACCTATGTTTCATCTCGTTTTATATATTTAATTTTAAAACACTTGTTATGAACGCATGAGATCTAGATATGGATGCACTGTACGTCTCCCATGTTTGAACTGGACGAACCCGGCGGGGTGGGGGGGGGGATAGATAATCAGGGTGTTCATTGACCGGCCGGTCATGAACGTTAGCACGTACGCACGCGTGGCAGATCGCACATGCATGTGCGCGCATCAAACGGTCCTTGCTTCCGCCTGTTCTTTGTCCGCTGATGGCGCTCCGTTCCCATGTTTTTTTTTTTTTGAGGGAAGCTCCGCTCTCATGTTGATTCAATCAATATGTGTATATGAATATATGCCGGGAGCCCAGCAGGACTGGTACCACAAATCTGTGTGGTGGGTATTCCAAATCTAGGGAACGTGCCGCCCGGCGCCGGGGGTGGTCACATGAATGTCGCAAGAGCCGAGCCGCACATGGCACCGGACCGCACCTTTCGGGCTTCCAATGAAGCGTCTGTTTCAGGTAATGCGAGCATTGCCACCAGGGCCTTGTTTAGATCCCTAATTTGGAGAGTGCTAAATTACTATTTGGTACTGTAGCAATTTTGTTTTTATTTGGTAATAATTGTCCAAACATTGATTAATTAGGTTTAAAATGTTCGTCTCGCAAAGGTCAACAAAACTGTGCAATTAGTTTTTGATTTCATCTACATTTAGTATTCCATACATGTGCCGTCATTTTGATGTGACGGGGAATCTTCTTTTTGCACGGTGAATTTTGGACCCCAATTTGGGGAACTAAACATGGCCCAGGTTTAATTGGGCTTGTGTGCCATCAGTGTGAAAATGTGACGTTCTTTTCTTCCTTTTTACGAGTACATCGGTGTGTGAACGCGACCAAGCCGAATGTGGCGCTTTTTCTGTTGTTACAGAGCAGGTATAATAATGGGCTTATAGCCAAGCTAATGCTGATGTGGAGGAGAGAAGGGAGGAGAGAGATGAGAGCTTGGCTCTCATGCAAGCACCAAGCTGGGCACGGAAGCATAGGTATTAGTGGGCCCAAATAGCAAGTGTTGTGAGGAGAAATAGGAGAGAGAAACTTTTTAAAGACAAATAGAAGACACTTATTGTATAACTTGACTCTTATAGCTTGTCTTATAGCCAAACAACTTGGCTGTATTATTGCTCTTGCTCTAAAAAGCAACAAGACAGCGAGCGGTCATAGCGCTGGGGTGATTCCTTTGGCCCAGGTTAGTTCCCCAAGAATTTTGCAAAATTTTTCACATTCCCCGTCACATCGAATCTTTGGACGCATGCATGAAGCATTAAATATAAATAAAAAATAAAACTAATTACACAGTTTAGACGAAATCCACGAGACGAATCTTTTAAGCCTAATTAGATTATGATTAGACACTAATTGCCAAATAACAACGAAAACGCTATAGTGTCTATTTTGCCAAAAAAAAAAAAAATTTGCATCTAAACAGGCCCTTTGTTGTTTTACCGTAGGTGAGAATCCCGACGCCGCAGAGAACTCGCACGGCCCCGATCGCACTGTCAGGTCAGGCCAGGGCATCTACTAGCTCTTCCGCGGCAGCTTTCACTTTTCTCCCTCACGCGCGCGCGTACCCTCCTTGCTGTCTTCCACTGCGCCCCGGGGCCCGGAGCCGTGTCCCATCAGTTACTGTAGCTCGGTACGCAAGTCAATTCACGCTGGGGGCAGTGGCAGTAAAAAGGGCTGGAGGCGAGTCACTTTTCCCCCTGCCAGTACTGCCATGTGCATGTTTACTCGTAACGGCTTGCAGGCGCAGGAAGGGTCCGTTAAAGTTTAACAGGTGATGACACGACGCCACTTGCGGCTGCGCGGGGAATCTGCGGATGGGCCCACAAGTCAGCAGTGGGGAATCGGCGGATGGGCCCACAAGTCAGCAGTGGGGAATCGGCGGATGGGCCCACAAGTCCGCAGTGACGCGTCTCAACCCGCGCTGCGTGCCACCGTCCTTTCGGCCGTTACTGTTGGATTAGATGATCCCTCACGCCTCCCGAGCCCCGAGGAGGGAGGGGAGCGCCTTTCGGCTGCATGGCCCCGTGGCTACGGGTGCACGCGAGGATTTTTTTTCGGCGACTGACGTGCGGGTGAGCCCACACGGAAGCGGGCAAAGGAGGGGGCCTGTGCCTAGCGGTGCATGAAAAGCTGCGCCCTAGTGCTCGGCCGTGTTTAGCTCTAAAATATTTTAAAAAAATAGAACATATGCATAAAGTATTAAATATAGATAAAAAATAAAACTAATTACACGTTTAGATGAAATGGACGAGACGAATCTTTTAAATCTAATTAAGCCATGATTAGACACTAATTATTAAATAACAACGAAAAGTGCTACAGTAGTATTTCGCAAAATATTTCAGGAGCTAAACAAGCCCTTGGCTTCGGGTTCGGCTCCGACCTCGATTCAACCACGCTGACACACAAGCCGAAGCAGAATCAACAGCCATCCAACAATATTTTTCTCTTCCAATAAACCAGCTAGCAGTATTTTCGGCCGCAACAGCCCAGCGAAAGGAAGGGGCTGCGATACCCAAGTACTGTACCGGATATGCCCTCGTCTTTCTTACGAGGCGCCGGTCATCAGTTGTCAGTACCGTGGCGTGCCCAACTCACAACAAAAGCCCATTGATGGAAGAGGAAGACAACACAAGACGCTTGAGGCTTGTTCAGTTGTAAAAAATTTTGCAATATGATCCTATAGCACGTTTCGTTGTTATTTGACAATTAGTATCCAATCATGCACTTTGTTCGGCAGGCTGTTTCTGCGGCTTATAAGCCGGCTGTGGCTGTTTTGTTGTGAGAGAAAAACACTGTACCATGACTGATAAGTCGTGCTGATAAGAGCAGCCGAACAGGGTCATGGTCTAATTAGGCTTAAAAGATTTGTCTCGTCCATTTCGTCTAAACTGTGTAATTAGTTTTATTTTTTATCTATATTTAATGCTTCATACATGTGTCTAAAGATTCGATGTGACGGGGAATCTGAAAAATTTTGCAAAATTTTCTGGGAACTAAACCGGCCCTCGGTGATTCACACGTGTTAGCCACGTAGAACCGTACTATTACCTGCTCCATCCGTCCCAAAATATCTCGCTTTCCCTTCCGGAGAAATAACTGTGACAAAATATGTATATTAAAAAATATTAATATTTATGATACATAATTAGTATTATTGGAAAGATCTTTGAATCTAGTTTTTAATAAATTTATTTAAAGATACAAATGTTGCACGTATTTTCTACAAATCGAGTCAAACTTGTGGCACGAGAACAAAAAAACAACAAATAAATTAGGACAGAGGGAGTATGGTGCAGCTCCGAGTGTCGATGATTTAAATGTGTCTTCGGCTTAGCGCAGGATTAAAGATTAGCCCTTACAATGAAGGGGCTAAAGATTAGCCAATTGGGCTATTTGATTCAGGGGCTAAAGATTGGCCTCTTACCCTATAATAACTCATTTGCCCCAAATTTATTACATATGCACAACCATGCGTCAGGGTGCGTAGAGGGTAATATGAGTCTTTTGCCCAACTAAACCACTTTTAGCCCTCTTTAGTCCACCTTGGAGAGGCTAATGAAAAAGGGGTGGGCTAAAGTATAGCCCCCACGTTTAGCCCTCATGTTTTGATCCATGGAAGGCTAAAAGTGACTAAAAGAGGTGGACTAAACTTTAGCCCCATGAATCCAAACAGGGCCTTAGCCTCCGATGACAAGTGTAGAACCAATCAGCCTGTTCGCTTATTGGTTTCAGCGTTTATCAACCAGGTATTCAGCAGTGTTTTTCTCTCACAACAAATCAGCATCAGCCAGAAACCATCCAGCAAACTGGCTCAATGTGTAAAGAAAGCTCTCATTTCCGTGTTTTAATAAAACACACAAAACACTTTTTATTTATGACGAAGGAGCTAGGAGAAAAAACGGAGACAAAAGTACTCGTATATGCTTAGAATGCATGAATTTCATTTTTCAAAACTTACTCCATCGGTCCTATAAAAAAATTATCAAATTATTTTTTTACCATAAATAGTATAATTCTTATAGGCAAATATGTAGGTCCCACATAGATACTTTCTACGGTAACCCGCTGTCACAGAATCTCCTAATTATGATGGCCCACAAGTACCCGTCACCGTCATAATGACCTCTGATAGTCGTACTTATGTTCCTGATAACTTAAAAGGCATGCTTTCCTCCGAACAGGATCCAATCACAGGAGTATTGCAATATTACAACAGTTTATTCAAAATATTCAACAGAACAGAGTAAAGTAGCGGAAGTCTTACAATAACTTAGGGTTACAAACTAGTTTTCAAACCTCAAAGCTTATGTAACATTATTACAACCCAGTAGTAGAGAAGTATCGGTAGTAACTTTATTACAATACACAAGCGAGATGCCTTGCCCAAAGGCCACACAGTCTACTCGACGTCACTTTCTTTAACCATGACGGTCATGCAACAAGGCTCGAAGCAGACTTGTTCATGAACCGCACCTGCAACAAGGGGTTCAACAAACCCTGAGTACGAGAGTACTCAACAAGACTTACCCGACTAAGATAAAGACTCCAAGGGCATGCTAGCTTTAGGGAATCAAGGTACGGGTATTTAAGAATCAAAATTTTCTTTTGCAGAAAAGCTTACTAAAGTAAGTCCTTACCTTCAATATTTTACTTTTACCATTAATGGTTCATTAACCAACTCTAGGTGATTCTAATCTAGATCAAAGTAATTATCATCAAAACCATTCTCATTCTTTCTTTGCATTCCAGTTGTTATCTACGATGCAGGACAGGTGATCGAGTCTCCATAACCGAGGAGCAAACGACGATTCGAACCGATTATACCCAGCTGGGGATCTCTAACCTCACGACGTATGTAGAACCAAATCTGGCATATGTCAACCCTCATTTAGATCTCCCAAAACCAGAACGTGTCCATCGCCACCCGAGAGTACAGTACTCCTCGAACCCGACCCGATTCTAGCCCCGAGGGTACACGCTACTCCCGTCATCTCTCCACTCCCAGTGCGAGGTTAGACGTTCTCGAAATAGAATCACCAACATATTGGGCTTACCAAGGCATGAGGCTAGTTGCAAAGTCTTGAAACACAACACAGGACTGTAACCTACGGTCCTTAACTGACAAGGCAGAAACACTACATTAAGACTCCGTTCCCAATGTATGTTAGCAGTGGCCAAACCACCCGCCCGATCTTCTAATTCATTCTTATACTTCATTATTCATTAAGTATGTCGTCATGGCTACATAAACAATTCATTTAAAAAGCTTAATTCATAAGCATAACGAAGCATACTACGCATTTTTCCGTAAAAACAGGTATCAAGATTGATATCGCAATAATCAAGGATGATAATGCAACAATTAGGTTATCACGCAACTCCTACTTACTTAATGTAGTAAACCATAATAATAAATAAAACTTTTGTAAAAACTCAAGGTAGGGTTTAAATGCACCGGGGCTTTCCTTGCTCTGACCCGACGACTGACTCAGACTCGAGGACTCCAACGTCTGGTCCGAAACCCACCGACGATAGCTCTTCTCCGGAAGCTTGCTCGGCGACTTCGACTTCTTCGAAAGCGGAAACTACACGAGTACATAACATGCTTTAACATGATGCTTGATGATAAACATGATGCTTGATGATAACATGCCACGAGTTACGACTTGAGTACAACTTCCCTTCACGGTACAGTCGCAAAACAGAAAACCTACTAACTAGTAGCGACAACTCCAGCGATACCAGCTTTCTATCACTAAGCAAGTTACTAACGAACTCAAACATGGAATTAAGGTGCCAAAGATCACCAAAGAGTAGTGACCTAAGGACATCACTCAATCAAAAGGGCACACAACACTTAAAGCTATCAAGTTAACATTTATTTACCATTTAATTAATTAGGGCATAATTAATAGTTGATCAAATTTTATCTAAACAAGCTCAAACTTTTTCTATGGATTAAGAATGATTTAAAACAGTGTCACAATAAATTTCAAAATTTTTGGATTAATAAATTAATTATTAAAATTCCTGAAAGTTGCATTTAATCTTTATTAGAACTAATTAATTCTACTGCACAAAGTACTTAATTTCATGATTTAACATTTTTCCTAGATAGTTTACATATTGATAGACTCACGCAAAAATTTTCATGAATTTTGGAGCTCTACACAATTTTTAGTGAAATAAACAAATAACAGCACTATTCAAAAATTTGAAAAAGAAAAACAAAAACCGAACCGGGCCAATTCCCCTTCTCTTCCTCCGGCTCGGCCCACTGAGCGGCCCGCTCGCGCGCGCCCGCGCGCTCGCGCCCGCACTCGCCCGCGCTCGGGCCAGCAACGCGGCCCATCCCGCTCGCGCGCGCCCGCGCGCTCGCTCTCTCGTTCTCTCTCACTGACAGCCCTGCCCCACATGTCATAACCTTCCTCCTCCCTCTCGCTCTCTCCCGCACGCTCAACCATGCTCGCGCGGTGGCCGGCCGGCGAGCCTCGCGTCGGTCACCCAACCGAGCGACTCTATAGCACCTACGACTCACCACGAACCCGTTTTAACCCCTAACGGCTACGCTACAGCTTCGGGGAGCCCTTCCCGACGGCCATGGCGGACTGGCTGCGACGGTGACCGGCGTCCCGGCGATGCAACGCGGTAGCGACTAAAGCGAGAACACGGGGAGCATCAGGAGCTTACAGCGGTCACAGCGAAGCCACAAGGAGGCGCTGGGAGGCAGCGGAGGGTGCTGGCCACGTGAAGCGGCTCGGTCGCCGGAGTTGAGCACGGAAAGCGGTGGCTGCGGCGATCCAGGCGGAAGTTAAGCTAGCTTGGGTGGTTCATGAGGTGCGCGAGGATGAGGCGGCACTATTGGTGCGGTTGGCATGGCCGGAGACGGCTTGGCAGCGGCAGCGGCGAGCGGCGGAGCTGCGGTGGCGGCGGTGGCGAAAATAGGGAAGAAGAAAAACGCTCACGGTGATCCGGTCATATATGTAGGCAGCGGTCGCGGCTACAGCAAGGGGATGCTCGCGTCGTCGCGCTGGCGGTCGAGGGCGCGTCTGGAAGCTGGCCGAAGCCGTCCGGCGTCTCGCCGGCGCCCATACCGCGCGGTGGTCGGCGGTAATTGGCCGGCTACTGTAGCTGCCCCCCCAAATTTGAATTTTCAAACTGTTTTCTCAAATTACTCTCAAATTCATGTGGAAACTTGAAAAACTTCCAATATATGGAATCTTCAGAATTTCAAGCTCTACAAGTTTTGTATTGAACACTTTTTCAAATTCTAACTGGATTTTGGAATTTGAGTTTAAGTTCAAAAGGGGACACATTTTTGGGATTTGGTAATTTAGAAATTACTTTGGATTTTATATACAAACTTCAAAATCTCCGAACACCAAAGTTGTACATCTTGACAAGACCTACAACTTTGCTGTTCAAAACATTTTAAAATTCTGCCTCCATTTTGAAATCTTAGTTTGGGGACAAAAATGAGTCAAAACTGAAATTTGTTTATTTTCAAAATTGCTCCACATTTTACACTAAAACTTTGAAAACTCAAAACACCAAAGTTGTAGCCCTTGAAAAGTTCTACAAACTTGGTTTTAAACTTTTTCCCAAATTTTGCTTAGATTTTGAATTATTTCGAAAGGGGTAAAACAGGGTTTTGAAATTTAGGGTTTTTGGAGGAATTTTAAATTGGAATTTGTTGCTACTTTAATTAGTGAGTACTTAGTGATCAAACCATCATCCAAGGCCCTCATTTGGACCAACATGACATGGTTGGCCAAAAGCCACTCTTGGTTGACCAATTTAGCTTTTGAAATTCTTTTACATTTTCCCCAAATTTGAATTTAAATTCGAATCGGAAAAATTCGTGACAAGTTTTTGGACTCCAATTCAAACTCAAACTTGGAGCTTCATTTTATGTGTTGGACTTGAGCTCATACCCTACACTTGACACTAGTGTGCAACATAGTCACACACCTCAAATTACGCAGGGTACGGACTAAGTATTTGCGGTGGCATTCGAAATTAGGGTTTTCGTTTCAGATCACACCACGGAGAAGCACATCCAATCTAGATAAGTAAACTTGTTTTGGTTGATGCATAACAAGGTTGACCTAATCATAGATGCTTTGCGATACATTATAATGACATGGCAGATTAATTAGCACTATAACACCCGGGGTGTTACAGCCACTAAAAAACGCTATAGACTAACTTTTATAGAAATATTTGGTTATTTTCCATTTACATTGGTATCTCCTGTGAGACAAAGAGAGTATGTGCCATCTATATCTATCTTTATACATGTATATATACCATATTAAAACGAGAAAAATTCTTTCTCCAAATTTCTGTTTGACACCCTCTTAATTTCGGTTAGTATGTACCCCTACTCCCCCGAGCATAAGAATTTTGTTCTGGTTGTACTAAAGGTGATAGTGCATGTGCACTAGAGTTAAGAGTATTAACTAGCAAACATACCCATGCATTGTAATAGGATGTACTCCCTCCATCCCCAAAAAAATAAAATTCTAAAATAGTATCATGTTTTAGTGTACCAAGTTTGACCAATTATAAATAAAAAGTATAAATATTTATAATATCAAATACATATTATTAGATTAATTACAACATGTATTTTCATAATAAATTAATTTAGAGTTATAAATGTGAATACTATTTACTAGAAATTTGGTCCAACGTGAAACACTTTAACTGGCACGCATAACATAGTTTCATCCATTCACGGACAGAGGTAGTACAACTATTGTCGTCAATGCATACGACTTGCAGCTTGAAGATTTATACACGCACTACTCTAGCTTGTATAGACATGAGGGGCTCTAATTTTTCTCTAGTGAATATTATGTAATTATTTTCTAGAATCCTTTCCGCTTCGAAAATAAAGTAGTTCTTTGAATATTAATGTCGTACGTCTCTAGAAGGAAGCAATTGATGATCTGAACACTAACTTTAAAGTTCCCATGTACTCCCTCTACCCGGAAAAGAATATAAATTCTAGCAGTTTAACTAACTATATATAAATAGTTATGATGTCAAATAAGTATTATTAGATTTGTCATGAGATATATTTTCATAATAATATAATTATTTAGCGTTAATCAAACTTTGAGCACTTTAATCAAGAATGTACCTAAAATTGCATTCTTTTCTAGAACACCTATAGTCCTATCAAAAGAGAGTTCCTTTCTCGAGACTATTGGCTTTGTATTAATCAATCATTGCCCGCACAAGCTGTAACATTGACATTCTTTAACACTAATAATTTAACATAGCCACGCAAATCAAGAAAATTTCCACGTCGCCAGCCAAACCCAAAACAGGGAAGAATAATTGACAATCATGCATCCAGCAGCTGTTGTTGAACAGGGGTTTCGCGCCAAGACATTATTATGACGCAAAGCTCTACTCGAACCGGGATTAAAATACGCGAACTGACAGAGCATCGGGCATTCGAGCTCAAAAAAAAGCGAGGTTAAAACTGAGCAAATTATACTGGCCCCACGTTAATCCAAACACTACTGAACGCCAACACTATTTCTCGTTAGTTGTCAGTTTGTGAATTGTGACTAGTAGCAGTAGGCAGCGCCGTAGCAGCAGTGCAGCGCCAGGCCGCCAGCACCTACTCGTACTCTGCTCTAGGGGATCCAGGCCCACGGTGAATCACTCCACGCTGGAAGTGGGGCCTCCGAGGCGCATGTGCCGGGTTGGGCTACGCTGGAGCGGGGCCCGCGCCGTATCTGCAGGAAAAGGAGCGGGGTGTGTGGGGACGGGGAGCTGGGGGGAGTGGGCCCAGTCAGTGCGAGGCTGGACAGTGGGCGTGCAGCCACCCGTGCCGCGGCAG
Source organism: Saccharum hybrid cultivar R570 (assembly GCA_038087645.1). NCBI lineage: Eukaryota > Viridiplantae > Streptophyta > Magnoliopsida > Poales > Poaceae > Saccharum > Saccharum hybrid cultivar. The sequence goes on from JAQSUU010000113.1 coordinate 38,081,986, forward strand.
GGGAGCAGCGAACGGCTGCGATCGCGCGCACGCCGCGCCTCCTCCCGCTAGTCCCGACCGTTTGGGGTTGTACAGTGGAATTTTGAAGAACTCTATCGAAAAGAGAAAAAGGGAGGCAAAGTTTAGTTTCTATTATTTCCTTCCGAAATTTAAAAACGTTTTTTATTCTTGCATACAACAATGGTGTATGTCAGGTAAAGTGTACGCTTTATAATCAATACATGGACCGGATGATTATCTGGGTTCATTAGCTTTGCGCTTTCGATTAGTATTGTCCTTGTGAATAAGGATATAGACAAGTTAGATGTCAATACAATTCGTGTCATTGTAATTATTTTCCCTCATGTCAATGACCGCGTGACAATTTTTTTTTTGTAATTAGTATGGATTCCTTGTGAAATGGGGCAAGATCCACAATTAATTGCATTTTAATGAAGCAGACTAAATTGTATATTATGTTGATATAATAAACTGAAGACTTACATCACCCTATATGTATTTAGTAAATAGAGGTAGAATTTTGTTTCAAACAAAATGACTTGAACTGCCTTCGAAACCCAATCAAACTTAACATGGTTCAAACCTTTCCCTATCCACTCACACACCGCAAAAAAATTACAAGTTAGGCTCTTGAGACATATCTATATTTGTTTAGTACTTCGGGTGCTTTTCTAGCGAATAATGCAAATGGTTTATTAAAAAAATATTGATTCAAATATATTTATAAACGAAGATAAAATGTTCTAAACACAATCTATATGTACAAATCGTTTGGGCCAACTCAGCTTAATATGATGTATAAACCAAATTATTGAGGAATGAGACTCTTGACATACCAAATGTGTAAGAGAGAGCACAACAGGGTTAACATAGATGTGTGCAATCTTTTTTATACAGTGAGAGATAGATATAGCAATGAGGCTTCACTGCAGTTGGTTTCTGCAGTTGAGTCATTAATAGGTGGACTTGATTGCAATACGATCCACCTGCCAATGACACAAGTACAAGGGAACCAACTGCAGAGGGAGTGCTTCCACTTATAGGAAGAGTGTTTTTCTGCTTGTCTTTTTAGTCTGAATAATGTTTTTTTAAAAAAAAATTAGTCGAAACAGTGTTTCAGTTTGTTTTTTTAGCGAAGCAAACGGGGCCTAAGAAGGTAGAGGGAGAGAAGAGAGAAAGAAGCAGAGAAGATGGGAAGCTGAGCCAGAGCGTCTCCAAGAAAATCTGTTTTGCATCTGTCATTGGATCTAGTCACGACTAGAAAACAAAAAGATATCTGTGCTCCTTGTAGCTACTGCTGTAGCTTTTTCAGCTCAGTAAATTGTGACTGTGAGAGCAAGTATAACGAGGCCAGCTCAGTCGGCGAAATGACATAACACATCAGCACAGTCTGACGTGGGAGAAAAAGAAAGCAAGAGAGAGAGGCGAGCGGGCGACTAGCTTAACGCCGGCAAAAACCTGGCGAAATGGCCTGTTCCTCCGCTCCTCCGGCTCTCATTGGTTCCCATGTCATTTGTAAACACGCCGAGCATTAAATGATGGATGGGACCCGCCACCACCGGTCCCCAGCTGGAGTGACGTAGCGCTCCTTGCAGCCGGCAGCGGGCGTACTTACTAAACTTGCTCTCTGGAGATCTTGCAGCTGCAGCCAGCACAGCCCAGCAGGCTGATTTCTTCTCCAACATAAGCAACAGCTAGACCTCTTGTAACCGAAGGATTCCATCTGTCTCCAACGCAAAAACCTGCTTCTACCAACAGTAGCAACAAGGAAACGAACAAAACCAAACAATAATAAAAACCTTTTTTTTTGACAATTAATAATAAAAACCTTTGGGATACAGACAACAAAACCAAAAGCCAGAGGCTCCTCGTCTCCTACCGCTGAGGCTCACTTCACCACGCTAACAAAAAATTTAATAACCCAGGCCTTGTTTAGATGCACTCAAAAATTAGAATTTTTTCACTCTCTCTATCACATCAATTTTTAGCTGTTTGTATGGAGTATTAAATGTAGGTAAAAAAATAACTAATTATACAGTTTAGTTGGAAATCACGAGATGAATCTTTTGACCCTAGTTGGTCCACGATTAGACAATATTTATTAAATAAGACGAAAATAATACTATTCATCGGGTTCAAAAAATTTGCAAACTAAACCAGGCCCAGTCACAGCCAGAATTATAACACAATGGCTGTGTTTAGATCCAAAATTTGGAGTATCAAGATATACTGTAGCATTTCGTTTGTATTTGGTAATAATTGTCCAATCATTGACTAATTAGGTTCAAAACGTTCGTCTCGTAAAGTACAACCAAACTGTGCAATTAGTTTTTGATTTTATCCACATTTAGTACTCCATATATGTATCACAAGTTTGATGTGACGGGGAATCTTTTTTTGCATAGTGCATTTTTCAATGCATCTAAACACTGCCAATAATTCACATGCCCTGCAACAAAAAATAAATAAAAAAATCACAAACCACTGTTCCATAAGTACCCTCCCCACTCCCGTTCCGCCCCTCTCCCCTCTTCTTCTCTTCTCGTCTCCCCTCCGCCGCTTCCGTTGTTCGCAGTGCTGCCTCCCCTCTTCTCTTCGCCCGTCAGGCTGTTCCGCCGTCCCGGAGGCTCGAACCCCTTGGCCCGCGCACGGGACCCTAAACCCGCCCCACTCGCGCGGGGTTCGCCCGCGACGCATGCGCGGCGGCGGCTGGTAGCCTCGGCCGCCGGCGATCGCCGCAAATTTGTGGGGACAGTGCGGCGGCTTGTACGAGCGCCGGAGACGGCGGGAGTGGGGAACCTAGGGAGATGGCGGCGGCGGGGAAGGGTTGGGCGGAGCGGGTGCGCCGCGGGGTGAAGACTGTTTGGTTCATGGTCGCCATGGTGGCCTCGCTGCTCGTGGCGTCGGCGCCGGCGCTGGTGGCAGCGGGCGACGTGGCAGTGGCGCTCTGGCTCGAGGTGCGGCTCGGCTGCTTCCGCGGCGACGGCCTGCGGGGCCACCTCCAGCGCTACCGTTTCCGGAACTCGCTTGCCGACATACCTCTCGTCTCCGTCGTTCGATCCGTCGTCATCACCTGTAAGCGCTCCCGCTGCCTGCTAACTCCTCATTGATGCTTCAAAACGGGCAAACGACCTAAAACCAACCTGTTCGTTTGAGTTGGATTTCCTTTTCTTATACTACTTCCCCCCTTTGTGATTATTTGCTCTAGAGAGTCTGTTTACTTTTTAGAATTAAAAATTTTGGGGTGAGGTCTTAGCTTGAGAAGATCTTTTTGCATTCCTCTATGAGGATTTGGTGATCTGAAAGTTTACAGTGCTCACTACGTCTGCGCTTGTCTTCTTTTGCTTGGACGGGGGGAAATCTGCAGTTATTAATCACAGAGTATAGCTGTTGCTTGCTTTCTTTTCTTGGGATGTAGTTAAACTAAGCCTGTTGTTTAGCTGGACTGGTGGTAAGAAATTGGGAACCTCTCGGATCAGTTTCAAGTACGCGTCTACTAAGTTCTGCTCTATTCTTATTTGAGAGCAAAATACTAACCTAATGTTCTGCTGCTTCTGCAGGTGTATACCTCATGTCTGATACTTCTGGCCTCTCCCATGGTCCTTACCTTGGAACAACAACTTTCTGTTCCTTGGCTTCTCTGCTCATCTTGTTAATTAAAGCATCTGTTTATAGTCCGGCCCAGGACATTGGGCCTGAGCTCTCGCCATCATTACCAGATCACAAGCTCAATCTCAAGAAGCTATGGGGAATGCCCGTACTTTTCCTGTCTTCCTTGGTGTTTGCTCTTGGCCATGTTATTGTTGCTTACAGAACAAGCTGCAGGGCTCGACGGAAGCTTCTCATTCACCGTATTGACCCTGAATCGGTATGACTGCCATGCATTTGGTCTTCTAAATCTCACTTTGTCATCAATTTATTAATAACTTGTGATTCTTGCTTTACAACTTGATCATTGATTGATGTTAACTTTGATGATTTATGAATTTGTTGTTTTCCTACTGTTTTCAGATTTTAGCATACAAGAATGCCTTTTCTGGATGCTACAAGGTTCCACGGTCTCCTACACCTTACAGTGGAAAGCTTTTTACAAGGAGTGAAAGTGAGACAAAGAGAAAAACACTTATCCAGGAGGATCGTGATTTGCCAATCAGTTTTCTTGCAGACAGTGATAGCATGTTCATTGCTTGCCAGGGGGTCACTATACACTATAAAGTTTCCGATCCAGCAGCCAGCCTACCTTCATCCCCTGACTCCTTTTCAGAGAGAGATACTCATCACGATGTAATTTCATCGAGCATTTCTCCTAGAAGACAGAGACATGAGAGTCCACCATCTGCTTCCTCTAATACCCGCCGCCTTCTGAATAGGAGCTTTAGCCATCAATATCATCATACTTCGCTATATGCACCACTATTGGTCGAACCAGTGGCATCTCCAACTTTGTTGGATGATATCCCTCTGATGTGTCTTGATGATGGCAATGCTGATGGATGTTTGAATCATGTGGGCTTTGACCTTGAGGCTGGAGGGCCGGGTAAATTCGCTGTGGTTTTGGTACATGGATTTGGAGGGGGAGTATTCTCGTGGAGACATGTTTCCAGTTTGCTAGCTCGACAATTGGGCTGCACTGTGATGGCCTTTGATCGCCCAGGATGGGGATTAACATCTCGACCTCGCAGAAAGGACTGGGAAGATAAGAACTTACCGAATCCATACGAGCTGGAGTCTCAGGTGATCCTTTTCTCCACTCAAAATGCAAGTCTAGTACCTGCAGCCAGCATTTGGTCAAAATTTTGATTTTATCACTTAGTATATACTTCACTGGAAAAGGTCTCATAGAGCATTAAAAAATAGTGTATAAACACGATGAATCTTGTCTTCTAGACCACATTTCTGTCAGAATAATTTTTCATTTTTATAGGTATATAATCACCTGAATGTGTATTTCTACCATCTACCCTCAGGGTGGTATATATTGTCTATGAAGTAATAAGTGTTCTATGCTACTAACAGCTTGTAACTTGTAAGAGGACACCTTTTTTTATTATAATAACTGCTGCCTTAAATTTAGTCCAGTGTGCGCAAAAACCTCCTGCACTAAACATTGTATTTCCCTTTCTGTACTTAGAAGAGATCATGTTTACAAACAGCATTTTGTATGATCGTGTGTAGGTTGATCTTCTTATTTCATGTTTACAAACAACATTTTGTATGATCCTTTGCAGGTTGATCTTCTTATTTCATTTTGCTCAGAGATGGGCTTGCACTCTGTGGTTTTAGTTGGTCATGATGATGGGGGCTTGCTTGCCTTGAAAGCTGCGGAGAAGCTGCGCACTTTTGGAGGTGATAGAAAGGTACTTTGAGAAATTAGCTTGTTTTTATCTTGTTTTGTTTTGGATGCAAGATAACATATCATGCAAGGTTGTACTCAATGTTATTTGTTTGCTTTTGCAGGTTGAAGTGAAGGGAGTAGTTCTTATTGGTGTAAGCTTGTCAAGAGAAGTTATTCCTGCATTTGCTCGTATACTCCTGCATACACCTCTGAGGAAAAAGCACATGGTTCGACCACTTCTACGTACTGAAATCACTCAGGTCATCAATCGGCGGGCATGGTATGATGCCACAAAGTTGACAACAGAAATTCTTAACCTATACAAGGTAAGCACACAGTGGTTCTTACATCTCCCTTCAATATATTTTTCAAATAATTGATTTTCATGCTAGTTTTGGGAAGCTTTCGTACAGATGTGATGCATATAATCTTGTGTTTATTGCACTGCTATTATTTTGTCCTGCGAAAGAAAAGATCCTTACGTCTTACTCCCTCCGTTCCAAATTATAGGTCGTTTTGGGCTTTTCTAGATACATAATTTTTGTTATGTACTCTTCCAATTTATAGGTTGTTTTGGCATTTCTCGATACACAACTTTTATTATGTATCTAGACATAGAAAAAGTTATATACCTAGAAAAGCCAAAACAACCTATAATTTGGGATAGAGGGTGGTATATAGACATAATGTATATCTACGTACATGTAAAGAGTTATGTTCTTAAAAAAGCCAAAATGATCTATAATTTTGGGGCGGATGGAGTAATCCTATTCAGGAACTAATTTCAGGACAACTATTTAGTATCTGGAGCCTTCCTGTTGCGTCCATGCGAACGATTTGCAATGTTAAAATGCACGTGCTTTGCTCATTCTGTGGACATTGAACTGTTGACCGACTTGAATTGATTTGGTGTCAGGCTCCGCTATTTGTTGAGGGCTGGGATGAAGCACTTCATGAAGTAGGCCGGCTTTCATTTTCTACTGTCCTACCATCAAAAAGAGCAGCAGATTTACTAAGGTCAGTGGAAAACCTTCCGGTTCTGGTGGTAGCGGGCTCTGAGGATGCTCTTGTTTCTGTGAAGTCGGCACAAGCCATGGCTTCAAAACTTGTAAATTCTGTAAGTAAATCTGCTCCCATTTGTTAGTCGAGCACATGATTTTGGTAGGGACTTGATTTTGTCTGGCAGACGTTCTTAACAATCCACTGCTTTTTACTTGTGCAGAGGATAGTAACTATATCGGGGTGTGGACATCTGCCGCATGAGGAGTGCCCCAAGGCGTTGCTCTCGGCTCTCTCTCCTTTCATCTCTACATTGGTACCCTCAGAAGATTTGTTGCAAAGACTGTAGAATATACTCGTTCCTTTCGTTTTTTTTAAAGATTTTTCCCCCAGTGTTTCCGTCCTCCCATTTAGTAGACCCCTCTATTTGGTGAGTTTGTATGAGCAAATGTAGCGCGAGGTAGTAGTGGAGCCTGACCCAAAATCTCAAGGGTTCCTAGAGCTCCCCTGATTTTTTTGTCACATGTAATGGTTTCCCCTTGAACGATTTCAATTAAGCAAGTTGAATCTGTACAGCACATGCTTTGTTCCGTTCCTCAGCCTGGATAGATATTATATATTTAAAGGACTGGGATAAGTGAAGCTTTTTCGGTACTCAGCAGCACGTCCTCATCGGCTTTGTGCCTGGTATCATGTGCTGTGGATCCAGCAGGGGATGCCTAACAGTTCTTTGAATGAGCACAAGTGGTAAGAGGTTGAGAGGTGTAGCTGAGCAAATAAATTTGAAGATCTTCCTTCCACTCAAGCGCCTCTCCGCCTCACGTGGTCCTGCTTTGTGATTCACAGGGAGCCCCAATGCTCTTGGTTGTGCCACCCACCAGGCGATGGGAATTTGGCAGTTTGTTCATCAAACTTCACTGGCGATCACCGTGGTCTTTGGGGCTTCAGATTGGTAGTTGGCTGTTTACACTCGCAGGATTGATTTCCCGTATGAGGTGTGTTCATCAGAATTGCAAGCATGGAACCGTAGGCACCTGTGGTGAGCGGTGACTTCATGAATCTCTTCAGAGGTGCTCATACGGATAGAGTTTGCATACGTATGTTCATAGGGGTAAGTGTGCGTGTGTTTAAATGTCTGCGTTGTACTGTGTATTTCTTAAAAAAAAATTAACATGACTTTGAACATACTCAAGTTCATATAGCATTGCCATGAGTATGAAAAAAGTCCACATTACCTCCTTTAACTTTTGCAAAAGTCTGTTTTTCCTTCCCGAACTCTAAAACCGGGCAAAATACCTTCCTCAACTTTTAAAAATGTTCATCTTACCTCCCTAGCCCGGTTATAAGCGGTTTTGAAGACAATTTTGTCTTTGTCTTTTTTATTTATTTCGGCTGAATTTTTGAAAAATCGTAGTGAATCACAGAAAAATCATAAAATGAAAAATCCAATTTTGTTAGACTCCACATGAGTAGATCTACACAGTAAACATATAATATGATATGCTTTAGTATAAAATTTTTGTTGTAATTTTAGATCTATGCTTTTCTGTAATTAAATAGAATAATTCATAACTGTAGTTTCTATGGTCCAACGGTGGACTTGTAGTGCAATTTTTATGGTGGACTAATTATTGTATGTTTAAATTGTAGTAAGCTATACATGATCCAATGAGTATGAAATTTTTACTACAATTCAATCATACAATAATTAGCCTACCATAAAAATTTTATCACAATTAAACCATAGAACTGCAGCTATGAATTATTCTAATTAATTACAGAAAAGCATAGATCTAATGCCACAGTAAAAACTTTATACTAAAGCATATCCTATTATATGTTCATTGTGTAGATCTATTTATGTGGAGTCCAACAAAATTAGATTTTCCATTTTATGATTTTTCGGTGATTTACTGTGATTTTTCAAAAATTCAACCGAAATAAATAAAAAAGAAAAAGACAAAATCGCCTTTAAAACTGCTTATAATAGGGCCAGGGAGATAAGATGAACGGTTTTAAAAGTTGAGGAAGATGTTTTTCCCAGTTTTGAAGTTCAGGGAGAAAAAGCGAACTTTCATGAAAGTTGAGGGAGCTAATGTGGATTTTTTCCATTCAATATTGATGCTGACAAACTGCAAGGTTCCAAGATTGGGCTGGGGCTTTTCCCATCGAGGCCTCGTTCAAATGCTGCGTTTGTAGGCCGCTTCTCTAGCCCATACAGGGCTGGCATCCAAGAATGAAACTTGAAGGGGACAACTCTCCAGAACCATCGAGAGTCCTCGCTACAGTTGAGAGCAGGCGACCGGGAGGCGATCCGCTTTCAGCGCCGATTTCTTCCGTTCCCTGTCCACTCCAGTGACCAGATCGGCGCCGAAGAGGATGGGGAACGGGGTTTGAGGCTTCCGTTGTACATACATCTATGTAGTATAGGTTTGGTAGATCTAGGCAATGCTTGCAGGGCGAAGGCAGGGCTACGGTGGTGGAATAAGCGTTGCCGGTTTCCTCTTCGCTTCGCTGGTGTCCTCTGTTTCCAGCGACAAGCCGGTGTGGTATGTTTCCTCCTTCGTCTTCATTGGTGTCTTTCCAGTGTCGATCCTTGGAGGTTATTTTGTCCCTTCCTTATCTTCGTCGCCGGTGGCGGTAGATCTGGAAGGTTTGCTTACCAACTCGTGGATGAGAAATCGGGTTGGATTTTGCTTCCCACCTGTTTAGGTAGTTATGTTCCCCGTTGGGTTGTCTCGTTGCCCGGAGAATCGGAGGTCTCGGCGGTCCCCGAGGCGTCAGTTCTATGTTCTTCCGGCGAGGTGATGGCAGACGACCATTTCATGCCAGGGCGTTCAGTGGATGTACGGTATGCCAATGTTTTCGACATACTACTGGTGGAGGCAATTAAGAACTGTTGTGTTTCATCGTCGGAAAGGGGAACGGCTTCAAGCTACAAGATGCTCCGTTCGCCGGCGACGACAACGACCGGGATGTTCTTGCAAGGGCTGAGTTGTAATTTTTCAATTTTCCAAGGGTGTCTTTGTAAGAATGTAAACTTTAAGATCTATATATAATATACAAGCCCAGTTTCTCAAAAAAAAAGAGAATGAAACTTGAAGGCGGCTTCTCTAGCCCTAATTTGCTCAGCCGTTCAGAAATCAATAAAAACTGAAATAACAAAAAACGAAGTGAAATAGCAACTAAAATAAACTGATGGGATCAGTATCTCACAAATTCATTGACTCACTTCCATTGAACGCTTGATCTCAAAAGACAAAAAAATCATGTAATTACATTTTGTGGGCCCCTTCCCTTGGAAAAGAGAGGGCGAAACTACAGTCTACTGGACCAACTGACTAAATTCATTTCCAGCTGGATACATCCTACAGCTTCAAAACTATCATGGATATACTTCAATTTACATGGCGGGCGGTTAGGGGAAAAAAAAACATGGTGGGCATGCACATCGTCGTCAATTCTTCAATGCGGAAGAGTTTCATTGGTGGCTTTAATCATTATTACATACTTATACCCAGCTTGGATCATAAGGGCATATTTTCCCATATTGTGTGAAATTGAAATAAGGGCACCACAGTTGGCTCACTTATGGTTTGGTCTAATTTGCGCAACATCTGGCACCCAGTCATCACTGACGAGAAGAATATGATCACTATCTCTGATAAGCTCCACCTCATCAATCTCAGCACCCCCAATTGTCAGGACCTTGGCAGGCTTGAAGCCGAACTTCTTTGCACCTAGTTCGAGAAGTTCAGTCATCGACCGTGGTAGGCGCACGAGCTTCCCTGCAGCGTTCCCCTTCTCAGGGCAGCTGATTGTCACCCTGATGAGGGAGTCGTGACGGCAACTTGGACCACCTGTTCCAGCAAGGCCTTTCGAGAGCAGACGGCCAGTGTCCTGGCGGGCCTGGGATGAAGAAATGACACCGAAAAGAGAATTTTGGAAACTGACCCTCTTTCTGAGGAGCTTCTGTGGAACAACTTTGCTGCGTACTTCGGCGTCTTCTTGGTTCATGTTTGGCATTGAGGGTTCACTGTTGAACCTCCCTATCAGCATAGGTGCCACTCTGCCACTTGAGGCATGCTGCCTATGTGCTTTTCGTGATTTAAAGAGAACCTGAATGTCATCATGGCCTTGCTGATAAGCTAGATCTCTTGCTGACCAGCCATTATTGTCCTGCTTGTCGATGTCAGCTCCATGTTCCAGCAACAACTCAACCATCTGAACATTCCCGTCACAGACCGCACGATGCAGCGGTGTGGTTCCATCTTTCGTTGAGCTGTTTATGTTGCCACCATAACGGATAATGTTCTCAAGCAGCTCAGCATCATTTTCCTCGACAGCGATGCAAGCATACAAGGCCGTGTCTCCAGATGATAGCTCTGCACCACTCTCTACTAACAGCTCTATCACTGCATTATGCTTTTCACATAAAGCCTCCCATAGAGGCACTTTTCCTTCGGAGTCTGTAATGGATGGAAGGGTAAAAGGAGGTGAACTTCAAGACTCATGGCAATCAATGAAGCATGAATTCCTAACTAGTAAATTTAGTTTTCTTGGTGGCAAGAATATCACCAGCTCAGGTCAATCTGTAAAAGATGTATCGCAGTTATAGTTTTATTCGTACCTCTAGCATTTGGATCAGCTCCGTAGTCTAGAAGAAGCTTGACACATTGTTCGTCTCCTTTGGAAGCAGCTATATGCTGTAAATAATGAAATGAATACTGTTAAATTTCTTGCTTAACAAAAATATGTTCACTCATACATATGAATCAATGGATATGAATACCAGTGCCGTATGCCCATTTTTATCTGATTCATTTGGATCCAAACCACGCTTCAAAAGTTGATGTAACATAAAATCATCTCCTTTATTTACTGCAAAGCAGAGGGTAACTGGCAAATCCAGATGACCCCGCGCTAGCATGTTCTCAATCTCCTTCAGAACACCCACCATTACACTGTTGTCTTTCTGCTCCTTTAGTAACTACAACCACAATAAAAATGAAAAAAAATCATAATCTCAGTAGTAGATTTAAAACCAATGGAATTTCAAAATACATTCTCACTATTGTCGTGGCTGGTGATTATCAGGACCATGAAAGGAAAAAGTCATGCCACAGTTAAAATGACTCAAGAACCTAATATACGGCCTAGTGATTACCTGAGAATAAAATATCGACTCACACATATTGTTAAGCAAGATAATACAGGGATAATAATGGAAGCCTGATCTAAATGAGTAAATGGGTTGGTTCAGCTTCCTTTTAACCTTTTCTATGTCAAAACTCAACAAGTACAAATCAGATATAAATGAAATATGCAACATCAAAGAAAATTAGGAAGAATAATGTTGTTCCCGTACCTGCATAAGGTTGTTCATTATTATTGTTCCATCTGCAACATTGGATTGAACAAGGCTGAGAAAGGCAGTGCGATTCATACGCAGAAGCTGACATAATGATTTTGTTCGAACTGTGAATAGTTGGGGCCTATAGCAAAGAACCCCAATTTCTCCAATAACATCTCCTGCCTTAGCCACTCCAGCTATCTGCAGGTACCAGCATATTATGTTAAAAGGATAATGTGATCAATAAATTCACTGCCACTTCAGCATCAAAGCGCATAAGACTTGCCTGTTCTCCGCCATTTCGCAACTCTATCAACTCCTGTAGAAGTGACAAGCATATCAGAATGGCCATGTGATTTGGTTTCTGCGCAATAGCAAAACTACTACTTTTCTTCCCCAAATTTATTTATGCATAATGGTATCCTTACCGCGCTACCAGTAACTAAAATATAAAAGTCTGTGGGGGCTTCATTCTGCAGAATCACGTCTTCCCTAGGTGGAAAATATTCAGCTTTCATCTCAGAAACCTTTTCCATGGAAAAACACAAAGCAAGATAAGTACATGATGAAGCAGTAGCAAAACATTTTAAATGGATACAAAATGGAATTTGCATAACCTCACCAGTTGAAAAATCAGGTCATTGGACACCCCTTCAAACAAGTAAACCTTTTGGACAAGATTAAAAAACAGATACTGAGAAATGCTGGATCTTATAGCCTTAGGAAGCGCATCGAGGGTCTCTTGTTGTTGAAGACCTTCTGAATCTGTCCTGAACTTCAAGCTAAGATGTGAGATCATCTGATCTTGGAGCCGACCTGGTAACTGATTCCTTAGTGCAAAGCTAGTTGCTGCTTGAATTGTATCTCTCTTTAATCCAAAACATAACAGAAAAAAGCTATTAGGTGCAACTTCAATATGACTCTTATAAAGGTTGAAATCAACAAAGACTAAACAAAAAAGTGAAAAACAACTCACATATTTTCGAGTACGGCTGGTGCCATGGACAACCAGATTGGTCATGTTACCAATCAAATAGGCAGTCAATCCAAGGTTGAATAGCATGTAGAAAATGTTGAATATCATCTCCCTTGTGTTCTCCGCGTGCAAATCACCATAACCCACAGTGGTAAGAGTAGTGATTGACCAATACACTGATACTACATAGCGAATCCACAAACCCCGCTGATGAAAATCAGGCATCGAATTGCCAATCCACGTATCCGTTGGGACAGGATACCTATCAGCAAGAAGATAGTAGAAGCATGCTGAACAGTGGACAGCAAAAAGCGTGACCTGCAAGATCAGAGGTAAGCAAATATGCTGTCATTCGTCAACAATATTAAGATTTACAGGAAAGTCTCAAATGAATTGCTTACTTACACATATGAGCTTTGCGCATCGAACCCAGAAGTAATTGAAATGCCTATCTTTCTCCAATCTAAAAAGTAAGAAGTTTAAGTGAAAATATTAGCTAGACTTTTGAATAACAAGACAAAATCGTGATAAACGGCACTGTACAAATTGATTATCATGCAATAAAGCATTAGTCTCATATACACATACACGGATACACCTGTGCTCAAAGCACATACACCATTGTTAACATACCTAGCAAACAGAGAGCTGACTCTACGGAGACGCCATAGACGTAGCATGTTGAAAAATCCATATGATCTGAGGTTTGGTGGTAGTATCTTCCGAGCAAATTCACTTGGGATGGTGGAGGCCACGTCAAGAACAAACCAACTAGTAGTATACCGCCAAGCTATCCTTTTTGGATCATCTTCAAGCAAGTATGTCATTCTATCCAAGTAAGCTACAAAGAAGGTCAGGATGATGTCCACTGCGAAGAATGCATTCACGACATTGTCCACTGCAGCTAGGGCGCCCGTTGGTTTCCGAATGAAGCCAAACTCAAATGGGGAAACCCATGCAGAATATACCACAAGAATGATGAGAAAAGTCTCCCAGCATCTGCATAGAATCAGTAACCATCAGAACCATTTCTTCGTGTTGTAACTAAAATATCATTTATCACCAACAAAATCGTCCTGCTTATGCAAGGGTGAAGCAACAATATCTATGCAAAATTAGTTTTGTTAACTATTAAGGCAGAATTGCTGTCAGTTAAAACTACTACTGAAGTAGTGCTACAGTGACTATGATCACTACTAACTATATAGATGATAACCTTCTGAAAAAGGAACACTGCAGAAAAACTGACCAATTATGTAATCAGAGTTTCAATCTTCCGTAACGATGTTACGTTTGTAAATAAATTATGTAAAAATCGGACACAGCCCACACTGATTAGAATAAAGTAATAAACTAAAGAGCACACCAAAAAAAGTTGACCAATCATGTAAGAAAAACGGGCAAAACAAAAGCTACCCTGGAAAACACAGACTGTCACCCACCATAACTAAACAACTCAGTAAATTACAAAACGATTCAGAAAAGATTTTCCAGAAAAGGTTTTTCCACCAGAATCCCGAGAATGAGCACTTTGGACAACGAATCGTTGCATAAAGAAGCGCAGAACGTGAACACAAGAAGTGCAGAGACGTCACCATCGATATCACGCCTCTCTTGTCTCTCTAGGAGAAAGGAAAATTAAAGCAGATGCGAACGATCTAAGAAGCCAAAGTAAACAAAATCAAAGCAGAAGTGCGACTTCTAAAAAAAGCAAAACATAAACAAATCAATTATTGACTTCAAAAAGGAAAAGTAATTATTCAGCCCAGGTCAAACCAAGAAAGCAGTAAAAACATATAAAAATCCATTACCTGTTTACAATCGAAGAGAATTTTTTTGGAGACAAAAACGAAAAAGAATGCACGGGTACAAACAACTTTGAGCTACAAAAAACAAAAGAATTCACAAGCCACCCCTTGTAATTCATGGAAACATGTGAAGCACTTTGGAACTCAACAATTAGTGAACCACGTACGAAGAGAAAGCTCGGCCGCTATCTTCATCCAGAATTACAATACTCCAAGCAACTCCTCGCCGAGCAGCACCAAAATTAGAGCAGGCAGAGCAAGCCACCGGTGATGCAAAAGCAATACCAGGCCAGGCCAACAATGCAACGACAACAAGCCAAGCCACGTTTCAATCCAGCCCACAGAGATTGAAACCGGTAGGCAGGACGACACAGCTAGGCAAGCAGAACCGAACGGGAAGAAGGACGCGGGCGGGCGGGCGCGGCGAACCTGTATCGGCGGTCGTAGGGCGAGACGATGAAGGGCCTGAGCTTGACGCGGCGGTTGCTCCGCGCGCCGAGCGACGGCAGGATGCCGCTGGAGATGCTGTAGTGGCTGCCGTCCCGCGACAGCTCCCTCTCCAGCGCGGCGCCGCGGCCCCACGGCCCGCACGCCGCCACCCTGGAGGATCCCCACCCTGCCATTGCCGGTTGCCCCCCACCGCTCACCGTCGGGCGGCGATGCGATAAACCTACCCGGGGTTTACGGTTACGGGGAGAGAGATGGGGAGGGTCGGAGCGCCCCCCGAATCTGATTGATGTAGCCTGTGTGTGATTAACTAAGGAGGATCGGATTGTCTAGTCAATCTTTCCCCTCGTGTTTCTATCTATTTTCAGCTTTTGGGCGGCGGCCGCGGCGGAGGCGCGGGCCGCGGCCGGTGGCAGCAGAGCGCGGGCGTGGGAGGAGAGTTGGAGCGGACAGCGGAGTTGGGTTGGGTGCGGGAGCAAGCGCGCGCGCTTGGCGCCGTTTTATGGAGTGGCTTCTGAGAGAGGAGTCGGTAAGATGACACGGGAGGCCTTTCCGGAACACGGGATTGATTGATTGCCTTTTGCCCGGCTGCGCCCCTGCCCGCGCGCGCGCGCGCACTCTTGTCCGCCTGTGAAACGCGGGAGGGGTGCGCACTCTTGTTCCGCTGTACTCCGATCCAACCTTTCAAAAGAAACAAGAGAGCCTCCGACCCGGCGGCGTGTATACCCCGTGTGGAACGTGGGTATTTGTGTGGTTTCTGCTTTCTTCAAAAAGTCCTTGTAAAATAATAAATTGAGAACCCGTGTAATATACAACAATATACGCCGCTTTAGTCTCTTGATATATCCTGACAAAATATTAGTCAACCAACATATCATTCGTTGTGACATTTATATGTTGACACTGTTTTTTTTGCACATGTCAAGATGGTCAGAGTGGGCTAATCAGCAGGAGAAAAGTTATTGTGTATGTTGATAGCTGATGAAAGACAGCGTGTAAAGAAGGCTGCCGATGAATGATAGCGGTGTATGAAAAAGTTAATTTGATTGAAGTGTTGCCGATAAGATTAAGGATGTTATTGCCGATGTCGATGAAGGGAGGCTTGAAGACTGCTACTGATGAAACAGGAAGTGTGCTGATGAAAGAAGACTCGAAGGCTGCTGCCGATGAAACAGGGAGTGTGCCGATGGAAAGGAGGTCGATGGGAATTCTATCGTAATTTAGGCGGACAAGAGAATAGATAGGAATTAATTTCCTTTTCTATGTTTGTTAGAGTCTGATTTGTATAAGAGTCATGTGTTTCCTTAGATTTGGATTTAGTGTCCTAGTCGTATTTGGTTATGTTTCTGTAGATCAGGGTATAAATATAGATTGAAGGGCAATGTAATGAGAATCAATCAATCAATATCAAAAACTAGCTTTTACTCTTATTTACATCTATTTACTTTTCGGCGACTTCGTCAATTTGCATATTTTTCCTTTTTCACGAGTTCTCATCGATTCGGCGAGCTGCATCGCTTCAGTGCGATCTTCGACGATCCTCGAGTTCCACGTGAGTACCTCTTGGCCGTGACTTCCGGACATATCGCTGTTGTCAGGACCAAAGTGCTTGTATCTTCAATCATTGTCGATTAACAGGTTAAATAGACTGGCACACTTTGGATATCGACTTCGGGTATTAGCCTTTTGTGTTTACCGATCTACTTTTGCATCAACACATCTTTTGGCACGCCCGGTGGGACAGATCTGATCAATATGTTCAATCCTGAGATCGATGCGGGGAACATCATCGCGGTATCAGAAGAAGATCTTAAGGAAGAACAGAAGCAGGCTATGGAAAATGCTATAGAAGAATACAGACAGCTTTGCTTGAAGTCATTCAGCTTGAACAAGAGTGGACAAGTCATCCAGAAGCAAGATTTGTCGTTGCCTCGGCAAGTTACCTTTGATTCTAATCCGGGTAAACTTCAAGAGATGGTTAATTCTGCAGTGAATCATGCTTTAATTAATCACTCCAATGTGCTGTCCAATACTGTTCATAATGCTGTGATTCGAACTTTCAAAGAAGGGCAAGCGTCACCGTATTACGTTGGGCCTGCCTATCATCAACCAGAACCAGCATCTGTTAATACTCCATCGGCTCTCCCAGCCGTTGTGGGTACAAAAGTTTCTTCCCCCCAGTATCAGCAGGTTTACCTAACGTGCAATCTACACCGATGCGATCAGACTCGGTATTATCAAGAGGACGAGTTCAGCTTAATACAGATCTATCGGCATCGGCTTTATCAGGCCCTGTGTCACAGAATAACCAGCTTCCTGCTAATTGGTGGGGATACGGTATGCCTCCAGAGTCATCTGCTTTTAACCCTGGGTTATCTCAAGTGTTTGATACAGCAGGAAAAGCTCCTATGCCATCGGCTGATTCGCCGATAGCTCAAGTGCCTCAATATACTACAGCAACTACTGTGCAACCAACTCCAGGAAGTTTCCAGATGCCTTTGGGTCAAACATCTAATTCAAGTCCATCGGCAAGCTTGCTACCGATGCAGCAGAAGGCTCCTGCTATAAGTCAACCTAGAGTCTAGTTCATGTCTCAAGCTGGTTATAATTATCCAGTAATGGCAGCAAATTACTAGCCATCGGCAAATTTTGTACCGATGAATGCTAATAATAGTTGGCCAGGGCAGTTTCCTACTCAACATACAGTTCAGCTAAATCAGCAGGTTGCAGGGATTCATCAAGGTCATATGCAAGCTGGTTTTCAGAATCAAGCATCGGCAGCTCAGCTGATGAATCCTTTTCAGCAGGTTAATGGACCACAAGTAATGGCAAATATGCCGATTGCTGGAGATCGTGGGCCACAAAGATACGCAGAGGGATATCAGCAAGTACCTCATGTAGAAATTCAGTCATATCGTTAACAAAAGGCTGATGCTTTTTGGGCCGATAAGATAGCAGAAATTATGAAGGATCAGTTTAGGATAAAACCCAAGGTCAATACTTATTCTTATCGGACTCCATACCCTCCGGCATATGATTTAATTCATCTCTCAAATCGGTACAAGATACCAGATTTCACTAAGTTCTCTAGGCAAGACGATACATCAACCATGGAACATGTTAATCGCTTCATTATTCAATGTGGAGAGGCAGCTAGCAGAGATGAATTAAGAGTTCGTTTGTTTTCATCATCTTTGTCTGAATCAGCATTCACATGGTTTATTTCATTACCGCCAAATTCTATTATTACTTGGGCTGATCTAGAAAAGTAATTTCATAAATATTTCTTTGCTGGAGTTCATGAAAAGAAGCTTACCGATTTGGTAAAATTGAGACAGCGTAATGATGAATCGGTGGAAGGCTTTGTACAACGGCTACGAGATGTAAAAAATAAGTGTTATAGCCTGATACTGGATGATCGGCAACTTGCCGATTTGGCTTTCCAAGAATTATTGCCACACCTTAAGGACAGATATGCTTCTCAAGAATTTGAAAGCCTGAGTCATCTCGTACAAAGGATTTCTGATCAAGATACTAGGGTTTTTGAACCCAAAAAGAATTGGAGCAAGAAGGTTTCATTTGTCGGAGAGGTAGAAGATTCTGATTCAGATGAAGAGCCAGTTATCGGTTTAGCTGAGTGGGTTAAAAATAAAAAGCCGATATCTTGGCCCTTCGGTCAAAAAGAGCCAGAGAAGTTTACTTTTGATATCACCAAGGCTGACAAGATATTTGATCTTCTGCTTCAAGAGGGTCAGATTAAGCTGTCACCTAATCATGTGATTCCATCGGCAGAAGAGTTGAAGAAAATGTTATACTGTAAATGGCACAATGCAACTTCACACAGTACAAATGAGTGCAAAGTGTTCAGGCAACAGTTACAATTAGCTATTGAATCTGGGAGAATTAAGTTTTGGTAATTCCAAGATCCAGAAGCCAATGAAAATTGATCAACATCCTTTTCCAGCAAATATGTTGAATGCTGAAGGGAAGACCAAGGTGTTGACGTCAGAAGCTGCTGAGAAAAACGCATCAGTGGATCCCCAACATCGGATAACTACCGATGATGCAAAAAGCAGGGGGCTACTGGGAGAAAGTAGCAGTTTCGAAAAACCTCCTCGATCTGGCATTGTGATTACCCATCGAAGGCAACAGGAGGGCTGGCGTCAGCGAAGGGACCGATATCGACAACAGCAAGAAGAGAGACGCCGAGAAGAGTGGAATCGGCATAAGAATCATTGGAGGTGTCCGTTTTTTATTCATTGTTGGGAAGAAGGTATTAAATTACCTACTGTTGAAAATTGCCCAGAGTGCAATGGTTATTATGGAGTTAATCGGTCAGAAAGGAGGTTTCAACCTGGCAATCAGGGTTTGTCTATCAATGAGCCGATCAGAGGTAAAGCATCGGTACATGATAGGCTGGGGGCAGGCTTAGTGTACATGAAAGGCTTGATAAACGCGCTGCATATTTTCTAAGAAATCAAGTGGAGCTTGAAGAAATGACAAACGCAAGAGTTTCCGATGAAGAAATATTTTACAGGGATCCTAATATACGTCGTGTAAAGTCAACTAGGACCTATTATCAGCCAGTTTGAAAAACTAAACTCCTTCAATGATGCCCAGAAGGTTTGACAAAGACACAGAAAAGGAGGATGCAGCGAGCGCGTCAAGAGGACTTATACCGAGAGGAAAATTCCTCCAATGAGAGATCTGGCAATCAGCAGTGACAAGTAAAGCACAAAAATAAGAGCCCATCGGCAGATGTCAATATGGTATTTATGTTGCACTCCAACACATACGGATTGAGATGACACTATGCCACTATAGATTTTTAGGGGCGGCTCCAGGACATTTATAGCAATGGTTTGGCCAGCCCCTACCAAACTATTGCTACAAATGGTAGATTTGTAGGGGCGGTTGGCCAAAGCGGCTGGATATAGAGCCGAACCGCCCCTACAAATTATTTTCCAAAAATCACGATTCTAAGCCCAAAAAATAGCAAAAAGAATAGCAAAATTTTTTTAATAAATGAAGCCCCCACCGGTCAGCCACCCGCAGTCTACCAAGTCACACCATTTTTCATGTGAAAATCATGCACTTCATGACAGCCGGTGGAATTTGAGCCCATGACCTCCCATCGCGCATACTTTTCTCTACCACTGCACCTTGCATTCACTTGTGTCTATATTGAATTTTGGTTCCCCACATATTGGTCCTGTTCGGCAGGCTGCTTTTTTGGCTTATAAGCCGGCTGTGACTGATTTGCTATGAGAGAAAAACACTGTTCTACGACTGATAAGCCGTGCTGATAAGCTCAGCCGAACAGGGGGATTATCTTAAACCGAGTTTAAATTGATTCTTTGAGGCCCTAAACGAATTCAAATGAAAAAGTTGTCAACTACAAAGTTTCATAACTTCCGAGAACTACAAATTTCATTTTGGTAGTTTCTCCATCCGAAGTCGTTTACAAAATTTGAATTTCAAATTTAAGAAATTCAATCATAGTTTTTCTTGACAAGATGAATCCAAATAAAAAAGTTATCAACTATAAAGTTTCATAACTTTTCGAGATCTATAACTTTTGTTTTTGTTGTTTGTCCATCCAATGTCGTTTAAAAATTTCAAATTTCAAATTTTTAGAAATTCAAACATAGTTTTGCTTGACAAGATGATTTCAAATCAAAACATTGTCAACTACAAAGTTGTATAACTTTTTGGGATCTACAACTTTCATTTTTGTTGTTTCTCCATTCGAGGTCGTTTGAAAATTTCAAATTTCAAATTTTAGAAATTCAAACGTAGTTTTCCTTGACAAAATGAATTCAATTAAAAAAGTTATCAACTATAAAGTTCTATAACTTTCTGAGATATATAACTTTTATTTTGATCATTTGTTCATCTGACACAGTGGTAGTAACGTTGTTCACAAATTTTACATATCCCTATTATAGTTTATGAAACTATAAGAGATATGTAAATTTTATGAACAATGTACTACCACTTTGTTGGATGAAGAAATGACCAAAATAAAAGTTGTACATCTTGATGAGTTCTAAAACTTTTATGCTCATGCCTTTTTTAGCTGAAATCATTTAATGTTTCAAAATGTCGTCTGAAGTTATCGTATTTTTAAATTCAAAATTCAAATAGATAAAATACAGTCACATGAAAAGATGGGCAAAATAATAGCTGTAAGAAGACAATAATTTGATAGATCATGATTTTAGAAAAATTTAGAAAAAATCATCAAATTTACGAGGGAGAAAGACTAGTTATCAGTTTTAGCCAAAGATTAAAAAGAGAAATCAAAGTTCTTTGACAATTTAAAAATTAAATTTTAAACACCATTTTGAAGCAGTAAATGATTTCAAATGAAAAAGTTATAAACAGCAAAGATTGATAACTTTTCAAGATCTACAACTTTTATTTTAGTCATTTCTCTATTTGAAGTTGTTTTAAAAAAATTTAAATTTTAGTGTTTAATTTTTACTATTCGGCGTATATTTGTAGGAACGGCTAGATATTAAACAGCCCCTACAAATCAGGCCATTTGTAGGAGCGGTTGATAACACGAGCAGCCCCTACATATTTGACCATCATTTGTAGGACGGCACAAGATAGAATCGCTCCTTAAAAAAAGGTGATGTTACTGTACATCCTTTTTTTTCCAGTGGTGTGAATCTGACCACGTCCCAACAAGACCTTACAGTAACAAATTGAAGTGCTCGCAACTCGCAAGTACGGCTGGGCAAAAGCAGCTTGCATCGTTGAGCTGGCTCGATGGCTATTGAACTCGTTGAGCTGGCTCTAGTCCGTCCGTGCGTGTACACGAATGTGTGCGAGCCGGTAAGTGGGAGCTACGCTGCATGCATTTGCCTGCCGGCCGGGTAAAGCTTCATGAGCACTGTCTTTGAACTTGGTTGATGCTTTGGAGATGACAGGTGCCAAGTTGACTCGTGCATTCAACGGCGTGCTTCACCTGGCGTCCGACCTCGTACCCACTACCACTAGTGCAGCCAATGCTCCAATGTGCCGCATTCAATTATGCTTCTTTCTCGGCCAGAGTCTAAAGAGATATCAATTCCACCAATGAGTTGTCAGCAGATAAAATAATAGCACCCTTTTTCAATTTACTGCTCCCTCCGTAAAAAAAAAAGTGACGTTTTTGACTTTTAGATATCATGTTTGACTGTTCGTCTTATTCAAAAATTTTATACAAATTATAAAATAAATAAATCATTATTAAAGTATTTCGAATGATAAAATAAGTTATAACAAAATAAATAATATTTATACAAAAAATTTAAGTAAGACGGATAGTTAAATAAGATGTCTGAAATTCTAAAACTACACTTTCTTTTTTTTAGGACGGAAGGAGTATCTCTGTCTCAATTCCACCAATGAGTTGTCAGCAGATAAAACAATAGCACCCGTTTCCACTGTACTCCGCTATTCCTAAAAGAGTATCATTCCCGTTTCTCTACGAGTCAAACACTTTCCACTTTAACCAAATATACGTAACAAAATATTATCAGCATAATAATTAAATAAATCATTAAATATACTTTTATAGTATACAATAAACTTATTTAGACATATAAATATTATTTTTATTTTTATAAACCTAGTAAAGATTGACCGGCACATCCGGTAGCAACACTCTTTTTAGGGAGTGGGAGTACTCGTCACTGACAACGTAGGTACCGCACATCTTTTATTCAACAAAATGTTATAAATGCTTGCAACTTTTACTAATAAATTAATTTATCATGAAATATTAGTACAATATACTTTTAAGTATCTAAATAAATCTTTTCAGATAAAACGGCCAGTACAAGTTGCTATAGTAATTTAGCAGTGACAAAACAGAGGTTGGTAGCATACTTTCTCGAACCTATAATACAGTATATTCAAAAAATTTCAAGAAAACTTAAGAGAACACTAAAATAACGCATGTATCTATGGATTATACCAATGTATATAAATTTAGGCATTGCCATTACATAGAATGCATTATATTTTAGTAACAATTTTAGAATCCACAAATGCACTATATTTCAGGATGGAGAGAGTACATAAATAAACTGAACCTAAAATGTTGACCCTGTTTGGATGTTTTGTGATTGTTTACACTTTACACCAATAAATAGCTTCTGTTTGAAACCATTATTGCACAAGAATACAATTAAACTTTTTTTTGCCCTAGTAAATGTTGTATGGGTAAATGCCAAAATGAAAACCGGGTCAGAACAAGCAGATCTTAGAGAGAGGCAGCTGTCGCTGTGTCCCACCATCGCCATCATTGCGAATTGGCTCGCCTTGCCCATATGCCTGACTTGCCCCTAGATGAGCTTGCAGTTGCTAATCATCGGCTCATCACTCGGTTCATGCACCTAGTAGACTACTTTCAGTGGGAGTTTCATGGTCCTTGTTTCCCAGCACTTGCGGAGCCTCGTGTAGACCATACTGGGCCATGGCCCCCCTGCCTCCGTGCGCTCCATGGCCATAGCAGGGGCCAGTGGCCAGCAGCAGCATGTAGCAACAGTGCCAGCAGCAGGCACCAGAGGCTAGCAGCGGCATGCGGCAGCAGCACCAGGCGCAGGCACTCGAGGCCAGCAGTGGCATGTGGCCAGCAGCAGCATGCAGCTGTTCACTACCATTGAATTGCCCCCCTTCACATCAAGGCTAGCTCCGCCACTGTTTCCAAGACTCGTGAATGTTGGAAATAATTTAAACAAGTTTCATCCTCATGAAATTCATTTCATTTCATGAAACTTTTTTCATCTCTCTTCATTTAAATTATGCCACATCAGCTTATTTAATGTCCATGAAACTCCCATTGAGACTAGCCTTATCATCGATGATGACTCCAAAGATGCACTTGTCATCGGCAATGCAAATATTGCAGTTGCCCAATTGTCTTCTCACACCCGTGGCTTGAGATCCCTTACTGCGGCTACCACTGTCTCAAATTCAAGGTCATGGTTTTTTCAGTGCCTAGACTATTCGTACAAATAGAGCCTAATACTTGTCAATTTTGTAATCGAGTCTAGTTAGAGGATTACTTTTTTCCAATGGTATTAGTCCAAACCATGTTTATTTTTGGAGTGCCCACCAGTCATCCAAACAAAAAGTTTCAACCTATCTAAGAAAAGCGACACCTATAATTTACAATGGTTTTGAACTAGAAATCAGGTTTCCAAACATGCCTTAAGCATCTGGTTTTTCGAGAGTTAGGTTCTCAAACAAATCACAATGGGAATCAATAGTTTCTTAGGGATGAGGTCGAAACAGACGAGGCAGGGATGACCTGCCTAGGTCCCGTTGCCCAGGACCTTGTCTGCCTCTATGTCATATAAGCTCTCGTCTTGGTTCTCACCACAGACATCCTCCAACCTTCTCGCTTCCACTTAGATGCTCATAGAAGACATAGCTCCCTTAGTTGCTGTCTGACGAGTACTTGTACCACGGTCCACGGATATTGGGTGTCACAAAGGAGGTGCTTCTGCCAATTGGTTTCACCTCCTCATGGTCACTGGTTGCCACGATTGGAGCCTCAAGTTAGGTCAAAGCATCTCCTAGTGCAATAAAATGTTCTCTTGTTCAATGGTGCTAGATTTAGTCTCATGCTAAAAAATGGCTCCATTGTGGTTGCTTGATTTGAGTGAAGCATTGGTCTTCTCTCTAGATTGTTCATTCCAATTGCTAGTGTTGGCATGAAGCCTCAACATTCAGTCAGGATTGCAGGAGTCGCACGACCC
The DNA here is from genome assembly GCA_038087645.1 of Saccharum hybrid cultivar R570. Lineage (NCBI taxonomy): Eukaryota > Viridiplantae > Streptophyta > Magnoliopsida > Poales > Poaceae > Saccharum > Saccharum hybrid cultivar. Next base: position 38,106,662 of record JAQSUU010000113.1, read on the forward strand.
TCCCCCCACTACTACCACTACCTGGCCCTAGGTTTTCTTTGTTGAAAAAGAATTGCGAGAATTTGTGCTTCAAGTTGTGGTCATGATTTCATCAAGGCGCTAGTCTAGTCATCAAGTGCCATGGTCATGAGAAGGCTGGGCTCACTATAGATATGGCAGGTTGTGTGGATGTATTTGTTGCTTAGGTTGTTCACCTATACTCCCTTCGGTCCAATTTATAAGACGAAGTTTGACGTGATACGGTCTCCTAAGTTACACTTTAACCATTCATTTATTTTATATGTTGTTTATGATTACGAACTTATATTATTGGATATTACATTTGATTACAAATTTTACATATTAATTTTTGTATGGTAATAGTTAAAATTGTGTTGACACCCAAAATTGTCCAGAGAGTATAATGGACATTATCATCAAGTTTCTGTCATCAAGGTGGTCAGAGAGCATGCTCGGATCATCACATTTGGTGCTTGGGCAAGGAAAACGACATTTCGGGTGCTGAACTAGCCAGAGTCGGCTTAGCCGATTCTCTAAGTTGGCTAAGCCAACTTGACCAACTTTCTCAAATGCAAGAATGGATTTCATCATTGCATTCCTCTTGTCGAGCTGATAAAAAAACATATATGAAACGTTCAATTTGGGATCCAGATAAAGGAGTTATGCCCCCGGAAAGATGCTTTGTTGTCGGGACATCCTCGCTACGTTCTTTGGTCCGTGGTGGCCTGGGTATCCAATGCCCTTGCTGGTGTGTGATTTGGACAACATCCAATGTCAACATAGCTTTTTGACGACTCCGCTTGGGAAGAATTTGCTTCGGCTCTACTTTGTAGCCGATTCTTCTTGCCCTAGCCTTACTCCTCGCTGATCTATCTTCTTGAGCTCGCCATTACGTTGCATCTGGCCCAAAAGGCCGATCGCATCTGATTTTGACCCCTTGTGATCTTGCTTGTAATTTTGCAACATGTTGCGTTTGATATTGAAAAATTCAGCAAGGTGGTCAAGTTCTAAATCATGGAGTATCAAGGTGATTCATCACAAAACTACTACAATTACCTCGAGGTACAACTTGCAAATGCATCTTATAATCCTAATGGTTATTTTGCAAGTCATATAAGCTCTCATGTTAGTGTTGCTAGCTGTAATGATACTAGATATGTTGCATCGACTGATACTTTTAATAATGCTTCACATCATACACATAATAATTATAGATATCATGGTCAAGAGTCGATGCATGTTGTAAATTCTTTGAGTTTTGATGCTACTAGCAACATACAACATGTAAATCCTTATTCATCGGCTATAAGTTCACAATATGTGGTTCCACCACATGACATGCCAATGAATGAGAGAATTGGTTTTGAAAATACTAACTATTTAGCCAATTGCTCTCAAAATTCAGCACCATATGCCAATGTTCCTATTTATAATTTGGCTTCACATATTACTCCCAACTCGAGCCGAATTAATGAAATCTCCCAACTCGAGCCGAATTAATGAAATTTCAGCCAGGTATTTAAGTGCTAGTACTCATGATTCAGCTTCACGTGTTACTAGTAACCATAACCGAATCAATGAAAATTTAGCACCATATGCAAAGATCAGTGCCCATAATTCAGCGTCATATTTTGCTCATCATCATAGCCGAATTAGTAAAATTGCAGCAAGGCATTTGAGTGCTTAGACTCGTGATTCAGCTTTTATATGTTGATCCCATATCAAGCCGAATCGAGGAAGATTTAGCCTATACTAGAAATTCATATGGCTCCTCTAAATGGAAGGTTTCCACTTACCATAGACCATACTCATTATGCTATGATTACTTGAAAACTCCTGATGGTTGGTGGATACCTGATTTTTATGAATTTAGTGGTGAAGATGATAAGACCGCTATGGAACATATTAGTATATATCTCTCATAGCTAGGTTTTGCCGGTAAAGAAGACTATATGAGAGTGCAAAATTTTCCATTACCTCTTACTGGTATTGCCTTTACATGGTTTACATCTTTGCCCCAATGCACTGTTGGTTCATGGTCTCAATTAGAGGAGCAATTCTATGAATATTTTAGAAAGACCAATGAGAAAAGACCGATTATAATTAAGTCATCAGCTAAAAGAGGATTGCTAGTGGGCATAAAAGAAATAATTGATTCGGATGTAAGCAAAGGTTCAGCTACAAAAGCCGAACAACACAATATCCTTTCTGAATCAATCACATCCCAAAAAAACAAGTCTTGCTGCAGAAAAGTATGAAAAACGCCAGAAATCAGCTAAACTTGATTTTTCAGGAGCTAAAGGGGTTGTATCCTTATCTAGTGGTTACTACATCATTGATGGAGATCAAGCCCCTATAAGCAACAAAGGAGGGCTGCCTTCCAGCTCAAAATCGGCTAAGCCAATTGCTACGTGCTCTGAGTCGGCTAGGCCGACTTCTCAGTCGGCCAGGCTGACTACCTCTACCGCCTGCCCTGAGTTGGCTAGGCCGACTTCTCAGTCGGCCAGGCTGACTGCCTCTGTCGCCTGCCCTGAGTTGGCTAGTCGGCCAGGCCGACTGCCCTTGCTGCTGTTGTGCCTGCTAGTGCCCAAGTTGGTCTACCCGACTCTCAGTCGGCTAAGCCGACTTTCTCGATTCCAACAGCCGCCGATGCGTCTTCAGATGATTCAGCACCTATTGTTGATTGTTCTCTGGAGATAAAGAGCAACGTCATTCAAATCAAGGACGTGCACTTCTCCAACATGATCAACAAGGTAGAAAACATAAATATTTTGCTCAAATTCCAATTCGGTCATACTATTTTCATTTCTGCACCTATTAGAGATATCGTTGCTAATAGTTGTAAAAGACCGATTGAGAAAGTCATTTTATTTGTTGATGATAAAATAAGTTCAGATTTTATCGGCCAGCACATTGTGCCATATGCAAGGCCGATGGTGGTAGTTCATTAAAGTTAAAGCTTCCCAGAAGCAATTGCAAAGGTGTGGCCGAATGGATTGATAATAAAACTGATCCATTCGTTTGCCTAGCTTTAAAGCCGACTCCACAAAAGAATCGGCTGAAGAAATTAAAGTACACATTTGACTTTACTTTTTGTGATCATGTCTATGATATCTTGCTCAAAAATAATTTTATTAGAATCATTGATCACAATGCTTTGCCATATATTCAAAACTTGGAAGAGCTTACATATTGTAAGTGGCATTACTCATTTGATCATAATACTTCTAATTGCAATATGTTTGAAGGGTTGAGATGGCAGACTAGAGGGGGTGAATAGTCCTTTCTAAAACTTAAACGCGCCAGCTAACCGAAACAAATGTGGAATTAAACTTATCGGTCTAGCCAAGACTACACCCCTCTATCTAAGTTCTTTAGCACCTTGCAAAGATCCTAATTAAGCAACTAAGGTGCTAAGCTTAGCAAGAGCTCACCTAATCAATTCTAGAGCAAGGTCACAAAAACCTATGCACTAGTACTTTGCCAACCGAGGGAGCTCCTACACAACTAGTGAAGCAAAAGCACAAAAGCTCCTAAGCTCACTAGCAATGCTCAAAAACAAGGCAACTAACGCCAAATTAGAGAGCGCAAATTACTTAGATACATAAACTAAGCAATGTGACTAACAAGGTTACACAAACCAAATTAGCCACGCATGGGGAAACTTCTAGCTACACAAGCAAGAAGACAACTAGCGAGCTACACAAGCAAACTAGTCACTATAGCAACTACACAAGCACAAGTATATAAGAAAGTAAATACAAGCTTGTGTTGCACAAAGGCAAACCACCGAGAAGATGAAGAACAATGTTGACACGGTGATTTTTCTCTCGAGGTTTACTTGGTTGCCACCAAGCTACGCTCCCGTTGTGTCGACCAACACTTCGTGGTTCGGCGGCTAATCAGTATCCACAACCGAGCTCTCCCAAAGAGCACCACAAGAACCCACCATCAAGTGTGATAGCTCAATGACACGCTCTACTAGAGTTGCTCTTCACGATTCCCGTGGGGTGAGCATAATTCCCCTCACAAAGCTTTTCCGGAGCCTCGCACAATCTTCTTGCGAGCTTTAACGGAGCCTTAAGCCACCAAGCCATCTAGAAGGTGGCAACCTCCAAGAGTAACAAGCACCACCGGCTTGCAACACGATCACCTAGTGCCACTCGATGCAACCTCACGATGCAATCACACTAGAATCGCTCTCTCACTCGATTCGATGAACACTATCAAGCATGAGTGAGTTAGAGGGCTCCCAAGCACTACCACATAAGTCACCAAGACTATAGTGTGCTCAGCTAACCGCCCAAGGTCGGTCACCACTTCTATTTATAGCCCCACAAACAAATATGGCCGTTACCCCTTCACTGGGTGAATTTTCGGATCGACCGGACGCGCCGATCGAACTAACCGGACATGCTGCACCGCGTCCGATCGCCCTGTGCCGTCCACGTGTCCTCCCGGATTCAACCGTGACCGCTCGATCCTCCAACGATCACTATGCGCCAACAGTCAAACGTGACGACCGGACGCGCTGCTTCTCAGACCGGACGTGCAGGTGCGCATACCACCCACGCGCGCAACGACATGACCGGACGCGACAGTGCCAGCATCCGGTCATGGTCCAGAGAGCTCTCAACATGACCGGATGTGTCCGATCGCATGTGACCGGACGCGCCGCGCGTCCGATCAGCTCTCGTTACGCACTGCACCAATGGGTGTCTGACCGGACGCTCCGGTTCCGTGAGGTCACTGACGTGCCGGTTGCAAACCCTAGCGCACAGCGCTGCCACTGACTAGGAAGGTATGGCTATGAATACAATACTATTGATAATTTATGAATATGCATGAGAGAATGAACCAATATCATATACTTTACTCAAAACAGGGATAAGTCACAAGATAATAATAAAGATATAAATGATAAGTACTTGATCAATCATCATAATGAATAAATAGTAACTCAGAGCACTCTAGTTAAGCAATAGGTTAAAGTCCAATTAGAATATTAGAAAGATAATTCTTAGGTAGTCTTACTAACAAGTCACTGCAGTTTTAATTAACTATATCTGGTGATCATCACCACAACTATGCCACATAAGGAACATCATCTAGGGACATTCGAAAATATAGTCCTCCTAAGCTTCGCGACTGGGTTCTACCAACATCAATATATACGGGGGATGGACTGCAAAGGACTCAACGTAGCTGTCACCTACGTGATCTACCACCTCCCGGCATATAAGGGCATCCACAGATAAACAAATATCTAAGCACTACGCTCACATAATGTCTATCACTCACCCATGGTCCAATAGGGTGAGCACTATAAGAACATATGCACGGTTTCCATAATCTAGCTACACCAAATATCAAACTAGAACAAACAATGGACATTGCTTTCATGAACATAAATAATATAAAGCTTAATGTTGACATAAACATAGTAGCAACGATACAATCTTAAATGAAATAAAGAAATAGAGTAAAGTACAAGAGATATATCGAACCACGCTCTTACCAACGTTGGAAATCCAAGCGTTGCTTGATCTCCCTCTAGACCTAATCTAACTTGTCTAAGCTCTAATCTAAAGGAACTCTAAGGAACTAGGGTTGGCTCTGGATGAGTTGATCTTCAACTGAATATCTTGAATGACTTGATGCTTCAGGGGGGTTGCAGGGGTCCTTATATAGCCCGGTAGGTTGAACGTAAGCCCTTGGATCAAACTGACTTGGATGAAGGGTGGAGATGAATCCTAGGAGGCGATGGAGGAATACTTCAGAAGCTGGTGGAGAAATCCCCCAGGGAGGGCCGAGCAGCATGGTGGTGGGGCCGACCGGCCCCACCTGGCAGCTTCTCGTCCTCCCGTTTGTTCCCATACCTTTTGGTGTCTTCTATAGTCTTCTAGCGTATCCTTTGTCACGATCAAGTTTCGTCTTTTTTCTCAATTAGGTCCTCCTTCCTACGTTTTCTGGAATAACCCTGCGGAAAATAAAGATTCACTAAAACTCATGGAATTTATCAGTTTAAACCCTAGACCTATGCATATTTTTGTACTTTAACCATTTCTCTTGTTTATTCACATATAAAATGTTGACGTTATCCACCGTCAACAGCAGCCCAGTCGGCTTAGCCAACTCACTTGTGGCCAACCGGCCAATCTGTCTGATAAGCTTTCAAATCGGCCCAATGGAACTTCCAGTGATGTTGGGGCCGATTCATATGATTGGAGGACTCCTTTGTTAGCATATTTACGTGATCCAAGTGCTAAAGTTGATAAGAGTGTTCAGCGGAGTGCTTTTAAATATATGTTGCATAATGATGAGCTCTATCAGAGAACCACCGAGGACTTGCTATTAAAGTACTTGGGTCCTGATCAGACAAGAGTAGCCATGGGAGAAGTCTATGAAGGCATTTGTGGTACGCATAAATTGGCCCTGAAGATGAAGTGGTTATTGCGAAGGACTGGTTTCTATTGGCCTACTATGATGGCCGATTGTTTTCAATATTACAAAGGTTGTGAAGAGTACCAAAGGTTTAGGAATATTCAGTTGGTGTCTGCTGCTATGCTTCATCCTATCATCAAGCCATGGTCTTTTCGTGGTTGGGGGCTAGACTTCATTAGACAAATTCATTCTCCATCTTCCAAGGGACACCGCTTTGTGTTGGTTGCTACAGATTACTTCACTAAGTGGACCGAGGCAGTTTCTTTGAAGAATATGACACATAAGGAGGTTATTGAGTATATTATTGAGCATATTATTCATAGATTCGGTATCCCTCAAACATTGACTACAGATCAAGGGACATCATTTATATTCAAAGAAGTGAGGGAGTTTGCCGAATTATATAAGATCAAATTGCTCAAATCATCTCCATACTATGCTCAAGCTAATGGCTAGGCTGAGTCTAATAATAAAACTTTGATCAAGCTAATAAAAAAGAAGATTGAGAAAATCCAAGGAGGTGGCATGAAGTTTTATCTGAAGCTCTATGGGCACATCACATTTCAAGGCATGGTGCCACGAAAGTTACTCCTTTTGAGTTAGTATATGGTCAAGAGACTGTGTTACCCATCGAAGTGAATTTGGATACATACAGTCTTGCCAAACAAAATGATTTATCAGTTGTTGTGTATGATGATGTGATGATGGATAACATCGATGAGGTGACTGATGTAAGACTAAAAGCTCTCAAGAAAATAGAGAAAGATAAGGGTCAGGTTGCCAAGGCATACAACAAGAAATTTAAGAGTAAATCCTTCCAAGTGGGAGAATTAGTGTGGAAAACCATACTTCCTATTGGATAGAAGAGCAATTAGTTTAGCAAGAGGTCACCAGATTGGGAGGGTCCTTACAAAGTGATCAAAGTCATACACGGTAATTCTTATTTGCTAGAGACATTGCAAGATGATAGTCTCCCAAGAGCAATTAACGGGAGGTGCTTGAAAAGGTACTTTTCAAGTGTTTGGCAAGAAGCCTAGAGCGCTCTCCAAGCAATGGCCAATACATGAATCGTCCTTAGAACAAATATGGCTGATGTATACATCGCCCTTAGATACTAGATAGCCGATGAGTTGGGTATCGCTACTATTTAGTGCTTTAATTATGCATATATGAGAAGATGATGGAAAAGCTAAGGATATTACTTTGGATAAGTTTAAGACAGCAAACAGAAAGCATTGATGAATTTTTCTGCACAAGACTGCAGCAATAGAGTAATTTTGGCTTTGAAGATGCTTTTTAGTACGCAAGCTTTACTAAAAAGCAGGGGGCATATGTTGACACCCAAAATTGTCTAGAGAGTATAATGGACATTATCATCAAGTTTCTGTCATCAAGGTGGCCAGAGAGCATGCTCGGATCATCATATTTGATGCTTGGGCAAGGAAAACGACATTTCGGGTGCTGAACCTGCCAGAGTTGGCTTAGCTGATTCTCTAAGTTGGCTAAGTCAACTTGACCAACTTTCTCAAATACAAAAATGGACTTCACCATTACGTTCCTCTCATCGAGCTAATCAAAAAACATATATGGAACATTCAATTTGGGGTCCGGATGAAGGAATTATGCCCCCGAAAAGATGCTCCATTGTCGGGACTTCCGGCCCAAGCTAGAATTTTTGGCCCGCACTCGAGTCAGAACTTCCAGCTCAAGCTTGAACGTCTGGCCCACACTTGAGCCGGAACTTCCAGCAAACCTAATAAAAAAGTCTATTCGGGTGTGGCCTTTTGGATTTCGATCCAAACTGCTCCAAACTCGTGGGAAACTTGAAAAAAACCTTAGAGATCATGGCTGATTGAGTTCCCAACTATCCAATCGTCAAAACACAACAAACCAATCTACTCCTACCGTTTTACCATCTTTTCCATCCTCCATGCTATTCATTCCTTGATCCACAACCAAGAATGACGCCCTAGGCTTGCTGGCCAACCTAGGGCAACGACCTTGCCTTGACAGGGTCCCTCCCGGGCGAGAGCTTCGGTGGTTTCTTCGCTAGTTTGCCTGAAAACTAACCGGTTCTTCGTCACGCAAGTACATTAGTTATTCTTTGGTGGTTTGCTTGTAAACCTCTCCGTTCTTCACCACGAAAGAGTGACATCCTCACTGCGTTCTTCGGTCCGTGACGGCCTGGGTGTCCAATGCCCTTGCTGATGTGTGATTTGGACAACACATCCAACGTCAACAAATTGCTTGTCAAATTATTGGTTATTCTAAAGTTTAAATCTTAAAATGCATGTGTGGCCAGGGATCGAGCCCCCTTGGGGATGATTTATGCTGGCCAGAGGGGAAAAAAATCTCCTTGCATGCCCTGTTTTTCCCAAAGCACAGGTTGCGGACTGGCCCACTCATAGGGTTACGGACCCCTGTGTGCGGGCAGGGTATGGGTTTTGAGGGTTTTCTCGACCTGCGTAACAGATCTCCTTAAAACGCAAAACTTCGGAGCTGTCTAGCCATCCAAGGGTCAAGTTTTTTTTAAAATGCATGTGTGCCTTATAAACTAAACCGAATGGAGTAGTGAGTAGTCACTAGATAGGAGTAGCTTTGTTATTTGTGTATCTTAATAGCACTTGGTTGCACCAGGTCGTGAAGTGTATAATAAGACTGAAGACCCTTATGAGTTAGCCTGTTCGCTTGAGCTGATTTGGTTGGCTGAAAATACTGCTGGCTGATTTTTATAAAAAAAACACTGCTGACTAGCTAGCTGATTTGACTGATAATCTCAAGCCAACAGGCTACTTGTCTAGCAAGATCAAATTCATGTAGTTCGTCCACTCTGATATATTGTGAGTTGTAACTTTCTCTTGGCGAGACACGCAAAATAAAAATCCACTGACAGTGCTGGATTTGGATCGGATCGGGCAAGCAACTGATCCACCGGTATGGATGATCAATAATGCAGCGCAGAGCGTACTCCCTCCGTCCCAGAAAAAGTATCGTTTTAGGTTTTTTAGACATCGTGTTTGACCATTTGTCTTATTCAAAATTTTTGTACAAATTATAAAATAAATAAATCATTATTGAAGTATCTCTAATGATAAAATAAGTCATAACAAAATAAATAATATTTATTAAAATTTTTTGAATAAGACGAACGGTCAAACACAATGTCTGAAAAACCTAAAACGACACTTTTTTTTAGGACGGAGGGAGTACACAAGCATTAACCGATGTAATGGGAGGCAGACTCAATCCCTGGAGACTGCTGATAGATTGACTGAAGAGCCGTCTCTAACATGTGATGCTCCCGGCCGGGCAAATCGATCGGTCCTATATCAACATCACCACATTATTATCTCTTTTGTTGCCGGGGCACGCTGCAACTTCCCACCGGGATTCAGTGGGCTGGTGGCGTTGTTCGTCGTCCCACTCTAGTCTCTAGTTGGCTAGCAGTTGCATTGGCAACTTTTTGCGGGCAGCCAGGCGAAGGCTGACACGTGTGGAATGAAACGAGAAAACGTGATCCGTCGCGTGGTGGCACCTTTCTACCTTCGGAGTTCGGACCACGGAGCGTCCGATGGTTCAGTTTGGCGTGTTTAATTTACAATGCTATGATTTGTTGTTTGCCTTGTGATTACTCTGTAAGCCACGGTAGTAGTAGCTAGTTTTTTTATGGTCATCTATCTTCCCCTTAGAGCAAGTATTATAGATGGCTGCAAGCCGGCTGAGTCCTCGCTGGCGGAGAGAGCAAAGGAGAGAGAGCGCGGAGCAGACGTCTCACGAAACGCCGGCTTGAAGCCGACGGTACACGCGCGCCCATGCTCTCATTCGATCGTCTGCTGCTGCGCTCGCTTCGCATTGGCTTGCATGTGCTGCTGGAGAGGTACGGCTGCTGCTGCCGCATTAATTGGAAGCCACGCTGGATTTATTTCGCCGGCCAGCAGACGGTATCATTGCCCTTGCTCTTACATTTTGGTTGCATGACGCTCCGAATATTTAATTCGTTATACCTTACCTCTAGAGAGGGGAAGCCAGGAATGTCTAGACCTGGCACTAGCCAGCTGGTAGGATAGGAACAGATGTACTTGCTCTTACTGCGGCAGAGGTAGGGCAGTCCCAATGAAAAAAACTAGTAGTTTCTATAACATAGGATATTGTATCAAAAAAAAGTATTGTTTTCCAACTCATAGTTTCTATGAGTAATAATTATTTTCTCTTTCTCCTCCCAACTCTATCTTCTTCCTCCAATGAGAGTGCGACACGAGCTTCCTAGAAACTGGTGGTTTCTCCCCAATGATGATTTTATGGTTTCTTGGTGCATTGGGTCAAAAGTAGACCTGATTTCTCCATGAAGAAACCATTTCTATGATTTTTGCTCTTTTTCTTCATTAATTACGTTGCCATGTCAACATTTTGCCTACGTGGCAAGTCATTTAATGAGGATAGAAACCATCATCAATGCACCATTGGGCCTACCCTCAGAGGTTGGTTTGAGAAGTACAGGTGGAGATCCTCACACACACGCACATTTATACCTATGAACATACTTCCTCCGTATCGAATTTAGAAGTGGTTTAGGACAGCGACACAGTCTCCAAAACACAACTTTAACCTCTTGTTTTTATAAAAATATTTATAGAAAAGTGATATATGTATATTTTTATGAAAGTATTTTTCAAGACAAATCTATCCATATATTTTTACATTTGCAAACTCAACAACTTAAAAGTTATTGATGATTTATATTCCCAATATTTGACTCAAACCTTATCCAAAAACGACTTCTAAATCCGATACGGAGGGAGTACATACACAAACCCTATCTTTATGAGGCTATAAGCACCTCCGAAAAATTATGCCGACACATCTCGAGATCGATGAAATCACCACAGCGTCTTGCTGTCAACGGGAACGCCGCCTACCACTGAAAGCACAACATAGTTAAATTCTAGAATAAATCCAAAAGAATACGAGCATCTGTGCCAAGTCAAAGATTTGAATCTAGGTAAGTAGGTTTCACCATAAGGAACCTAATCAACTTAGCTAGGCTCAGTTCGCTCTTCCGGTAAACTCATTACGACACATCTTTAGGTAAACAAAGTCTTTAAGACAAAAACAACTTCTTAAGACCTAATTCTAAACAATGAAGGCCATCAAATTAAGGCGCAAAGATTCTATTGCTGAGGTCTCCAAAGTTAACAAGCCTCCACAATGAACGCTCATCTATTCTCACACCATTGCAATTAGATCCAACCTATAAGACCATATAAAAGAGGTTTTGGGGTGTGTTTAGTTGGTGAAAAGTGGGTGAAAAGTTATTTTAGTACCTTTCGTTTTTATTTGATAAATATTATCCAACCATGAAGTACCTAAGCTCAAAAGATTCGTCTCGCAAAAACTAGACAAACTTAGCAATTAATTATTTTTTACCTATATTTAATGCTCCATGCATGCGTCCAAATATTTGATGTGATGGGTGGAACAGGAAATATTTTGAGTTTGCATGAAAAGTGAACACACCCTTGGTCAAAAATTGTCAAAGATATATTTTCCCCCTTGTTATCCTTATCAGGGTGGACCCATAGGGTATGCCACGTGGGTCATGCTGTACCTCGTGGAACAGCCCAACTCTTACATAATATTTTATTATCTTTTTAGAATAATATTTTATTATCTTGTAATAAATGTAAATTTACAAAAAAAAACATGTAACAAAAGGTTGTGATGGTCTATTGGTATGGTTGCTTGGTTCCAAACTAAGCTCTTGGTTTGATTCCTCTTGTCTGTGATTTTATTTTAATTTTGCAATTTTATTTTTATCCCCTATGTTTTGTCCCGCTCGTGAGATCTCCTCACCTTATTTTTCTATCTTTAATTTTGTCTTTGTTGTGTCCCATAAGATCTCACCTGCGTTTTAGTTTTTACCTTCCAATTTTGTATCACCTCCAGAAGTTAATAACTATAGATAATAAACTTCATCATTTTTTTTTGTTTGTATTCTCTCTTGTTGTGTCCTGTGAAACATAGCACCAAATCGAATGGCAATGAACAAAATATGGCCATGTTCGGCTTCAGGACTAAAATTTAACAGATGTCACGTCAGATATTACATAGGGTTGACCATAGAGCGTTCGGATATTAATAAAGAAACAAATTACATATTCCGTAAGTAATCCACAAGACGAATTTATTAAGCCTAATTAATCTGTTATTAGCATATTTTTACTGTAGTAATTAGTGCTAATCAAGAACTAATTAGGCTTAAAAAATCATCTCGCAAATTAGTCTCACTCTATATTTTTAGTTTCGCAAATAGTCTATATTTAGTAATTCATACATGTGTCAAACATTCGATGTGATAGGACTAAATTTTAACAGCGAAACCAACCACGGCCTATATCACTTTGGCATCACTTCGGTATCAGTCATATCATTTATTGTGTATAGTGACATGCCTGCCTACCCCAACTTGCTTGGGACAAAAGGCTATGTTGTTGTTGTACAGTGACATGCCTTTTTTCATGAAATCTAGCTCATCGCGTGCAGACAACAACTGACACGGCTCCATCGTTAAAAAAGCAATTGACACGGCTCACAGGAAAGGTCATACGTCTATACTCCACCGTAGAAAGCTAAGGGCTTCCCTGCTCTGAACTTTAGATGTCTAAATTTTAGAAGTAAAGTCTCCAAATAAATATTCTAAAATTAGCTCTAAACTTTATTAGTCCATCCACGTTAGAGCTTTAGATTTAAAAACTGAGCTAAAATGCTTTAAATATTTTAGAGCTCTAAAATTTAGAGAAGATTCAAAAAGGCCATAAATAAGTCCCCAAGATATGTGAAGTATACCGAAACTCGTGTAGCTAGCCTAATAAAATCCCCGAAAGTGTTCTGCTTATTCCTAAATATATAAATGCATTGTGCTAATTATTGCAATAAACAATTTCATTAATGTTATTTAAGTTGTTGACTACATATATTTGGCTCTATTTTTTTCTCTATATGACCCCTAATCTTTGTACCATATTTTAGTCTTACTAATTGAATAATATGTCACATTGTGAGAGGGGTTAACCACATATTCTTTAGGTTATCACCAATGCAGGCATATAAAGATGTTGGCAACGTATGAGGTGGAAACCACACCTTTCGTGAAAATCCATGCAAACCACGGCAAAAAAAGTCGTCTAAATTCATCAAAAAAATCACATATGTAGATGATATGATAATACATAACCTTGTAAAATATCTTGTCCAAAATCGACTTCATTTGTAAGATATAAAAATAACAAATTTCTAACAAATCGTCTGAACAACTTTCTAGCTTGAAATTTGTTATTTTTATATCGCACAAACGAAGTCGAGTTTGGACAAGATATTTTACAAGGTTGTGTATCATTATATCATCTACATATGTGATTTTTTCGATGAATTTAGACGACTTTTTGGCATGATTTGCACTAGTTTTTATGAAGAGTATGGTTTTCACCTGATACGTTGTTATTCCACATCTGCGGCGAACAGATTCAAGGCTACCACCTATGCCAAGATAGTAGTGACTTATCACGGCTTTTGTAGTGCAAAAAAGCGAACCATGTAGCTACATTTTCCTCTTCGACTCTCTTCTCACAAACACGAGCTCTGTCTCTACAATACGTGCTTCACCGTTTGCTTCTGCAAAGTGTCAGATGCTTTTGCGAGGGCACTACTAATGGAGGCTAATACTCTTAGTAGTTCTAGTATGAATAAAGTGATTCACATGGATTAGAAAATATTGAGGTTACTATTCACATAATGCAAACTATCACTACTCGTGATTTGCAAAGAAACTTTTTTTTCATCATACCTCATCTTTATTTTCTTTCCCTCTTCTTTTTTAGCATAGATCACATTTTCTCTTCCTAAACATATATAGATTCTATAAGCTACTGTCACAATTGTCGCATGTATCCGATCCTACGTACGTGGCACTAGAGGCTAACATTGAAAAGGTAGCGTGGGGAAGGCCACTTGAACCCTCTACGAGGCTACTGAGGCCAGCTTCAATGGAGGCATATAGTATGAACAGCCTCACAGAAAAGTGGTGAGCCATGTAAGAACAGGAAGATTGAAACCAAACAAGTAGCCAACGCAGGATACATCTGACATGTGACAAAAATTCCTGACCAAAGATAACCAGGGACGGATAGGCATCAGAAAACTGAAAACGCGTGCTAAAGCTGTTGCTTTTTCTCCCAATGCTGAGCTCGTGTTACAACTTCAACAATTTGTCAGACGAGGCACCGGCTCCTTCTGCAGGCAGCCCAGACAAGACCACCATCGCGTTGCTTTTCATGTGCACCTGCCATCCGAGCCTAGCTGGCTTCATAAGACCACCGGACAACGTGGAGCGTTGGGGGCTGCTTTAATGCATCAACGCGGCAGTTGTAGGCTGACGTGGAGGTTGAGGCATCATGATATGATGGCGTATTGGGGCCGTCTGGCACGGCACGGCACGGGCACGAGTACGGCCAGGCACGGCACTATGCGGCATGGCGGCACGGGCACGAGCACGGCCAGGCACGGCACTATGCGGCACGGCGGCCCGCCGTGCCATGCCTGATAGTGCCACCGTGCCGAGGTCGCAGCCCAGGCACGGCTCTATGGCTTGTCAGTCGTGCCGCGAGGACGCCGAGCGCGGGGAATGGAGGTGGAGTGGCTGGGGAAGAAGAGGGTAGAGCGTCGCAGCGGCTGGGAGGGGGTGGAAATGATTTTAGGGTTTGGGGTGGGCGTTGGGCGACGCGGCTACCGGTTTATATACTGCGCGGCAGCAACGGCGAGATTCAACGGCTAGATTCATCTAGGGTTTGGGATCCGACGGCTGGGGATGCAGGATGTCGTGCCGATGATGGGCCAGGTCAAAAACCATGTCGTGCCCGTGCTGGCCCATGGGCCAAATGTAAGGCCCAGGCACATGCACAGGGGCAGGCTGTGCCAGGTACGGGCATGGAGTTAGCCGGGCCGGGCCGTGCCCGTGTCGGCCCATGGGCCAAATGTAAGGCCCAGGCACGGGCACGGGGGTGGGCCGTGCCAGGTACGGGCATGGAGTTAGCCGGGCCGGGCCGTGCTTGGGTCGTGCCCATGTCGGTCCATCGGGCCTGGCCCATTTGGAAAACTTTAGGCCTTGGTAACGGCAAAAAGTTCAATGGCCCCTTCAAACTCATGCAACAACACAGGGAATATTCATCTAGTTAACATACATAGTGTGGTCCTATTTCTTATCTTGACTTTTGGCTTCTCATCAAGCAGCTGTGTCAGATCGCCCTCTCTGACCTGCAATTGGGTAGTCGCGTTTGGCATCATAATTAGGTTCAAGCCCCTGTCTCAAATTCCCCGTGCCCACTCCAAAATCCAAATTGCGCTCTCCCTCTCAGTCTCACCAATCAACCAAGCAAAGGGCAACTGGGCAGGATATTTGCCCAGCACTTCGATCAGGCAAGGGCAACTGCTTGTCTTTCGTTGCGCTTTGCAGCGTGTACCGACTTTTGAACGCGAGGGCAACTGGGCTGGATATTTGCGTTGCGTCACTTGTGCCGTATTTTTACTGTAGATGAAATTGTTCGCCTCAGTCGTAATGTGGGCCACGGCCCACGGTGAAAGTGAAAATCGAGCTTGTGCACCTATAGAAACCTTCGTTATGGCAAAAAGATGCGTCGCCACTTCTTCATCCCGTCGGTTATACTAGATATAAACACTTGCTAGCGTCCGGGCGCTGCCTGCATAGGGCGTGAACGAGCACCTAGCATGTTGGGTTTGCGAGGGAGCGCACTAGTAGTAGGCCTCCGCCGCCTCGTACGTCGCCCACGCCGCCCCAGATGTCGTCCGCGCCGCCGATCACTTCCCACGCGCATCATATGAGCAACATCCGATCTACTTTCGAAACATTCAGATGTAATAGTTGCAACATAGAAAAAAAAAAGATAGATGAAATACTTGAAACAAGCGTCTGAAACACTTGCAAAAACGCCTAAAAAATATTTGAAAACCATTTCAAACATATGTATGAAACACTTAAAATATATGCTTGCAACATGCATGTATATACAACATCCAGACAAAACACTTGCAACATTCGTTTAGAACAGATGAAATATTTGGAACATACACTTGAAGCATACGTGTATGGCCATTACAACATGCATACTATTGCAATATGCGTTTTCAGCGTAGCATCTCCTTGCTGCTTGGACGTCGACGTGGAGCTCGATGCCGGCGTTGAGCTCGAAGCCGCGAAGTGGCGCGGAGGTCACTGGTGTGGAGCTCATTGGTGGCACGGACCTCGGTAGGGGTAAGGGTAGGGGCAGGGCGGGCGGATGGAGCGTGGCCGCGACAGGAGGCGCAAGTCCGGGAGTGAGCTAGCGAGCATCTAGCGCGGCACAGGCTTGTGGTGGGTGCGCGAGCGGGGGCGGCACGGGCGAGGGCAAGGTCCGTCCCGTAGGCAGAGCAAGAGAGCGACGCGGGCATGGACGACATGCCGGCATGGACGAGTGCAGGGTTCGGACGAACGGATGCCCTAGAAGGAGTGTTTCAGTTAGCTATATCGTTTGAAGATACTGCTGCATTCTCGCTTATATATATATATCTTATGATAGCCGAATGCTATACAAGCAACTAGTGATGCATGCATATATGCGCATCAAACTTTTCATGAGCCTGAAAAGCATTTGTATGATATTTTGAAGGCCACGTAGTTCACATCTTCCAAAAAAGTTATTCCGTTTCATCTTCAGATCAGTTTTTACAAATTACGCTAGCTTCTCTCGGTCGCTTATCACGTATATTAGCATCTTGATTGAACTGTTCGGATAACCAAGAACGATATATAAATATATGCAGTCAAGGGAATCACTCTATCGAGAGGAATTCTCCAGCTCCACTTCAGGCGGCGCTGCCAAGCGTCGAAAAGGAAATAAAGCTAGTGGTGCCAAATGTTTGTGTGTTGGCGTATATAGTTCGTGACGTCGGTCAAACCAGACGTGTACGTTGATGGATCCGTCGAGGGAGGACTGGCCGCCGAATCATCGCAAAAGGATGGAAATGCACGTGAACTTGCTGTTTGTAGGCGTGTCGTATGGAAGAGGGACACCTGCAACTGCTTCTTCTTAGCTTGTTATTAGGATATTTGCCATTTCAAATTGAATATGTATCGTACAAGCCTCTTCTAAGACCCCAAATTATTTTTGAATTTTTCAGCTAATGACCCGGCAGCGAAGGGTTATCGCTGTCGGCTCACAGCGATGAGCTGCAGTAAATATCAGTTCTGTAGTAGTGTCATGCTCGATTTTTTTCAGTGAAAATTGTGTTGAGAACAGTGTAGATAATTTTTTATTCGCATAAAAATTTCATCATTTGTTTTTATCTATACTATACTATGTCATGCCAACTTATTTAGTGTGAATAAAATTGCATTAAGACTGATCTTAGCATCTCGAGATCTGTTTTAACCAATGCAACAATCTCGCTAAATCCGATGAATCACTCAATCGAGGAAATCTGAAGCGGTGTCAAATTAACTATTTGTGCACGGAGAATCGATGGATCGGAGAATGATCTAGATTGAGCTAGCAGCCACAATGTTTGTGTTGGCTACGTAAAGATGGTCAATGCATACTACCTGGATCGATCAATCGTAGGAGGCGGAGGCTAGATGAGGCGAATGGCTGCCTAATCATCGCTGCCTCGGGGGCCAAAAGGATGGAAAGGCATGTGTACATGCTGCTGACGGGGCGAGGCAGTCACCACTCACCTTCTTGGCGTTTTCCATCATTTCATTGCCACTTGTCATCAAGTTGAATAAGCATTCTTTCGTCACAAAAATGGAAGTTCTCTTCATCTTGTGGCAACCGTGGGCTGGTGGCTTAGCTTACGTCCTCTGCAAATTGGAATTATAATCAAAAGTCAATGCTAGGCAGTAGTATAAACATAGTCTACTGGATAAGAAAAAACTGATGGACACAAAATTACAATTAATTACTGAACACCCTAGCTCAAGGACAAGTTTGCTTATGAACACCTCCACAATTGAAATAATAATATATCTGGTTTTGAGTATGTTGTGTTTTGCCGGCCCTGCCCATAGGTCAAACCGTTTCTTCTAATCTTCTTCCTCTATCCCCTATATATAAGGTAGCATTTGGATATATATAATACGCGACCTTGACCAAGCTGGAGTTGGTTCTCCAAGTGAAAACTAGTGCAAATTTGCAACTAACCCA
Organism: Saccharum hybrid cultivar R570; assembly: GCA_038087645.1. Lineage (NCBI taxonomy): Eukaryota > Viridiplantae > Streptophyta > Magnoliopsida > Poales > Poaceae > Saccharum > Saccharum hybrid cultivar. Next base: position 38,125,354 of record JAQSUU010000113.1, read on the forward strand.
AAATTGGATAGGCAATTGCACATAAAGAAGAGATGGTCCACGTAAATGTGCCATGCGAGTAGCCGAGTACTTCATCCGTCTTAGAATAAATACATGTCACATTTCTTGATGAGTTGAATGTTTTTAAGTTTGACTAAAAATATAAAAAAATAGTATCAATGTTTGTATATCCCAATAAGTTTATTATGATAATATATTTCACGCTTTAATCTAATGATACTTATTATACATCATAAATATTAGTATATTTTTGTATATATTTAGTCAAACTTTAAGATGCTCGACTCGAGATGTGTGTTTATTTTGGGACGCAGAGTGTATGTAATGGAAGGATAATGGTTAAGCAGGAGGAGAAAGATTATATACATACTAATGTAGTGTTGTTGTAACCCCGGTCCACTAGCGAACTAGGCGGCCGGGCACTGCTCGCGTGGCATGAGAGGACGAGATGAGGGCTGGGTGGCGGGCAGGGCATTGACGTTGAAATCGTTGGCAGCTCGTTTTCGCTGAAGGGATGGATGTCAACGACCATCAACAGTCGAGCACGCTTGACGTGCAGTCGAGCTCAGGCCCCTCCTACTTGACTAGCCTAGCGAGAGATACGACTATTCGATCGACGAGCCTCCAGAACAGTGAGTCCCCGTACCAAACTCCAAGGGCTTGTTTAGTTTCTCAATTCTCCACAAATTCCACTACGCAAAAAAGAAGATTCTCCGTCACATCAAAATATCGGTAAATGCATGGAGTACTAAATATTGATGAAATCAAAAACTAATTGCACAATTTTGTTGTACTTTGCGAGACGAACATTTTAAGCCTAGTTAGTCAAAATTTGGATAATTTTTACCAAATACAAACGAAATGCTACAGGAATTCTGATACAGTGTTTTTCTCCCCAATTCTCTCATCTAAACGTGCCCAAAAGGCAAAAGTGGAGGCACGCGCTGATGATGCCTTCACCCAAATTTGTCAGCTGATCTGTGATCTGATGATGTGTGATGCGGAACCGAACCGAATTCCAAATGGCCAAATAAAGGAGAGAACCTATACTAGTAGGCTAGGCTACCCGTCGACTAGCTAGGAGACCTACGAAGAAGTCTCTGATGAGCCAAGTCGCCGTGTACGGTGCCGACCTCGTTTACCTGCATGTGGCTCGGTCATCTGGTGGTAAGAAGGTAGCGGTAGGAAATGGGACACGTCGCTTCGACGGAGCTAGCTAGCCTGCCACAGCCGCCAGCCAGCCCGGTCGTATATACTGTAGCACCATCACGTCGCGATGGCGCAGGCGACGCAGCACGTTCCGAGGTTCCGATGGAGCAGCGTGATTTTTTTTTCCAGACGGAGGAGAGGCGGACAGGCAGATGGGTTGGTGGTTCTATCGTCGCTCGCGGTGGGGGGGTCGGCTCGCCCATACGGGCCAGTATTACTCCACACCACACACACAGCGTCCCCCGACACTGCCAAGATTCAACCGAGTCGGTATCAGGCCTCGTTTAGATGCCAAATTTTCTCATAAATTCCATTACGTAAAAAGAAGATTTCCATCACATTAAAATACCGGCACATATATAGAGTACTAAATGTACATGAAATCAAAAACTAAATGTACAGTTTAGTTATACTTTGCGAGACGAATCTTTTGAGCCTAATTAGTCAATATTTAGATAAAAATTCACAAATACAAACAAAATGCTACAGTGCGGAATCTTGCACTGTGCAGATTTTGACATCCAAAATCAGCCCAACTAAATACGGCCTCAATCAACCGATTCAACTGACTTGACCCCCCGGGCCGGGAGGCCCGCAAGGCCGCAGGGGGTGGTGGGTCCGCATCAGGGAGCAGGCAGTTCGATCGGCCCACGTTTTTCTCCATCGTCCAGCGTCGTCTCTCTCGTCTGCCGGAGGATGCCAGGACACCGCGATTCTTCCCGCTGCATTTATGGACGATCCGTATACTCCTCCGCACGATCTCCCCTCTTTTTTGTGAATGCTGAATGCACGATCTCGCGTTCGTCGTGTCCTCTGTCCGCAGGCGAGACCAGATAAGCCGCTGGGACCGGCCACGGCACGGATGGGGACGGACGCACACTTGCAGGAAATCTCTGCGCCCTTCCAACCGAGCTGGCCATCACACCGAGTCCCCGCCTAGCCGGGGCGGTCCAAGGCGACGACTGTGCGTAGGCGTAACAGTCCATCGTCACACGGGCTTGCCTTGCCGCTCCTGTCTGCCTGCTATGCTCATTTGCTCCACAGTCGCTTCCAACTCATCAATCGTCGTCCCGTTCGGCTGACTGAAAAAAATTAATGCTGATACTGATACGTTACGAGAGAAAAACATTGTGTTCTCAATCGTCACCGTCGAAGTCAATGCCCCGTGCAATGATGGTGATGCAGACGTCTGGCAGCCAGCCGAGCCTGCCAATTCGCCATGTTCATTGGTTGATACCGGCCCGGACCAAACCCAGCAGGAACCGTCAAACACACTTCAGCGGGTTGCATCGGTCTACGGGTTTACCTGAGAAACCCGCTTGACCAGGCAAAGCAAAAAAAATCACGGTCCTCCACTCGACGGCGGCCATGCCGGATACCAAGGGTGATGGGTGCCGAGAGCGCCGCTGCCTCAAGTGGTGAGCAGCGGCATCGCAATGGCCTTGGGTGTCGGGTGCTTGGAGCGTCGCAGCCTCGAGCAGCCGGCGGCTGGAGCGCCGTGGCCTCAGGTGTCGGGTGCTGGGAGCGCCGCGGCCTCGAGCGGCCGGCAGCTGGAGCGCCGTGGCCTCGGGCGTCGGGTGCCGGGATCGCCGCAGCCTGAAGCTATGCCGGTGTGCCGCCCCTCCGGCCGTCCGTTGGTAGCGGGACCGTGTGCATCTTCCCTTTCCTTCTTTACACAACTTTCTCTAAATTCCAATCAAAATCATGCGTCCATGGTAACTACCCTCGTCGGAGCGAACGTGAACTGGCTCCCGGCGAGCTCCACGAGCTGTACCATCGTCTCAGGCATGAACACCAGCATCGGGCTCAACACTGCTCCCTGGTGCGACGACCCAAACAGCTGCTGCATCTCGTGGTGGCCGAGCTGGCCCGCCATGGTCCTCGGAGTCCGACCGCCGCTGTCCTCCCTGTCGGCGTCGGCGTCGTGCTCGAGCAGGACCCTGACCATCCCGACGTCGCCCTATAGAACCGCGCGGTGGAGCGCGGTGACGCCGTCGTCCCAGCACGCCACCGTCACGTCCCCGCCGTGGCGCGGGACGTCCTCTAGCAGCGCGACGTCATCCGCCTCAATGACCGCACGGGGGTAGAGCGCCGCGTCGCCGGCGGCCAGGTCCGCACCGGCATCCATCGACAGCTGCACGGCCGCGTGGTGCCGGGTTGGGTCGTGCGTCGTGCTTGCATTAGTACTCTTTACCGAGCTTAACCATGAAAACCATGAACCCGCCGGTTCCCAACCCACCGACGCAACATCTCTACGGTTGGGCTGGATTTTACCCACTGCCCCTCTGCAGCAGCGGATCGAGGGACCCACGAGCTGCCGCGGTCATCACCATGCACTGACGAGTGATGATGCACGCCATCAGGCAGGCAGCCGCGCGCGGCCCACTCTGCCACGTACGGTGCCACTGCCGAAGATATGCGTTGGGTCCTGGGTAGTGGGTACGGGTTGCTGGCTACGCCTACGCGGATGATAAGGCGGCAAGAGGCAGAGCACATGGTATAGTTGGATTCATGTGCTGGCACCATTCGCTGCGGATCACAGAGGAGATCGCGTTCCTTCTTTAGCAATTACTTACTTGTTGATCAAAAAAAAATACTACTTACTAACAGTTATAGCATGCATGAGAAGAACAAATCGTCGCCATGGAGATGAAGAGTTGAAGACTGTCCCTGTTCCACGCGCATCTCGGGCCTCGGCCCCGGCCCACGGGCTCCTCGTTTTAGCTCCTGAACGGCCCTGCTGCGCCGCGCTCCCCAGCTGGGCGTGCCCGTTCGTGTTCGATGCCACCACGCTGGACCAGACCAGACCTAGATCGGATCGGTCCGGTCCGTGTTCTTTTTCTATAAAAAAAAAGATGGATCCGTGTTGTCTAGTTGAGTCGTTTCTAAGAGAGAGACAGGCTCCACAAGACGAGCGACGAGAAGTGGACCACTTGGCGACAATTGCAGCCGGCAAAAAAGAAATTGTTCGTACTTTGATTATTTGATCTAGTGACGACGAGGGGTGATAGCCATCACAAATTGGCTTGGGTACAAGATACGCTTTAACCCACCATCTCTTCAAAGTTGTCATCGATTGCATATTTTTCTCATAAAATCAAGAAGGTACGAAGAGCAAGTTGATTGTGGGAAAATACGTATAATTGATCTCTTACACTCAATATATATATAGATATCGCACAAGGCTACACTATATTATAAAGAGCAAGTTGATTGTGCGACTTGAGTATAGCTTGGTTATGTTTCTTACAATGGAATCTGTCCACCCGAATTTGATGTAGGAGCTCATTTTTTTCTATATTTGTTTCAGAATTTTCCCATTTTTTTAAGTAGACAATATGCCGTAACAGAGTGGGATGTCTATATTGACTTTGTACATCTCATCGCAAGTCAAATGCTCCAAACTGTTTTTGGTCAGTTCGAGGCTCCAGCCCAGTTACGCCGGAGACGCGTGCGCTGGTCCAGCTATTTCAGGTGGGCTGGACCTTGGAAGAGGCCTAGTAGTAGCGAGGCACAGTGCCAAAATCCTTTTTTCGCTCTGATCTGAAGTGCCACTTCCTGCTGCTGCTTTGCCGCTTCCACATTCTCGCTACTGGTGCTGGCTTCTTGTTGTTTTGCAGCTGAAATCTTAACCGACCAGGACGGCAGCCATGAGCCTGCATGGTGGAGTGGCCGGCGCAGCGGAACGGGCATGATCATGATGCCAAGCCACCGGTGCGTCCAGGAATTCCGGTGCCCGTGACTTGCGATGCGATGCGATGCAGCGATGGCATGACCGCACGACGGTTTTCTGATGGACCTGTGGTTGCCCCCAAGACTCGTTAGCTTTCTTCTTTCTATCTATCTTCTTTTGTCGAGGAACGATTGTAGGCTTGTAGCTGAACTGCACGAGTAGCAAACAAGAGGAGACCGTGTTTAGTGGCATCAGCAGAGCCGTCCCCGAACTTTGGTGGTCCGGTGTAAAAAATTCAAAATAAATACTTATGTATAACAATAATTATTTTAGAAAAATCTTGTGTTTTTTTTTGTTAATCCTATCAATAGTATAACTTCTCGATTACATTTTACTATACGGCAGCGCTATTCTACATCCTAGGTGTAGAATATTATTTTACACCGTAAGCCAAAACTGAGCAGAAAAAAATACTGAGTAGTACTGAACAATGTTCAGTATCATTCAGTACTACACCAGGACCACGAAATACTGAACAATACTAAAACACGAATACTGAACGATACTGAGTTCTGTTCAGTATAACAGTTTGGTGTAAAATAGTATTCTACACCTAAGAGTATACTCTATAGCTAGCTACAAAATAAGTTATTTTGTAGCCATCTCTATTTACGATAATTTTATATACTAATTTACGACAATGTCAGTATATATTTACGATAGTTGAATTACTATAACACATGAGGATATTTACCATAATATTATAGTAAATCACATAGTAAGGAGTTAATATAATCTCGTAAATTAGCATAGCAATTATCGTAACTCAAAGTGGTTATAGAATAAGTTATTTTGTAGCCAGCTGTAGGGTAATAGTTCTATATATAGGGAGAGTATACTCTATAGCCAGCTACAAAATACCTTATTTTGTAGCCAAGCCGAACTGACCGAGCCATATCCACCGGCGCGCGCGCGTGAATTCCCGTCATTCAATTTACCGATCCTAGATTACCAGCCGGATTAATAATAGTAATCAAATACTGCGTGAGAGACCGCGCGGTGTGGACCAGGTAGCGTTCGTAGCATGCAGTGGAGCTGCTGAACCGTAATTTCTGGAAGTTATTTACCGAAATCTCAGCAGATCTAGTTGACCCTGCGGACCACGCTCGCATGCTTCATAGTTTCAGCGATTCACCAATAAAATATGCACCTTATGATTTACTAGAATGCGTCAACAGCTATGTGCAGTTACGTTGTTACTGGAATACAAGAAAAGTAGCTATAGCAATGAGATTAATAATTTACCATAACAAAATACTTACGATAATCCATAGTTAGCACTTGGAGTTACCACATTTTGATATCATCATGATAAGATGAGTTACGACAATTTTAACAAATAATTACGATAATTTGAGTGTGATGATAAAGATAGGGAGTCACCGGAATTTGATATTTCCTCAGTGAGTTACGACAATAGTATATGTCAATTATATGGTATGAATTACTATAATCCATGGTGACTAAACAATAACGATGTAAATGAATTACTAGAATCTATGTCTATTGCATGTGATTTACGATAAATTTTTAAATGAATTACTATAATCCATAGTCACTAAACAATATTAGCTCTCGCTGCCGAGGTTGGCCTGCCTAGAGAAGGCGCTGTAGAGGGCGCAGATCCCCATCATTTGTAGCTCGGGCTGGCCGCGCTTGGCAATGACGGAGGCCTGCAGCACGGCGACGGCACGTACGTGTACAGCAGCGCCTGGTCGCACGAGAAGACGCACCAGGCAAGCAGGGGCCGCCGCTGACCCGGCACCATGTCGCCTCCGCCAGACATGGCCAGGGTGACGCAACAGCGCGCCGCCTACAGCAGGCTGTACCCGGCAGCCACTAGGAACACCATGACCTTCATGTTCGTGTAGCTAGCCTTCTTCTGCAGCTCCATGCGAGGCCGTCGGGGAGCGCCGTGCGAGCAGGGCGACGAGCCGCGCCGCCACAGGGCTACCATCTATGCGAAACGGGGTCACACGGAAGGCCGCACCGCCGCCGCCTAGGGGCGCGTTGCGCCATGGAGCATGGAGCCGACGTTGGTGCGCACGCAGAAAGCGGCGTCAGGGGAAGGAGCGGTGCTGCCGTGCTGGATAGCCGCCGCCGCCACATGAGCTGGGAGGGCGAGCGCGCAGCCGCCATCGCGACTGGGAGGGGCAGGGAGTGGTGAGTGGTGACGAGGAGGCCGCCGCTGCCGGGAGTGCTGTCCACGTGGGCACCGTCGCCGCTGTGGGTGCCGTCCGTGCGAGATCCACCACCATAGGGAGAGAGCCGGTGACGATCTGCTCAAAGCGCCGGCTTCCCCATGGGTGCTCCAGGCTCCATCATGCAGGGGCAAAGCAAGGCTGCAACGAACGACGCCGCAGCCCCAAACGCACCTCGGAGGTACCGGATCCCATGCCACCGCTTCTTGGAGAGGTCTGCATGCGAGGAGAGAGAAAGAAATTAGAAAAACGAGAGAGGTCGCCAGGTAAGGCGAGTACCGAGGAGCAGTAAATGAAATTTGCCTTTTTAATCCCAGTCAAAGCCGAGCCACATGGCAGATTAATTTCGCCTGCCGAGCCGCATGCCCGCATGCAACGGATTAACCAGAACAAGGTCCGTGGGTCTATTAATTGGCTCGTTAGGCTGAGTCGGATGTTGTATGTTGGGTCTAGCTACAAAATAAATTATTTTGTAGCTAGCCACAGAGTATTAGTTCTATATATATATATAACTACTACTATTTTTTAGATGAGACGTGACATTCATTTACTATTCTTTGTTACAAAATCTTTATAAGCAACCTTCTTCATAATATCTGCTAATGCCTAATCTTTTTACTGCTATTGTCCAAAATCTTTATACCGCTATTGTTGAAAACCTAATCTTTTTTTGATATCTCATTGGAGTACGTATATATGATCTTAGTAGTTTCAATTTTTAAAAAATTCTCTCTGCTGATGCCATGATCACTTGAATAGTCAGCAAAATTTAGACAACCAGTCAAACATTAGGGTCATGTAGACTTTTTCCCATTTAGATATACATTATACTTAGATATATAGTAAAAGTAATGTATCTGGAAAAGTTAAAACATCTTACATTACTTTCAAACGGAGGGAGTAGTTTCTACGTAGTTACGATCGCGTTGTTTGCTGCGTACTCCCTTCATCTCAAAATAAATGCAAGTCTCATTCTTGAGGAGTCAAACTTATAAAATAATACTAATATATATGATGTATAGGAAGTATCAAGATTGAGCATGAAGTATATTTTTTATAATAAACTTATTTGAAGATATAAATTTTGATATTATTTTTTATATTTTTAGTTAAATTTAAAATACTTTGATTTTTTGAGAAACGAGATATGTATTTATTTATCCCAAATACTACTTTTCGGGCATGCGCCCGCACACCCCCCGACCTTATCCTCTCCATCTGCCGCCCGTATGGATGGTCTCTCTCTCTCTCTCCGGCGACGGCGACCAGCAAGCTCCTCGCGATGGCGTCCTCTCTCCTCTCTCCTCCTCCTTCTCCTCCAACTCCAGCGAGCTAGGGTTCTGGCGAGATCCCCTTTATCTTCTCCAACTCCGGCGGGTTATAGAATGGCTGACCGGGGAAGGTAGGTAGGCTAGGCGGTGGGAATGGTGGATGGGTGGCTTAGGGGAGCTAGCGGCGGCAGGGGTAGTTGGGCCAGGTCGGGGCGGGGAGGCTCGCCAGAGCTGGAAAAGATAGCGGCTGGCGAGCTCGTCAGAGCTGGAGAAGATGGCGGTGGTGGAGGGAGGGGAAGTGGGCGGCTGTCACAAGCGCTAGGGTTCGCTAGAGCTCCAGCGAACCCTAGCGCCCGAGGCGGGGCTGTGGCCGGCGGCGGAGGCGAGCTTTGTTTTTTTTTTCCTTTTTTGGCAACCAAAATAATTTATTTTCTAAAATGGAGTGTGCATCCGGAAATTTGATTTCCTATACACGCACGCTCTAGTAAAGTTCTTAATTTATTTTAGAGCCTATCTGGCAGGGCTACTATCCAGCTCTGGTTCTGGCTCTGACTTCTCCAAAGGAGCCCTGCCGAATGTTTTCTAAAGAAGACATTTTTCAGTAATAAATAGAGGAGCCGAAGCTATTTTAACAAACTGTGGCTCCTTCAAAAAGTCATCCAGGGTGGTCATGCCAAACACCCTCTTAATCTGCGACGGTGGCCAAGCCTAAGCCTAGTTTTGTGAAAAGCAGGAGAGGAACATCCCCGACCCTGACGGCCCGACCCCGACCATGCGTTCTAGAAAGATCCCCACGGGCAACGGGCAACAGGAGACAGGCAGCCGCGCAGGTGTCCGTTGGCGTAGAGATGACCGTTCGCGCGCAGGCCGAAAACGGGGCCCAACGGGCCCGGATACCTCGCGTGGGCGGAAAGCTAACGACGCTCCCCGATCCACCTTCGTCGACGGGATCCAACGGCACCCGATCCCTGCGTCCATCCAAAGCTAATAGACACACGGGCCGCACCAGCAGTCCAGCACCGCTCCCCCGTATAAAAGCCTCCGCCTCGGCCCCTTCCACTCCAGGTCCAGACGCCAGACGCCCCTCTACTTCTCTCCGGTCCATTTCGAACTCTCTAGACGCCCCCTCGGTCTCTCTGTTCGCCGCCGCCCCGTCCTCCTCCCTCTCCGCGCCGCAGAAATGGTGAGCACGAATGGCCGCGATAGAGCGAGTATTCCAGGGGTATCCCAGATCGGTGTTTCTTACGTAGATCGGTAGATCATAAGGTTTGCCTTGGTCGGATCGTCTGATTGGTCCGTGGTTTTGTGTGGGTTTTCTCTCGCAGGCGCTGCCGAATCAGCAGGTCGTGGATTACCCCAGCTTCAAGCTCGTCATCGTTGGCGACGGTGGAACTGGTGATTCTCTCTGGCCTTCCCTATGCCTCGCATGTTATTATTCGTATCCGGATGTTGGGAGATGCGGTTTCTGATGCGCGCGCCGCGTTTGTTGCCGTGATTTCCTAGAGATCTGGCGGACTGGGTACTGATTCGTGGTTGAGCCAGCAGATATTTTATCCGAGATGGGGGAGGCATGTGGGTATCGGATTGGAAGGGGGTTAGCTAGTGGCGGTTGGATTCTACACGATTTGGGGGTTTTTAGGTCTCTTTGGGACGCAGGAATAGGAAAACATAGGAATATAACGCTCTAACATCTTGAATCCTATGAATTGAGAAAGCACATAAAACTGCAAGATTAAAAACGTTTGGATGGAGCACAAGAGAAACACAGGAATTCGATGAGAGACTGACACAAAGGAAACTTTCCATGAGGTTCAACCTCTTTAGTAAATTCTTCCAGAATTCCTATGAAACAGGCTATTCCATAAGAATTTCATAGGATTTGTAAAAACCCAACCCTTTGTTCCAAAGGGTTCATAGGAAATTTTCCTATAGGATTTTAATCCTCTTGTGGTGTTTGGACACAAGGAATTGTTCAACTTCTTGCCCTGGGATCAGTTTTGTTACTGGTCAAGAATAAAATGTTTACATCCAATCAGAAATATGTGTTGCAGTTTGTGCATGATTTCAATTCGAAGCTTTTTGAGATAGGATAATGGAGTAGATCTTATCAACTTAAAATAAAAGGCGTGCTCCTTTGCAAAACTGGCATTGTGTTGATCTAATGTTTAGTTAGGAGCTTGAGCAGTGGGATACCCATGTGGTTGACAAATCTTTAGGTGCAATCTACAGTTTTGAGGTGCATTGGAGGTTGACTCACTTTTGTCTTCTCATTAGTATAAAGTGCCCCCCTTTTTTTTCAGTGGTTACAATTTGCAAGTGCTGACTACATTCCTTGACTTGCTGTTGGTTGTGTTTATATTTAATGTTATAAAGGAGACATCCTTGTTTCTATTTATTTAAATGACTTATTAATTCTTATTGCCTTGTGTTTTCTGCAGGTAAAACCACATTTGTGAAAAGGCATCTTACTGGCGAGTTCGAGAAGAAATATGAGCGTAAGTCTCATATGATTGTTATTGTGTGTCTCATCATTGGCTTAGTGAACACTGAACTTATAATCTGAACTTTTGTCCTCCATTGCAGCCACCATTGGTGTTGAAGTTCACCCTCTGGATTTTAGCACTAACTGTGGCAAAATTCGCTTCTATTGCTGGGACACTGCTGGACAAGAAAAGTTTGGAGGCCTCAGGGATGGCTACTAGTAAGTGATAAATTCATATTTCATTCAATTTGTTTATTTAGGGCATCTCCAGCAGTCCCCCTTTTCTAACCCCCAATGAGAAAAACTGTTATTTTGGAGATCTTGTAGCTCCAGCAGTTCCCCAAACCCAAACCCAATGAGAATTTTTTTCCTCAGTCCCTCAAATCATAGCCTCCCACCCCTAAAATAAAGGGGAGACCTCTCCTCCCCCAATCTACTATTTTTCTCACTAGGGATTGGATTTTCTCATTCTGCTGGAGAGAAGACCTTCAAAATCCCAAAACATGTTTTGTATCTCCCCCAATAACTAGTTTTTTGGGGTTGGAGTTTTCTCCTACTGCTGGCATACTATGTTTTTCTGATTGCACGAGGCTGTCATTGGGTATATTGGAACTTTCTTTATTGATAGAAAGTTAGATATGGTTTCCATAGATCATATCTTGGGATTATTTTTGATAGTTAAAAAATTGCTGACATTCCATTGTGTTTTGAACCCACATAACGCCTTGTACGGTTTGGTGGGGATTGGATCCCTTTCAATCCCCTTGGGGGGAGGGGATTAACCGAACAAGCCCTAAATGGGACATCGTGTCCGTGTCCGTATCCGTATATCCTGACACTTTTTGTTAGCTAGTATCCCATCATCACTCTTTTATTAGGTGTGTAATGCAGTTTTTAATCAGTCTCCTATAACTATAACTATAACAAGCTTTTTAATTCTAATTTATGGATGGTTGTCTAGTCTTCTATAGTGAGCTTTAACCATTTTTTATTCAATTAGTGTGAAGTGTTTGACTTTTTCATTCATTTGGCCTTGTCTAACTTTCTTGAAATTCCAACCATCTCGCAGCATTCATGGTCAGTGTGCCATCATTATGTTTGATGTCACTTCGAGGCTGACATACAAGAATGTTCCAACATGGCACAGGGACCTGTGCAGGTTAGTGTATTGGTACAATTTGGGTAAAAGGTTAGCAATGGTTATGTCAGAGATTTGCTAAATATCTAATCTTTGATTGCAGGGTGTGTGAGAACATCCCCATTGTTCTCTGTGGTAACAAGGTTGATGTAAAGAACAGGCAAGTCAAAGCCAAGCAAGTTACATTCCACAGGAAGAAGAACTTGCAGTACTATGAGATCTCTGCCAAGAGCAATTACAACTTTGAGAAGCCCTTCCTTTACCTCGCAAGGAAGCTGGCAGGGTAATCAGATATTTTGTTCTCTTCCTTCTGATGTGCTAACTTGGTACTGGTGTTTATATACACTGCAGCAACCCTTTTTTGCTGTGCTTAACTTGGTACTGGTGTTTATATATGTTTAGGGATCAGAACCTTCACTTTGTCGAGGCTGTTGCTCTGAAGCCACCAGAAGTGCAGATTGATATGGCCATGCAGCAGCAGTAAGTGCTTCCATCTCTTCCTTTGATATCTGGCAACAGCAAACAATTGGCTTGAATTCCATTGGGATTTGCTTGAATTCTGACAATTAGCACCATTTATTTGCTAACTGCACCTTTACCCATGATCTTAGGCACGAAGCTGAGCTTGCAGCTGCCGCTGCGCAACCCCTCCCTGATGACGATGATGACCTGATTGAATAGATGTTATCAATGGCCCTTGCTGATGCGATGGGGGGACTTTTTATAAGAATTCGTGGTGCTTCAATCTGTGTTAGAGTTAGGCTGTACCTGGATGTTCTCTTGATGTATCCTATGAGTTGAGAATGATGTTAATGACATCTGTATTCTGTTGTTGACGAGGGTTTTTGATGATAATACAGCGCTATTGTCAGGCAGTATGTTTGAGCGCTTGATTGTGCCTTTCTGTTTATTGGTTATTGGTATTCTCGATTGATTGAAGCGGGGTTTGTAGTATGAACGAGGACGACGAATTCGCGGGCCCATGGGGGCTGGGTTGAGAAGCTGCTTCCAGTCGAAAATTTACATTTTTGTGAGTGAGAGCTTTATTACCCAGGATTTAGGTTACAATCATGCTCGATGCACAACGGTGATTTAATCCGAACAGTTAGTGTTGAGTGCGTTACACCAATCAACTACGGTAATCCTCTAAAAAAAATCAACTACGGTAAAGCTTGACCAGCTTCCTGCTTCAGCTATTTATGAAGTCCAATTCAGACCTCGACGCTGGAGACGACAACAATTCTGCGACGTTGGTGATGTCCCTTTGCAGGATCAACCATTCCGTCGACAGGTCGCGGGCACCTGGATCCTTCGCCCTCATCAAACGAGGAACGACAGAAGGGCAAGCGCCCAGATGGAAGGATGGGACGTCGTGTCCGGAACACACCCCCCCCCCCCCCCCCCCCCCCCCCACCCCCCACCCCCACCCCCGCACGCTTCCCGTCCCATGCCCTGTGTCTACATCCTATTCAGTGCCAGCGCCTACATCCGTCGCAGGACCGCGTCCACACGGGTTGACCCATTGCTGTGCCCAGTAGCAGCAACATACTGCCGCTGTCCGTTAGCCACCGGTGCTGTGTAACACCCTAATCTACTTTTTAAAACATCAAAATGAACTAGTTGCAACATACGTCTGAAATAGATGAAACACTTAAAACATGGATGTATAAACATAGCAACATATGCCATATCAACTTTTGCAACATCCAGATAAAACACTTACAACATAAGTATAAAACAAATGAAACAATTGAAACACATACTTGAAACATGTGGGTAGAGCCATAGCAACATATACAACATCTAGATGGAATACTTGAAACATAGGCTTGTAACATGCGTATATTGTCATTGTAACATATGCAACAACCCATATCTACTTTTACAACATTCAGATGAAACAATTGAAACATAAGCCTAAAACGTGTGAAACACTTGAAACATAGCGTCACCATCACCGGCGACCACGGCCTACTTGTGGGAATTGCGGTAGACAACAAACTCTGGTCAGAGGATGTCGAGAGCTGCCTAGCATACGTCCAGGCACAGGCGCATGTCTCCCTTCCTGCTGCAGTGTCTTCGGTCGGCCGTGGCGCACGCATGGCCGCGACACAGGGCACGGAGGAGGACGGGATGGGGGCCGGATGCGGCGCACCCACGTTGGAGAAGGCGAGCTGCGGGTGAGCAGCGCAGTGGATGCGTCAGCGATGATCGCATCATCGTTGGGGAAAGGAAATATCGCTGTCTTTTCGAGAAACTGTGAAATACTTGAGGTGAAGCAGAGCAGTCCTGTTGGGCTTGATGGCTGCGCAGGTCTGAAAACGAGCCGTCTGGACGGATATGCCTGGACGGACTCCCTCACCAGAGAATTTCCAAACGAGGAAAGCAAGACGTCGATGATCACAGACAGATCAGCTTCTAATGTATCGGACTAAACGCCCCATCAACCTTAGAGCCATCCTGAGGCCAGGGGAGTCCACCGCTCATATTCGTCTCTGGCTGTTTTCTCTTCCTGTCCCTCAACAACCAGCCAAGCCGAGCAACTCCGGCAGGGCTCTAGCTTCTACTAAAAATGAGAGGCAATCAAATCATCACCCTCGACCCTTATTCCTAGGGACTTTCCACCCTACCCCTACTCAGCCGTTAGAGCGGTTTCCCACCCATGCGACTCCTCTCCTTCCGAGCGAGATCCATCTCATCTAATGGATCTCCCTCTCCACGATGCGTGGCTCCTCCCCTCCTGGCTAGACCTCATCCAATCCACTCCTCCTGGCGAATCCACTCCTCCTGGCTAGACCTCATCCAATTCACTCCTCCTGGCGACCTCAACCGCTCTTGTTTCCCTCCCGGTGAAGCCACCCTGACAGGATCCTGGCTGCTCCTCCCTGTGACCTTGGCTCCTGCGTGGCTCCTCTCATCTAAAATAAAAAGAGCTATGATTTAAGGTCCTCTTTGTTTAAGATGTAGTTTTTTTTTATTTGACTCAAAAGCTACCTTTACTACTTTTGGTTTCTAACTGTTGGCTTTTTAGTATTGATATTTGTAATAATATTTTAGATTCTCAGCATATTTTCAACTTCTTCTATTTTCTTAGAAATTACCTTTTTAACTTTTTAAAAACCGGCTTAATAAGGGCACCACCAACACAGCTGTTAGCCTCATAAAAAATCTACAATATACATGAGCAAGGAAACAATGAGACTCCTAATTTTCCAACCTAGGCGAACAGTCGCTGACGCATTTTTTTACGGCAAAAACTATGGGGGAGATCGCCACAGTGTGAATTTGTATTAAAATTTTTAGAGATTACAAGGGGTTTACTTACAAACAAGTTAATTGAAAGCATCCAGCCAAAAGCAAAAGAATAACCTAAGATCATCCTTGAATCTAAAAGATTGAAGAAGACACTGGTTCTTAAAGTTAGACAACCACAGAGCTAAAGTAGGACCCCTTTGTTCGAAGACCTTATCATTGCGCAATTTTCATAGTTCCCAAGCAGCAATGATAGTAGCTTCGGTGAAGAACGACAATTGGTGAGTTTCGTTGCCTCTGACCAACCTGTCCAGAAGCTGAAGCGAGTCATCCCAGTCAATTTTAGTCATGGCTACACATTTTTTTAAGATGACATGCATACAGGCTTGTGTACGTGTGTTAGGGGTATCTCCCATTGCTCTCCAACGCGAGACTGAGCAGCCGCTTTAGAGCACTGCCTCTTGTAAGACCACATCTTCATGCTTTCTATTGTCAAAACCTACATGGCCTGACAAAACATCTACGTGGAGCCTTAGGCATGGCTGTCGACAAACATACCTATAGTGCCGCCTCGTACCGGGAGGAGAAATTGGTGGATCCAGTATCCACTCGAATTCTATGCATACTTTCATTCGATGACCGACACGTGTGCATACATTTCAGAGAACGGTGCTATAGTTTTTCAGCCAAACCTACAACTGACTAAGGCTATCCGCACTCATGGTCCTCTATATTCATCCTCTATACGTCCTAGTTAGCAAGATTCTCTCCTCTATATTTAATTCTCCCGCACTCATCCATCCTCTATATTATCCTCTATTCACTCTATCTACTGTGGGACCCACTTGTCACTTTATCTAAATATATCCATGAGTGATCTAGTTTTGAAGGATTTATTGAGACGAATTTAATGGTGCAATCGAAATTTAATTTGGATTTTTGGTTTGTGAGTTATAGCATTTTTTTCTTGGTTTAGCTAGTAGGGTCCGCTACTGCGTACTATAGAGTAAACACTGTACTATTCTAAATATAGAGTGAGAGAAAAGATAGAGTATCGTTTTAGAGTATCCAGTACAGCAGTTTTTACTCTATATTCATACTCTAAAGCTTTAGAGTATCATTTAGAGTATGCCACTGCGGACAGTCAACAGCGTGGTGAGGCGCTTCACACGATGAACGTAGCATATTAACATTCTAGCATGACCATCCGCTCCTGTTTCCCCCCGAAGATCCGAAACCACGAGAGATTGGTTCTCCTCTGCGATTCAGCCCGGCGAACAGGGCGCTGAGGAACCACGAGAAATTGATTCTCCTCTGCGATTCAGCCCGGCGAACGCTCGCTTGAGTTGGAGATAAGCTTCGATTCCACCGTCCCAGACTCCCAGTGGATTTGGGACTGCGATGGAGGAGCAGTTCATCCTCCGCGTGCCGCCATCCGTGGCGGAGCGGATCGAGCGCCTCATGAATGAATCCGCCGCTGCCTCCTCCAACCCCGACGAGGCCTCCCTCGACCTCTCATTCTCAGGTTAGGTTAACCCAACTTCCTTGTCTTCTCGCCCTCGAATCCTACTCCCTGTCTGCGAAAACCTAGCGTGTGCTAGGCCAGTAATCCCTTTTGAAACCGCGGCTTATGAATACGCTGCTTGGGGATTACATGTCCGTAGGCTGTTAACGGAACACGAAAGTCAGGTTAGGTGCGATGGGGGCTTGCAAAGGCGCCGAGAACGCTGGTGGCGCTCTCTGGTCCAGATTGCCGCAGCTCGCGGGGAGTTTGGCTTGGGCATGCCGGGGTCCTGCCCTTAGAATTCTCAGCACGTCTAACTTTTCCGTTCTTTGCAATAGTTGGAACAGATGACGCTGTTAACCAATTAGAGGCCAGAGATCACAGGCTACACTGTGCCCGTCCTGCTAGGTGACTTAGCTTGCTCCAGATTTTGTGGTGATAGGTTTATGTGTGGCGTTAGACTGTTAATGTATTATTCAATTGGTGTTGGGGGATTATTAACTTAGCATGGATCAACTTGCCCGTGCATTTAAGAGATTGTTCATTTGGAAATTCCTTAAAGAGCTTAAGTATGTATAGGCTTTTAATCCATCAGAATAATAGGGCCGTTTCTTAATCTACAGTCGAAGCAAACCTAAACAGAATATTCCAAGCTTGTGTTCTGGTTCAAGGCAGCAGTTTCTGCAATCCGATTGCTTTACCTTTAGATAAGCCTTGATATTAATCACGTATGGAAGATCCATGTACTATCAGATGAAATGGTTAACATTTAGCAGCGGATGTAATAATTTAATGGTGAATAATTAAAGTTTAGGAATGCAAATGTTGTGCTTCATGCTTTTGTTAATTGTGCTTTTGCAACCATGTTTCCCCGTGTTTGATGATTTCTCTCTTTTTCTACATAAGATTAATGTTTGGGAACATTACTTGACTCACATAGTCACATATGCTTAATGCAGCACAATTTCTGATCCAGATGAAATAATGAAATAATTAGATTGCTATTGGTAGTCTTAGAAATAACTCAAGAGCAGTAATTATATGACTCCAAAGAGTTGAAGCTGTTTCATAATTCATATGGGCATGCTAAGTCCTTATTTATAGCTTTTAGCTTGAGAGTTTTTTTTAAGGATTTTTTAGCTTGAGATTTGAGACAAAGATGATATGATTCATTGGATATGACATCCATTATGTGCATTGGTGCTTATTTGGTACAGTTTTCTCCCCTTAGTGACAGTGAAACACTATGGCCCCTCTTATTTGTGAGCATACAACTTGAAGTAGATTACACTAGATATATCTTACGAATTGACATTTGGAACTTTTGTGACCTTGTGGGTTGATGAGATATTCCTTCGTACAGAGGATGGAAGAAATGGTACATTTATGATCGGTAATAAGAGCTTTCCTGCATCTCTCTTGGATCTACCTACTGTGGTGGAGTCGTACAAAACATATGATGATTCTGTACTAATTAAAACTGCTGATGTTGGTCAGGTAAAAGTGCAAGTTTACTGTATAGTGCCACCTATTTATTAAATTCCAATCTTAAAATCATCCGCTGAAAAACAAATTGAAACAGATGATTATGGTAAGAGAAGAAAATGATCCTGCTCCAGAAGGAGTTGAATACAAGCATGGGCTTACTCCTCCAATGAGGGATGCACGCAGGCGACGTTTTCGCAGAGAACCGGACTTGAATGTATTAAAATTAATTGCTCTCTAGCTCTTTTCGTTACCCAAGTTCATGTTCATAGAAACACTTTTAGGTGGAACCCTGATTCTTCCTTGTACAATTTTGCAGGCAGAGCTGGTTAACCAAGTTGAGAAGCATCTTATAAATATCATGCATGGAGTATCTGTCAGTATCCTTTTTTTTCAC
The DNA here is from genome assembly GCA_038087645.1 of Saccharum hybrid cultivar R570. NCBI lineage: Eukaryota > Viridiplantae > Streptophyta > Magnoliopsida > Poales > Poaceae > Saccharum > Saccharum hybrid cultivar. The sequence continues at coordinate 38,144,026 of JAQSUU010000113.1, forward strand.
CTTCCATTTACTAAATTCTAGCTTGTGTAGTTGTGTTGTATTCTAGCAGCTGGACAAAATGGTATATAATATTTTTTTTACTATTTAGTTCTTAGGTTTTCAAAGTATTATTTGGTTACTAATGTTAGTTGACAAATGGTTTGTCTACATGGAGTTCCCTCTTTCTGTGAATCTTGTCAGTATGGTGGTTTCAAATAGATGTTTTGAAATCTGTGAATCTTGTCAGTATGGTGGTTTCAAATAGATGTTTTGAAAGCTACACTTAAACACTAGTTATGTTTCTGAATTGGTCGCTTATAGCATACATAAGTCAATATGCATTTGGTTTATTGGTTGAAGGAGTCTATAAGTTCCACCATTTTTTTCCATGTAAATGTGCATATTTCCTTGACTATCAATAGATCAGAATCAGAATGCCAGTGTGATAGGAGGTGAAGAAGGTGGTGATCGTAAGAAACCTCCAGTAGCTCGTGCAACCAAGCAGCCAGATGTTCAAGAGCCTGCTGTGAATGGAGAGGAAGCAGAACCTGAGAGGAGTGACACTGATGAGTCAGAGAACTGAAGTGGACCTGAATTGAGTGCGGCCGCAGTGGTTAGTTGACTTAGTTCCAGTATCATATAGAGATGACACTTTCTATGTAATAGTTTAGTTCCACATTTCTTTATAGGAGTAATTCATAACAGGAAACCCCTCCTCTTTTTATACAGAAACAGGGGGTATGTGGCATTGATTAAAAACTATAAGACGGTTGAAAAAATATCTAAGGACTACATTTGTGTCTTTTATTCAATTTAATTTTGTGTGATTGAGCACCACAATCGTGGGAATGCAATGGCCATCTTGTTTATATTCTGTGATTTGAATACCCATCTGGACTAGATCTTGGCAGAACAGTCAGATTAACACTCAACTGGGCTTAACAAACTTCCAACTGGTTATGATCTTGTGACACAATCCTCATTTACGTACACACATATAGGTACGGAGTATATTAACCTCATGGGTGTCATTGACTCTAGCAAGTATAGTAAAAGTAGAATAAATCTCTGCTGTGGAATGGGTCTATATAGGAAAATAGATGACAATAAATGTGTAAACATAATTAATAAAATTGCAGAGTATACTGTATACATATGGATACGATTCGTCGCAGCATACTATACCCCAAGTAGTTCATTGACTATATATTTCAGGATAAAAAATATTTTAGATTATTGGGTGGTAATTAGAGATGCTTTCCTATCTTGTAATCTTGTGACCAGCCTCAACTTTAGTACTATCTCTGGTAAAAAAAATACTTGATACATTTAACTTTGCATGGTCTTCGGTGTGTATCTCGATCACTAAAATTTTTAGATTAGATTCTTAAAATCCTTTAAATATAAGATATTTTGCAAGTATTTTGAATACAAATCTACATATATAACTTACACGTGATCAAACTAAATAATATAATAGTTATTGTTGATTGTAGGTTTTGAGCTTTGACTAAATCTTGTCCTAAACGACTCTAAATAATATAATAGTTATTGTTTGTAGGTTTTGAGCTTTGACTAAATCTTGTCCTAAAAGACTCTAAATAATATAATAGTTATTGGTTTTTTTTTTTGAGCTTTGACTGAATCTTGTCCTAAAAGACATTTTTGTGACCGGAGGGAGTAAGTAGACTGCATGATGAGATTTGACTCAACGGGGAGTACACAAATATAATTAAGATGTAAGCTTACTAACTTTGTGATCATCCCACATGCTAGTGCACTTGTTTTATCCATCACCTCCAATCCAAAGCCAAAATCTCGTGCATGTTCATAAAAATCGGGAGCAGCTTTCCCATGACGCCTACATATTACCTCATACGGTGAGAAATTTAGGCCCATTTCTCTTCCCAATTGGTAGCAAAATGTGTATACTAACTGAGACTACCTAGTCAGATTAAAGCCTCTATTACCGAACAACAGAATTCAAGGTTGTTATTAGTCAGATTGAATTAAAACTCGCTCACTTTTACTCACACTTCCATAGCATAGACGACATCAGACGCATAGACGACATCAGACAATACTTGTTACACAGCTCGTCCCATTGCGAGGTATCAGAATGGATGTCAAGTTTTCGTGATTCTCTGTTCTCTCCTCCAACCGGAGACTTCTGCCACCATTCCTGTAGTTTCATCTTGCTTCTTTTTCAAGTGTACAGCTATGCCAGGTCCACATGACTCTGGTGCCTGTGCCTGTGCCTGTTGCAAGATTTATCATTTTCATTTTGCAGTTGTATTTATCATTTTGATTTTGATTTTTCTTGGTTGTGGAGCTTTTATTAGCTTAATAAGTTCACGGATTACTCTTGAATCTCTGTGCTGCGTAGCCAATGCTTGCTTATACGCTTTCACGCCATCAAGTCGGAAGGAGAGGAGCCTTTCGGGAATATTTCTTTCTCTACTTGCTGCAGTGATTGTCTTGTACGCTGCCAATTACAAGCGCAGCAACGCTACCGTGGTTGTCATGTCCGTCTGCAATCTCCTGGCTGTGGCAGTGCACTGCATATGGAAGTTTCGTTCTCGTGGCTGCACAGAAGCACCTGCTGCTGATGCGGAGGTGCCACTTGCACCGGTGCAGGAAGAAGCAAGATGCAGTGCTCCCTTGAGGTGGGACTTGGGTCAGGCCGTGCCGGCACGGTACGACACGACCCTCTCGTGCTTCGTGCCGTTTCGAGTCATGCCCTCTAGGCACGGGAGGCACGTCGGGCCGTACCGATATGGTACGGTGAATCTTTTCTTCGGCCTAAGCACGGCTCGTGGCACGCTGGCACGTCTTTGGGTCGTGTCGGTCCAAGCACGACCCTCAAAATATCTTTGCTAATTTTCTTTTTTCACTCGTGATATGAAATATATATATATATATATATATATATATATATATATATATATATCTTGTGTGTACTATTTTAATAAAAGTTTAATGTTTTTCATAATCTATTCAAGAATTAGATAAGAGATAGTATAGTAAATGCTAGAAAATTATATTGTATAGTTGTATAAGTGTTTACGTGCTATTTTCGTATCGTGCCGGCCCAAGCATGGCCCAAGATGCGGGCCAGGCCTTGTAGCCCGCCGTGCTGAGATTCTGGGCACGACACGACCCTCGTGTTCGTGTCATGCCGGCATGGCCCAAAATATTTCGTACCATACCGTGCTTTGGGTCGTGTCTAAAGACCGTGCCATGACCCACCCTCAAATGGCACGGCTCAAGTTCTAGCTCGAGCACTGCTCCCGTGCAGCAGGCCCATGCTCCACCTCCACACCGAGGATCTGCCACTGAAGTTCAAGTCGCCACGGTGTAGTAGTACTCCCGTGCAGGTTCAGGTGCAGCAGACCACGATCCACATCGAGCAACTGCCACGGAAGTTCACGTACAACGAGATCCGAGCCGTCACCGGAGACTTCGGTACCATGGTGGGTCACGGCGGCTCCGCCGAAGTCTACCGAGGCCTCCTCGACGATGGCAGGGCGGTGGCCGTCAAGCGGATCACCAGCGACAAGCCTGTCGGGGAGACTGACTTCCTGAGAGAGATCTCCATCGTGGCGAACGTGCACCACCGCAGCCTGGTGCGCCTCCTCGGCTACTGCGTCGTCCTGCGCGGGGGCGGCAGCCAGTACCACCTGGTGTACCCGTTCTTCGAGAACGGGTCGCTAGACTGGTGGCTGTTCCACGGCGAGGAGCGGAGGCGCCTCCTGCCGTGGCCGACGCGGCGCCGCATCGCCGTCGACGTCGCCAGGGCGCTCGCGTACCTCCACCACGAGTGCCAACGCCAGATCTTGCACCTCGACATCAAGACGGCCAACATCCTCCTCGACGGCCGCCTCCGGGCGCACGTGTCGGACTTCGGCATCTCCATGTCCATCGCCCAGGACCTTACCAGCGTCAACACCCGCGGGAGGAGCACGGTCGGGTACATGGCGCCGGAGATGCTTGTCAGCTCACTGTCCGCCAAGTCCGACGTGTACAGCTACGGCATGGTGCTCCTCGAGCTTGTCCTCGGGCGTCGAAGCGTCGAGCGCGGAAGCGCTGCCGCGTCCGAGACAGCGGACCTCTTCGCCCGTGTTGTGCGGAAGATGGTGCGAGGCGAGCTAGTGGAGCTGGTGGACAAGGCCATGGCGCACGTGGATGTGCGGGAGGTGGAGGTGGTGGTGAAGGTGGCGCTCTGCTGCGTCCAGTACAGCCGTGACGTGAGGCCCAGCATGCTAACTGTTTTGAACATGATTGAAGGCCGTGTGGCCGTCGATCTGCCGCTGGGGACGTCCGTCTCCGTCGTGGATTTCATGGAACCACTTTCCTCGCCAGTCGCGCGCTATCGGTGACAAATAGCCACTAACATTCAGAGTGTCAGACCTATTTTAGATGGATTAAAGTGAACTTCGGCCGTTAAGTTCGTTACGCAACGAATGTGTTAGCTTCTGACGGCATGTTCGCTTGAGATTATCAGCCACATCAGTTAGCCATTTAGCAATGTTTTTCTCTCACAAAAAATCAGCCAGATCAGCCAGATTTCAGTCAAGCAAATATACTGTAAGTCTTTTTTTTATTGTAAAAAAAACACTTGGGAAAATGCGGATGTAGAAGTGGATGATAGATTATTGAATGACCACATCGTTCCAACTTGCGGGTAGGTCGCCCGTCGCCGGCTGCCGCAGCGCTTCCCCTGCCAGAGGCAAACGGATATGAGGAGTTAGGATGAAGACAGATAGAAGGCAAGAGTGACAAATCGAGAACGTTGCGAACCTCTATAGCCATGGCTGGTGATTCAATCTCCGTCTGCAGCTGGTTCTAAGGATTTGGAACACCGTTGTGGTCGCCAGTCTCGCTGACCGAGTGTTGCCTCGCTTCCATCGTGCATTTACGCGTGGCTGCCGGTCCCCTACTAATCGTCTTAGGAGTAGTAGTGGGCCTTAAGGGCCCGTAGAAGATGAGCCCGGGCAGGGGCATAGGGTCGCCGGGCCTAGGTGCGCCCCTATCTATCATGTGTTTTTAAACTCGGCATTGTTGCTATAACTGTCATGTGCTTTTAAACTCGCATATGCTTCGTTTAAAAATAGGGGAAAGGGGCATATATTTGATAGTAAAAATATAATCGAAGAGGTGAAGATGGATTAGACAAGCACGTGCAAACAAAAAGGAACAAATTTGGTTTGAATTGAAAAAAAAATCTACAACATCCTGCCTTCTTGCTCAATTTAATTTTCAATGAGCGTGTTGTGGTCGTCGATCGGCAACATATACAGCAACGTTTAACCAATGCAACCTTGCAAAGCATTTACGAATCAATATTAGAATAGGTCTTGGCGAAAGAGTCAGACTGGAACGGTGCTCAAATGTACTAAAGAAACTCCAATCGGGCACAATTGGCTCAAATGTTCTAAAGACCAGGTCCTACAAGCAATCAAAGTGGAATTATTAATTGGATTGGATGGTAGCACATCATTTTCGCAAGCGACGCAAGCAGCTCGTTGAAAGGTAATTAACGTTTCTGACTTCTGAGTTTGGGTTGCAGTTACTTCCAGACAACAATGGATATAGTAACGAAAAAAAATACATTAACAGCATAGAAATTATGTGTGTATACACGCAGAAGTGGACAGTTCTATTCCGTTTTCTAAAAAGAAATTGACAACATAGAAGAAAATGCACAAGCAAAAATAAAACTAAAGCAACGCACAATGTTTTAACAAGATTTATTTAGCTATCCGGGCCTTGTTTAGTTCCTCCCCAAAAGTTTATACCCTATCCCATCGAATATTTGGACACATGCATGGAGTATCAAATATAAACTAAAAAAATAACTAATTGCACAGATTGCGACTACTTTACGAGACGAATCTTTTAAGCCTAATCAATCCATGATTTGACAACAAAGTGCTACAGTAACATACGTGCTAATGACAGATTAGTTAGGCTTAATAAATTCGTCTCGCGGTTTACTAACGGATTCTATAATTTGTTTTTTTATTAGTATCCGAACACCTCATACGACACCCCATGCGACACCCCATGTGACATCTAAAACTTTACACCCTGAAACTAAACAAAACTGTCCTCGAGACATAACTCTATACACTCTCTTCCATAAAGGACAGCCACTCCAGAAGGCTACCTCAGCCTTTTGCTACAACACGAACAACTGCGTTTCTTAGTTAACGGTTCCCTCATATTTATGGGCCACAAAGATACAGAGCATGATCCAAAGGTCAATAAGCTTGGCTATTAGCTAATTTCACGTGATCTTGAGACAACACAAGAGCCAAGTAATACAATGTCTTGCTATTAGTTTGGTTGTACAATAAATACTCATTATTCAAGTCACTGAAGTGCATCTAGACCTGGTGATCGACACTAAACACATCCTTGTAGCTACTTGTGTTGCTGGTGACGTTCAGGTCTGTGGACATATTCACGAATAAATCAAACAAGGTGTCAACTGAAGCAAATAAACAATAATATTGTTCACTGGTTAAATATAATGGCTCTTACAACACCAAGTTCACAGCATCAGATAGACTAAGGACACACAAACTTAAAAGCTTAAGGAATAAAACATGGTCTCCAGTGCAACAAAACTTGATCACAAAAGAAGGCTACTACCATAAGCAACTATTACACTAATGACTTAGAAATAAATCTAGCATCAATAGTTTATCAATTTATTTAGCCATATCTCCTGATGACCAGCAACCGTTGATGATACTTTAGTCTTGAGAAAATACCCCCAACAGGCACCCCTAAGAAATTGACGAGTATATTAATAAATGATACGACAAACAATAATAAACCTAATGAACTGTTATATTCTACATGTAAAAGAAAGAGGATATTGCAGGCACAACTAATAATTATTTCTCCTATTGACAAACTTTTGCCAAATTGCTCAATTAAGTCTTTTTTCAGTTCGGTATGTGTTGATTGATGACTACGTAAAGTTTTAGAGAAATTTGTGCTACCACCCTTTTGTACTTCCAAAGGTAGAGCAATTGATGATCCACCTTGCTCATTCAAGTCAATAGAAAATTTCACCATCTCTTTCTCATCTTCAACTATTATTGTGGAATATGACACAAGCTTTCATTATTCTCCCAATACTCTTCCTTTTCCACAGCCATGATGGATGACACACGATATTAAAAGGTGACTGCAAAATTCCAAAAGCACGCTCAATATCTTTCCTACACCCTTCTTGGTTCAATGCATATAACTTGTGTTTCTCCATCTGAGGTTCTTTTATTGACTTCACAAAGTTTGCCCATTCTGGATATATTCTATTAGCAGTAGCCTGTGTTATATTGCCTCCATTAACAGAAAACAGAACTTGAGGTGCTTGATCTTTCAATGCATCTGGGGACTGATTCAGCACATTAATGTCATTATTAGAACATGCACACCAAAGAAAGCATGTCATATTTTGAGATCCTGTGAAGCAACTGCTTCTAGGATGATCTTTGAGACTCCGTAGTCACCGCAGGTAAATTGCCCCTTGTAAGCCTTAGGACAATTTTCCCACCTCTAATGCATGCAATTGATGCTTCCCAATATGCCAGGAAAGCCACAACACTCATTGACCTGAAGTAGACACTGCACATCTTCTACTGTGGGAGCACACATATACTCCCCTGAGAACACCTCAACACACCTTGTGCAAACCTATCTAAGCACTCCAACGCAGTGCTCTTCCCAATCTTTAGGTACACATCAATGGCACCATGAGGCGTGCCATATGCAAGCATGCGAATTGCCGATGTGCACTTCTGTAGAGGAGAGAGCCCTCGGCGATCTGCACAATCTGCTCTAGAGTGAAATAGGGAGACCATTCACTCAGGGCATTGACGATACGTAGGAAGAGATGCTTTCTCATTCTAAATCTACTACGAAACATTCTTTCAGGGAGGGGATTTTTAGCACAGTAGTCAGCTACAAGACGTTGGTGAACACCTTCATGGTCCCTTTGGATACACTTCCTTGGACAACTAGGTGTCTATCAGCTTGTTCTCTCTCCTCTTTTATCTCTCTTCCATGTAGGATTTTGCTGAGCTGTCTTGACTATAAGCCAAGCTGACATGGCCTACTGCACTTGCTCTTATCAACATGCACATTGCATTGTGGAGTAGCAGTAATGTAGAGTTGGAGATTTATTAAAGCTGGACATATAGTTTCACCATAAGAAATCTAGTCAACTATTCCATCCGTTTATGAATAAACAAATTTCTAGACTTACCTTAAGTCGAACTTTTATATCTTTAACTGAATTTATGAAGGATAGCATAGATATTTATAACACTAAATAAGCATGTTATAAAAATATATTTTATGATGTATTTAATGTACTAATTTAATATCATAAATCTTGACACTCTTTTCTATAATTATTTAAGAACTCAAGGATTAGTCCACGTTTAGTTTGCAAGGTATAATTATACATATTAAAAAGACTACTAAGGTCCTGTTTGAATCTCTTGGACTAACAACTAGTTGGCTAAAGTTTAGCCCATAAGGATCAAACAGGAGGACGTGTGGGGTACAATTTAGCCAAAGCACCAACTAGTTGTTAGTTTATTAGTCCGTAGAACCCAACTATCAGAGGCTAACAACTAGTTCTAGTTTATAGTCACCAACATTAGTTCAATCGGAACAGGTATGAACTAACTACTAGTTGGCTAATTTTTGCCTGACTATTTTTTAGCCATGGCTAACAACTAGTCATAGTCCATCCAAACATGGTCCCTCGCCGTTACTACAGAAATCGCTTTTACTTTCTTTTTTTCCTCTGGCTACTAAGATGTTTTAGTTCGCCAGCCTAACATGGCAAATGCTTGCTAGAGCATACGGTTGACATTCACTATAATTTTGCAGTGAAGCTTTCAGAAACTGTCAAACTCTTTTAAGGCTTAGATCATGGCAACACCGCAGGCCGATGGCGTGCCCAAAAATTAAGGTGTGGAAGCGTGTGTTTCACCTGCGCACAATTAAAAAAGATTTTTTTTTATTTAAGGTTCCATAGACTGCTGCCCACCTTTCATACACACTGTGCTAGGGGGTGTAGTGAACATTTCTATCATAAAAAGCCTCTCTATTTTTTATATTTAAAAAATATGTAAATAGGTTTATTTTGGTGTCACCAAATACAAAGCATCCCTATAATATTATAATTATTTTATTAAAAAAAGGAACGAATATTATCCAAGCTTTTTTTAGAACCATACTCCCTCCGTCCCAGAAAAAGTGTCGTTTTAGGTTTTTCAGACATCGTGTTTGACCGTTCGTCTTATTCAAAAAATTTTAATAAATATTATTTATTTTGTTATGACTTATTTTATCATTAGAGATACTTCAATAATGATTTATTTATTTTATAATTTGCACAAAATTTTTGAATAAGACAGACGGTCAAACACGATGTCTGAAAAACCTAAAACGACATTTTTTGTGGGACGGAGGGAGTATATCCAAGCTTAGGGATGGCTATCCCGCTTGTCCCTCCACCAACCATCACCTCCCAGGCTTGATTTTTGCTGAGCCGAGTCACGTCAGTCCCAACCTCCCAAATCCCAATACAGACACAGAAAGTTCCTTTGACCCCTTCAAGCCTCATGCCTGGTTTAATTCACAGAATTTTGGGTGTCAAATTTACTGTAGTGATACTGTAGCATTTCATTTGTATTTGGTAATAATTGTCCAACCGTTAACTAATTAGATTCAAAACGTCCGTCTCGCAAAGTACAACCAAACTGTACAATTAGTTTTTTATTTTATCTACATTTAGTACTCCATATATTGCAAGTTTAATGTGACGGGGAATCTTCTTTTTGCATAGTGCATTTTTCAGAAGTTTTGGAGGAAGTAAACGAGGCCTCAGTTCACACTGCAAGAAATGTTGCTACAATTTCCACATCCCCATTCACATCACCATTTGACCACTTTCACAACCTACCCATTTTCACAACCTACCCATTTTCATGGCCAGAAACGTCTATTTCATCACAGCATTAGTTGTCCATATTCCCATACGCGCCTTGCTCGGTCTTCTCAAACAGGAGTCTCGCCACTCCTACCACTGCGCGATTGTGCACATCTTGCACCTCTGATCTCTCTTTCATCTCCTTCTGCGAGAGCCCAACCATGTCAGGTTCAGGTCTGGACGACTCTAGCGTAGGCGTAGCTCCTCGTCATCGTCAAGGATGCTGCTGCGCCTGTGCCTCAGTGTTGTGCAAGATAGTGAAGGTCCTTTTACATGTAGCAATTGTGTTCACCGTATTCATTTTGATCATCCCTTCAATTGTGGAAAGCTTCGGTGCAAAGATCGCTCTTCAATCAGTGTCCTTCGCTGTACTTGCTTGCTTATACATTTGCACCTCGTCCGATCGGGAAGGGAGGATTATTTCTGGTGTATTTCTTGGTGTCCTTGCTGTGGTGATTGTCACGGCAGCTCCCAGCGTGGCTTCCAAGGGCGACATGGCTCCCGTGATTGTCATGCTCGTCTGCAATCTCATAGCTCTATTGGTATACTGCATCTGGAAGATTAGTGCGCTAGTTCAGGCTTGTCTCCGGCGCCTTCGTGCCCGCGGCAAAGCTCCAGCTGCTGATCCAGAGGCACCACTTGCGACGATGCTCAAGTCAGAAGCAGCAGCCTCTACTACTCCCGTGCAGGTGCAGCAGACCACGTTCCACATCGAGGACCTGCCGCGGAAGTTCTCCTACGACGAGATCCGAGCCGTCACCGGAGACTTCGGAACCGTAGTGGGTCGCGGTGGCTCCGCCGAAGTCTTCCGGGGCCTCCTCGACGACGGCACGGCGGTCGCCGTCAAGCGGATCACCAGCTACAAGCCTGTCGGCGAGGAAGAGTTCTTGAGAGAGATCTCCATCGTCGCCAACGTGCACCAGCGCAGCCTGGTGCGCCTCCTGGGATACTGCCTCGTGCAAGGGGTGCCGGGCACCAGTACCGCCCACGGCCAGTACCTTGTCTACCCGTTCTTCGAGAACGGGTCACTGGACTGGTGGCTGTTCAACGGCGAGGACAGGAGGCGCCTCCTGCCGTGGCCGACGCGGCGCCGCATCGCCGTCGACGTGGCCAGGGCGCTCGCGTACCTCCACCACGAGTGCCACCGGCAGATCCTGCACCTCGACATCAAGCCGGCCAACATCCTCCTCGACGGCAGCTTCCGCGCGCACGTGTCGGACTTCGGTATCTCCATGTCCATCGCCCAGGACCTCACCAGCGTCGACACCTGCGGGAGGGGCACCCCCGGGTACATGGCGCCGGAGATATGGTTCAGCTCGCTGTCCACCAAGTCCGACGTGTACAGCTACGGCATGACGCTCCTCGAGCTCGTCGGCGGGCGCAGGGGCTACGAGGCCAGCAGGGACTCGTCCGAGACTCCGGACTTCTTCGCGCGCGTCGTGCGGGAGAAGATGGCGCGAGGCGAGCTCATGGAGCTTGTGGACGCGACCATGGCGCCCGTGGACGAGGGGGAGGTGGAGGCTCTGGTAAGGGTGGCGCTCTGCTGCGTCCAGCACCAGCGGGAGCTGAGGCCCAGCATGCTAACTGTTGTGGAAATGCTCGAGGGGCGTATTGCCGCTGATCTGCCGCCGGAGAGCCGTCGGCCGCCCGGCGCGAATTTCACGTAGCCTCTTTCCTCGCCGGTCACGAAGAACAGTGGTACTGAGCAGTGAGTACTGACAAGTGACAATAGCGTCTCTTTATTTCAATAGTTATACTGTATAAAATTTTGCTTCAAATCGAATGTAGTTTTTTTTTGTAATACAAATTGAACTTGATGGTACGAGTTTCAATATTTTTCATGTGGACGTCAATTGCAACTGTTAATAGCACTTGGCAGACAGTACGAGAGTATCCAGAATGTGAATTCGGTCCTTGATCCTCAAATGAGCAAAACTTGTACCGTTGTACGGTGCTAAAAAGAATGTGGATGCCAATTGCCAATTCTGCTGATGGTACAGGAGACAAAAATTGTTGAGAAATCTTTCTTCTTCTTCTTCTTCTTCTTTGCCGAATACCAACTCCGTTGAGAGATTTTCAGGATTTTTTTTTGGGAGAACCAAGAGGCAAGTATGTCTGGTGGAAAATATTTGTGTTGGCTGGAGTGGGTTAGAGCTTGTGGAAGACCAGGAACAATTGGGTCTTCTGTCTTCTCTAACATCTCACTTAAATCTCCTTTACAGGTAGCGTACAACATCCAGGGCTTTCTACAACACTGGAAATTGATGGCGAGAAGCGAGGACTTCACTGAACGCGATCGTTAAGAAGCTCTAGGACGGATTGAAAAGATGGACATGAGGATCTTAGAATCCAACGGTGGTGGGATAATAAAATTCATTGTTGACCGCTATTTTTCAAGCCACTCTGTTTTGCTTTTTCTTTCTTTCCTTTTTTTTCCTCTTGCATTAGTAATGCTAGTGGTGGAGTGAGTAGTTTCTTATTAGAGTAAATTTCATTAGCGTTCCTAGACTTGTCCCGAGTTCTCATCTAAGTTCCGGTACTCTCAATTTGCATATCTGGATTCCTAAACTTCGTTAAGTGTGTCATCCTGGTCCCGAGTTTTATGTGTAGCTGTGCTGCTTCTTACTATGTTGAATAATTCGTGTACATGGTAGTTAGTTATATAGCACATTTAAATATTCATGTCGTTTGTTTTAGGATGTATGTATGTGTATAGCTGCAGCTGTTGGCTCTAGGCCAGTAGAGCCGAGACGTGCGTGTGTGTTCACCACTCACCAGTGCGTTGTGTGTGTGTGCTCTGGTTGTGGTGCTGATCGCCGGCATTTTGGGAGGGACCAGGGACGTCTCTCTCTGGCGAGCATCTCACAATACTGCAGTGTGCCGTGCAGATTGCTCACCGTGAACACGCTCTCTATGACGCTTTGGCGGAGCGTCTTCCCCGTGTTACCCTCCGTGGACACAAGCACCTTCACCGGCTGGAGCACGCGCTTCATAGCGTGCACCTGCGAGCTGCGACCCGGTCCTGTGCGGATTCCGGAGGAGAACCGGTGATGCCTCCATAGTCCATACATACAAGGGCTTAGCCTGCCGGTGAAGAGCAGTGACATGATGGATTCGATGGCGCCAAGGATGTTGGATACGCAGAATGCATTCTAACGCTTGGCCCAGTTGAGCATCTCAACGAGCCACTCAGTGGACCTTGTGTTGTTGCACAGCGTGTCCCTCATGGATCGCGCGCTCGCTATTGGCGAACTGTTGCAGGATAAGCACACCGATGAGCTGCTCGTCGAGTAAGTCCGAGAGGATGAGCTCCTCAACGAAGCAGACGATGGCAGCGCCGTAGAAGAAGCGGGTCAGCCGTCAGGGATACGAGCTCGTACGCGCCCAGCTCGCACTCGTGGCTCACCTGTGGAGACCTTCCACGTCTAGTACGCTGAAAAGCGATGCCTCCATGAATGCCAGGGAGTAGAAAAGCAGTAGCTGGTAAGCTGGAGCACAGCACGCCGCTCACGCGGTGGAGGTCTGCGCGGCGTGGTGCTGCCACTCCATCTCGTGGCTGCAGATGAAGATGTTTGTGCCCTCGCTGACGAGGTTCACGGTGATGCACCGGAAGTCTGTGATGTTGAGCGCGCTCGCAAATCCACCGAGGAGCACGGCGATGCCCCAAATGAACTGAAGCTTCCCGAGCCTGTTCGCCGCCTTCTCAGCACTGCCCAACGCCACAGCTCGAAGGACGCCGATTTGGCACCTCTGATGCTGAGCCCGCCGTCAGGACATTTGGATGCATGCTCGGCTGCACATCAGTAGTTCAGCACCGATGCCCTCTCCTTCGTGAAGACGAACGGGTGTGGGATGCCAAATGAGGAGATTAAGGAAGTCAAGTGGTTTTCTATAAACTTTACCCTGCCTCCACCTAACTTTGAATCGCACATCATCAGAAACATCCACGCTGGCAGTCCACATCAGCGCTATAGACGTGGGAGATGGTGTTTGGACCGGGATGAGACACTAAACAAAGTTTAGGGACATTGATGTGCAATTTGAGAGTACCGGGACCTAGATGAGAACTCGGGACAAGTTTGAGGACCGTTGATGAAATTTACTCTTTCTTATTATATGCATGGGTAGTGGTAGTGGGTAGTTTCTTATGAGGGCCTCCATCAAAGATTTGACTCAGCTAGAGGGAAAGGTTTTTGTCAAAGTAATAGCAGGGGTGGATCCCAGTTTTGGCAGGGATTACATTTAGTTAGAGAGTGGTATGAAAGGGGTAAAGGCATTGTGGAGAGTGGTAGACAGACAAAAGTTTATTTGGGAAGATGTCTGATTAGAGGAATGCCCTTTAAAGACACTTAAAAATCTGCCATAACCAAGATATCTCAATGGAGGGGCTGGGAGAAGAGAGTGGAATTTGGATTTTAGAAGAAATTTTGGGGAAAGGGAGCTAGAGGAATGGAAGGAGTTGATAGAGAAACTAGTGAGCATAAATCTAACAGAAGAGAGTGACAAGGTAACATGGAACTTGGAAGTTAGAGAATTCTTTTTTCCCAGAACACGACTTCACGTGTATTTCATTAAGAACAAGGTAGCACAAAACAAACAACAGCCATCAATGCCGAGATGCCCAGATGGAAAGGACAAAGACACCAGCGAGATTAACGTAAAAGGCTACATTTTGAACAGATGCACGACTAGCAAAGTTAGAGAATTCAGGTAAGTTCACAACTAAAAGGTAAAAGCATGTACAAATAACCTTTGCGAGAATCTGAGATGTGAAGATGATGGAGATCTGGACAACAAAAAATCTGCTAAAAGTGCAGATATTTCTATGGATGGCTTGGCATGACAGAAAAATTGAAAAGAAGGAACTAGAATGGGTCCAAGGATTGAAATTCTATGGTAAAGAGGAAATTGTGGATCATCTTCTATTTAGATGTCCTATACCTATTGCGACTTGGTGTTGGGTGAGAAATAGCTTGGGTTGATCGAGGACGATACCAGCATTTGTCGACAAAACCTGGTCGGCAGTCTATCAAGGGGTATGCCCAAGGTAGTAGATTGTCGGCAGATAGGTATGCAAGCCACGAACGAGATGGTGATGCAGAACAACATGCGGGTTTACCTAGGTTCAGGCCGCCGTGTGGGCGTAATACCTTACGTTCTGCTCTGCTTTGTTATTGCTGTCTCAAACAATGTATTACAAGCTAGATTGCCCTAGAGTATGTTTCGATGTTTTTGAGGGGGTCCCCTGCCCTCCTTATATAGTCCGGAAGGCAGGGTTACAGATCTGGAAACTAATCTTAGCCGGTTACAATTGCCATATAGAGCCGGATAATGATTCCTAATCTAACCGACCAAGACCTTGCTTGATTCTCAAGTCTGGTTTGATGCCTTGCGCGAGACTCCATCCCGATGATCTGGATCGCACGTCGTTATGTAATGGGCCGGACCGTCTGGTCTAGGCTTGCCCATGTCTAGCCGTAAGGGTATAGGTGTTTATACCCCCACAGCTAGTCCCCGAGCACTATGTATTTTGTATCGACATACTGTCTTAGTCTTCTTCAACTTGCGAGGTTTATCTTCACATCACCTTGAAATGTTAGCCGAGCATGCGCTAGTGTTCCGTCTGGATCAGGAATCAGTAAACCATGATTGTTGATGAAGATTGCAGTTGTCGGTGAAGATTGCATAGTGGTCCAAAAAGAAAAATTTTCTTTCCTGGTGAAGTGTACCCACTTGTATTTCTAAGAAGAAATGTAAGTGTGCATACTTGACGGAAGTAACTTACAAAAAAATCTAGATCGTAGGGGGTCAAAAAATAGAAACAATTCACCGTCAGGTGAAGTGTACCCACTTAGTCCCCGAGCCTGATAATAGGTGATGTAGACACGTGATGCCAGGGTCTAAAAAAGAATCCTCAAGAACCAATGATCATATGCACCGTCAGGTGCATCATATATGATGTAGTCCCCAAGCTTGCTGGAAGGTAAAAAATGAGCCTTGTAGCAAGGTCTAAGAATATCAAGCGTCCATGGACTGTATGCAAGCATAGTACATGTAGTCGAGCAAGACGAATCCTAGAGCAGGAAGTGGTGTAACAAGTCCCCGAGCTGAAAGGTCTAACGAATAGTCCTGGAGCCCGGAGTTTCGGCCACAAAACCTGTAGCGGCTCAAAGGTCTGGCAAAGAGTCCTCGAGCTCGGAGGTCTGACTACAGGTTCCAGAGCTCAGAGCTCTGGCTACAAGTTTCAGAGCACGTTGGTCTAGCGAGTCCCCGAGCTTGGAGGTCTGGCTGCAGGTCCAAAGCTCAGAGCTCTGGCTACAGGTTTCAGAGCACGCTGGTCTAGCGAGTCCCTGAGCTTGGAGGTCTGGGTGCAAGTTCCATAGCTCAGAGCTCTGGCTACAGGTTCCAGAGCACGCTGGTCTAGCAAGTCCCCGAGCTCAGAGGTCTGGTTGCAGGTTCTAGAGCTCAGAGCTCTGGCTACAGGTTCCAGAGCACGCTGGTCTAGCGAGTCCTCGAGCTTGGAGGTCTGGCTGCAGGTTCCAGAGCTCAGAGCTCTGGCTATAGGTTCCAGAGCACGCTGGTCTAGCGAGTCCATTACCACGCTGTCTCTGTATCTCTCTTGCTTTTTTCTTCTTTTATTGTAACTGGTCCAATCTGACGCGCTGATGACATGGGAGTCATCGCAGTTGCTTTCTGTCGCATTATGTGAACAGTGGCCCAGTGCCTGTAACAGGACATGTTTGGGTCGCGGACCAAACGGCGCCAAAATCGAAGTGATATAATTTTTGCGGAAGAAATCTATCAGTTACCGCAAATCTCATGCCACGTGCCCCATTCTTGCGGAAACTGAATGGATGTTGCCTCTTAATTACCGAGAAGGGAAACATTTCCAATCAACTCACACGCGCATATTCGTAATCAACCGTCTTATTGCTTCCGCCGCCGCCGCGCCATTGTCAGCACAGAGCCCTCTCGAGCCCCAATGCTACACCGTAGTGCAATCCACAATCGCCATCGTAGGCATCGACGAAGTTGCCCTAAGTTCCTCACGCGCCGCCGCCGCTTGAATCGCGGCCACCAAACCCTAGCCGCTGGAAAGAGTGGCGCCCTCCTTTGCCTCCGTAGAAAGGAAGAGTCAAAAGAGTCGGGAAATGGCTACGAGGAATACAAAGATGGAGGCCGAAGTTCGCAAGGAGATCATGAATGAGTGGAATATGTCAAAGTGCACCCCTCTCAGCCTCGAGCGACTGGTGCGGATAGGTGTGTTGCATGCCCAAGAACTGGCGGGATGGCATGCACCCGATCTGGAGCCATCCCCAAATCCCAAAGGAGGTGAAATTGTTGTTTTTAAAGAATACTTCACTCATGGATTTGATGTTCCTGTCCATCCATTCTTGCAAGGGCTCTGTAATTATTACGAAATCAGTATCTGCAATCTGCATCTGAATTCTGTGTTGCTTGTTGCTTGCTTCATCCATCTTTGCGAAGCATACGGTGGTTTCCAACCCCACTTCGACTATTTTCGTCACTTGTTTTGGTTGAAGAAAAAAAGGAGGTCGAGGCGGCTCCAATGTGGTTGGTGGCTGCTATCTGAACATGCGGGAAGGGCTCTTGAAAGACCACATTAGAGGACTGGTACATGCATTGGTTTTACATTCGTGAAGAACCAAGGCAGGCCTCATACTGCGACGTATCGTTGGTCCCAGAGAAGACTAATAGTTGGAAAGAGCTGCCGCAGAACACAATCCAGATTGAAACAATAATGTAGCTGCTACCTTGGTCGAGGCTGGATGGACCAAGTGTAGTCGGTAATTTTATCAGTCGTCGGATCCAACTATGTCAGGCCAGAGTGCACGCGGCATATGAATACCAAGGTCGTATGGACCTGACCAGGATGAGGAATGAAGACCTCGAACCGAAAGAAGTGAAGATCAGGGTCCGAGACCTGTTTAATCTAAAGGATCCCAACTTCAAGAAGCTGACAGTCATCGAGCCGACGTTCAAGCTTACTTTTTGTGTACTATTTAGAAAAAATATAAAATGCCAATTTTGATTACTTTTTGTAAGTGATTTAATTAGCTCAATTAATTATTAAATGCAACTTCCATGAATTTTTGTAATTAAAATAAAAGTCCAAAAATCAAGAAATTAATTTTGGTACTGTTTTATAGTAAGACTAATCTGTAGAAAAAGTTTGGGTTTAATTGAATAAAATTTATTTTATTCTTAATTTCTGTCTTAATTAGTTAATTAATTAAACATGTGTTTAACTTGATAATTTAGGATTTGTGTGACTTTGAGATTGCTTGTTGACCTTGGGTCATTAACATGTGATGATCCATGGTATCTTATTGAGTTGCTTGAGCTCACGATTAACTTGTTAACTATGTTTTGTTAATGATAATTAATGTGTTTAACATAGATCATTAATGGTTAATGTTTTCTTGTGTAAGTAATTAGTGATTTGTGATAGACTTAATTGCTTATCAGATGCAACCTCTAGGGTAAAAAACTAAGTTAAGTAGTTTTCTTAACATCTTAATGAAAAAATATTGTTTACTAATTCTGTTGGATTGCAACTGTACCGCGAAGGAAAGTTGTACTCAAGTAGATAACTAATGTTTATCCTTTCTAATTGTCTCTTGTATGCTATGCCTTGTTCATCATCACGCATCATGCATCATGGCATACATTTCATCATGCTAAGCAGAGCATCATTTATATAAGTGTAGTGCATACGAGAGTGTTTTGGATCATGTCGATCAAGCTTCGGAGAAGGTGATCCACCCGAGGTGTTGGTGTCAATTTTGACTTCTGTGAGCTAACCTTCTCTGCAACGCAGGCAAGCCTCGGATATACAACCACTCTTCTATTTTTAAATGCTTTATTACACCTTAAGTCTAGTGTAATGTGTATTATGTTGGTAGGAGTTGGTTGATACCGTTGTTGCATGATTACCTTGATCTACATTTATATCTAGATGAAATCCCACTAGTATGTGTAGGTTGATCCCTTATGCTTAGTAATGCTTAGACTTCGGTAGAAGTCGAATGGTGATTTCATTGTTCGTGAGAAACATGTTTACCTTTGCTTCTCCTGACCTAATGATAGGTCATGAGAGCATATGAATAAGAATATGGTAATATTAAGCAAAGACTAGGCGGGTGGCTTGCATCGCGAAATGAGTCGATGTAGTGCTCCGCCTATGTCGATTAAGGACCGTACCGTTGGAGGCCCACCTGTGTTTCAAGAATTTGCAACTGACCGCATGCTCCGGTAAGTCTAAGACCTCGGTAATGTCATCATGTGAACGGCCAACCGCGCACTGGGAGTGGAGAGATGGTGAGAGTAGTGTGTACCCTCATAGCCAAGGGCTGGATTAGAGGTGTACTATACTCTCGAGTGACGCTGGACCCAGTCATGTTTTAGCAGATCTGAGTGAAGGTTGATATCTGTAGGTTAAAGACCTACTTATATTGTGTGGTTAGGAATCCCAGCTGGGTATGATCGATTTGAATCATCGCTGTTCCTTGGTTAAGGAGACTCGATCACCTGACCTACATCGTAGTTAACAATGAACATGGTGATTATGAAAATGAGATGGGAAAAAGATGGATATGAAATGTGATGCTTGATACAAGTGATTGAGATAGAATATGTGCAAATTTATCTATAATAAGCTTCACTAAAACTGATGCTAAAACTTGTTTAAATTATTGAAAGTAAGGATCCACTTATAGTAAAGTTTTCTGTAAAACTCCTCTTTTCTAGCTCCACTACTTCTCTTAAAGCCAGCATATCCTTAGAGTCTTTTCTTTTCGTCGGATAAGTCTTGCGGAGTACAATTGAGTACTCAGGGTTTGTTAACCCCTGTTGCAGGTGCTGACTGGTGCTACTAATCAGGTTATGTTAGTAGGCTCGACGTGATCTGGTTGTCCTCTCCTGACTTAGGTGTTCTACCTAAGTCATCTTCTATAGTTCTACTCGACTTCCACAATTAAAGTTAAGTTATAAAAGTAACTTATGTTTATATGTACAATACTGTTTTAAATTCTTCTGCGCTCTGATGTAAAGTTTGTAATAAATGCTGTAATGTTGTAGTTACTTCTTTGTTGATCCTGTGTGAGTTGTAAAATGTGGATGATTCAGGTTTTCCGAGGACACCCGACAGACTTCTTAAGTACTGTGGTACACATGTATGGTGGTTAGAGGTCTTTTAAGACGATAACAAGTACATGTGGGCCATATTATTTAGGAGGTTCTGCCACAGCGCGCGGGCACGAGTCCCCGCTTACCTGGACCCGGCTGGCCGTCTGGCCACCGTGGGCGCGAGCAGCCCCGGCCACGGCTCCCGCAAGCGCCAGGGTGTCTGGGGCCACCGCGCCGTGCACCCCCGCCCACCCGGCGCCGGGGTCGCCGGACCAGCAGGCGCCGCCACGATTGCGCGCCGGAGACGTCGCCGTGCCCGCACCCACCGCATGCGCCACCGCTGGCCGCGCTAGACGGCAGCGCCCATGCCCACGCGCTGGCCAGCCGCGTCGGGGACACTGCGCGGGAGTAGCACCGGTGGTGGCCCACCCGCCCGCGCCAGGGTCGCTGGGCCTGCTCGCGCCGGGGTCGATGGGGTCATCGCCCGCGCCGAGGCCGCCGGGGCGCGGCCGCGCCGGTGTGCCGCCTCGCCTAAGGACTGGCAGCGTGGGGGCCTGGACGGTGTGACACGACACCGGGGGAGAGAGGCGCGACAGCGGCGCGCCATGCCGGGCCGAGGTCTCCTGCCGCTGGGGCCCACGGCCGCACGCAGCGAGAGCAGGCCGCCGCGATTGGGCCGGGCACAGCGCCGCCATCTCGGGAGGGAGGGAGATAGAGGGCCGGCCCCCGGAGCTCTGTCTCCCTCCATCTCTCTCTGTCGGTAGAACGGAGGGGATGACGACGATGCCGTTTGCCGCCTCCTAAGCCGCGCCTAGCGCTGCCGCAGGCCCCGCACCCCTGGTTGCCGGAGAAACTGCCGCCGGTGTTGCGCCCTGCTCTTCTCCCTTCCCTCTGTTCCTTCTCTCCCTCTCCCTCTCTTTTCTCTGTCCGGGCTCTGCTGGACGAAGAGGATGAGGATGATCGGTTTTGACTGAACGGAAGCCAGTACCCAGCGCCCAACCACGTCACTCGGCCCAATAGGAGTAGGCCATCTCACCCCGTGGACCCTGCACGTCATTAGCTGTGCTCTCCCCTCTCACATCCATAGACCCGGTGCGCATGATATGTGAGAGAGAGCGAGCGGTCCATAGTACAGTGCAAGAGCCGGTCCATGAAATAGTGCCCTGGCCCAAGCGTCAGCAGAAGAAAATTGCTAGGCACACTTGGAAATCATACACAGGAGATTAAAGCAAGCCCTTTCTCATTCTAGAAATTTTTTTCAGAAAATTCTAAATAAACTAGAGGCACCCTAGAATCTACCCAAACCTTTCCCACTCCTTTTCCATCATTTAAAAATCCAGATTAATTTTCATGTTCATTTCCATTCGCGTTTTTGCTGATAAACTTAGGAAATTTATATCTTATACATCTTAACTCTGAATCCCGTAATGTTTTCACAAGAATCTTCAAAAATAAAACAAAATAGACAACACGATATTTCATACTCCCTCGCCTCCCTAAATATTTATCTTTTTGGTTTCCATACATGCAACAATATTTATATCTCCATATAAATTTACTACGAAAATAACTTCAAAAGAACTATCTAATGATAACAATTAAATATCATAAATGTTAATACTTTTTAATAAAAAATTATTCAAAGTTATTTCTCGGTGAGAACAACATCTAAAAAAAGGGACGGACGGAGTACCAAATAAGCATCTTACGTAAAATCTCTACAGCACAACCATCATTACACTCATCGCACCACATATTTATACAGTTAATACATTTGAAACTATAAATATCGTTAGTATGTTCCATAGATATAATCAAAATAGGGACCGTGGCATAGCCCGGTTGGTGTGCGCTCCAGCTGTGGACGCTACCGGTCGCGTATTCGAACTCTGTTCGACGCGTGATTTTTTCATCGGGGTTTTTCCCCACAGTTCTTCTGGTTGCCTCTC
This sequence comes from Saccharum hybrid cultivar R570, assembly GCA_038087645.1. NCBI lineage: Eukaryota > Viridiplantae > Streptophyta > Magnoliopsida > Poales > Poaceae > Saccharum > Saccharum hybrid cultivar. The sequence continues at coordinate 38,166,124 of JAQSUU010000113.1, forward strand.
GCGCAGATGTGCCACAATGGTTAAGTGACGTGCCCGCCACAGCTCGGAGTCTGGTGATATTCGCGCAGATGTGCTATAATGGTTAAGTGACGTGCCCACTACAGGTCGGAGTCTGGTGATCTTCGAGTATCTCTCAGCTGCGTTCGTGTCTAAGTATAGTTGTAGGGTTGTTTGTATACAGGGTGTGTGTGAGGTGTGTGTGTGGGGTGGTATGTGTTTGTATTCGAACAGATGCTACGGCTATACCTAGATGAGAGGTTTAAAAAAAGATTTTTTTACGAAAGTTCTACGTGCTTTTTAAGTAGTATAGTAGTATAATATATAATAGTTAATTGTAATAGATATAGATATTATATAAATAAAAAAAGTTTTGGAACCCAAGCTGGCCCCAAATCCCTCTTCGATTCCGTCCCGCCCCCCCCCCCCCCCCGCGTTCTCCGATCCCAGATCTCAAGCCCCGCCGCAGAACCCAAGCCCCAACTCCACAATGAGGCCGTCGCTGATGAGATCCACGTCCCAGCTCCTCCGCCGCCGGAGCTACTCCTCCGCATCCGGGCAGCCTGAGCGGAAGGTGGCCATCCTCGGCGCGGCGGGGGGCATCGGGCAGCCGCTGTCGCTGCTCATGAAGCTCAACCCACTCGTCTCGTCGCTCTCGCTCTACGATATTGCCGGCACCCCAGGTGTCGCGGCCGACGTCTCCCACATCAACTCCCCCGCCCTGGTACTGTGGCCCTCCTCGTCACGCGCTCTGCACTCGATTCAGCGGGGTCTGTGTAGTACTGACAGAGCTTGTGTTTTGGGGTTTGCGCAGGTGAAGGGCTTCATGGGAGAGGAACAGCTTGGGGAAGCGCTAGAGGGCTCCGACGTGGTAATCATCCCGGCTGGCGTGCCGAGGAAGCCCGGCATGACCAGGGACGACCTCTTCAATATCAACGCTGGCATCGTTAAGAACCTCAGCGCCGCCATCGCCAAGTACTGCCCCAATGTAAGGTCCTTACGGTAGTTCTGTGTCTCGCTTGATTAATTGCTCTGGATCCCGCTGGTGCAGTTTCACTACAGATACCTCTACTGATTGTTCGAGATTTGGGCATTACACTCAGCTGTACAAATGGGAAAGTAGATCAGAATTCGTTATGGGATCTTGAGAGGACACTTTCCTTATTCCACTCTAGCATATATTAGTCTGAGGTAGAGTTTTACCATCGTTTGGTTAATGGTTATGCTATTATCCATTAAAATTGCCATTTTATCTAAAATTTTTTAGTATTTTATTGTGCTATGGAACATTTTTGTGAAGGCTGTTCCAAATTTTCATTGATATACTCATCTATTTGTCTCAGCATTTGCTGTACCATGTGGTGGAACCATGTAGTTTCCAATATCTATTTTAAATCATTGAGTATTTTGTGCCTCCAGAATCATCTCTATTAATATAAGATTACACAGTTTCTTCAGGAGAATAGTATTATCGATTTACAATTATGGTGAATGATGTGTTGACAATACTCTGCCATGTTTCAGTGCAATTTTGACTCACGCTGTCACACATCTTATGGTGTCTGTTTTTTCCCCTATGTAGGCCCTTGTCAACATGATCAGCAACCCTGTGAATTCAACTGTACCAATTGCTGCTGAGGTTTTCAAGAAGGCTGGGACATATGACGAGAAGAAGTTGTTTGGCGTGACCACCCTTGATGTTGTTCGTGCTAAGACTTTCTATGCTGGGAAGGCTAATTTACCAGTAACCGGTAATAATTGAAGGTTTACTTAAAAAATATGGAAATAAAGAAGTATGGTTTTAACAATTTTCTCTCTCTATTCCTGTATGATTTTAACAATTTTCTCTCTATTCCTCTGTTTTCCCCCACAGATGTGAATGTTCCTGTTGTTGGCGGTCATGCGGGTATCACCATCCTGCCATTGTTCTCACAAGTAATTGGCTTTGATACTTTTTCTTAATTCAACCTTTTCATGCCTTGCATATTATTAATCCTCAGTTAGAAATTATAAATGAGATCTGAAATGAGTAGCATGTTCTTTTTTTTTCCATCCATTATTCGGTAACATTTTATTATATATCTTGTATGCCTATCATGGCAAGATGGAAAAAATATGTTCATTTACCTTAGTGAGAGTAACATCTAGGTTTATTATGCATCAAATGCAAATGTATTACTATCTCTTGCTGGAATTACTTGATGTTGGACAGCCATACTCACTTGCTGATAGCTATATGCCTATATCCGGCTGTCCAGATTCAGGAACATCAAATAACACTTAACGTATGGAGTATATATTCTTACTTTTAGTTGATAATATTTGTTGATAGAAGCCGTCATACCTTACCTGCTTTAGTATGAATAGGAATACCGAATACGAATACAGCTTACTTCTGGCTAACTTTCTTTTGTCCAGTGTGAACCATGGTATTGATGCCATGGCTAAACAGTGTGCTTTTATTTTTCTGTAACTTTAAGAACCTGATTCGAGGAGGTTTTCCTTTGAAATAGGCCACCCCTGCAACCAACTCATTGTCTGATGAAGACATCAAGGCTCTCACCAAGAGGACACAGGATGGTGGGACTGAAGTTGTCGAGGCAAAAGCTGGGAAGGGCTCTGCAACCTTGTCCATGGCGTAAGTCAGAAAATGATGGGAAAAAAAAACTATGCAGTCTGCACATTTCTTAGTACTGTCTCGCTATTTTTTTTGCCTTTATCTGTTTTACTAATCAATATTTTCATACCATTGCAGGTATGCTGGCGCTGTTTTTGCAGATGCATGCTTGAAGGGTCTCAATGGAGTTCCGAATATCGTTGAGTGCTCTTTTGTTCAATCAACTGTAACAGAGCTTCCATTCTTTGCGTCCAAGGTACATGCATATTTACTTTGTGGTTGCAGTTATGATACACCGTGTCATCTCATCAATTATGTGCTACATTGTGCCACTGTTTTCCTTAATGGCAGATGGTTACCCTAGTTCATCTTTTCCTTTTTCTCGGCTTGTTCAGTTGCATGGTTGAATCCTACCTTTTTGTTTGTTTACTAAAAGCAAACATTTAAGGATGAATTTGATCTAACTATGCATCTTTCCTAGATGAGCCTAGTTGAGGAAAGGTGCATTTTTGAGGCAAAAATGCAATGCAGGTGTCCTTTTATGTTATCTTTTTCTGAAATTGAATATGTTATTCCCTGTTTTATTTTTGATTGATCGTGTGGTTAAACCTTTTGACTTTTTGGTACATGGAGTGATATTTGTGGCCATAGTGGCCTTGGATATGTTTTCACACACTGGATGCATTTGCATGGAGTGTACATTTGGTGTCTGGTGCTAATGTGCTATGACACCATCGCAAGTAGCACTTCTGATTTGTACCAAGTCTTCACCCTATTGTAGTATGGCATCAATTTTCCTTTCGCATTATAGCTACATGGTGCACAAAATTGTGCATGCAACAACATTTTTTTGGAAGTCTCTGGATCATTATATGCTTTCTCTGGTAAAAATACGACTTGAAAAATCGTACGTGTAGTTTTATCTTGAAGCATACTTTCATATCACAAATTTATTAGATTTTATAATTCCATGTGAGATGGTAAATCTTTGTAAAATGTAGTGGTCAAAGTTAGTCACTAGAGAGTACAGACTATGCCATGTTGTGAACAAGTATTCAAACCAGAGACAGTATTTTCCTTGTTGCCTTGTTGGTACTTGGTAGTGTACTTTTGGGACTTTTACCTTGTAGTCACTGTGATACATTTGTGCTGTAGAAATCTTAAACTTGAGCCATAGATTCAAAACGTTGAGCCTTTTGATGTTACAGGTGAGGCTTGGGAAGAATGGAGTTGAGGAAGTGCTTGGGTTGGGCGAGCTGTCGGACTTTGAGAAAGAAGGGTTGGAGAAGCTCAAGAGCGAGCTCAAGTCTTCAATTGAGAAGGGTATCAAGTTTGCAAATGAGAACTAGACAAGGCCATTTTTGCAGATTATAGCACCAATCGAAACCTGTAGTTACCTACCCTTTTCTGCCCCTTTTGTGAGGGAATGGAAGGATTTGAGCTCTGTTACAATAAAAAACCTGGTGGCTTTTATGCCCATGCAGGACAAAAACTTGCACGAGGGATTTATTCCAGCAGGCAACATAGCTTATGTCAAGTTTTGAACTGAACCAGTCGTTTATGCGCTTTCTGCCTTTTAATCGACGGTGCTGTCTTGTGTGTGTATTAGCAATTTGGCATTGCAATTTGCAAGCTGCGACCAGCGATGAAAAAAAAATTCCACTTACTGGGTAGGGCTGGATTAAGAACTCACAGCGTGTTTACTTGAGATTATCAGCCAGGCCATCCAGTCATTTAATAGTATTTTTCTCTAAAAAAAATAGCCTGATTTTAGTCCGAGCGAATAGGCTGTCAGTTACTGTTACTCTTCGGCCCGAGCGGGCTCAAGTTTCAACGAGCGCATATATGCAGCAGCAGCTCAAAGCCAGCACATAACCATGGAGGGAAAAGTCCATTCGAGGGATGAAAGCTGAAGAGTGAAGAGGGTGTTCCCGCCCATTTCTATCTGTTTTCATCCTACCACTATCTCGCCAACCTGCTCGCTAATCGCTAGTGTATCAGACTTCGTGGAAATTGGAATAAGACTGTTTAGATGGGGCTGTAAATTTTTTAGAAGCACAGTAAATTTTTCGTTTTTATTTAGTAATTAGTGTCCAATCATAGGCTAATTAGGTTCGAAAGATTCGTCTCGTGATTTACAATCAAACTGTGTAATTAGTTATTTTTTACCTATATTTAATGCTCCATGCATGTGTTCAAATATTCGATGTGACGGGGAATCTTGTAAAATTTTTAGAACTTTGAAGCATCTAAGGCTGTGTTTAGTTCCATTGAAAAGTGCACTATGCAAAAAAAAGATTTCCCGTCACATCAAACTTGCGATACATGCATTGGGTACTAAATGTGGATAAAATCAAAAACTAATTGCACAGTTTGGTTGTACTTTGCGAGACGGACGTTTTGAGCCTAATTAGTCAACGGTTAGACAATTATTACCAAATACAAACAAAATACACAGTGTCGCTACAATAAATTTTAGCACTCCAAATTTGAGAACAAAACACAGCCTAAGAGCATCTCCAAGAGATATGTTATTCTTGTTTTGTATGGTATATTTAGCTTTTTACAGGAAAAATTGAACTCCAACAGATATCCTATTTGGTTTTGTATATTGTCAAATATCAGTTTTATTCAAGCATTTCTTGCAAACTGCAAATTAGGACAATCCACCATGGTAATCTAACAGATTGTCAAGTTGCTAGAGTTTCAGAATTTTAGAGTAGACTAGATAGCTGAATGTCTGAAACTCTATCTGCTAGAGCTTGTGGGAAACCAGTCCATGTCTGAAACTCTAGCTACTGTAGTTACTGAATGTCTGAAACTCTATCTGCTAGAGCTTGTGGGAAACCAATCCATGTCTGAAACTCTAGCAATCAGGCTACTGAATGTCTGAAACTGAAAATAGCTACCCTACTGTACATATCCGGCAACAGGCTAAATTGCTCACATTCTGTAGCTAAGTTTTGCTGCTATTTGTTTATACAGCCTGAAATGGATTCAGGGAAACCTTTGACCGACATGATTATGGAAGGTTTGACTCCAGGTGGAGTGTCTGACAATACCTCACCTCATAATGAAATACAAACACGCGATGAGGTCCCTGCTGCGCTCAAAGGAAATAAAAGAAGGTCAAAAAATTTCACTATTAAAGAGGACGAGATGTTGGTGTCAGCGTGGCTAAATGTGAGTTTGGATCATGTGAGAGGAGCCAATCAATCAAAAGATACCTATTGGAAAATAATACATGATTACTTTCATTCAAAAAAGGATTTTGAATTTGATCGCACACAAAGTTCTCTAATGAGTAGGTGGTCTAGTATACTACATGATTGCAACATATTTGCTGGTTGTGTTTCGAAGGTAGAGGCCCGAAATCAGAGTGGTGCATCTGTTGATGACCAGGTTAGATGACCTACCTTCACATGCTAATTTCCTATATGTTTTAGTTGAATCTCATGTGTCATCTTTGTTTCACATTGCAGCAAGCAAACACATTAACTATGTATAAGAATGACGACCAATTAAACAGGACTTTCCAATACATACATTGCTGGAAAATACTCAAAGACCATTCGAAGTGGACGAATAGGCGCCAGCCAACTGGACCTCAGAAACCATTAAGCAAAAAAGCAAAAGACCACTGCTGATTCAACTCCTGCTACTGATGCACCAGACCCTGTCACTGGTACTGTAGCTGAGATTCAAACCATAAAAACCACGGTGGAGAGGCCTATAGGGATTAAGAAGGAAAATCTAAAATTAAAGCAGCGTTCAAGCATTGAAGCTTTGGATTATTTATTGGCAAAGAAGAAAGAGGTGGATGCTGAGAAGGAGTTGAAGAAAAAGGAGAGGGAGTTGAAGAAAGAGGAGAGGGAGTTGAAGAAACAAGAGATGTGCCAAAAAGCCCTTGCCTTGCAGGAAGAAAGGATAAAACTTGACAAAGAAAAATTTGATTTTGAGCGGGATCAAGAAGAAGAAAGAATTATAAATATTGATATGAGCACCATGTCAACCAGACATCAACAGTTCTATGATGATCAACAGAAGAAAATACTTGCAAGACGGCTTGGAAATTAGTAGAACCATGATTTCAAATTTTTTAGATTTGGGCATAGTGTGAGACATATTTAATTTTCTGAAACATTTTAGTTCACAGCATATAGGATTGATTAATGTTCTTGCATGAACCTTGTTATCTATATTATTCTGTAAAGGAGCTGCTTTTGACGTTTGCACCATCATAAATATATTTGGGCTCATGACACTGCCCTCAGGTCCTCTTCATAGCAGATTAATTTAGTCAGCTACTATATTATCTATTGCAATCTGCCTAGTATTTTGTACCTTTGACGTGAAGGAGCACAGCCGCCGGCAGGACGTTGCTGCGGACGACTCAGAAGGAATAGATCGTGGAAAGTTTCAATCGGCAGGTGGAATAGGTCTGTGGTAGATGGTGACGTGGTAATTTTTTAATATACAAGATGAGAAATAGCAAGTCTATTAGAAAACTCTTCTTTTTTGAGGACTTATATATTTTACAAAAGAGCTAAACTATGTAATTTGGTTATTTATTTCACCACATCTGTTGGAGATGCTCTGAGGTTGAGAGCAAGCCTAGAGACTGAACCCGCAGCTCCTAGACCATGGGCCTTCTAGGCTTCTATCATCGAAAATGGTGAGTACCTTTGCCTTTTCTTTTCTTTGTTTTTCTTTTTTTTTCCCTTACAAAATTAGCTTCTGTTGCTATCAGTGGGATTGGTCCCTATAAATTCTTTTTTAAGAAAGTGAAGAAACTGACCCGTAGAAATTGATCTAGCAGTTGGTGAGGCTTATCAATCGCCAAGTCAGATGCTGATGTCTATATTGGTTTGGTGACGCTGAGGCCTCGTGCCTCAATAACTTGTTGGGCCTCTTCGACGGCGTGCCCGTCTCCCCGAGCTGATTCGCCATGCCTTCCTCAGCCTCCGCCAGAGGAGGACGAGGGCTCCTCTTGCCGGCGGCTGCGGCGGTGGTTGCGGTGCTACTATTGGATGCAGTGGCGCCAGCGGCGGGTTGCTATCCGCGCGTGTTCAGCTTCGGGGACTCGCTGGCGGACACCGGCAACTACCCGTTCGTCTACGGCAACGACTCTGGCGCTGGCGCGGCCGCGCTCCGGCCACCCTACGGCGAGACCTTCTTCCACCGCGCCACCGGCCGCGCCTCCAATGGACGCCTCGTGGTCGACTTCATCGGTAAGCTACCTACCTACCTACACTACGGAGCGGAGCTAGTACCAAACAATCGATCGACATTGACCGATTGATCTATTAGATTGCGTGGCAGTGGCAGTACTGATTTGAGATTTGGGATTCATTCACGTGGTCGCAGCGGACACGCTGGGCCTCCCGTTCGTGCGACCGTATCTGAGCGGACGGAGCGCGGAGGACTTCGCGTGCGGGGCCAACTTCGCCGTGGGCGGCGCCACGGCTCTCAGCCCGGATGAAATCCGTTCAAGGGGTTTCCACGACATGGGCAATCAAGTGGGCCTGGACATGGAGATGAAGTGGTTTCGTGACCTGCTCGACGTACTCTGCCCCGGCAACCTCACCGGTATGTATGTCCTGTTTTTTTTTTTCTCGGAGGCCAGGTGCGGTGCCGGGGTTGGAACCCCCGCCGGCTGCTTCCTATTGGGAGCAAGCCACTAGGCCACAGGCCCGTCCGCATGTACTCCATTCAGCTCGGCAAAAGAAGTCGTTTTGACGAGGTTCGAGTCAATTATTAGAAATATAAATCATGAATAATTTTTAAGTGGTTGAGTTTGAAAATGTGAAAACACATAAATAGATTTGGCTTGAAAAATACTTTCACAAACATATACATGTAGCACTTTTCAATAAATACTTTAATAAAAATAAGAAGTTAAAGTTGCGCTTTGGAGTCGCTGTCCAAAACGAGTATGTCCTGTTTCACCTCCTCGTCTCCTCCGGTTCCATGCTTCCCCACATTTGACGGGTTCGCACGCCCGAGCAAGCCTTGCCGCTTTGCCGGCGCAAGGGTGCCGAATCGGTCCGCCCGATCTTATCGAAGGAAACACTTATTGATTGCGAGCGCTGGCAAGGGATCCAAGCAAAACCGTACACCTACCCTGGTAGGTGAGGAAAGTACTAGCAAGTTGGAGTAGAAAGCAATATCTGGAAGATACAGTGCAGTGCAGGGAAGTTCAGAGATGGAAGCTGAAAGATATTGTGTGGTGCACTGGGTATTTGGAACAAGGGTGGGACCATGGGAGTCTAAACACATGTGGAAGTTCATCTTCGCTACTTGGTTTAGATAAAAAAGCATAAAAACTGAAAATTCTGCTTCTAAATCGAATTTGTCATTTTCCATTTATGTCCCCTACTGGCTACTATATTAAATATATGCTTGGCAGTGCTCCTGCCAGCATTTTCAAAAAAAAAAAATCAATGATTGTATCAGCTCAACCACTACAAATAGCTGGCCAATTCATATCAGTCACTCTATTGGCGATTTCAGCAGAAGACATGCAGGACTTTTTGCTGTCATTTTTTTTTATTTTTAATTTTATGGCACCCGAACAACCACCAATATTAGTGTTCTTCCAGTAGGCAAGTTTATGGTCAGAATTGTGAAATGAACTGTTAAATCTCTACAAGCACTGTCATGCTACAAGACCAGAAATCAATTGTATGTATCCATAACTAGTTGAGCTCATAATTTCACTTGTTTGGAATAGATATAGAATTGAGAAAGAACTGTTCAGGCAAGTGCTTTTACTTCCTCTTGACATAGCATGTTGTGGTCAAGAAACCCGTTGCCGTGCTTCAAATCATATTGTATGATCAGTCTGACTTGTTCCAAACCATATATCTACAGTCAATTGTTGTGAGCTTGTGAACACTCCAACTAGGGATGAGCAGTTGTGAAAAGCCTTTAACCACTTTTGATTTCATATTTTTACCGAAAACGGAAACATGATTGGGAACACTGGCTAGGAAAGCGGAAACAGTTATGTCGGGAAATCAGAAACAGAATAATTCGGACGGGAACCGATAATTCAAATCAGGGACACTAAACTACATGACCATGAGTCCATGACTTCAAGATTTAGGTGGCACAAGCAAACTATATAAGATCATATAAGTTCACAAATCATGAGGTATGGTGAGCTTATCAATTCATATTTCCGTAGAAAAGTCAACTAGCAATTTCTTTTAATTATCATGATCTACTTTGGGAAAAGAATAATTAGCTGTAAAAAAAGAACATGAAAAGGGAAAGAAATGCAAAGACTGGCCAAACTATCTGCTGTGAATGAACATGGGGCACTATTTTTGGGAGCAAACTCCCAGGATTGTGAATGAACTTGGGCCAAGCCATCTGTGTGAGTTTCCTCCCTCTCGACCCGAAAAAAAAAGCACTAGCAGCAGGCAACAGCTAGCGCTCTGCAGTCTGCACTCCGCAAGGTAAAGCATTCATCCCACCTTGCTAAGGGAACAAGCACTGGTGCCCAGGGCTCCAGTAACGTTGATGTTTTGACTGAGCTGATAAATATGAAATTTTAATAATATGGGGTTTGGTGCTTGATCCTGAAAAACGGGAACTTTCCTGGATCAAAAACAGGAACTTTCCCCTATATAAAAACAGGAACAGAGAATACTGTCAGGAAAACCTTTCTCCTGATTATCCTGTTTTTTTTCCTGTTCCCATATTTACTGAAAGTACAGTAAATGACCGGTAAATATGATAAATGGTGTCGGTCGGTATGGGATTTCCCCGTCCTGTTTTTATCCCCAGCTCCAACTGCTAAGGAATGCCTTAGTTTTATCAAAACGTGGAATGCAGTAATTTCATCACCTTCTTTGGTATCATGTAATCTCTATATGCTGATTCGGAATCATGTTTGTCGCACAGGTTGCTCAGATATGATGAACCAATCTCTCTTCTTGGTTGGAGAAATCGGGGGCAATGACTACAACACACCTCTTCTTTCTGGAGTTCCCTTGGAGAAAATTCGCACCATCACTCCAAGTGTTGTTGCAAAGATTTCTTCTACAATCCGCGTGAGCATTAGTTTTTGTTGTAGGTGTTGTAGCTGCTAACATTATATATAGATAGCAATTTATGATGAATTGAGTTTACAGGAATTGATTCAGCTAGGAGCCAAGAATCTTGTGGTTCCAGGAAACCTCCCTATTGGATGTGTCCCAGACTATCTGATGATATTCAAGAGTGATAAGGAAGAGGATTATGAACCACAGACAGGTTGTCTTAGGTGGATGAACGAGTTCTCACAGTACCACAACAAGCTTCTTGTGGAGGAGCTTAAGAAGCTTCGCAAGCTCCATCCTGGAGTAACCATCATCTATGCAGATTACTATGGAGCTGCTATGGAGATTTTCCTTTACCCTGAACAATATGGTAGGCTCAGATATTTTCCTTTATTTTCTACTATGAAATTTAATCTCTACGTATCTGAAGATTGTTTGACAGACTACAATTCATGCCATCAAGCTTTCAGAAACTATTTATTTAGGAAACCAAGGCTCACAAAGTTAAGTAGGCCTTTGGTTACTGTTAGTCACCATGCTTTACTTGTATTTTAGATTCATTTTCACTGTTGGTTTACTTCAATTTTGAGCAATGGGTTTGATGCATTTAGCTGACCAGCAAATGGGAGTTTGTTTGATTATGTTTCTTGTGGCGTCCTAATACCAAGTAGTATCAAATTACATATAGTAAGCACATAATTAGCATTGTATAACATCATGCAGAACTGGCAATTTAGACCACTTATCATTATTCTTTCCTTCCTTTTTATTGGATGTTCCTATTGCCACAGTAGTATAAATGTATTCTATGAATAGTATAAAAAGGTTACAAAAATTCTTCTTGGGGATATTGTTAATGTTGCCATAACTGTTTTTTTATGTGTGCCATAACTGTTGTTCAGGGATCGAACATCCTCTAGTGGCTTGCTGTGGTGGAGAAGGACCCTATGGTGTGTCCCCAACTACAAAATGTGGATTCGGAGAATATAAGCTATGCGATAACCCAGAAAAGTATGGATCATGGGATGGCTTCCATCCATCAGAATCTGCATACAGGGCCATTGCTACGGGCCTGCTACTAGGTTCCTACACAAGGCCGTCAATTGCTTCCACCACCACTTCATGTCCACAGCTTATGGAGCTCGGCTCTTCTGCTGAATACAAACCCCTCTACGACCTGTAATCATTTTGTATATATTTAATTGTATGTACTCCTTCGCCCACTTCTATAAGTTCCATTTTGATATCAACAAGCGATACTCTGTAACTTTTAATTAATGACTTGTGAACCTAGCTACTCTATGTTTGTTAGAGTGCACGGTTAGATCCAGATTCTATTCAATCCACTAACAAAAAATGTAGAAGTATAAACAACATAGAAGAAAATACACAAGTGAGAACAATATTGAGGCGTGATGTTTTTTTTAACGAGGTTTAGTTATTTGCCTATATCCTCAGGGCATTGGTTACATTGTGGGCGCTCCTTCCAATAAAATAATAGCTACACTGGTATCCAATTGCCTCGTGGCCTCATCGCTGCTCAAACCAATCGTCGAGTCGTCCCTTTGGTTACTGTGAACTTCTAGACTCCTTAGGTAAATGATTTCGGTGGTTAATGACAATCTTGCATGTGTGACTAATATGTGTGTTTGGAGAAGAAGTAGGTTCATGGGTGATGGGTCACAATTGACGAAGGTGAAGAAGTCCTCAATAGTTGATGTAGAAGCTATTCCAGCCACAATGCATGAAGGTGAAGACATCTATCCCCAAGAGTTGATGATAAGACCATCAAGTACTCAAGAGGACTGAAGACATCTGTCGGGTACCTAAATTAGGGGTACCCAAAACCAACGATTAAAGGGAGCAAACCCCCGAGGAATCCGCGCCCTGAAGACCCCCTAAAAAATCGAATCAAAACTCCATCTGCACGGATACGCCGATCCAAGACCGCGAATGTGAAAACGGGGCACCCTCGACTAAGTTCCGACTCGTACGAGGCCCGCTCGACGGGAAGCCTCGACTCCGGAAAACTTCCGACTCGTACGACCCGGGGTTGAGTCGGTCGACCCCTCCTCATCCACCTACTTACTGACAAAGGCATTCAATGCAACCACTTCCACTAACGTGGCTACAGCGCCACCAGCATGGGAGCAACATCCGTGTCTAATCCCACTTTTTACTGCCTATGACGGGATGGGCGGTGAAAAAGCTGACACAATGTACACCACGTCAAGCACTGTTCTACCATCGACGCCCCCTCGACTCGCAAGATGACAATCACCGCGCCCGGGTTTTCTGGGGCCCGACCTTATCCGTCCCTCATCGACCCCTCAGCTACATCCCGACCCGGCCTCGACCGCCGTCGGTCAACAAAGGAATGATGCCCGCACGTCGACCACAGGGGATCGCACGCTCGCCACAGGATTCGGGGCCTTTCACCGTCCCGTCATCAACACCAACACGACGTCCCGGGGATGGCCGGCCATTACTAGGGCACGTTGCTACAGCGACCTCTACAGCACCCGCCGAACCTTCACCTCTAAGGCACCACCTTAGGGTTTTAGGGACCCCTCGGCCTTCACTTGACTCTATAAAAGAGAGGGCAGAGGGTTCTCCAGGGGAGAGGAAGAGGGACATTTTTCCTTCACTTCTGAGATCAGCATCTCAAGCAATACCCTATTTTACCTTTCTTTTGAGACTTGGGATCGGTTCCCTCTCTCACAGCTTGTAATCCCTACGCAAGCACTTCGGTGTAAGGAAATACAATACTCTCCCCCCGCTGGACGTAGGGCCTTCTTTGCCTGAACCAGGATAAACCCCCGTATACTCTCCTTGCATCACCATCCGGATTAGGGAGCACGCAACACAAATTCACTCGTTGGTCTAAGACCCTCCCGGTTTCGAAACACCGACAACATCTATCCCCAAGAAGCATCGTCTCCTAAACAATTCTTGTACCAAGGATTACAACTACTACTAGAGCACTTAATTTACTCGGGGCAAAGCTAAACAACTAATCAAGCTACAAAATGTAAGCAACTACTCGAATTACACAACTCGACTAGAATAGCTAAATAAGCAATTACACAAGCACAAAATTATCAATGTAAATTCAAGTGTAGAAGTCAAACCAACAAGGACAAGAGACATAATGATTTACCCTGAGATTTAGTTGTTCGCTGGCAACCTATAGCTGCATTGGGGAGCCTTGCAAGCCCTCAAGATTGGCCCCAATGTGGGCGCTTGTGTATAAGACGGCTAGTCAAGGAGGCACTCCTACAAGGCTCAAGAAAATCCACTTGTGGTTGCTCTTGCAATCTTAGCGATGATGAGCACCAAGCCTCTCACAATTAATCGACCGAAGCCCCCGCACAATCACCAATTGGTGCTCAATGATCCCAACCAGCTCCAAGCAGTCTAGGTGGTGGCAACCACTAAGAATAACAAGAAATTTCAGCCACCACGCTTCTCTAGTGCCACAAGATGCTAATCAACTAAACAATGCACTAGATCACTCCTTAATCTCCAAATGCAATCTCAAACAAGCCTAAGTGAGTGAGTTGTTCTTTAGCTCAAAGTGTATGCAAGTATCAACAAAGGGTGCTAAAGTATATTATCTTAAACAGAAGAATATATATTAGGAGAGTACTTTTATAACGAATCAAGTAGTGTTAGTCTTATGTTGTCACTTATGTAATCTAATTAAGTAGTTTAAAGGTGCTTAACTGAACACAAATCTAATTTACTTACAAAGCGGAGCAAGTACACCTGTATCGTCGGTGCTTTGCTGTGGACTGGGGACAAAGTAGGCTAAATGCCTTCTTCTAGCCAAGCCTCCGGAGGAAGCGAAGCTGAGGCTTAAAGTCCGTCCATGTGTGCTGTGTGTTTGCAGATCCACCGGTTCAGGTAAGCTGCTGTACCAAAGGTCTTGTGTGCAAAAAATAACGCATTTTACGTGCACCCAAACTCGGATATAAGTTTAAGTATTAACTTGATCATTTTAATGCTGCCTAGAACTGTGCAGGGCCATCCATTTCAAATGAGCAGAGCACGCACGGCACGGCACGGCACATGAGAGACAGCTCCACCCCCACTGTCTAGCGGGCCACACATCAATGCAGGCCCACAAGGCCGTTACTAAAGTTGGTGGTCACGTGTCCATCCGTTTGTTTGCACTCACGACGTTTATAAAAGCAGAGGAGTCAGCCGTCTTGCCTGCCCCAAATCAGATTCGTTGAATTCAGTTTCTTCTACGGCCGCCTCGAGCAGCTCGTGCCGACGTGACAGCGTGAGGAAAGAGGCCATGCCGTCCTCTGCCCCCGGCAGAGGAGGAAGACAGCTGATCCTACCGGCCGCGGCAGCGGCGGCGGCTGTGGCGGTAATGGTATTAGTTGGGGCGGAGCCGGCGGCGGCGTGCTACCCGCGCGTGTTCAGCTTCGGGGACTCGCTGACCGATACCGGCAACTTCAGATTCTACTACGGCAACAACTCCGGCGAGCCCGCGCTCCGGTCACCCTACGGCGAGACCTTCTTTCGCCGCGCCACGGGGCGCTTCTCCAACGGCCGCCTCGTCCTCGACTTCATCGGTAAACTAAATGCGCCCATCACTCGATCGTTCGTTCAAATTATCCTGCGCGGTAGTGGTACCGGTAGTACTGGTTTGAGATTCGGCGTGCGACTGCAGCGGACACGATGGGGCTCCCGTTCGTGCGGCCGTATCTGAGCGGTCGGCGCGCGGAGGACTTCGCGTGCGGTGCCAACTTCGCCGTGGGCGGCGCCACGGCGCTCGGCCCGGACTTCTTCCGCTCCAGGGGTTTCGAAATCGGCGACGGACGGGTGCACCTAGACTTGGAGATGAAGTGGTTTCACGATCTGCTTGAGCTCCTCTGCCGCAGCGGCCGCTCCGGTATGGTTGTTCTCCCGTTAATCCCTTTTACCTCCTCCTCCCTTCGACCTGGCCTTTGCAATTCTACTGGTATTGGGGAGAGAAGAAATTCTAGTGGCAGTGGGGAAAGTAGCATATAGCAATGAACAAAAAAAATGGTTTGATATATAAGATGTGGTGTACAGGTGTTTGGCGATGGAACGAGAAAGGTGCGCGTGCGATGCAAAGGTGTTGATAGGGAATGTTTGAATTGTCGAAAATTATCCTTCCAAATCTAAAGAGAAGAAATAGACGGGTGAATGGTGATATATAGGCAAAATAATACATCATTGATGGTAGCAGATTATGGACAGTCCATATCAGTTATTGTCCAAAACCTGAACTGAAACTTCAGTCCATATCATCAGAAGACGTGACCCAACATTCTTCTGCAGTTCTGCTTCAGGTTTTTTTTTCTTCTTTTTGGCGCCTCAAATCACCATAACACTGTTCCCGGAGGTGACAACTTATGAATAGAAATGGGACATTTTGTGAAATAAACTATTTAGCTTCTGGAGGTATTGTGCTGCAACACAATCAGAAAGAACTGCTGCTTATTTAATTGTTACAGTCACAATCATCAATTACAAAATCACTGACAAATAGAGGAATGTCATTCAACCAAATGCGTCTACATTCACTCGACATAATTGCTGTGCCCAAGCAATCCACTGCTCTGCTAAGGAAGCTATTAGCCTATTACCATGATAAATCTGACTTGTAACGTGATAAGAAATCAATATAACAGTAACTTGATGGGACTATCAATGCTTAACTACTAGAAATGCTGTAATTCTGTCACTTCTTTATACCTTTTTTATATTGCAATTTTACATGCTAATTCAGAACTCTGTTTATTGCACAGGTTGCTCAGACATGATGAGCCAATCCCTCTTCATCGTTGGAGAAATTGGGGGTAATGACTACAACCTACCTCTTCTCTCCAGAGTGCCGATTGAAAAGATCCGCTCATTCACTCCAAGTGTCGTTGCCAAAATTTCTTCAACAATCACCGTGAGCATCTGTGTCATTTTACCTGTTGTTGCTGCTGAGTGCTGACGTAGTAAGTAGTATATAAATAGTAATGCAACTGATTGGAGTTTGCAGGAATTGATTGGACTAGGAGCCAAGACTCTGGTAGTTCCTGGGAACCTCCCAATTGGGTGTGTCCCAAAATATCTGTTGATATTCAAGACTGATGACAAAGAAGATTATGAGCCAGAGACAGGTTGCCTCAGGTGGATGAACGAATTTTCAGAGTACCACAACAAGCTTCTCTTGGAGGAGCTGGAGAAGCTGCGCAAGCTTAATCCTGGTGTGACTATTATCTATGCTGACTATTATGGAGCTGCAATGGAAATTTTCCATTCCCCTGAACGATTTGGTGAGTTGAGATATTTGCCTTTACTTGTTACTAGTATTAAATATGCGGTACAACTTTGCTTTGTACAGGCCAGAATGGGATGCAAACCCCTCCCCCCCCAAGCCATGAACCAAAATGTTTTCCACCACATAGAAGGCTAAGATTTAGCTTATTCACTTTGCCTTTACCCTTTAGTGCTGGTCCTTGGGTTCAAAAACTCCACTACTGGTTTATGCCATACTAGAGGAAGCGATTTTTAGGCATTGAACTTATGCACATGTCCCTGATGCATCTTAAGCAACTCACTCATTTTCCATGTTTAGGAAAAAATAAAACCCTCCTTTTGGAACTCTGTGGAAGTTGATGGTAGGTTATTTGTCAGCTTTTGCTTCTGCTTTTCATAGTAGAGTCCAAAGTGGAGCCGGATGTGAATATCTCCATATTAAACAGAAATACAAAATCTAGCCATGGGGGAAATGAAATTTGACTGCCAAGTAGAAGCTTGTATAATACCAGTACTAAGTGCTATCGAGTTAGATTTCATAAGCTTTCAGAATTACCATTATTTAATAACAGCTTGAATTCGGTAGGTAACACAAGGACACAAGGTGATACAAGATAACATCATTTAGCTTTAGCATCCTCTTCT
Source organism: Saccharum hybrid cultivar R570 (assembly GCA_038087645.1). Lineage (NCBI taxonomy): Eukaryota > Viridiplantae > Streptophyta > Magnoliopsida > Poales > Poaceae > Saccharum > Saccharum hybrid cultivar. The sequence continues at coordinate 38,183,722 of JAQSUU010000113.1, forward strand.
ACTTTTCTATGATGTCTGCATTGCTATCATTGCCATCATGGTGCAAATACATTATGTGCAGTACCAATAAACATAACATAACTTAAATTGTGTTCCTAATATACATAGCATACATTGCCATCAATGTGGTTTAGGTATCGAGGAACCTTTGGTGGCTTGCTGCGGTGGAGAAGGACCCTATGGTGTGTCCCTTTCTACAGCCTGTGGATATGGAGATTACAAGGTGTGTGATAATCCAGACAAGTATGGATCGTGGGATGGTTTTCATCCATCGGAAGCTGCATATAAAGCCATTGCAATGGGCCTTTTGCGAGGCACATACACACAACCATCTATTGCTTCCACCACCAGTTCCTGTCCACAGCTCACTGAGCTCGGCTCTTCTGTTGAATACAAGGTCCTCTACGATTTATAGTTTTACAGCTACATTTAGTTGTTAGTGTTAAATTTATATAAATACACGTGGTTAGAGATTTAATCTATTTTTTTGGATGCGTACAGTATGGTTAAAGATGTAATGATTTGGACAATTTTGCCTGATTACAGAGCCGTGGTACTGTACTGCACTTCTCGGCTGTGGCCCACGTGATTGGTTGGGTTTTGTTTTACCTTCTCTTTTTCGGTTACAGGTTTTATTCGTCATTATTTACTGTTTCTCTTTAGTTTCAATGCTCTGTTATTCCTTTAGTTGTATATGCAGGTGTAGTTTCTAACTTCTGAGCATCCTCCCTTTTGTATAGTGCTAGAATTAGGTATTAAAAGGGGTGCTTTTACCGTCCATAGAAGGTACCAAGAGAAACCACAAAATTATACTCGGCGAGTGACAAAACTCTTGGTACCTCCCAATGACTTCAAAATGGCTGAATAAAAGGAGAGGATACCAAATCTTTGATAATCTTGGCTGGTACAGTGGAGATGCTATCTACTTCATTTCCATTTATTGTAAATGTAACCATTAGTTCATCCGATTAACGTGATGCTTAGTTGAACTTCTGCATTATCAGGAAGTAAACACCCTGTTCGCTTGAGTCATGGTACAATATTTTTTTCTCATAACAAAACAACATGAAACCATCAGCCGAACAGGGCGAAACAACTTTGTAGTATTTTAGAGCCTTTTTGCTGTGCCTGTCTTTCCCTTGGCAACTCCTTTTATTTTGTGCTCGATCGTGCAATGAGCAATTTCTATTACGATTATGATCCTCTCGCAGATCTAATGGTGGGAGATCAAGAACTCACATAGGCCACCCTGAATTGGAGATCACACATTAACTAAACTAAACCAGCGGGGGAGGGGGCTTCCCCTGTACGTTCCGGTTTCCTCAAGTGGATGGTACTACATAATGGCCGTGTTCATCCGTCTTATAATCCGTTTTTTTCAGCTTGTTTTTTTAGGCGGAACAATATTTTTCTCCCACAGCAAATCATCGAACAGTGTTTTTCTGCCGGCTTATCAGCACAGCCGAACGGGGCCAATATTCCCTCCGTCCCCAAAAAAAAATGTAATTTTGGAACAGTGTCACGTTTTAGTATATCAAGTTTGACCAATTATAAATAAAAAAGTATAATTATTTATAATATAAAATAAATATCATTAGATTAATCACGAAATGTATTTTCATAATAAATTGATTTGGAGTCATAATTGTGAATATTATTTACTAGAAACTTGATCAAACGTGAATCACTTTAATTGGCACGTAACCCGTAGTTGCATCCTTTTGGGGACAGAGGTAGTACTGCAACTATCAACAAATTACCAACAAAGAGAAGAACAGATACAAGAATGGAGAAACTCATACCCAATTTTTTATTGATGGGCTAGAATAACATCAAATCCTAGCTAGCTCAATGCCTAGAAGAGGCCAAAATCAAGGCGGTTGTTTAAACAAGATTCAAAGTAAAAAAGGATCGTAACCTGTGGTTGACTTCCGGATTGTGCCTGCGACAAATGCACACCACACATCCTCTATTCCACTCGCTTCTTTTCTCTCATCTATGGCAAGATTTTTGTAATAATGTAATTACATTAGAGACGCGAACAATTGACACTTACACCCTACCCCTGTGAGCATGTTCGGAAGATTGAGAGTCACTACAGCATCGTCAGCCTACGACGCTGTTAAATCCTCAAATAAATCCAAGAAAATACAACACCTACTTTAAGTCAAGAACTTAAATATGAGTGGACATGTTACATCACAAGAAACCTAACTAGCTGTTTGCCTCTCTGCAATGTTTTTGTAGCTTTTGTTGCTTAGTCTTCCTATGAATCACGAAATATGATAACCTGAGCTCTGAGAAATATGGTCAACATGCATATTAATTATGAAATTTTAGACACCAAACCAATTTTTTTTATTTTTAAACATAGAAAACCACCTATGAAACTAACCAATGTATCAAATTTATCAGGTTTTGACAGTTAGAGTATGTTCGTTACCTGATTTCACAATTGTTGAAGATGGGACTGACGTGTAATTTAGAGGTTGAAAAATATAAATATATAATTTACTCTTATTTAGAAGCTACTCCCTTGGTTGTAAAGAAATACAATTCTCACTCTTCGTAGATTCGAATGATTAAAGGTAAGTACAATTTAATTAATCGCGAAATATATTTTCATAGTAAACTTAGTTTGAGACATAAATGTTTATATTGGATTCTTTATTTATTTTCTATATTGTTTGGTAAATTTAGACCATTGTGATCAACGCGGTAGTTTTAGCCCATGAGACTGAAGGAGATTATTTCTTATAACTTTACTTGGTAAAAAATTATTTTTTTATTTAAGTACCTTTTCCATCATTGATAAGTCATTACCATTTTTTTAAATTTTAGCTTCAATTTAGGTATCTACAAATTATAATTTATATAGACTACTTTTGGGGGGGGGGGAATTATAGACTACTTATTTAGGCATTCTTTTTCTTTACATTCGTTTGGAGACCAAACTTTTAACGTCTCATAGTTTTTATTACGGAAGGGCTAGCTGAACTAACGTGTACAGACACCTTCCATTTACCTTTCCTTCTTCCTCCAATTGGCAGCCCAATAGAAGCAACTATTCTTCATGCTAGCAAGCACCAGCTCCTCTACTAGCAGCATCGTCTTAGAGTCACACCTGCTTTCTCCCATCGACTACCAGCACGAGTGCATGATCACTCGTCCAAGACACCCACCCATGAGAAGCGAAGAGAAGCACAAATCAATGTCAGGCTGGCAGCACATTAGCTCCGCTAATTATTTCAGTTGATGCATAACCTCCTACATGGCCCCGTTCGGCTGGAATTATAAGCCGGCTGAAAAACATTGTTGGCTGATTTTTTTAAGAGAAAAATACTGTTACAACTGAAAAAACAAGCTAAATAAGACGGATTATAAGTCTGGTTTTCTGAGCCCGTAGGTCTGCGATGGCTGGAAAGCACGACGAGCATACAGCCACGGAGGCCACGGCTGGCGAGTGGCGACGACGAGTCAAGCCCATGCATCGCCGCCGCCACACTGGGTTTGTGCTGAGCTGATGACTGATGACCGTAGCTTGCTTCCATTGTTGTTTTCCTTGTGCGCTAACTTGCTTGTGTCGACTGAACTGTATGGTCTTTAGAAAATTGTTCATTGCCGCGCCCTGGGGTGCCTACATGGCTTCGTCAGTGCACCCGAGCCTCCTCAGCTTTCACGCGCATGCACACACAGCATCATCAGCACCAACAGGTGGCACGAACATACAATGACCCACGCCGCATGCACACACAACAACAACACCAGCAGGTGGTTGGTCATGCGCTCGCATGCACGCAGTATCAGGCGACGCGGTGACCCACACAGTATACTTTTGAAACATATATTGACCCAGGGTGACCCACGTAGCAGCAGCAGCACCACGCAATTACAACATGTGCTCCTCTCGAGACCTATTTTTGAAAAATTCAGATGAAACACTTGCAACATATGTCTAAAAACAGATAAAACACTTGAAACATGTGCTTAAAACATACATGTATAACCTTAGCAACATATGCAACATCGAGATATACTTTTGCAATATTATGATGAAACGCTTGCAACATAAGTCTGAAATACTCAAAAACATACCCTTGAAATATGCGTGTATAGCCATAGAACATATGCAACATCCATATGAAACACTTGAACATACATCTGAAACACCTGAAACATAGGCTTGCAACATGCATATATTGTCATTGCAACATCTCAGATGTACTTTTGCAACAATCAGATGCAACAATTGAAACATAAGCCTGAAACGCACGAAACATTTGAAACACGGTATCGCCAGCACCCATGGCCAACCTCGTGGAAAACTGCGGTAGCCAGCAACCTCAGGTCAGGGGGACATCGCTCCGCGTGCTCACGCCCATCGCTCCTCTTGTGATTCTCCCACGCTTGCTCGCTGCCTAGGCTCGCGCTCGTTGGCGCAACCCCGTTGCTTACTCAACTGTAGTCGTCCAGCGCCGTCCGCTCGCGGGTGATGGGGGCACGACATGGGCAGCGATGGGGTGCGGGACGGTGGGGGGAGGGAAGGGCACCGCACAGCGGGAGACAGGCGCTCGGTGGGGGACGAAGGGGGCGAGCAGATGAGCGGCCACGCGCGCAGCCCGGCTCGGTGACCAGCGCCAGGCCCAGGCGGGGCTCAGGGCAGCGGCCGGCGGCGTGCCTCTCGGCCGGCTCGACCTCGGCGCTCGGGGTGACAGCACTCGCGCTCAAAGTCAGAGGCGGAATCTTGCGTCGTAGCCTTGGGGGCTCATGGTCGATCGGCTGCTCCGGATGAGAGGATGAGGAGTGAGGATTTTTTTGTTTTTGTTTTTAGGAGATGAGACCTGGTCCTGCGTAGGTGTGTGAGCCGTGTTCGGATGCGGGTCACGGGACGAACGCCCGTGGCATATTATTATCGTTTTTCATTAGTTTTTTTTTTGTCTTAGCAATTGTGTTTTCCGTGGAACCTGTATTTAGGTATTTTTCTTTCCAATTCATATGGAAATCAAATTGTTATTTTATTAGCTCATTTATTATTTTGGATTTAATGTCTATTAATTATATCAATTATCAATAAGCATGGAACCGTTAGATCGATAAAAAGATAAAATTTTGTATGTTTTTTATTTCTCTAATTAATCTCATAATTATATTAGGCATGAATTTTTTGATTTTAACGATGTAGGTTCTTTTCCTTTACAATTAATCTCATAATTATATCAGGCATGGTTGCATGGACTCTTTTATAATCTAAGTCACTATAAATATATGATTTCTACTACGGTTTTCTTGAGCCTACCGACAGTAATCCTAACAGAACCATCGGTGTAAATACATGATTTTTACTTACGATTTTCTTAAGCTTATCGCTAGTAGAAACGTATTTGCACTAGCGGTTTTCTTAACTTGATGCCTGTATAAATAATTTGAATTTTTTTTGAGTTTTTGAAATGATCTCGGATGAAGAAATGATCTAAATGAAAGTTGCAGTGCTAAAGGAAATCTACAACTTTATTGTTGGTTACCTTTTATTTGAAATAACTTTGGTCCAAAAAATTATGTTTTAAGATTAACAAATTTTGAAATTTATATATTTTTTTAAATTTTTTAAATGATCTCGAATGGAAAAATGACCTAAACTAAAGTTGTAGTACTCAAAGAGTTGTAAAACTTTCCAGTTCAAACTTTTTTCATTTTAGTTCTTTTAGGGCCTTAAATATGTATTACAATATTTACTAGTGAATATAAAAGGAATGTATGTGCTAGTTAATCACAATTGACTTTGAGGTGTAGTGGTTAAGAAAGAAACATGCGAGGCCTGAGATTGTGAGTTTGATTTTGGCAACCGCACGTGCGTGAAAAATCATGATGCCTGAGGTTATGAGTTCAATCCCGGCAGCCACATGCCTGCGAAAAATGGCAAACTTATGACTTTCGATCATTGGGTGGCTAGTGGGTCTCTTCTGGATTTTCTTTTTGCTATTTTCAGGGCCGATTTACAAATTTTGGAAAATTAGTTACAAATGACAATTTGTATAAGCATGGTGTCAGTTTAGATCGATTTACACTGGCAGTGTCTTTAAGGAAACCACCAGAGTAAATATTTACATGAGCGATTCTTAAGTGATACCAGCGGAATGCGCTGATTTTTAGTTGCCTTTCACACTAGCGGTTCGAAAAACACTAGTACAAATAGAAAAATATCGCCACTTGAAACCTTTTTTTGTACTGGTGATCCATATATAATTCATAGAATATCTTCTTAATAGGAAATGAAATACGAACACTCATAAATCGTGAGTATGCATTTATTTGGCAGGCAAATCCCTTTTGTTCATAAGCAATAGTTACTTTGGGTATTCAAAAGTGTATTTGGGTTGACTACGTAAGGCTACATATCAAACAATCCCCATATAATACGGGCGACACGGTTAGTATATCCATGTGCTTTCAGGTATATATTTACTATATATACGCAGGCACATTCATTTTTGGTAAGACCATAATTCACAAGAAATGTTAGTATTAACTATTACTAAAGATATACCTGAAATACCATGATAGTCAGTTTCCTTTTATAAGACGTATTATTAGGATTCCGGGGTATCTTTACAAGCACACTTTTACCACCAGTTCACACATCATCAATTGTTACTTTGGAGTTTGGAATGTAGAATCTATTGATATTACTATGATGTACTAATAACTATATATATGTGTATAATTTGAGCAATTGTAGTTTAAAATTTACGGAGTTTGACCTTTCCAAATCATAATACGCTATGTATTTTGATTTTTGAAAGAGATGGAGTATTAGGCATGTCTAGAAGTACGTAAGGCAACAGTTCAAACAATAACCCTCGAAATGGGAAGCCAATATCTTGAGCATATATCTCTCCAGACCATTTACAGATTTTTGCTGCTGGGTGATTTATTGCATCCCTTAGTTATACCATTGGCGATCCCCGATCACGTACAGCTTCTAGTATAAATTGCTGGTAGGAGCTCACATCTGGAACACATCACAAGAATCTAAACTCATCTTCTTCTTTAGCCGTCCCCTCCTGCCTAGACTGCACCATTGTCTGTAGTTGTTAGTCTTCATCAAGAAAGAAGAAGAGATGCGGGGTGCCATCCTCCTCCTGGTTTCCGTTGTCCTCCTGCTCAACTCCCCGGTGGGTTTGTGCGGCTGTTTCAAGCGCATCTTCAGCTTCGGCGACTCCATCATTGACACGGGCAACTTCATCAGCACAGTCGCTTCGACCCCGATAAAGGAGCTCCCATATGGAATGACCTACTTCAACCGCCCTACCGGCCGTGTCTCCGACGGCCGTGTCATAATCGACTTCTACGGTGAGTGTATATGCATCATATCCGTACGTCCATTACGCATGAACCTACACTGTTGCATTGGCTAGCTGCATGTGCATTGTTGATCTCGATCGCTGTGTTCATTGTGTACACAAATGTGCATGCATGTGTCGTCGTCTCAGCGCAAGCGCTGGGTCTGCCGCTGGTACCGCCGAGCATACCGGAGGAGGGAACTTCGCCGTTCCCCACCGGCGCCAACTTCGCCGTGCTCGCGGCCACAGGGCTGTCGCCGGACTACTACAGGACCAACTACAACTTCACCATGCCGTCGCCGTCCCACCTGGACCTGCAGCTCCAGTCCTTCAAGAAGGTGCTCGCAAGGATCGCACCGGGAGACGGTACGTGATTAAGCACAAACATGTACACATTGATCGAGCTTGGTGGAGTCGTTTGTGGCCACAACGATCGATCGATCATCTGCATGCAGACGCCACGAAGAGCGTCCTCGGCGAGTCCCTGGTGGTAGTGGGCGAGATCGGCGGCAACGACTACAACTTCTGGTTCTTCGCGCGCAACTCCCGCGACACGCCCAGCCAGTACATGCCGGAGGTGGTCGGCCACATCGGCGCCGCCGTCCAGGAGGTGATCAACCTCGGCGCCAAGACGGTGCTCGTCCCGGGGAACTTCCCCATCGGCTGCGTGCCGCAGTACCTGGCCATGTTCCAGAGCACGACCAGCTCGGACTACGACCAGTACGGCTGCCTCGTGTGGTTCAACGACTTCTCCAAGAAGCACAACCAGCTGCTGCAGCAGGAGGTCGCCCGGCTGCGGTCGCAGAACCCCGGCGTTCAGATCATCTTCGCGGACTACTTCGGCGCCGCCTTGCAGTTCGTCCAGAACCCCAAGAACTACGGTAATTAAGTCATCGATGATATGATACTTTACTAGTAATAATCATGTCGTGCGCCAGAGAGAGCTAATAATCAGTTGTGTGAATCTGCTTTTCTCTTTTTGTCTTCGATCTGCATGGGGGCGTGATGACAGGTATCGATGATCCTCTGGTCGCGTGCTGCGGCGGCGACGGCCGGTACCACACGGAGAAAGGGTGCGACAAGGATGCGAAGGTCTGGGGCAACCCGGGCACGTTCGCGAGCTGGGACGGCGTCCACATGACGGAGAAGGCGTACAGCATCATCGCCGATGGGGTGCTAAATGGCCCGTTCGCGGACACACCGTTGCTCAAGATCACCTGCTAAGCTATTTAGAATTCTCATAGCTCACGATAGGATCGGTTAGGATCTTTTCGAAATGAACTACGTCCTATTTGTATGCTCCTATATCTTGTCAATAAAATGGTTACAGTCTCGACACTTCCACATTTTGTTTAGAGTATTGTTATTATAATTATTATTAACCAACGAGGTGGCCAGCAAATATGGATAATTAATTTCTATCGACCCCATTCACCATGTGTCTAAAACAATATTCTTTTTTTGATCCTGTCTAAAACAATATTCAACAATTCATATACTGCCTCCGTTCTAGAATGATAAGTGTATTGTATACATGAAAAAAATTCTTTATAAATTTGACCAGCATTATAACATAAAACATGGATCGATCAATAAATTTGCATTCAAAAGTGTCTCCGAAATGATGTTGATATTTTAGCAAATGGTAGCATATTATAAGAGAAATTAATTGTCAAAATCTAGTTTGTATGAAATTTCTGTGATCAAAATATATGGAGGGACGACTACACTATAAGTAGCAATGTAGTATATGTGGTCACATGGTGTAATTTTTCTTGACTTAAACCTATATCATTTGGTTTGTCAGTTGTTTCTAGCGCAATTGTGCAAGACAAGCTGTGTATTATAGTAGGATTGTCACATCATGGATTATTCCTGCCGGAACGAGTCGAGTGATGATTGAGGAACAACTCATCGAATTCATCTTTGAACAAGTTATCTATATATGAAAATTGTGAGTTCCACAACTGTTGGAGCAAACCCATTGTGAATTCATCTTTGAACAAGTTATGTATACATGATTAAAGAACAACTGCTCTTTTGTGATAATCAGCTTATGAGATTTTTTTTTGTTATTGTAACAAAATACAAGAATACATTAACTAATGTATTAATTAATCTTAGAAATTCACACTATAAATAAAATACATTGCTCACGTCTCGCAAGAGTAGTGCACCATGCCAAATCTTGTTCCTCGGATGATTGTGGATATGAAATAAGATGCTATGTGCATATATGGATTAGCTATACAAGAGACATATATATGTATATATATGAATGTTATGTGTATGTGTGTGTATATACGAGGTTACATATATATGTATATATATGAATGTTATGTGTATGTGTGTGTATATACGAGGTTCAGGGGTAAGATTTTTTTTGGATTTCAATGGTGGCCTATAATTTGGATTTAATTTGAGATCCATTAAAATGTGGTTTTGATGTAACCTAGTTTTAGAATTATCTCCACCTGGTTGTTGTTGGCACAAACCATACATTTTGACTAAAACATTATGTCATATCAATATTAATAGTTTAGCTTAAACACTATATGTTTTACAAAACAATGCTACTACACATATAATTTTGTGACATAATAAATTCAACATGTTGAGTGCCTCGGTGCAAGTTGAAACGACTATTTATGCCATTGTAAGAACAATTTTGACCTATAATATTTTTAATAATAATAATATATTTTTTAAAAATGCAATAAACACTAGAGTTTTAACTTAACATGTGGATAAAAATTGCAATAACTAGATTAAAAGTTGAAAATTAAATTATAGCTTCATGATATCATAGAAAGGCAACAAGAAGAGCTCCAATATTATAAGCTTATATTTCAACTAAGTTCATAACTAGTGGTCCCTACTGGAGCCTCTATGCTAATTCTCATGAGGACCATTAGAAAACAAATAAATCCTAGAAAGTCTCACAAAAATTTAAAAGTAATCTGGCCATCAATTCTTTAGACTCCAATCACCATTAAATAATAATAACCATTTGATCTATTATATTTTCTAAATAATTACCTACCTTTGTGATTGTGTAAATCAGCATAAGGTAACCCATGACTCTATATCAAACTATCCACATATACCATTAAGAAACATGATCTAAAGTAAACTTAAAATTTTAATCCAATTAGGCACCGTCTATTATGATAGATAATATAAGTAGCCCCTTTAATTTTGCATCTAAATTATTATCTCTGTAATTATTTAAAAACCTAAAATATCCCATAGAGTATATATATTTCTACATTATCCACTTCTATTAATATTTAATTAAAATACATACATGTTGTGCCATTATGCAGACCAATTATACATACATGAATGGGATAAACATATGTCTTATGTTCAGCAATCTTGAAAAATATTTTCTTAATGTCTCTAAAATGTTTCTTACCACACACACACACACACACACACACACACACACACACACACACACACACACACACACATATATATATATATAAATTTAATTGACATGTTTGACACATCTATATTGATAGTATAACCATTACTGCATATATATAATTCTTTGATAAGAAAATCCAAACATCATGAGAGGAGAAAGTATAGACCAAAAGTGGTTATATCTTCTTGGCCTTTAAGATTCCTTTGAAATAAATAGTCAATAATTCATTATAAGGCTTAAATATTAATATCTCCTTGATATTAGTTTTGCTACCCATCCTAGATCTTTCTTCAAGCTCTACCACTAATCTCAAGCAACATAGTGCAGGTTTTGAATGATTATTTACTCCATCATAACACTTAAGAGTGTAGTCAATGAACTAACGTTCTTATTTTCAAAAAAATTAAAAAAAAGTGTTAAAAAAAGATACAATAAGAACAAGAGTTTCAACTTAATTAACTTGAGCATAAAAAATCTGTAGGACTCAATAAAACTAATATTTGAAAATCAAAATTTAGATTAATGACATCAGCTACAACAAGCTAAGAGCTACCATAGTTTAAGCTAAGGTTTTAAATCATATTGAAGGTGAACTACGGATATGAATGAAAAAGCATATTGATCAACAATTGATATATTTATCAACTTATAATTTAATATAAGTAATTTTTTATTAGTCGGATGTATTAAATAATGGCTAATGCTTAGGTATTCTAGCTCATGTGTGAGAGCACAGGTTGATAGACTAGCGTGAAGATTAGTATAGAAGTTCCAAAAAAATATCTCATTTAGTAATAGTAAGATATTGCTTGTTCCAAATCTATCCATAACATATCCCACTCCAAAAAAGGACGCCATAGCATATCTTGTTAATCTTTCAGAATATTTAAGTCCCTCTCCATCAATTCTAGTGGTGCATTCATATTCTAGGCCAATTCAATTTCTCAGATTGAATACCAACATCCAAACAGAACCTTACTAATTTTCTTTCTTAAACAAGGATTTACAGTCATTTAATTGTAGAGAGAGACCCACTGCGATATATACTAAATACCTACTCCCTCCATCCCAAAATAAACGCACGCTTTTTGATGAGTCAAACTTTTTTTTAATAAGTTTAACTATAAAAATATAGAAAATACTATCAACATATGTATCTCTAAATAAGTTTATTATGAAAATATAATCCATGCTCAATCTAATGATACTTATCATACATCATAAATATTAGTGCATTTTTGCAGATATTAGATCAAAGTTAGAAGGTTTGACTTATTAGAAAGCGAAATGTACATTTATTTTGGGATAGAGTACCTCACATTGTCACCGCTCAAGACTTCTATAGAAGGTCTCGCAAAAAAAAAAGACTTCTATAGATGGTGGTCCAACGAAGCCATCTGGAGAACCCTGCAGAACGAGCGAGAGAAGGACCACTACTGTTCAGAGATGATGGATTTCAGCTGCCGACACCGTTCCGTCTCCCTGCACATCTTCCTCATCTCCGTTGTCCTCCTGCTCAACGCTCCAGCGGGGCGTTGCGGCTGCTACAAGCGCATTTTCAGCTTCGGCGACTCCCTCATTGACACCGGCAACTTCCACTACTACAGATTCAGTCAACAGTGCCGGCCACATCACTGCCGAAATTAGGACAACCGGCAGTGATGACCCTTCACTACCGGTTCTAGGCTCTGACAACCAGAAAATAATTAGGGGGTGCGAGAACCGGCAGTGATGACAACTATCACTGCCGGTTTGTGCCTCCCGCCGGCAGTGATGACAACTCCACTTATCACTGCCAGTTCAAGCCAAGAATCGACAGTGATTTAATTCTATCACTGTCGGTTCTAGGATAGAACCGACAGTGATGAGCCTGACAGCATAAAAAGGTTGTAGCCGTCATCTTCTTCCTCCACTCTTTTATCCCGAGAACAGAGGCGCGCGTTTGGGCCACTCCCTCCAATGTTGCGGTCGCCCAAATCCGTGAAGCTACCACTTGGATTTGGAAGAATGGCTTGATCTTTTTGCTTTAAGGTTAGTAATCAGCCTCCATTCCTTCGATTTTATTGCTTAATTAGCTTTGTTTTGATGGCTATAATGCTTGATTCTCATTCTTATTTCTCCATTCTTCTACAGAGCACTTTTCTAATTCATGGCTATAATGCATTGTTAGTATGTGATGTTATAATTGGTTCTTAGGAGTAGAGTAGATTCTTTTACAATGTTGATGAGCAAATTAACCCATGTGTCACCAAACAATGCATTGTTTGGAGCAGTAGTGGCGGATCTACAGGGGGCTGGGTGGGCTCCAGCCCCCCCTAATGACTTGATTTACTACTAGAAACACTGTAGCAAAAATCTCAAATCACCATTAAATCTTCATGCAAATCAACATCTCCATTGTTTTTAGCCCCCCCTTGATTATCATCCTGTATCGGCCACTGGTTTGGAGCTACATTGTTGTTCATGATCATGTCTCTAATTTTAGTATTTTTTTAAATTAATATCTCTATTTTTATGTGGCATGGAGTAGAATAATTGTTCTACAATATTGTGCAATAATTATTTTTTATGGGGCTGTGATTTTTAATTTATATGGGCATTGTTTGGAGCTACATTGTTATTCATGATCATGTCTCCAAATTTAGTCTTTTTTTAATTAGTATCTCCATTTTTATGTTGCATGGAGTAGAATAATTATTCTTCAATATTGTGCAATAATTGTTTCTTATTAAAACTTTCCTATGTTTCCTCTGCCCGGCCCATTTTACCTGTGCAGACATGGATCGAGGGTGGATGTACGATCTGTCATGTACAGACCAACGGTACTTGACGGGCATCGACGATTTCATCAAGCTCGCTAGAGCCAATGCTGGGGACTCACAGCCTGTATTCTGTCCATGCAAAGATTGCAAGAATACGAGAAAATGGGGCGACGTGGAGCATATACGATTGCACTTGATTACCAGGGGGTTCATGAGAGACTACACGATTTGGACTTTGCATGGGGAGGTTGGTCAAAATATTGCACAAGAAAACAATGATGATGTGCCTATGCCTAGCGTATCCCTAAACGCATTTCTGCCTATTGATGATGACCAATGCTACACAGTACCTGTGCCTACCAACGATAATGTGTTTAGGAATACATTAGTTGACGACACAGAGGAAAATGATGGCATTTCACAGTTTCTACATGATGTGCATGGCGGATTCCTTAGTGCTACACAGTTGAAAAAACTGGAGATCATGAGAAAGGATGCAAAAACACCATTGTATCCGACCTGCCCAATAAGCAAACTGGAAGCCAACATCATGCTATTAGAGTTCAAATCAACGAATGGATTGAGTGATAAAGGCTTCGATAGCTTGTTAGGTATACTACATAAACTGCTCCCGAAGGGTAGCGAGTTACCAGAAAAGACTTACCTGGCCAAGCAAATGATTTGCCCAATCGGCCTCGAGGTTGAGAAAATACACGCGTGTTCCAACGATTGCATATTGTACCGTGGAGAAAAATACAAAGATTTGGATGCGTGTCCCAAGTGTAAAGCTCCCCGATACAAGCAAGGGCCGTCAAATCAGGGAAGCAAGACCAGAGGAGGGCCCATAAAGGTCGTATGGTATTTTTCTATAGCTCCACGAGTGCATAGGTTGTTTGCAAATGCAAAGTCAGCCAAACTGTTGCGTTGGCACGGCGAAGAGCGTAAGAAAGATACAATGTTGAGGCACCCCGCCGACGGGTCGGACTGGAGGACTATCAACACTATGTTCTATAAGAACATCGGTGGAGAGGTAAGGCATCTTTGGATAGGTTTGAGCACAGATGGGATGAATCCGTTTGACCAGGTTAGAAGCAATCATAGCACTTGGCCAGTGACGCTATGTATATACAACCTTCCACCCTGGCTTTGTATGAAACGGTCATACATCCAGATGCCACTACTAATCCAAGGGCCAAAACAACCTGGTAATGATATCGATGTGCTTCTACAACCAGTGATCGATGAACTACTACAGATGTGGGAGACGGGTGTGAAGGATGTTTGGGATGAGTACAAAAAAGAACATGTCACGATAAAGGTTATACTTATCGCTACAATCACTGACCTGCCAGGGCGAGGTTGCTTGTCTGGAGAGAAGACAAAAGGATACACTGGGTGTGTCGAGTGCTTGGACGAGACTGATGCTATACATCTACCAGAAAACAAGAAGATGATCTATATGGGACACCGTAGGTTCCTACGAAGGGATCACCCTTACCGCAGGAATAGAAAAGATTTTAATGGGACTACTGAGAAACGTGGACCTCCAAAGTATCGAGACGGGAAACAGATACTTAAACAAGTAAGCAAATTCACAGATGTTGTCCTTGGGAAGGGGGAAGGTGCAGTACCAGCGCCAGCCGGTAGTATCTGAAAGAAAAAATCAATCTTTTGGGAACTACCTTATTGGCCACTTTTGAGTGTACGTCACTGTCTTGATCCAATGCACATAACTAAAAACGTGTGCGGTAACACACTTAACATGTTGATGAACACCGGGGGAACAACAAAGGATTCTCTCACGACACGCTTGGACATGTAACACCTGGGCCTCAGGAAGGAGTTGCACCCAATAACTCTTGAGGATGGCCACTTGAAACTTCCGGTGGCATCATGGACACTGAAAAAGGAAGAAAAGGCCATGCTTATTTCTTTCTTCAATGATCTCAAAGTGCCAACTGGCTACTGTGTGAACCCGAAGAGGCTAGTTAACATGAGAGAACTTAAGTTTAACTATGGTTGTATGAAGGCCCATGACTGTCATGTCATTATGACTCAGCTGCTCCCAGTTGCCCTACGAGGTATCCTCCCTGACAAGGTCCGTGCCCCAATCATAAAATTGTGTTCGTTCTTCAACGTGATCTCTGAAAAGGTCATTGAAGGGGCCAAGCTAGACCAGCTGAAGCAGGAGATAACCGAGATTCTATGCAGGCTTGAGATGCATTTCCCACCGACTTACTTCGACATATCAGTGCATCTACTTGTTCATCTTGTGGACCAAATTAAAGCCCTTGGCCCAATGTACCTACACCAGATGTTTCCTTTCGAGAGGTTGATGAAAGTTTTCAGGCGGTATGTTAGGAATAGATTCAGACCAGAAGGGAGCATGGTAGAAGAATGGACAACGGAGGAGGCCATTGAGTTCTGCACATATTATATGGACATCAATCGGGTCGGAGTTCCAGTATCTTGTCACGATGGAAGACTAGGGGGCAAAGGAACGATAGGTGAGAAAGCTGTCAAAATAGTCGAAGTGGTTTCCTTCAGACAGGCACACTTCGCTGTTCTCCAGCAGGCCGACGGTGTGATGGCATACATTAATGAGCACAAGCAGTTACTGCAAAGTAAGCACATCGGTAGGTCACAGGCTTGGCTCGAGAAAAAACATAATGAGGAATTCGGTGACTGGTTTCGACGCCGCAGGCTAGGAATGGTGACGGGATGTCAGCTAGATCTCTTAGCTCCCGGACCTTCGACTACGGTGATGATGTACCAAGGTTATGATATAAATGGTTTTACATTTTACACAAAAAAACAGGATGGAAAGAGCACCAACCAAAATAGTGTTGTTCGTTTCGACGCCCACGATGAATACGGCACGGTGGAGGCAACATACTATGGTTTCATAGATGAGATATGGGAGCTAGACTATGGACGACAGTTGAAGGTCGCTCTTTTCCGTTGCCAGTGGGTCCGGCTAGATGAAATCAACACCGACAATGATGGGTTCACTACCGTTGATCTATCCAAGACCGCATACAGAGATGACCCCTTCGTCCTTGCAAAGGATGTTTTGCAAATCTTCTATGCAAGGGATAACAATACAAAGGGAAGACTACAAGTAGTCATGCAAGGCAAAAGGAAGATTGTCGGTGTTGAAGGAGTGACGGACGAAGAAGAGTACAAAGGTTATCAAGAAATGGCTCCTTTTGGGGCAGACATTACCCTACCTATCCTTGAAGAGGGTGACGAACCTGCTTACCTCCGGAGTGATCACGATGAGGCCATCATAGTTAGAATATCATAAACTATGTAATCCTTAATGAAATGTTGTTTTAGTAATTTGCATCGAATTTGAGATCATATGGAGTTGTAGAGATTGATGAGTTCTACCACTATTATTTTGGAATTTGTTGATATAACGGATGCCATGTTTCCAACAAAGTGACATAACTTTGTGTGAGACAGAGCACTTTATGAGACATGCCTAATAAAACTTTCTCAAATTGAGAAATGACTAAAATAAAAGTTGTAGACATTCATGAGTTCCACAACTTTGTTGTTTACAACTTTTCCATTTGAGATCAATTGGGGACCCAAAATGTTTAAAAATAATCAATATCACTGTCGGTTCTAATAACCAACCGGCAGTGATGTCCCATATCACTGCCGGTTGGTTATTAGAACCGGCAGTGATGTCCCATATCACTGCCGGTTCTAATAACAAACCGGCAGTGATATGGGACATCACTGCCGGTTGGTTATTAGAACCGGCAGTGATGTCCCATATCACTGCCGGTTTGTTATTAGAACCGGCAGTGATATGGGACATCACTGCCGGTTCTAATAACCAACCGGCAGTGATGCGGGGGTTATATAAGGCGCTAGCGCTCCAAGGCCAGTGCACGACGCTCGACACGCTGTTCGCCAGTGCACGCCGCCGCCGCCCGACGCGCACTGCACGACGCCGCAGCCCGACGCCGCCGTTCACGACGCCGTTCACGCCGCCGTTCACGACGCCGCAGCCCGACGCCGCCGTTCACGACGCCGCCAGGAGCTCCTCCACGTCGTTGTCGCGCCACCCCTGCATTGTCGGTGAGTGCCCATAAGGTGTTCGATACAATGCCTCAACGCCGTAGTTTACTTGTTTAGTATTTGCCAATTGCTGAGAAACATGGTACTGATGAGTAGTTGAGTGCAAAGTCCAGTAAAAACGTATATATGAAACTAATTTAGGAAGATGGAGTGAGCAACTCCAACTGTGCCAGGTTAAATTAGCTTGTGATAAATGAACAAAAAAAAGGCTTTTCTATGCTGATGAGAAGATGATTGTGTTAGTTTTAGTCGTCATTGCAACTCCAATCATGTGCAAGCACCAATTAAATAGTATAGCTGTGGCTCAACATCTCCACAATCTAATTACAGTCTTTGTGCGCAACCTTCATTGGGTGGAGGATAGCATATTTGGTCAGCCAAGGTTCTCAGGGAGTAAAACCAAGGATTCCTGGCCTTCTTATTCCTATATTATATATTATACTGTACAAGATATATAAGAGAAGACCCAAAGGCAGCTTTTGTCATAATCCAGCCGTCATTCCAAAGAATCCGAGTCTAGACAACTACTGGCTGGGCTGGTAACATTACAGATCCTTCTTCAAGGATTGCTGGGTACAACATCATCAGAGTATAATCCGTCTACTTATAGACTGACTGACTACAAAAATGGTTGGCGGCAAATAGGAGTGAAGGAACATCATGCCAAGCTGTCAGCAAATGATCAATCTACAGCATCAATTCTGTTCAGTCATTCATTATTTTAGTTTGTTTAAAGTCAATTTTCTTTTATCTGTGACTAACTTTATAGAAATATGCATTACATCTACAGCATCAATTTTGTTTGATTAAATCCTCCATGAAATATATTCTCAAAAGTGTACTGGTTGGCACGAACTTCATATGCTCAACTATAAATTTAGCTACAGAAAATATTCAGTTTTTAGCTATAATTACATGAAGCCTGTTTCATCATCATTTGCTTTATAACTCATCATCTTCTCACCTTGTTACTCCATTTCCTTGAGATGATTCGTTACCCTGACAATTATTCGTGAATATGTAGTACACACATGTTAGGCTACTATTGAAGGAATAGCTTGGTAATGCCTTACTCATCACGTCAGATTGTCAGAAAATTTGGCCTCAGACAATGTAGGCCTTGTTTAGATTGCAACCTTTTGTAATCTGGGCTACGGTAGCACTTACGTTTGTATTTGGCAATTAGTGTCCAATCATGTACTAATTAGGCAACATAGCTTATGGGCAATTCAGCCACCCTTAAGTAAGCTTGTTAGGTTCGTGATGCCTTTGAATGCCCACCTCAATGTTCGTGATGCCTTTGATTGCATGTCCAGAAACATGACTCGTCATCGCCAATTCACCACCCGTCGCCGAACTACTGATACCCCACAAGCAGAGAGCACTGCGACAGGAGCGCCGCAGGATCCAACTAATGGTGGTGGTAATCAGGACGATTGGAGCCCTAGCCATTATCTGCAGCTAGACCAAGGAGACGAGGTAATAACTTAGGTCATACCTAATAACGCGATAGTAAGAAATCACGCTAGATAAGTTTGATGGGGACTTATTTATGAATTTTGAAGCAGGTTCCGCCGCAAGAGCCAAGTGGTGAGGGTACCAGCAGGACTAAGCGTGGTGCAACAAAGCTTCCTCAAACAAGTAAACATTGGCACATCTCTGAATTCGACCAAGTAGGGGAGCCGGTGGAGCCTCTTACAGCATTAGGCCCATACAAGAGTGTCATCGGGGCACTTGTAAGAGACTTTATCCCGATCAAATACAGGAAATGGACTGGTCGTGAGGATGACCCATGGAGGGTTCTAGAAAGTGAGAAGGAGCTAGTTTGGAACAAGTTGAAAGGGTATTTCACTTTTCCTAATGACTATGACGAGGCGACAGTCAAGAAGAAGGCCAAGGAAATCATGGGTCGCTCGTTCAAGACTTTCAAGGGAACCTTGTACAAGTTAATCAAGGAGGACAGAGAACCGAATTTTGAGGGAGGTCAATACACCAAGCAGAGAGACTTCTGGGAGGAGTTCAAGGCTTACAAGCTATCCGAAGAGGCCAAGGCATCAAGCGAAAGAAATAGAGCAAACTCGCTTAAGGCAAAGGATCCTCATCGCCTAGGATCGCGTGGCTATGTACGGAAGATTCCGGAATGGGAAATGGAAGTCCAGAAACTAGAGCAGCGCGGCGTTAGGCCTCAGACAAGCGATTGGCAGCCCAGATCAGTAAACTACCTACTCGCAAGGGGGGCACAATACAATAGTGACGGGAGCCTTAATGCCAGTAGTGAACCCGTCAGCAATCTCCTCCAGAGGATTTCAACCTTAACTGAGGAAGTGAATAGAGGTAACCGCAAGTCTGATAGAGAAAATGACGTGCTCACACAAGCACTTGGAAACAAGGAGCACCCCGGTCGCACTAGAGGAGCCGGGAATGTTCCTTGGGTGAAACCATTCGAAGGTGAATCTTCATCCTATAGGAGCCGGGCGAGGGCTAGAACGCAAAGAGAAGAAGAGCTCCAAAGGTTTCGAAAGGAAATTAAAGATAGCATGGAAGCACGGATAGCTGCTCAAGTTGATGCACGAGTTATGTCAGCTATGCAATCCATGTGTTCGACACAACCGCATCCTATCCTGACTTTGAATAGCCCAGTGCCCAAGGGTCGCAGTAGCTGCGGCTCAACCCCTATGCTTGACGAAGAAGAGGTCAATGCTCCTCATCCGGTGGACAACATCACTGGACCTATTAATGTCAGGTTGTACATCCGTCAGCAGTGGACAAAAGACAAGGTGGCGGTCGGACAAGCATTTCCAAGAGGAGACGGCATCATTCATGGCAAGCCAATGCCACCCGGGTATGCCAGAGTCAGCATTGATAAGATCTTGGATAAGAAGTACAATAAGATACACATTGATTTCCCAGTGGAGGAAGATAGGCCGCGTCTTGTTCACAACTTGGGCACTCATGTGGCTTGGCGCAAACGCTTCATCAAGCTGGATGAGCAGCCATCTTCGGATGATGAGGATGGCAGTGAATCATCGGCATCGCCGCCGCCAAGAGGTTTCTCTCCTCTGCAAGATCCTCATTCTCCCTCTCCTGCCTCGAAAGAGAAGACACCTCCTCCACCGCCAAAGGAGAAAACACCTCCTCTACCTCCTCCACCGCTAAAGGAGAAAACACCTCCTCTACCTCCTCCACCGCCAAAGGAGAAAACACCTCCTCTACCTCCTCCACCTCCTCCATAGCCAAAGGAGAAGACACCTCCTCCTCCTCCGCGAAAATCCAAAGTGCGATCAGGTTCGACCTCGCAACACAAGAGGTCATCGGTTTCGGTTGGTAATGCTCCCCAGACAAGTAAAAAGAAGGTGGATGCTAGCATTACGAGTAAGATGAAGGACCTGACTGTGAAGCCTCCAAGCAAGAAAGCCGCCGTTGCCTTCTTTAATCGAATAGCCAGTCTACCTAAGTGGAGACAACAGACCGAATTTGAAAGGCAACACAACAAAGAGAGTAATCAAATCAGAGCTAGAGAAATACACACCAAAGAATTGCTAGAGATACAGAACTTGGCCAACAACATGGGCATATCCATGGAGAGGGCCACGGAGTTGTATTACGGAACGAGAGATTTTGAAAAAGCCACGGTCGCATACAAGTATTCAAGAGGCAAACCTTTGGTCGCCACCGAACAAGAGTATAGAGATTTGCCAACATACATGCGACAGTTGCATGATTATTACTCCCTGGATACTGCCAATGGAGACTGTGTCGGTTTTGAAGTTTGCATCCCTCCCGGAATGGTTTTTAATCATCCTGAAGAAACGGTGCATACTATTTATTATGAACACCTCTTTCAGCTCTTCCAACGGCGCTCGCTCGATACGCAGATTTTGATGATATGGTCTATGTAAGTACCATACCCTCACAACGTTATAATAAACTACGTGATTTGCATTTGAATATATCATATGTTTATTATGCAGGTGTATGGCAAAATGGTGCCTAAAGAAGCAATTGAGCAATATAGACTTCTTGGATCCCATATTTGTAAATGAGACAACATGCACCGCCCCTGGTGAAGATGACTATGTACCAACAAGTTTGAAGATTGAGTTTGAAAGGATGTTCAGAAACAACAAAACAAACGTACTCCTACCCTACAACTGCGAGTATGTGTTCTCGACCCTTATTTTAGTGTTTCTTTTCTTGATATGTCATTCAATAACATGGACTTTGTGATTGCAGCAACCATTTCATCCTCGTAGATATCTATCTTCAAGATTCACATATCGAGGTGTGGGACTCAAAGAAAAAGCCACTTTCTCTTATCGACCCCCTAGTCAAAGTGCTGAATAAGTAAGTGAACCCAATATCACAACACTTTCTAATCACATAGGATATTGTAATGTCCTCGGTCTTCACACTTCATTTACAATGTAACATAGAATGAAGGCATTACCGAATTGGAAAAATCTCGATAGCAAGATGCAAAAGCAATGGAGTGCCCCATTCAGTGTAAAGTATATGGAGGATCTCAAGACCCTAGATCAACCGATGGAGAACAACGAATGCGGGTTCTATGTGATGTGGGCAATGCTAAAATACTTTGGCGCAAAAACAAATAAGGGAAATGACATGGTACATAGGCATCCCATTTCTATTGTTTTGTCTTACGTTTGTGCATCTCAATATCATCTTGCTTCAATTACAGCGCAAAGCAAACAATCACAACAAGTTGCTAGATTTTGAGATGAGAGGAATTCAAGAGGAGGTAGCAAGGTTTGTGATGGACGAGATATTGACCAAGACAGGATCATTCTCCATTGCGAGGACTAAGAAGTACAAGGCGCAGTACGGAAGAGACCACATTGATAGGCTATTGTAATGCGACTCTTAATTCGATACTTAAAGTTTTTTTTGAAACTTTTGTAATATAAATGTTGATGGGTTTGTATTGTCGCTGATCAACAACCACCTTCACATCGATATCAAATTGATCGATAGCAACCACCTCCACCTCCCCGACCTCCCACCCCACCACCTCCCCTCGAAATGAAAATAAAACAATTATTAAAATGCAAATTGTGAAAAGTATATCACTACCGGTTCAAAGAAAACCGGCAGTGATAATATAATCTACACAACCGGTTGGTTAAAACAACCGGCAGTGATGGCTCAAGTATCACTGCCGGTTTGTAACACGAACCGGCAGTGATACATGAGCTATCACTGCCGGTTTGGCATAACCGGCAGTGATGTGATCAGCTCATCACTGCCGAGTTGGTTATGGCGGTTCAAAATTCGCCAGTGAAGGGGGGTTTTGAACCGCCAGTGATGTTCTTCTCTGCTGTAGTGTTCGCGCGCAGCGGCCCTATAATGGAGTACCCATTTGGCATGACCTACTTCCACCACCCCACCGGCCGCATCAGCGACGGCCGCGTCCTCATCGATTTCTACGGTGAGTACTGCAACGACGCTCAGACTGTGCATATATACATATGATGAACACATACAATTAATGCCAATGCGTGTTAACCCTCACCCCCACTGACCTACCACCATGCATTCTTTCAGCTCAAGCGTTCCAGCTGCCACTGATACCACCAAATCTGCCGCAGAAGGACACGGGGCTGTTCCCGACTGGCGCTAACTTCGCCGTGTTTGGCTCCACGGCGATGCCCCCCGAGTACTTCCGCAAGTGGAGCCACGACGTAAGCTGGGCCTGTTGCCTGGGCGTGCAGATGGGATGGTTCAAAGAAATGCTGCAACGAATTGCTCCCTGGGATGGTAAGTACGTTCTAGCTAGGAGTATAATCCTATTGCCCCGTACGATGCGTCCATGCATGCATCCGTTCATGTGCCCCATCGATTGATTTTCCATTCGCACAAACCATTCCGTCAGGCGCCAAGAGGCAGATCCTGAGCGAGTCTCTCATCGTGCTGGGCGAGATCGGCGGCAACGACTACAACTTTTGGTTCGCCGCCCGCAGGCCTCGCGAGCAAGCCAACCAGTTCATCCCAGACATCGTCGCGACAATTGGCTCTGCTGCCCAGGTACGGTGTGCTGCCTGTTGCTTGGACTTCGTCCCGTCGTCGTCGTACAAATCCTGATCAGATCGAGTAGTGCGCATTTGTTTTTCCAGTCATTTTAACGGAGCTTGCATTATTGCATGCTTGCATTTTTGCAGGAGCTCATCGGTATGGGCGCGAAGGCGATCATGATCCCGAACAACTTCCCCATCGGGTGCGTTCCGGCGTACCTGAGCGGGTACAAGAGCAACAACCGCGCGGACTACGACGAGCACGGGTGCCTCCGGTGGTTCAACGACTTCTCCCAGAGGCACAACCAGGCGCTGCGCGGCGAGGTCGGCCGGCTCAGGGCGCAGCACCCCAACGTGAAGCTCATCTACGCCGACTACTATGGTGCCGCCATGGAGTTCGTCAAGGACCCACACAGGTTCGGCATCGGTGACCCCCTGACGGCGTGCTGCGGTGGCGACGACCAGCCGTACCACATCAGCAGACCGTGCAACAGAATGGCCAGGCTCTGGGGCAACCCGAGCAGCTTCGCCAGCTGGGACGGCATGCACATGACGGAGAAGGCGTACGATGTCATCTCCCATGGAGTGCTCAACGGGCCGTTCGCCGACCCACCATTGCTGAGGAGCTGTTAGTTTTGGTGGTAATTAACGGCGAAATAGGATTGGTTCGTTGTCTCACATGGGAGCTTAAAGCACCTCCAAGAGTTTTTTTTTTAAAACTTATACATTATTTAGAGAGTTATTTGAATAAAAATCACAGAGATAAAATTAAAAAAGCTGTTGGAGAGTATTGTTTTTATCAAAATCTCTATTCCTATCAATTAGAAATGATAAAAAAATAGAGTTGCTCTTAGAGCACCTCCACCAGATATTATCTAAGCTCCTATAATAAAAAAATCTATTTTAGGAGATACAAATCTCATATCTCATCTTCTGTACATGTACTCCCTCCGTCCTAAAACAAGTATCTTTACGATAGTCGTGCCAGTCAAACTTTCTTAAGTTTGACTAGGTTTGAGAAAATATTAGCAACATTTGTATCTTAAAATAAATTCATTATGAAAATAGAATTAATGATCTATCTAATGATACTAATTTGTACTATAAATATTAGTATTTTCTTATATATTTGGTCAAAATTTAAAATGTTTTACTTCTCAGGAAGCGAGAACAACACTTATTTTAGATGGAGGGAGTAATTTTTAAGAGGTCTTGTTAAAAAGAAGCACCCTTTCTTCTAAATAAAGAAGACAAACCTCCTCTCCTCCGTCCCTAAAGAAACATAGGAGATAAGTTTTAGGTAATCTGCTAGTGCTTCCTATAGCTAAATTGATTTTAAGTACTATCCTAAAACAATTTAAGAAGATGCAAGATATAGTACTAGAGATGCTCTTAGTCGTCTTTAGATTTGTTAGGCATTTGACATTAAAGAAATTTAAAATTTGTGATTTTTATTGCTGATAGTAGAGGCGGCATTTTGCTCGGTGCAATTTCTTTGGGAAAAAATCATATTTACACCTTTGCTGACCCACCATTGCTGAGGAGTTGTTAGCCTCGTTTGGCACGGCTCCACTTCACCATTGAAGTTGTTTTTTCGGGCTTCAAACTCCATGAATAGCTCTATCGGTGAAGCTAGAGTTATTTTGGTAAATCGTTTGGCAAAACGGCTCCACATATAGAATTCCTTAAAATATACTCTCACAGAACGCCATATAGGATGAGGTGAAGCCGGGAGAAGCCACTATTTTTTGCTCCTTTCCACTCCAAAGCTCTGTCCTAAAGTCAATGGAGAAGCCCTGCCAAATAGAGCCTTAGTTTTGGTTGTAACAGTGAAAGGAGATTGGTTCTTGGTCTCACCTGAGAGCTTAGAGCATATCACCAAGAGTTTTTTTTGTAAACTCATCTTCTATATCATCGTTCAGAAAACATTTGAATAAAAGCCACTTTTTTATGTCTGTCCATCTTCCAACGGTTTTTCTATATCCTATACACACTCTAGAATCATCCCTCCTCTCTCTATCTTTGCCTAGCGAAATATTTAGAATAGAGAAAGATCATATTTGGAGATATAATTAAAGAAGCTGTTGGAGAGTATAGTTTTCACTAAAATCTCTATTTTTATCAATTAGAAAATATATAAAAATATTATTAGAGTTGCTCTGAGAGCACCCACCAAATATATTTTACGAGATATAGGTGCTGCAACAGATCTCATATCTCATATCCTGTCCCTATAATTTTTAAGGGACCTCCTAAAAGAAGCATCCTTTCTCCTAAATAAAGAAGACAACTTCATCTGTTCATCCCTAAATCCCTAAAGAAATATAGGAGACAAGTTTTAGGTAATCTACTAGTATTCTCTTATAGCTAAATTGATTTTAAGTACTATCATCCTAAAATAATTTATAGGAGATGTAATAAGAGATCTAGTTGAGATGCTCTTAGTCATCTTTAGATTTGTTAAGCATTTGGCATTACAGAAATTAAAAATTAGTGATTTTTGTTGCAAATAGTAGAGGCAGCATTTTGCTCTGAGCTCATGGGCTATGATGGCCCCCACCTCCCTGACGTCATAACAAAGTGTAGCACCACATGTTGAAGCTTGGGATGTTTGACCATAATGTGTTGTTGAGGCACCGTCGACGAAATCTAGTCGGCAGTCTACCGAGGGGTATGCCCACGGTAGTAAATGAATCGGTAGAGGTGCGCGTGATAGGAACTAGATGGTGACAAAGAACGCAAAGACAACGATTTAGGCAGGTTCAGACCGTCAACTTGACGTAATACCCTACGTCCTGTGTCTTTGGTGGATTGTATTATGAGATGAGATGAAATCGAGGGGGTCCCTACCCACCTTATATAGCATGGGGGTAGGGTTACAGGTCGGTTGAATCTACCCTGATCAGTTTACATGATAAGGATTACAAAGATTGAAGTATCTAACATATCCGAAAAGATTTTCCTTCGTGGTCAAGGATCATCGCTTAGTCCTACGGTGCAAGCCAACATGTGTCGTGCGCCGTGCGGCTTGATCTTGTGGGCTGGGCCAGCCCTGACGGCTCAGCCCATGTGCAGTCCTATGGGTATCCAGGGTTATACCCCCTGTTGACGGTTCTTAAGTATCAATTTTAATTATCCAATAAATAAGGAAAAGGACCTATATGCAAGCAACACCTAGAATTAGGGTTTGATCTGACAGAATTCCACGAGTTTTGTTGTTTATCTGTTTCTGCAGGGGGTTATCAGGAAATACAAAGGAAAGGCCCACACGTCGGAATTACATAGAGATATTAACGTGTTCACCGATTTTCTATCATCTAGAAGACTCCAGAAGCCACGGGATCGAACGGGAGGCCGAACGGGCCCGGGACCAGGGCGCCCGCCCTGGACCCTGGGGCGCCCGCCCTAGGTCTGCAACCAATCAGGATGAGTCTCGCGGATTATGCCCCACCGACCTAAAGGATCAAGGAAAACCGTGCGATTAATGTCGGTTTGATCCGACGGCCCAGGTTCACTTGAAGGGACTATATAAGCAGGACCCCTGGCCCCTGGAGAGGAGAATCCAAGTCCATTATTTTCATATTTTCCAGAGAGGATTCAGAGAGAGAGGT
The DNA here is from genome assembly GCA_038087645.1 of Saccharum hybrid cultivar R570. NCBI lineage: Eukaryota > Viridiplantae > Streptophyta > Magnoliopsida > Poales > Poaceae > Saccharum > Saccharum hybrid cultivar. The sequence goes on from JAQSUU010000113.1 coordinate 38,210,992, forward strand.
TCCCTTAGGGTTCCCACCTCATTAGGGCTTAGCATCCAATGTGAGATTAGACTTAGTTCTTCTAGATTGAGAGAGATAGAGTGGAGGTATAGATCGAAGGAAGCCCGGCCTGTCGGTGACTACTTCGAGGTTGTACCTGCAGGATCAAGTTCTCCTAACCCGAGGCTTGCTCCTAGGATTCTTCAGTATTTCGACTTCTAAATTCTAGTAAGTTCTTTGTTTTATTGTTCTTTGGTTTATGAGTTTACTTTAATCTCTTCGCGTAGAGTTTAGAGTAATCATCTCTAGCGTAAACGAGGTGTTTGGGCTAGGATACTCATAGATATCCCCTGTCTAGCCGGACCGTGGTAGTAGCGAGGAACGTGACATTTCCGTAGCTACCTTTGTATTCCATATCCCGTTAGCAGGATCGATAGGGTTTATAGGTGCGGGTCGAACATCCTTTGAGGTGTCTAGATTCCGTGAGCCTCCCCAATAGAGCAGTAGATCATCCTTACCAAGGTTAGAACGAGAGTGCAGTTGCAGTCTTCTCTATACATCGCTCACATCAAATCACAGTGGTTGTAGCCTAAAGGTTAGTAGTAATAGATTTGGTTAGTCAGATGCACGCTTTCTCCTAGTGGTAAAAAAATAAATACGATACTTTGGATAACATCCCGAGTGAAGTGCACACCGATATCCGTGCGCTTACGGATCATTTCCTAATTGCGTTACCAAATATCAACAAGCATTTCTGGCGCCGTTGCCGGGGAGAAAGACGGTTTGCTGAGATAACCTTGAATCTTACTACTAGCTTGTACCTATACTTTTATCTTTCTTTATCTTTTTATTCCTTATCTTTTTATATTCTTTATTCTTACCTTATGGAGAACCAAGATTCTAAATCAATCTATCAATTTGCAACACCTTCGGAAACTGACCTTTTACCATGGGAGTCATCACAGCCTATCCAAACATCCCAGTATAGGTTAAGTTCAAGGTTAATTGCCATGATTGAGAACCTATCCTTTTCGGGAAAGGAAGACGAAAATCCTTACCTTCATATTAGAGATTTTGAGCAAACATGCGATTGTCTTCGCATTGAAGGCATTTCTGATAAGACTTTACGTTGGAAGTTTTTTCCTTTTTCCTTAAGAGGAGAAGCTAGACGATGGTATAGTCAGAAGGTAAGTCAACAACGAGGTGAATGGGGAGTCTTACGAGCCAACTTCTGTTTAGATTTTTATTCCCTCGATCGTATCGCCGACCTTAGACTCGAAGTTCTATCTTTTAAACAAAAAGAAAATGAAACTTTGGGAAAATCCTGGAAACATTTTTCTAATCTTTTAGAATCTGGTCCAAAACTCAATATTGAAGATCATATTCTCCTTTTTCATTTCTTTCGAGGTCTTCAGAAAGATCATAAACAAATGCTACATACAATGTCTAGAGGTTCTTTCTTTCGTATCCCTACTGATGAAGCTAGAGCGATCCTAGATAGAATCCTAGAAGCTGAGATGGATAATACCCTCCATGATGAAACCTACGAAGCCGAAGTAGACACTCTGCCGAATTCTTCACCTACTTCAGCTATCCCAAGTTTTGAGCCACAAAAGGAAGAAATTCCACCACCTGATTTCATGCTGGATATAGAATCCGATCTTTTTGCCGATTTTGGAAATATTTCAAACTACCATTCTATAGACAAACCCCAAAGCGGCCATTATAGCATTTGTTTACCAAGTGAATATCAATTAAGAGAGCTTATCTCAGTCATGAGTAGCGAATGGTTGGAGGAGTCAGAGCTTTCCTCTGAAGTGATCCGTTTGGATACACCTCCTATCACTATACGCTGTGCTTATGATTCTGATCAATTTGATGCTCTCTATAATCCTGTTGTGGGGATCAATATCATGTCTGAAGCTTTTGCACTTAAATTATTTGGAAAATTAATTTTAACCCCCACAACAAAGTTCATGAAGGAATCTTCTTGACGATTGGTCCCCAGTCTTGGAATTGTGAATGTCCTACCCTTTATGGTAGAAGGCTCCATGATTCATTTGAACTTTTATATCTTTGATACATGGGACTTCGACCTGTTGATAGGACAACCATTTAGAAGACTCCTTTATGAAGGTCAAACTGGAAAGCTACACATTTCTTTTGGAAAGGATTTTAAATTCCCTATGACAATTTCTCACTCCTTGAATAATAAGATCGAGTCATCTCTTTTGCCTGATCCTATGGAAGAGGTAAAAGCTGCGTCTCTAGAGCTTTTAAATGAATCAGACTTAGAAGAAGAAGCCCCTTTCTTCATAGAAGAGGAAGCTGAACCTTCTGAACCTGAACCTTTAGATGAGTTTGCAGAAACACCCAGACCTCCTATAGAGCTTAAAACTTTACCACCCGGTCTTATCTATGCTTTCCTAAACAATAATCCAGAGTTTCCTGTGATCATTAGTAATAAACTCACTCAGGAACAAACTCTGCGATTAATGACCGTTTTAGAAAAACATCACTCAGTCTTTGGCTACTCACTCCAAGATCTTACAGGAATCAGTCCTATGATTTGCACCCATCGCATTCCGACAGATTCTTCTGTTTCACCTTCTCGGGAACCCCAACGTAGACTCAACAACGCGATGAGAGAAGTAGTTAAAAAGGAAGTTATAAAGTTGCTGCATGCAGGGATTATATATCCTGTGCCGCATAGTGAGTGGGTGAGCCCTGTTCAAGTTGTGCCTAAAAATGGAGGCATGACTGTTGTTACAAATGAGAAGAACGAGCTAATTTCGCAACGCACCGTCACAGGGTGGCGGATGTGCATTGACTATAGAAAACTGAATAAAGCCACGAAAAAGGATCACTTTCCTTTACCTTTTATAGATGAGATGTTAGAGCGGTTAGCGAACCATTCGTTCTTCTGTTTCTTAGATGGATATTCAGGGTACCACCAGATCCCGATCCATCCTGATGATCAAAGCAAAACCACTTTTACCTGTCCATACGGAACTTATGCTTATCGTAGAATGTCTTTTGGGCTATGTAATGCACCAGCTTCTTTTCAAAGATGCATGATGTCTATATTTTCTGATATGATTGAAGAGATTATGGAAGTTTTCATGGATGATTTTTCTGTTTATGGAAAAACTTTTGATAATTGTCTTGAAAACTTAGACAAGGTTTTGCAAAGATGCAAAGAAAAGCACTTAGTCCTTAACTGGGAAAAATGTCATTTTATGGTTAGGGAAGGAATAGTGCTAGGACACCTAGTGTCTGAAAGAGGTATTGAGGTAGATAAAGCTAAAATTGAAGTAATAGAACAACTACCTCCACCTGTGAATATAAAAGGAATTCGAAGCTTTCTTGGCCATGCTGGTTTTTATCGCAGATTCATAAAAGATTTTTCATTTATTGCTAGACCACTCACTCTTTTGCTAGCCAAGGATGCTCCTTTCGAATTTGATGATGCATGTTTAAGAGCTTTTGAATTATTAAAGAATGCACTCATCTCTGCACCAATCATTCAACCCCCTGATTGGTCGTTGCCTTTTGAAATTATGTGTGATGCTAGTGATTATGCTGTGGGGGCAGTTTTGGGGCAAACAAAAGACAAGAAGCATCATGCAATTGCTTACGCCAGTAAAACTTTGACAGGAGCTCAACTTAATTATGCAACCACTGAAAAAGAGCTTCTGGCTGTTGTCTTTGCCATTGATAAATTTAGATCTTACTTAGTAGGAGCTAAAATAATTGTTTACACTGATCATGCTGCACTAAAATATTTGCTCACTAAAAAAGATGCTAAACCTCGCCTAATTAGATGGATCTTGTTACTCCAAGAATTTGACTTAGAAATAAAAGATAAAAAGGGAGTAGAAAATTCTGTTGCTGATCACTTGTCTATAATGCACTTTAAGGATCCACAGGAAACACCCATTAATGATTCACTCCGGGATGACATGCTCTATGGAATCAACAAGTCTGACCCCTGGTATGCAGATATTGTTAATTTTATGGTTTCAGGGTATGTACCACCAGGAGCGAACAAGAAGAAGCTTATTCAAGAAAGTCGTTCACACATATGGGATGAGCCATACCTCTTCCGAGTATGCGCTGATGGCTTACTCAGAAGGTGTGTGACCACTGAGGAAGGGTGGAAGATCATCGACAGATGCCATTCATCACCATACGGAGGTCATTATGGAGCATTCCGTACACATTCAAAGATCTGGCAATGTGGATTCTATTGGCCTACAATGTATGAAGACACAAGGCAATATATCAGAAGATGTGGGCCATGTCAAAGGCACGGAAACATAAATACAAGAGATGCTATGCCACTCACCAACAACCTTCAGATTGAGCTCTTTGATGTTTGGGGAATAGACTACATGGGTCCATTTCCTCCATCAAAGAAGTGTGAATTCATCTTGGTGGCAGTTGACTACGTCTCCAAGTGGGTAGAAGCACTATCTTGCAAGCGTGCCGACAATATTAATTCAAAGAGGATGTTTGAAGAGATTATATTTCCAAGATTTGGAGTCCCTAGGGTGGTGATAAGTGATGGGGGATCACACTTCATCGACAAACGCTTTGAGCATTATTTAGCAAAACATGGAATCCGTCACAACGTTGCTACCCCATATCATCCTCAGACAAGTGGCCAAGCAGAGACTTCCAACAAGCAAATCAAGAACATTCTTTAGGAAACAGTAAATGAGATGGGAACAGCATGGAAGGAAAAGTTACCTGATGCACTCTGGGCATACCGGACAGCATACAAGACCCCAATTGGAATGACCCCATACCAATTGGTGTACGGGAAGACTTGCCACTTGCCTGTTGAACTAGAGTTCAAAGCACACTGGGCCATAAGAAGATGGAATATGGACCTAGATGTTGCTGGAGATCATAGAAGAATGCAACTATCAGAATTGGAAGAATGGCGAGAGAAAGCATATCACAATTCGAAGATCTACAAAGAAAGAGTCAAAAGATGGCATGACAAGAGGATCAAGAAGAAGGAGTTCTCACCCGGAGATAAGGTATTACTTTTTAATTCCAGAGTGAAGCTTTTCGGGCATGGAAAACTCCGGAGTAAATGGGAAGGACCATACAAGGTAGTCAATTCATCATCCCACGGAGCTATTACACTTCAAAACGACGAAGGTACGTTATTCAAGGTAAATGGTCAACGTCTTAAATTATTTTTAGAACCCAATAAAGAATTAGAAGAAATAGACGTGATCCATTTTTACCTTCCGATGGAGAATTAAAGCCCGACCTTTTTAATCTGACATGTTTGGGCCACGTATATATTTTTCGGGATAAAAATACTTCTAGAAACACGCTCGAGCAAGCGGGCCCGCAGAGGAGGCAGGCCCAGGGCGGGCGCCCTGAGGATGAGGGCGGGCACCCTGCCCTGGTGTCCCCTCGGCCCCGGCCTCTTCCGACGTGTTTTCCTCATCTATGGTTATCCAGAAAATTCCGCGAATGGGTTGTTACGCACGCCCGGCAGCGGGATGGATCTATGAAAACCCTAGAGGCACTTTTTGACCCCTATATAAACAGACCCCTGACGTCAGCTTTCAACACCAATTCATTCAATCCTTCTCTCCTCCTCAATTAGAGCTTGTCTAGTTCCTTGCTTCTCCAATGGCCGACAAGACCCACCGCAACTGGGAGATCGTCCCTTACGACCTCAACCGCAAGCCCAAGGATGACCCCGACGCCTACGTCCCGGCCAACACAGAACGACAGCTAGCAGCCCCACCATCAAACCAGCGCAGCTCAATCTCATCCTACTACGCCCAATCAGTTCTTACTGCACCACCGCAGCCCCTTCTTCTCAAGGGACCGTCGTCCAAGCAAGAAGCCATCATCAAGGTACCAGCCGACACGAAAATCCTGCCACCTAAACCCACTGAGCGGGTTGTAGGCGTCAAGACCAACCGGAGCGGCGAGATCAGCAGCGTCCACTACACTACGGAGAAGGAGAGTCCCCGCTTCGAAGGAGTTAGGACATCAAAAGTTCGCTTCATCCCACCAAAGGAAGCTCCTAAGCACGCTCTCAATTCGTTTGAGACACCACTGAAGCGCCGCAGGACCATAGCAGATGTGGATGAGGACATCAGGACAGCAAATAGACATATTATGGAACTTCAGTCCACAGTTAGCTCCCTTAGTAGACAGGTCTCCAACCTGAACACTACTGTGCTCGCGCTTAAACGTGACCTTTCTGATGCCCTTGCTAGGATCAGGGATTTAGAGCAACACTGAGCTATCTAGATTAGACCTTGAGGCAGTGTGTCTTAGTCTTCATCATTAGATTCAATTAGATTCAATTCAGTTTAGATTAGTTCGCTTCATTAGTCAGTGTAATAAATGCCTCAAGACAAATAAAGATTATTATTATTATGCCTCGTGTATCTCCACTTTATTTTTATGCAAGAAAGCAGGAAACAAGTATGGGGGAATCCCCCCGACATGGTAATGCACTTCGATTGCACCACTCCACGATTCAGGTACATACTCTGCACGCTTTATTTACATATATACAAATACATATTGGGCTGTATAGAATATTGTTCCTAACATGATAATTTAAAAAGACAAAAATATTTTTAATCATGATCAATCTCACTCTGTGATATTTCTGAAAACCTGCATTTATTGAAAATCATATTAAACCATGTGTTACTCAAGTCATTGTGGAATGTGAGATGGTAGAATATGAGTATCTTATTCTTGAAATCTTTGTCGCTTGGAGATTTTCTTTTCAAAAACTTCAAAAATATAGCTACCATCCTCAATATTTTATATGCCTGATAAACCTAAAAATATTAATTTGCTTTGTATTGAGTTTGTGCAAAACGAGTTAGACCCTTGTTGAGAGATTTATCATGCTCCCAAGATCAAGACATTTTTATTCAGAAAGATTCACTCTTCCGAAGTATTATTGCATTAGAGGCATGGGCTATGCAAAAATATATTTCGAGGAAATAAAAAGGAGCAAGTGCTCGACAACCTCGCAGAAAAATGGACAAGTGTCCGGAAGTAGAATTAGGGGTACCTCAGTATCCACCTGAAAAAAAAATGAGATGATAAAAATATATATGGTAAAAAGAAAATGATAGCCCATGGTCCCTCTAATAAGCAATATGCCAGTAAGAGTTGACAAGTTTAATTTTCAAAGTCTTTGATCTAAGAGTATGGCATTCCTCTCCTCGGATCCCGTTTTGACCCAGGCAATATATGCAAAGTAAGTATGCTTGAGAATTTCTACAAATTAAAACAACCTCAGTGAGATATACAAAAGATAAATGAGTGATCTGAGAGCCCCTATGAGGATAAAGGTATGCTAAGTTTTCTATTCAAAAATACATAAAAACTCCAAGTGATAAGATGAGAAGAAACGATCTCTTCTTCAACCATATATTTCCCTGACTACAGTGCACAGTGGACATTCACAACACCCTGCAGGTATAAAAAGAATGCTTTACAATGTTTCAACCCCAGTTATTTTTCTGAACCATCCTTTTCTCGAGGACGAGTAAAAGCCTAAGTATGGGGGTGTTTGTTGACGGTTCTTAAGTATCAATTTTAATTATCCAATAAATAAGGAAAAGGACCTATATGCAAGCAACACCTAGAATTAGGGTTTGATCTGACAGAATTCCACGAGTTTTGTTGTTTATCTGTTTCTGCAGGGGGTTATCAGGAAATACAAAGGAAAGGCCCACACGTCGGAATTACATAGAGATATTAACGTGTTCACCGATTTTCTATCATCTAGAAGACTCCAGAAGCCACGGGATCGAACGGGAGGCCGAACGGGCCCGGGACCAGGGCGCCCGCCCTGGACCCTGGGGCGCCCGCCCTAGGTCTGCAACCAATCAGGATGAGTCTCACGGATTATGCCCCACCGACCTAAAGGATCAAGGAAAACCGTGCGATTAATGTCGGTTTGATCCGACGGCCCAAGTTCACTTGAAGGGACTATATAAGCAGGACCCCTGGCCCCTGGAGAGGAGAATTCAAGTCCATTATTTTCATATTTTCCAGAGAGGATTCAGAGAGAGAGGTTCCCTTAGGGTTCCCACCTCATTAGGGCTTAGCATCCAATGTGAGATTAGACTTAGTTCTTCTAGATTGAGAGAGATAGAGTGGAGGTATAGATCGAAGGAAGCCCGGCCTGTCGGTGACTACTTCGAGGTTGTACCTGCAGGATCAAGTTCTCCTAACCCGAGGCTTGCTCCTAGGATTCTTCAGTATTTCGACTTCTAAATTCTAGTAAGTTCTTTGTTTTATTGTTCTTTGGTTTATGAGTTTACTTTAATCTCTTCGCGTAGAGTTTAGAGTAATCATCTCTAGCGTAAACGAGGTGTTTGGGCTAGGATACTCATAGATATCCCCTGTCTAGCCGGACCGTGGTAGTAGCGAGGAACGTGACATTTCCGTAGCTACCTTTGTATTCCATATCCCGTTAGCAGGATCGATAGGGTTTATAGGTGCGGGTCGAACATCCTTTGAGGTGTCTAGATTCCGTGAGCCTCCCCAATAGAGCAGTAGATCATCCTTACCAAGGTTAGAACGAGAGTGCAGTTGCAGTCTTCTCTATACATCGCTCACATCAAATCACAGTGGTTGTAGCCTAAAGGTTAGTAGTAATAGATTTGGTTAGTCAGATGCACGCTTTCTCCTAGTGGTAAAAAAATAAATACGATACTCTGGATAACATCCCGGGTGAAGTGCTCACCGATATCCGTGCGCTTGCGGATCATTTTCTAATTGCGTTACCAAATATCAACACCCCCACAGCTAGTCCCCGAGCGCCTTGTATCTGCTAAGTAACGTCGTTTTGAGCTTGTCCGAGCAGTTCATCGTGTAGCTGATCGATAATAGCAGGCGTTCGACCAGTTTAACTGGGAGCCGAGCAGTCAAATCAAACATCCAATCAGTTTAACTAGTCGGCCGACCTCGGACTTACTCTAAGGTAAGGTTTGCCAGAAGGATGTAAGGGGCTCAAGTAAAAAATTTTGAAGCCTTCACCTTAGGTGAAGTGTGCCCACTTAGGTTCCAGGCGGTGAAGTTGGACGCTTAGCTCCCTGACTTAGTCAGCGCAGAGGAACTTAGTCCCTCATGTGCAATAGCATCCATGCCTTAGGCAAAAGAGACTCTTAGAGCCAAACGAAGAATATTGACGATTATCATCGATGACTTAGTCGTTTAGGAAAGCAGGGAGTCCTAGAAATAAGCACATTCATCGCGAGGTGAAGTGTGCCTACTTAATCCTCGAGCCTGACAGTAGGTGAAGCATTCACATGGTGTCAGGGTCAAAATTTGTAGTCTTCATTTGCCAAACCAGTCCCCAACTTAGCTAGAAACAAGTCCCCAACTTAGCTGAGAAAAAAAATCAGTATAGTCATCGCTAGATGACATGTACCCACATAGTCCCTGAGACTGCTGAAAGATTGAGAAGAATCTTGTAGCAGGATCAAGAAAAAAATCTTGCTCGAAATTCCCAAACATATTTATGAAACAATGCTTAATACTAAAATCTACATGGCGACCCACATGCGACGCGGTTTTAGTTGTATATCCATTAGACCCAGCTAGCGGCCCAAGAAAGCGCGCGGGGATTTCGGGAGTAAACGCGACACGGCAGGCGCAGTTTTCCAAAAGCCCTGGAAGCCAAAGAGTTGGGGTCGAACCGTTATAAATCCACCACGGCTTCGAGATGCACTCCCCATTTCCCCGCACGCCTCATCGTCTTCCTTGCGGTCGCACTCCATCTGCATCCACTCTGCCATTAGAGCAATTCCAAGTGCAAAGCGACCTCCACTCCCTAGATCCGCTCGATGGCGCCGAAGAGAGGCCACTGGGGCTTGAAGAAGGCGGCGCGCGAGATCAACCATGATGAAGAGTGGGTGCGATCCATCAGCGATGAGACGACACTCAACAACCTAGTGGTGTACGGCGTCCTGCCTGACAGGGCAACGGCGGGGTGGCGCCCGACGGCCAGTGAGGACTTCCCCACTCCCCAATCCGACGAATTGGTTGTCTTCGAGGATTATTTCTTTCGTCGATTTGGCATTCCCATTCATCCTTTCCTCCGTGGATTGATTGATTACTATGGCGTCAGTCTCTATAATCTCAGTCTGAATTCTATCCTTCATGTCACAATGTTTATCAATCTCTGTGAGTCGTATCTAGGAATCCTTCCCCACTTTGACCTTTTCTATTTCTTCTGCCTCAAAATCAGGGGGAACCGGATCTAGGGTGGTTGGCAGCGCCTATCTGCAGCTGCGGGATGGGATGGTGAGTCAGTACATCGCCGTCTCACTTAACACGAATGTGAAGTACTGGGCTTACAAATGGTTCCACATCAAGCAGGTGGAGCCGTATGTGCAATGCGACGTCGATCAGGTTCCAGCGAGCAACCCTAGGTGGTCAGAGAGGCCCAATTCCAATGGAATGGAGCAAGTGAGGGAGCTCCTGACTTTGATAAATTGCAAGAGGTTGGATGGAGTCATAGTGGTGACAAATTTCACCTTACGGCGGATCTAGCCCTATAAAGAGAGGGCGCATCCTGGATATGAGTTCTAGGAGGAAATTGATGGGACCTGCAAGGTGCCTGAGGTGATCGATCGAAACGAAGTCAAGTGGTGCATTACGATGCTGTTCAACCTCTTGGTGCACACTTCCATCAATGATCAACAAAGGGCATTCAGTGCCGTGAGCCTTCCCCCAGCGGTAAGAGTTTGCTTGTAACATGTACTTGATCTTCGTCTTTATGCAATGTATTCATGTGCGTTCTTGAAGATTCATGGGCAGGACTAGGCGGTGCACTTCTCAATAGTGCCGTCAGAGGACTGGCCGAGGGCTGTAGACGCCCAGCCGAGCAGTCCATGACATCAGTCTAGCTCAGGGACTGGCCAGGAGAGGTCAGATGGCCTCAGTGACGAAGATGAAGATGCACGGACTGCCTATGTCCGTGAGAAACTTTGGTGGAAGCAGCCAGCACAAGATGAGCCGTCCCTGAAGAGGAGGAAAACATCAGACTCTTCCCACCATGAAGAGGGACCTATGAGCATTGGGGGTGCCACGCAGCCCCGGAAGCGGCAGATGGTTCTGTTGGACTCGTCTGACGACGATGATACGACGGTTCTTCCTCATCCAAGCACCGAGATGCCTTCGCTAGCTGCGCCAGCTAGAGCAGAGATGCAGGAAAGGCGCTGAGCACGAGAGGCGACGACCGTATTCTCCAAGAGTGCTCATACAACCCTGACGGTGACAGCTAGGGCCACCGGTCAAGTCCCTAAGCCTGCCCCAATGACCTCAGTGGTGGCAGCCAAGGCCGTTGGCTGTAGGAATGCTGAGACATCGGCCGACTCTGCTACTGGATAGGGCAGATCCAGATGGGCACACCACTTTAGGACAACTTGACAAGAGTCGGAGTTGTAAGTTTTTCTTCGTTTGTGTTGCTTCGTTAGATTGATGCTGTTGTTTGAGAAATCTGTTTCCTTGTCTTAGCTAGAGACGACTAAAGAGCTGCATCCGTCGGTTGCTGATGACGGGTAGCGTGAAGTGAAAGCGGGAGCTCTTGAACTTATGGTCATCAACCGCAACAACAAAGCTAAGATCCCAGTGGAAGTGATGGAAGAGGCAGTTGGTATTTGAATGAAGGGAGCATGGGTTAAAGGAGAGGTGAGGCTACAACGTGGTTTCTAAGATTTTGCTGTCTTTATGTTTATATTATTATTTGATTAGTATATGACATGATGGTTAGGCTATGCTACCAGATCGGGTGCTTAGGCTATGCTATCGTCCATTGACCGCACTTAACCCAAACCCAACCCATCTAGTCATCCCGGTGTACTACCCATATAGCATGCATCTATTCAACCTTCATCCAGGATCAGATACAAAAGACAAGGTGCCACGTGATTCACAACAAGTTCACATCACATTAAAGAAATGTACTACTTAAGTTTACAACACATTGTTCCACAAATTAGTTCATAACACCACAACACACATCAGAGTCTAAGTGAAAGTCTTTAACATATGACATAGTTTTTGATACACGTTCGTGGTCCATGCCACAACCATGAACCTACAATTCAAAAGGAGGGCCTCTAATACTACTAATCCATGGGGAACTTCAGCACATAGAAGAACCCATAAGCGAGGGCAACCTCACCTACAAAAACTCAACAAGCATTATCATGAGTACACAATTATAATAGGACTTACCCATAATTAAATCAACAAGGATCATGCACTAAGCTCTAGCAAGGAAAATGTTTGGTTTCACATAAAGGTGTTTTGTGGATAAAGTAAAGTGGTCTACTTGACTAATAAGCAAGGCGTTGCATGGTTGATCATGTTAGAGCGATAAGCAGCATGGTGGAGCTTGACCTTTCATGAGTCCTTTTGATCAACACGTCTGAATCCAGAAGAGATAAACAAGGATAGGATTCAAAACTCTATAGAGGGGTACAAGTTTACCCAACCAAAGACAACAGTTAAACCCATACACCCTGTTGGTATATGTAAGGAGTAAGTTGAGCCTCAACCTTTCTCAATCCTGGCCAAAACTACCCATGAACGGTTATACGGTGAGATGCGGTAATAGCTCTTCTAGCTTCCCTATGCTACACCTCACGCTAAATTCATGTGTCAGATTGTTTTGCTCCAGCAATATCCAGCAACGTAATCGTGTAGACAGAATCAGATGGTAGCACATAAGAAACAGAGATTTATAGTGGTTTGGGGCGTGGTACACACCAATCCCTACTCTAGTGGTGCAGCTGCTCTTGTATTCATATGCTCAATTATAGGGGCTATCGCTCCAAGCTACGAATAGATTGGAATGGTGAAGGTTGGATCCTGAGCCTGAGGTCCCTACCCTCCTTTATATAGGCAGGAGAGGTAAGGTTACAGAGAGGGAGATCAGGCTAACAGATTGTGTTTCTAGTTTGTTACAACAGATTGATCCTAGCTATCGTCCAGATACACCCACCTCGGTTTGTCTTGATCTTCACATTGGTTGACCGTGTCAGCCCTTGTGGACCTCCCCTTGACAGCTGCTGGGCCGATAGCTCAGTGGTGGTCATGTATACGGGCAGTGCAGGTACCCCTGGCCCATATCTTTGATAGTAGCCCCTATAGGACTTAATGATAAGCTAGCACGTAGCTTTAAGCCCTCGGGACGTTGCAGTCTCCCCAGTAAGTTCTGCGTACTATGAGTACATACCGAGCATCTTCAGGTGCCGAAGTCTCGAGTAGTGCAAGTAGATATTCCCATGTATTAGGAAGCCAGTATGTTGCCGTTCGAGTACCAAGAGCATTTCTCGAGTAGCGAGAATCTTCTTCAAGCATCGAGTGCGGCGGTGGTACACCGTACTTCAAGGGACGTTGCCCCCTGGCAGCTGTAGGTGCCTGGCTCGGGTAGATCACCTCATATCAAAAAATGTAGTTTCCTGGGCATAGCCCTTGGGACATTGTCAACACAGCGTTCGAGTGGTGTACCCGAAAACCAGAAGCATAGCTTCTAGGACATCGTGGATGCTAGGTTAGGGTAGAAATACCGTTGTACTCGAGAAATTGGTTCCCAATGTGTTCCGTGTGTAAATAGTGGTTGCGCATCATTAAGTCCTAGTCATAAAATAATAATGAGGATGGGGTAGGTGCGCCTCCATCATCCGCGCGTCACTAAGACAGTTGATTTTTAGGATGACCTGTTGAAAGTTGTTTTGTTATCAAGCACTAAGGACATCATGTTTTTATTTGAGACCCATTAAGCAACGTGGTATGAATTGTCATGAGCCTCGCTTAGTGGAAGAATAAGGACGTTGACCCAGAGCCCTGAGGCCAATATAACAGTATCCCGGTGCAGGCAATACTGTGGGCAAGTAACGAATGCATGAGCAGCTGTCGGTAGTTGCGTGTTACTCTTCAAGCTGTTAACGGGTAGAACGAGTGAACATCCACTTCACTGAAAGGAAGCAGCAGGACAAAGCTAGACTAGTGGGGGCACATCATAAAACTCTTTCTCTAGATTCTAAGAGCTCGTACTTTGGTTACAGCCATGGGCCAACTAGTTTTCTGGTTTTCCCTAAAGGGGCACATCCGCTGAAATAAGGTACTTCAAGCTCATCCGAGTATTGGAAGATTTACATGACACTGAGTGTTAGAGGTTTTAGAGCTAGACTGGTAGCCCTCCTAAATGCCCCTAACTCTAGAGGGGCAGGGTTGATAGCGAATGAATCTCTACCGCTTACACCTGCTAAGGGGGTAAGTCGGGCCGAGTACTTGATCTGAGTGTCAAATCACTCGCCTGCACTGGCTCGGGTGAAAGTGTGTTAAAAGCGGACCGCCGAGATCCATTGATGAGTCTGCTTATTGGAAGCTGAGGCATCGGTGTTTGCGGCTCATTTCCCACGAACTAGCGTGTGTGATTGGGATGCCATCCGTGCACCAGTTCCTACTTATATAAAGAAGAGGGAGGCATAACTAGGCATAATTTTATCTATGCACTATTGAGCTTACCTCTCTTTCTTTAATTCTTTGTCTTCCTCTGCCTCTATCCCCTTAGATCCAATCTAATGGAGAGTATGGGGAGCTCGAGAATGAAGGTTCCCAGACGGGTGGCAGCGAGCGTTATCCGCCCATCCGTCCTGCTTTTGTCAGGTAATTCCTTGGATCGACCTGAATCAGGTGAACTTGGGGCTTTGTGCTTCTTCTCAATGGGTGTTCCTCCAAGCTTCCTATGCTTGATGATGTGAGTCCTTCCGAATCGCTGGGCGATACCGTGACAGTGGAGGCCACGGCTCCACCAGTAGTCGTGATGGCTAGGGACGAAGCGAGTCGAATCCGAGCGCAGTTGGAGGTCGTACAAGAAGTGACAGCCGGCTAGGTAGGAGCGGGAGGTAGCCCGTGCCATGGCATCCCACGCTGAGGCCTAGGCACAACTTCTTGGTGAGTTTCCGGTGAGATTTCCCTGTTCATCCTTCTAGAGATGTCTTGCTTTCATGAGCGGTTGCTTTGATCATGCTTCCCAGTCATCCAAGAGCAACTGGCCGCTGCCCAAGGCAAGGTGGCGAGGCTTTGTGATGCCAACACCATTCTAGCCGAGCATGTGATGGAGGTGGAGCGCAACCATGACGCTGCTATGGCTGATTCTTTCGTCGTGGTGGTTAGAGTGGGTCAATTTCAGAACCGTCATGCTGCCTTACTGGAGGCATGCAGCGGTGCTATTGACGTGCTCTCGTTGGCCGGGGTGAGCATAGAGGAGCACCTCAGCAACATCCCAAGGCGGTTCAGAGAAGTGGTTCATCACGTGGTTCGTCATGGAGCCACGTTGGCGTTGGCGACCGCTACACTCTAGAGCGGCGAGGACCTTCGTGACATGGCAATCGAGTTTCCACCAATGGAAAGACCCGACGATGTCAGTGTGCTGGCCATGGAGTTTAGGGGCACGGTGGGTGCCATTGCCGAATATGAGAGAGTAAAGGATGTAATTCGGTCTGCTCCCCATGATGTGTAAACTGCATTGGCCTTAAAATAAAGACTTTTGCACTTTATGGTTTGCGTTCTCTTGAGTAATGGCTTGGTGACTCATGTAATGTTAGCTGTAGCTACCAGATCACCGCAATAGGTTAGCATAATGTATTATGGTGATTGACTGGAGACCCTAACATGACTTGCCCGAATGCCGTATACTCTTAGAAATTTTTTGATCGGGTAGCCCCCGAGTGCCTGGGTAGATCAGTGTGATCTGTTGGGGTGCTCAGTTTAAGGCCAGGGACATATTGATTGTCATTTTGATCAGAGCCTTCTACCTTTATTATGGGTTGGTGCTGGTGGTCACACCACCCGTGATTTGGACCCTAGTATAGGGTTGCTTTTTTACACGTAGAATCGTCGCAACAAGTCGACGTTCTAGGCGTTCGTGTAGACTTGACCATTCATGTTTGCCAACTTATACGTTCCTGACTTTAGCACTTGCCATGATAAATGGTCCTCCCCAAGGAGGTGTGAATTTGTTTTTTTCCCTTGGTTGTCTGCACTCGACGTAGAACCAGATCACCTTTCATGAAGTTTAGTGGCCAAACGTGCTTGCTGTGGTACTTGCGTAGCGGACGAGTGCCGTTCCACGATGCTCGTCGGGCCTATCAAGGGAATCCTATAAGGCTTCCTCTGCTGTTTCCTCATCATAGGCGCAGACACGAGGAGAGGCGTAGCCGATCTCCTCGGGTAGTACCGCGTCTGCGCCGTAGATAAGGAAGAAGGGAGTGAACTCTGTTGGCCTAGTAGGAGTGGTCTATAGGCCCCATAGGACTGGTTGAAGCTCCATGACCCATCTACCCTTGAACTTTTTTAGTTTCCTAAAGATTCGGGGTTTAAGGCCTCGGAGGATGCAACCATTCGCCCTTTCTACCTGATCGTTAGTCTAGGGGTGGGCCACTATAGCCCATCTTATGTTGATCTATTGTTCATCACAGAAGTTGACAAATGCGCTCCCTGTGAACTGGGTGTCGTTGTCAGTAGTGGTCATGTTCATGACCCCATACTGGTATATGACTTCTTTGATGAACTCAACTGCCGCCTCCGAGCTACCAATGGCTACAGGCTTGGCCTCGATCCACTTGGTGAACTTGTCGATCATGAAAAATAAGTGGTCGAAGCCCCCGGGGCAGGCAGGAGTTTCCCGACAAGGTCGAGTCCCCAGATGGTGAAGGGCCATCTGATTGGGATTGTTGACATTTCTTAGCATCACTCTTTACTAAGTTGTCATCCCTAGCATAATGCCAGAAATGTGTTGTTAGTAATTATTGTTGACACTTGTAAACTCAGAGATAATAATATTAAAAGTAAAGTATCCGTAAGAGCATAGATAATATACCATTGTAGCATTTCACCCGGGTTAGGTATCGTTATTTATATTTTATCCACATGGAAGAGCTATGGAATTGAGTTGGCATAGAGATATTGACTAATATATATACTTATGATAAAAACCACTCTTATGCTTTAGCAGGGGTAAGTCAAGTGATAAATAAATAATAAGTCTAAGGTAATAATGGCATTCTAGAGATAGAAATAGAAACTCATAAATGTAGTATGGCTAAAAAGGAGATTCATTAAGAGCAAAAGATTTCTAAGTCATTCCTAAATACTAAGTCTATTGTATACTCAAGTATATACACTCTCATCTATAGTATAACTAACTTTGGATTTATACACAAGGAACATTACTAAGGAAGATTAAGAACAGAGCTTGTCTTCCTTCACAACCGGGTTCTATTTGTTTTACAAATGGAGAGTGGACTACAAAGGACTCAACGGGAGTGTTACATCCACAATCTACCACATGACCCAGAGTGTAGAGTGCATCCGCAGGCAAACAATATCTAAGCACCATGCTTACATAATGTCGACCACTTAACCTCTCGAGAACTGAGCTAAGCACTTTGTGAACATATGCATATATTCATCATCAATCATAACTATATCATGCATACAACTAGAGCAAACTAGGAACATAATAAATAGTAACATAATATTAAAGTAGCATAAAGTTATAAATATAGAGATACAATGGTTATACCATTCTCCAGACGGTAAATCCGGAATCCTAAGCAATAGCCCAAACTCTCCTTGAACCTTGCTAGCTAGCCTATACTAGAAACTTGAAGAATTGGAACTCCTCTCTCTAGATATCCTTATTTCTAGTCTACTCTTGACTTATGGCAGATGCCTTGAGGGAGGGGGGTAGGGGCTAGTATATATAGCCTGGAGCTTGCAATGTGAGCTCTTGGATCAAACCGACTTAAGGAACGGCGAAAATGCATCCTAGGAGATGGTGGGGAACCGACATACGAAACTAGCTGATAGGTGAGCCCCTAGGTGGCCAGGCGGTCTCTAGCCGGCCCCACCTAGCGGTGACTTGGGCTCCGCCTTAGTGTGGAGTCTTCCCGATCCTTCTGGAACTTTCTAGGGTAGTTTTCATCGCAGATAAGCGTGATTTTACTTGACGATTTGATCCTCCTTGCCAGTTTTCTAGATAAACCCTGCTGAAAACATAGATTTACCAAAACTCATGGAAACTATCAGTTTAAGCCCCTAAGTCTATGTTGGTGATCCTTTTTATGCATTTATTTAGGTTATGTTGACGGTTTGTGATGGATGATAACTACTGTCAACAAACTTCCCCAAGCTAAACCTTTGCTTGTCCTTGAGTAAAGCTAATATTGACAATGGATTAGGAGTTTTTAAGGTTTCTAAAAACATTGATGCAACTCCTCAAAAGTACACATGCGTTCAATAAAAAATTCTCCTCTGGATTGAAATTCACCGTTCTGACTTTCAAACTTACTCATATTACCTTCAACCATGGGCCTTTTGAGCTTTCACTTAGATCTTGAGCAATTGAAAGACAGAACGATCAAGTCAAGCACTATGTCTCAAATTCTTTGTTCAACCATTATTTTGGAGTTTTTATAAGTTTTTGAAATAAAACTCAGACATTCCATTGTATGACACTCTCAAATATTTCATATATGTGGTATTTGTGGATCCTCACCATGGCAATGAATGATAATATGACTCTCTTCCTATAATTAATACTTATGTGGAGCTCATAGGAAGGATAAATGAAATAGCATACTTGCAGTACATATATTGTAAAGTCAAACCTCGGATCCAAAGAGAGTTAAGTCATACAATCAAATCAAGACGTGCATGTATGTGAAATATGGTGGATATATATATATGGTGGCTAGCCTAATTCTACTATGCTTCTTAAAACATATCTGCCTTTTAAAACTTGGAAACATTTACAAGAAGACATGGGATATCTTATTCATCTTTTTTTCTCTTTTTTTCAGGCGGGTATCTAAGTACCCATTGTTTTAATAATTCGGACACTTGTCTTTTTTTTAATTCTTTCTTTTTTCTCTTTTTTTCAATAACTTTTGCATAGCCACATACTTCTTTTCTGCATTAATCTTTTGGGTGATAGCAACAAAAACTTAGAGCATTTATTTGATGAAAAACTTATCAAGCATGTTTTTGGTATTTCCTCCCAGTATAGAAGTAAAACATTTTTGGGTACATCTGAATGGAATGCATGTTTTTACGCCTACCCCTAGTGTAGGAGTAGTGCATATGTGGGTGGTGTGTATGTGATCTTGATTTTAAGAGCATGACAAACCTCTCATAAGGGTCAACAAAGATTGACCAAACTCAATGCAAGCAAGTAGCATATAAGTGGAAGTTTTCCTAGCCTAAATATCATATTTGGTTCTGGTAGGAATTCAAGCTTTGTCATACGAGATCTCCAAATCTGGATTTTTATTTTTTAAAAGAAATCTCCAAAATTTTAGTATCACTTAGAATAAGATAAATAGCAGCTCAGACCTTCTCATATCATATTCGTCAATTACCTAGACTTAGATCAAGAATATGCGACCCACAAGTTTCAAGTTTAGAGCAAATTCTCATGTCAAACTAATTTCATCCAAAACTCGGGAGAATTCAAGGCTGACAACTAGGTACTTGAAAGGAATTATAATCAGAGCAACTATTCATCATTTCCATTATGTGAGATCATTCTTCAAGCTCTATTTATTTACTTGACTCTTAAAAACAAGAAAAACTAAAGCATACCTTAAGCAAACTATACACACACACTCTCTTTTTCCCCCCTTTTTTAAAGCACAAACTATTATAGAAGATAAGCACACACTAATATAAAAGATCATAGCAAATTTTTATTTTATTTTCTTGGTTTTGCACTTTTAAACTAATATATAACAAACTTGAAAATAAATAATAACAGAAAATAAAATGCAAGAAAGAAAACTTACCTTGGATAACAGGGGTCCTCCTCCAATCTAGGTGTTGCTATGGTCCTTCAGTGAGGCGGGTGGCCAATGTTGAGACCTTGGAACATCCAGTTCCAGTTGTCATTCTCCTGTTGCTACTGTTGCTGGATGGCGACGAGGCGTTGTCCTACTTCCTGCCACTGGGTGTGCTGTCCTTCCTCGATGGTGGTGAGCCTAGTGTCAAAACGAGTGTGCTCCATCTGCTGCTCATGGTATCCCATGGGCAGTGGATGATGGCCCATATGATGATCATGTGCACCTGTGGGGTGGTCATGGAAGCCGCGAGCAGAGAAGGACATGCGTCCTCCCTGGAAGCCACTGGAAACCTCCTCATAGGACTGCTGCTGGTAGTAGTCGAAGTTACCGCCCTGCCATTACACGCTCAAGCCCTGATGCCAGGAACTCTCTGAATGATGCGGAGAAGGTTGCTCCCATCCAGCATGTCCAAGTTGGTGCATATGGGAAGATCTCGGCTGGTCCCAGCCTGCATGCTGAGGATGGTGCACCTAGGAAGGTCCCGTTTGCTTAAATCCTGTGTAACTGGTGAATGCAGGGCCTTCTAGAATGGGGTCTTCTCCATGGTACTAAGGCTGCGGGTTGCAAGTGATCCTCGTAGAGGAACTCCTTCGAGGTGCTTCCTCCTTTATCTGCAAGTCAAAAACAAAAGAATCTACTGCATACGGACTAAGGTTTTGGTCTAGTAACGGGAACTCATTCGTATAGTCCATATACATCATGACTATTTTCCCATCTTTACCCTTCTTAAGCATGTGTGCATGATTGAAATAACCATAATCAATAATCCAACAGGAGGTGTTAATGTATGTAATAGAAGCAATTTCTAACAAACGTAAATTCTCGGCTATGCGGATAACTAAGGAAGTGCACCCAACTGCTCCCTTAAGTCTAGAAATTTCTGCCCATTGTGTCATCATGAATTTTACAGGGGAAACCTTTTTTATTTTAACCATAGAATAAAGCAGTTTTAGTTCATCATTCCTAACTGTGCGGAAATTATTTCTAGGAAAAAGAGAAAATCCTAGCCATTTGTGCATGAACCGCAAAGTCAGGTGGTGAATGTCATTAGTGCGAGGGAGGTAGCAAATAATTTCTTTTGAAATCTCCCTCCAAAATTTATTCCTATCAAAGTCTTTTATGGCCAAATCTACATCTACTATGTACTGGGCAGGGAACCCTAGGAGTCCACTAAAGTTCTTCCAGGGAATAGAAAATTCTTTCCCAAAAAACCTAAATGAAACTTCTGAGTTGGTGGTTTGTAAAGTGTATAAAAATTCAATAGTCAAAAGCTTGCACCCCTACTCATTGATGTCCCATGCATCCTCCCATCCTATGTTCTTAAAAACAAGATCAAACTCAAAATCCATACCTATGGCCTGAAGTAGGGCTGGATCAAAGGCAGGAGTGAGGACGAATTTCGGTCCTTCAGCTTCTGGTAGATTTCTTTCTCCCTGTTATACCGGAGCTTGAGTTGCTTGTCTTGTAGAAGAACGTTCCTCTCCTCAGAAGCTGATCAGGATGATAATCTACTAGCAATGGGAGATAGAGGATCAACCTCCATGTCAGAGCCTGCCCGTGATGAAGAGCTTCTCATGGATCAGAACGACACCGCACACTTGACCTTTTCGATGAACTACTCATCCGAGTTACCTCCCGGTGAGGGTTCAGAATTTTGAGTCCGTCGAACTAGACTTCTCAATTTGGCTTTATTCTTTGAGTGTATCATTTGGTCCTAGAGATGGAGACCTTGATACTTGTTTCTCAAGACATTCTAAATTGGAATATTGTTATGGTCTTGGCTTGAAGGCAAATTGCTCTTCCTTCCCATTAATATGGAATTTAATTTCTTCGGCTTTGACATCAATGTGCGCATTTGTGGTGCTTAGGAAGGGTCTCCCAATCATGAGGGGTGTCTTCATGTCCTCCTGCATATCAGTTGTAACACCCCAGGTGTTTGTCCCTCACTAAGCAGTGGGTTTGAGCTCAAACATGACAGATTAAGTAGAGATGACAATGTCAAGGTCAACCTATGGAGATGAGCCTAACCTAAAGTTGGAGGTTGCACTATTGCTTTACATATAGGCCATTTTCAAGATATATGCTTGGGTGGTGTTATTGTAATATATTCATGTGTCTCACCTTATTACCTATCTATATTGATCCCTGGAAAAGTTTCATGAAGTTTGGAATCAGAAAGTCACATGAAATGATAAGTTATATCCTTGTTGGAATGGTTTTACTAAGTGCTTGTATTGCACTATTAAGTGAATGGAAATATAGGTGATCAACCAAACCTTGCAACCTTTCCCAAATGACTCTATATGAACTCTACAACAAAAGTCATGAAGGGTTCATGTTGAGTAAATGTCAAGAAAATGCCCCGATTGGCCTAAAACCCTAGTTTCGGCTTTATCGAATTGCTACTTTGACCAAAGTGAAAGTTTGACTTATGTACCAGTTATGAGGTTTGACCCTAAAGAAAAGTTGTAGTACATCTTATGTAGAACAAACTTTATTAAATGGTCAAGAGTTAGTTTGGCCTCTAACCTAGTCAAATAGAGCTCACAAGATTGAATAAGCTGCTGTTTTTGGAAGGGCAGAAATTATTCTAAGTCCTTGAGTGGCAGCAATAAGTTGACATGTTTGGTAATGTTTATCTCCCTAACCATGCTGAGCCAGTAGAAGGTCCTTTAATTAAAGTTGTAGCTTGAGTTGTATACAACAAACTTTGTTAAAAGACCAAAGGCTGAATCTATCTCTAAGATTGCCAAATAGGGGTCACCATTTTGAACTTGCTATGTTTTCAGACTTGGATTAATTGAAGGCTGAGATTAGTCAACTTGATTGACATGTCACGTTCTCGAGATTTTGTTAAGCAACTTGGTTTGACCCCTTAATAAAAGTTGGAGTAGACATTATGGATAAGAGCATGTAAAAGTATGGCATTAGTTTGACTTAGTTTTGACCATCAATTTAAACAGTTGCTCATTGCTGTTAAATCGCTGACACTGCTTATTTGGAGTCTAATTATTCACTAATTCGTGGCTCTAATGACTTTACACCTTAAATAGAATTTGTAGACCTTTGTATGGGCTTTGACTTTGATTTTGGGCCCATAGTCCAATTTGGCCCGGATGTAGCTCAAAAACGCGTTCCAACTAGCCCACTCCGGCACCTACCAGCTGCTCGGTGGAAGTCCTCAACGGAGCCACGCGTCCCGGACGTGTCCGCCATGCGCAAGGTCGCGCTCCACCATGATGCCGTGTGTCCCTGCCCTTTGAACGCCGTGTCAAGCTGCTGCAGACGCTCCTCCACTCCTTTGGCTCACTCTCCACTTCACCACTCGCTCTCCTTCACGGCGGCACCGTGCGAGCGCGTCCGCCATGGGCGAGCTCATGCGCTCGTGTCCACGCCGCCCGTTCTCACTGCTGCATCGGTCACGGGCCAAGTGAGGCACAACACCACCTCTGCCTCTCCCTGTTGTACCTTCCGCACCATTTCCCCGGTCCGAATCGTCGCCGGAGCGTGCCACCGCCATGGCCGACCGGCCAAGCTCCATGGCCGCCGACATTCGTCCACCACAAGCCTCCTTATTCTCAGCCGAGCGGAGCACCATCTTCCTCCCCTCACACTGCCCCCGACGCGCCCTTCTTCAGGCCCCGTTCGCCGCAGACGAACACCATCGCCGGAGCCACCGTGAGCAGCGCCGCCGGAGTTCGTGGGCCAGCCACCCTGCGCCACCCCAGGCCGAGCTATGGCTGCTCGGGGGTGCGCACATGCCAGGGCATCGCCATGGCCACGCCGCTCGCCGCCGGTGCCGCCCCTATTGCCGGACAGCCGAGCCGCCCCCCCCTCCTCTGCTCCGTTCCAAGGAAGAAGAAGGGAAAATGATGTGTACGCTTTCTCTTAGGATGACAGGCGGGCCCGGCTGGGCAACGAGTCCCGCACGTCAGTTAAACAGTGAATGGTTTGGGTACCGATTCGGGTGCACCTAGCAAATTAAGTTAAGGTTGTTTTATTCTGAATTTGAATTTCAGATTTCATGTTAATCTTTGAAAATCCATATCTCCTATTAGGAAAGTCCAAAAATGGCAAATGTGGACTTTTTGGAAACCTTGAGAAGATATCTATGCAGTGGAGTCATAAAGTGTTAGGTGTTTGTAGATGTTTTCCGATGTCTCTATTTAATCTTGAAAAGTACTTCAAAAATGCTTATAAACTTGACCAGAGCCATATCTTGAGTTTTAGAACTCCAAAAATAGTGATTCTTATTTTGTTAATTTTATGATGACATGTACTTGTTAGGAAAAATATTAAACATACTAGTTGTTCGCTGTTTTCTTAAGGTTTTGATTTGACCTTGATAAATAAGGAAATCTACATTATATTGCTTGTCATTTTTATATCTTGAGTTGTGTTGCTCCAAATAATGTGAAATTTTTATGGTAGTCTTATCATGCTATGAATATACTGTGGTATAAATTTCATGGTCATTTCTTACTGTATGATCAAGTTATTGATTTAACTTGTTTACGGCTTGATAAATAGCTTATAAATAATATATAAATGATAAAATATAAAATGTTGTTCCATTACCTTATTATGATGTTACTCTATGATGTTGATTCATACTATGGCCATGTGTTCATAGAAAATATTGAGTTTTAGGTTTAACTTACTCTCACATGATTTATTGCAATAGCTATTTGTCTTTTTCATAGAGGTTGATATACTTGTCCAAATGGCTTGAAATTTGGATGGTAGATTATGGTAGAATTTATTGATAATCTTTAATATGTGTTCATAATTCCACCAAATTATCTAAGATAAATTAAGAAGTGTATTAAAATAATTTATCCAGCATTGGACACTATGTTTTCTGGTGTTCATTAGTTATGTATGAAATGTTGGTAAAGTTGGTTTTGTCCAATTATATATTTGTAACATAAATTAGTATTTATTTCTTACAAATGTGGTTTCTAGACAGTTCTAGGGGCAATGTAGATTACCCTATGTTAATGATGTTTTCTGAGCATCTTGTCTATAGCAAAGTTGTATATAATTTATGTATCTAGCTTGTGTTAAAATTTGGTGGCATTTGGCCAAGTAGTTTTTGAGTTATAGATGTTTAAAGTCAGGTCCCAGATTTGGTTGCTCTCTGTTTAGAGCAGACCAGAGTCTATAGTTTCATCTTTTTGGCATAGTAAACTTATGAATCAGGCTTAGGTGATATTAAATGAATTGTAGACAATTTCATAAGCTTTCCAGATTATCCTCTTGAATGTAATTTGAAATTGTGTAGCTCTTGAAATGATGTTATTTCTGGACTGTCCATGCTGATTGCAAATCTGAACCTTTCTGTCAAGCATAGTTTGAGTTACATAGTAGGTTGGTGTTGCTACTTGGTACTTGGGTTGGTACCCTGTAATCTTATGATACTTGTGCCTTGATTGATGTGCCTGCCATCTTCTATGTTATGCCTTAATGAGGATTAAGTTAATTAGCTCTAGGTGCTTATGTGAACTTTGGTATGTTTGCTTGATTGCTTTGTTTATTGCACTTCTATGCATTCATACATATGCATTGTTGCACCTCATTTAGGTACGCTAGCTGAAGCACGTGAAGGACCTGATGCGGAGCCAAACCAGAGGATGATGTTTGGTGGATCCATCCCGAGGATGGAAGAATCCTCAAGTTCGTACATGGAGTGGAGATGTTCCGTAAGACGGTGCAAGCTAACTTGACTGACTTGAGTCGGATCTCAGGCAAGCCCCGGAGCATTATAAGCCTCCTAACTTTAAAGCAATTAATTCTATATATGTTATAAGTATTGTTGCATTAAGTGGTAGGAGTTGGTTGGAAACCCTTGCTGCATTATATCCTTCCTTGTCCAGATATATGAATCCTTGAATCCTACATAGACTAGGATCGAATAGATGCTTAGCCCTGCTCTAAGCGGTAGAAGTCAGGTGATTTCCTGTCACCTGCGAGATATAGGGATATTCATATATGGCACGGTTGGCTATATTTGCTATCATAGAAAAGAACCATGTGTTAATAAAATAAAATGAGACCGGGCGGGAGACGATAGTGAAGCAATAAGGCATGGAGGTCTTGGGTGTGGATCTATCCCCATCTGAGTCGTTTAAGGACCGATTCGCTATACGTCCTTGAGTCCTGTTGAACGCAGTCTAACACTTAGTTGGCCGGATAAGTCGTTCCGACCGCGAAGCCGAGTAATACAGTTCATGCCGGGAATCGAATGGTAGGTCACATCTTGGAGGTAGTAAGGATATACTTGGGGAGATTGGCGTGAGACCAAGGGGGGTTAGAGTCCCTATCTCCTGGCAGAGTGTTGCCCTTGGGGATGCGGCATCAGTCGAACCCGCGACTCCTGAATTGTACGAAAGGTGGCTTGTGCGACCCTGGCAGGGGCCTACGCGGTGAGTGTTAGAAATACCCCTCCAGCTGGATAGGAACTCGATTCGAATCGCCGTCGCTCCCGGTTAGTGAGCACTTGACTTGAGCAGCAGCAACGTAGATTCCATTAAATTGAACGTATGGTTAATTGGATGATGATGTAAATATTGCCTCAATTTATACCTGCTATGGTTAATATTGTTTGCTCCTAATCAAGTGAGTGCTCTAGTACAGGTGCTAATATAGATGACAGGTTAATGATGATTAACTTGATGCTTAAGCATTAATGATTACTGATCTGTATTAAGCTTTTACGCAAAATGTTGTCAAGCTAGCCCACTTTATATCAGCCTTGCATGATCCTTGGTGTCACTTTATTTCTGGTTTTTGACGGGTAAGTCTAGCTGAGTACATTGTCGTACTCAGGGTTTTATCCCCACTTGTTGCAGGTTGTGATGTATCATGGCGACTACAAGAGTTGGTTGGCTCCTGCCGTAGTGGCGGAGTGTGATCACGGGCATGATCCTTTTGAGTTATCTTCTCTCTAATGCTTTTGTTGGAAGTCGACCTTGGTATTGGCATGTATTTGAAATCAGAGTGTTGTTAGTTTCAAATTACTTTGCTTCCGCTACTTTTGAACTTAAGTTGTAATAACTATGTTGAACTCCAATGTTTATCGAGCTACTTGTGAAATGGATGTAACATGCGACTTGTTATGTTGAATCACTACGATCTTGGCTTGTATGTTGGTTGGTTTGAAATCCCTCGTGATTTCATTGGACTACCAGAGTTATATGGGCTCAAGTGCGAGAATTTGATCACTTTCGTGATTGTTTTTTGTACTTGTGCTCTTATAATTTGGACGGTTCCGTGACATCAGTACTACAAAATCTACAGGAACGAAAAAGTTTCGTATTTTTACCGGAATATTTTCGGCGATTCCTGCAGGATAGCAGACAGATTGGTCGGCTATTGCAAACACATAGATGTTGGTGTGAGTGTTGAGTAGTTGAGCTTGTCAAAGACCTTGGGCATGACACTAACACTTGCTCCAAGATCGCATAGTGCATTTTCAAAGTTCTGGCTTCCGATCGAACAATCAATAGTGGGACATCCTGGGTCCTTCCTCTTGATAGGTGAAGTATTTAGGATAGCCACACTACACTCCTCTGTTAGCTTAATTACCTTAGTGGTGGGACATGGTCTTTTGTTGTTGAGGATGTCTGTTGGTATAAATTAAGTGCAACTAAAATATGAAGGATTCCGCAAGCGCACAGAACATACCATTGTAGCATTTTACCAGGAGTAAACCAGATATCGTTATTTATATTTTACCAAAGGGAAGCAAGGGTTAAAGAATCTGATAATTCACCATCATGTATCTAATAACCTAGTAAACCAACTAGACTATAGCAAGGGTAAATGATATATGAAATGATAGGATTTATGTAATATGACACACATGGGATAGGTCACTAAAGATATGCAACTAGTTAACTTGGGAGATCAACGGGTGAGGTAGATTCCTATGATATTCTTATCACATGGTAAAGGTATACCCAACTATGCTAAGACTTACCACACTCTTGTGTACTTCAGGACACCACTAGACAAGAGAGAACACCGCAAAGGATACCTCTACTGACGTGACTATGGTCCTACAATTCAAGAACCTTCTCGATAGATATAGATGGTGCTGTCACCTCCCGTAACTACCATACAGCTAGGGAACAGGGTGTATTTATAGGAAGAGCATCGTGTAAGCACCACGCTTACATGAGGCGAGGCTACCTAGCCTAGTCAACAAAGTAGAAGGCTAAGCGCTCTATGAACTAGCACACAAAAGGAATGATAAACTCAACTAGCAAGATGTATTCAAAGTAAGCATAGCCATGTAAATAAGAGAATAAGTCTTACGGAATGTTGAAGTGAAGATACAAGGCTTTACCAAGCTTCCATGACTAGAT
The DNA here is from genome assembly GCA_038087645.1 of Saccharum hybrid cultivar R570. NCBI lineage: Eukaryota > Viridiplantae > Streptophyta > Magnoliopsida > Poales > Poaceae > Saccharum > Saccharum hybrid cultivar. The sequence goes on from JAQSUU010000113.1 coordinate 38,239,274, forward strand.
CCAGAACCTTGAGCAAGATCCCAACTCGACCCTCTCTCCCAAGATATTAATCTACTACATTGAAGAAGCTAGACCTAATCCCCTAGAGAGGTCATCCTTTCATGGGACATCCTTGCTTATATAGCCCTCTAGGAAGCACCATAGCCCTCGGATCAAACTGACCTTGATCTACGACTAATATTCATCCTCAAAGGCGGTGCAAGCATGATCCGCGAGACGGAGCCTGATTGGCTCTGCAGGTGGGGCGGGCGCCCCCACCCCTTGGGGGCCTCCCGGCTTCCGGGCCTGTTTTGCCTCCCATTTGTTTCTAGAGTCTTCTTGTACCTTCCAGATTACAGAAAAGTTGTGCATAGCTGAAAGGTATTGATGGCTAGAGGGGGACGAATAGCCTTTTAAAATTTTCTACAAAGACAAGCTAAACAAGTTTATCAATATAACAAATAGCGAGATGCGAGTTTTGCTTAGCCTACGGGGTATTTGCAAGCCACCTAACCAATTCACAATTCTAGTATATTTGCACTCAATCGCACAAGTCAAACCGCACAACTTAGCTACAACTAAAGCTAACTAGCTACACAAGTTAAGAGCTACACTAACAAGCTAGCAAGGTAACTAAGAAATTAATACAAGAGAGAGTTAGGAGGGTATCACCGAGGGGCGAAGTATTGAGCCAACCAATCAATATGACCAAGAGATGAATTCCACAATACACAACCACCGGGATCGATTAATCACAATAAGAATGATGACACGAAGATTTATCCCGAGGTTCACGTGCTTGTTGGCACGCTAGTCCCCGTTGTGTCCCTCTTCACCACGTGGTTTAGTGGCTAATCGGTCACACACCGAGCCTCTCAAAAGATGCCACAAGAACCTACCAAATGGCAAAATGTTGCAAAAGACACGAGAAATCCACTAACGTTGTCTTTGGCGCTTCGCCGAGGTAGGCACAAACCCCTCACAATCACCGGAGGTGGCCAAGAACAATCACCAACTCTTGCCAATGCCTCCAAGCTGCTCCAAGTTGTCTAGGTGGCGGCAACCACCAAGAGAAACAAGAATCCCGTAGCAAATCAACCACCAAGTGCCAACTAGATGCAATCTCACAATGCAAATGCACTTGGATCACTCAATCTCACTTCGAATATGCAAAGAAGCAAGAGAGATGAGTGGGAGGGGAGTTGCTTAGCTCAAAGTGCTCACAAGTATGTCAAAGAGTGCAAGAGTGATAGCCCAAGCTAGGCCATGGGCTATTTATAAAGCTCCCTCCCGCGAACTAGCCGTTTGGAGCTCTGTCGGGGGCGACAGACGCGTCTGTCGACCACCCGACAGACGCTCACCCTGGCGTCTGACACCTCCTCGTCGTGCCACGTGTCCCTCTATTGAAAACGTAACGGTCAAAGCCCGTGAGCGTCAGACGCGTCTGACGCATTTTGCCCTTGGCGTCTGTCGCTCGACAGACGCTATATAGAGAGGACCAAAATGCGATCTCATGCTGACGGACGCGTCCGCTGCTGCACTGACAGACGCGGTCCAGCATCTGTCGCGCAAGCCCACGTGCCAGAGCAAACCCTTTGTCGACAGACGTGTCCGACGCTCGTGACCCAGTGGCTGTCGCCTGCGACAGACGTGGTCCAGAGAGCGTGTTGATGCTCCGAGCCGACAGACGCGTCCGACAGACGTGCATCAGACGCGCCGCCGTGTCTGTCACCCACGCTCGCTCGCACAGCCATTGACGCCACCACGGACAGAGGCTGACGCCAGTGTCTGTCACGTGAGCGTCTACGCGTCTATCACACTCTCGCCAACCCCCTTAGCTAGGGTTTAGCATCAGACGCTGCGTGCCTGCGTCTGTTGCTCGCGGAGCCAGCGTTTGTCGCTCATAACTTAGTGAATTTTCGTCATTTTCTCGTTTTGCTTGATTACGCCCTTACTCGACCTATAGAGAATAGCCATCCAAAACACAAAAATGGATCTGAATGCGAAAGGCCCCTACCTGGTGTGCCAACTGTCAGATTGTTTTGCTCCAGCAATATCCAGCAACGTAATCGCGTAGACAAAATCAGATGGTAGCACACGAGACACATAGATTTACACTGGTTTAGGGTGTGGTACACGCTAATCCCTACTCCAGTGGTGCGGCTGCTCTTGTATTCGTATGCTCAATTACAGGGGCTATTGCTCCTAGCTACGAGTAGATTGGAATGGTGAAGGTTGGATCCCGAGCCCAAGGTCCCTAGCCTCCTTTACATAGGCAGGAGAGATAGAGCTACAGAGAGGGTGATCAGGCTAATAGATTGTGTTCCTAGTTTGTTACAATAGAATGATCCTAGCTATCGTCTAGATATGCCCGCCTCGGTTTGCCTTGATCTCCATGTTGATCGACCACGTCAGCCCTTACGGGCCTCCCCTTGATGGCTGCTGGGCTGATAGCTTGGTGGTGGTCATGTATACGAGCGGTGTAGGTACTCCTTGCCCATATCTCTGACACCATGGGACATCTGGTTGCAACAAGGTACTAAGCCTACTATACCCATAACATGGCAAGTGGTCTATAGAGTTTTATGTTCAAAACTAACTACAATGGATACATGATCCTTAACCGGTCCAGTGAGCTATGACATTCAAGATCTCCCCTCTTGCCATGGCTGAACTCCTTGCCATCATCAAGTCAAATTTTAACATGTGGGACAAGTTTTAGACCATTGCTCATGTTTAATGTTGATTAGTGGTTAAACATTTCATACAACACGCGAGTAGTGAGAAACCCATGACCATCTCAACTTCTACCGTATCTAAGCATGCAAGCCTAGAGTATGTTCTAACAAAAGCAAAACGTTCATGTTACAAGGTACAATGGAGACAATACATGGTTACAAGTTCAAATAGGTAAAGTGGGTTTCTAGTCATATGGAAACATAAATGTAATAGATAATGTATTCAAGTTAATGCAGTTGTAAATAGTAGAAGAATGCTTAGATGCCTGCTTTCATACTTAGCGGGTGGAACAACTTGGGCTCAACATTGTTCTCGTGGTTCGCCTCCTTGTGTACTTCCTCCCTCATACGATGTATGACATGAATGAGTTAATGTAATGCTTATATTGATATGAGATGCTTGAATAGATGCATGATCATGTATAAAAACACATGATAACCAACTAGGCTGATAGTGTACAAGTGCTTAAACTTGTGAAGGATAGGTGTTGTTAGCCCAGTGACAGGTTGTCCGTTAACACATGATGATAGACTATTTATCGAAGTTCCATGGACTGTTGAATAGGTGATACTAGATCATCCATGGGACTCAGAACAAAATGTGCTAAGTGTAAGGATCGATGGACTAACCGATAATGATGGATGAACTGTCCATCTGGTCATGCACCAAAATGACCTCTTTGGAATAGGGAGAGAAAATTCAACGAACCGTCTGTCATAGAAGGACGGACTATCCGTCCCAATTTGTGTTCTGTGAGTGAAAATGACAAGTGTGGGTTTTGATAGACCGTCCAACATTGACTGATGGATTGTTCGTGGCCGTGGGATCCTATTTGGCACTTCTAGCGGAGGGTGCTCTAGAACCTATCGATGAACCATCCGTGAATGCACGATGGATTGTCTGTCGGTGCATAGTTCTTGTGCACTAAGTGATCTTGTGGGTGCTAAGTGTGGGTGTGGTATGTGCATGTGCAAGGGGTGCAGGTTTGTTTATAAGGTCTCAAAGAACACATCTACCAAGGTACATTGGTTATAACAAGCCTAGGTTGAGATTGAGCTATTGGAAAGAGTTATGTGTCAAGAACTAGTTAAACCTTGGTCTCTATGATTCAAAAGAAGGTTTTGTTTGGGATTCAACCTACCAAGGTATGGAGAAGAGGCGAAGATGGATCTTGAGGACTTGGATTGACCTCTTCAACCTCGTATCTAGCCTCCTCATTGTTTCTCCTCCTTGAAGCCTCCTTTTGCAAGGGGGAATGAACCTCTCCTCGCTCAACTCCTAGCAAGGGCTGGTTGGGGATGATCTCGATGATCTCCTCGGCCTTCCTTGAGTCTCCTCTTTCTTGTTACCCACTCTTTCTTCCTTCTTGCTTGAGAGATGATCAAAGGGGTTGTTGAAGCAAGAACTAGAGAGAGTGTGGAAAAGAGAGAGAGTGAGACAGGGGAAAGAGAGATAGCTCTTGGTGGCCTTTGGGTCACGGAGAGCTGCTAGGTATGACTTACAAGTGGGGCCAATGGTGACTAGAGCTTATTGACAGCTCAAAATTCATGCATGGTTGTGTACCGACGGATTATTCATCGGTGCTCAATGGCTGTTGACTAGCAATGAAGCCTAGAACATACAATTTTTTTATACAAGTTTCAAAATATGAACTTTAGTGCAAACCATGATCATGATGCACATGCTAAACTTAAAGAGAGTTTTACCTATGTACCATTAAAAAAGATGGCCCTTACCTACATGCCACTAAAAAGTTCAGGGCACCCAGGTGCCATTCACCTAAGCTTTTTTTTTGTCTCACAAGCCATTCTGTTCACCTTCTGTTAGGTTTCTAGCATTTGACAGGCTTGACATGTGGGCCCAGTTGGTGACAATGTCCAAAATATCTTCTCTCACAACCCTATCCTCTACCTTCTTTCTCTCTCTAGTGGGGCCAAGCTGTCAGTGACCTGCTGTATGGTCCAAATGGCTAGAGGGGGGTGAATATCCTATTTAAATTTTCTACAAGCTTTACTAAACAACAAGTTAATAAATAAGATGGCGAATCTCTTCTAGCACTAGCACAACTAATTATGCAAGCCACCTACACAATACTAGTAAACAACAAGGCTATGATATTTAGCTCACACCAACAACCTAAGTTACTAGGCTAATTACTCCTATGAGATAAGCTATTCTACTCAAGCTAAACAAGGCAAAAAAAATAATAAGTAAAGAAGAGAGCTTGAATAGATATACCAACATTGATGAGAAGAGATATGTCCAATGTACCAATCAATCAATGTGATCACATACACAAATGAAATCCTTGGCAATAAGATGACACAAGATTTTTTTTACCGAGGTTCACTTGCTTCCCGACAAGCTACTCCTCGTTGTGGCGATGCACCCACTTGATGGATCGCGAGCTAATCAACTATTAAGAGTTGAACCCTCAGCGGATGCCGCACATCCACTCATAAGATGGGGATCCTCCAAGCCACGAGCTCTACTAGAGTAGCCAATTCACGAACTCCCACGGGGAAGGCTCAAAAACCCCTCACAATCACTTGGTGAGGCTCGAAACAATCTCCAATCACGAGCTCAACACCACCGCTACTCCAAGCCGTCTAGGGTGTTGGGAAACATCCAAGAGTAACCAGCAATCCGCAGCAAACTCAAGAATCAAGTGCCACTAGATGCAACTCTCAATGCAATGCACTTGAATCTCACTCAATCTCTCTAGAATATGCAACCAAGCAAGGAAATGAGTGGAGGGGAAGTTCTCTAGCTCAAAGTGTGCCTCAATATCTCAAATGTGCAAGACAGAACCCCCAAGGGCCGGCCACCTCTTATTTATAGCGAATAGAAAAGCCACTAGCCGTTATACCCCTGCCGAGGGCGACAGACACTGCAGTGCTGCGTCCGTCACACCTCTGTGCACCACGTGTCCCCGCGCGCTCAAAGCCAACGGTCAAATTTTCCTTCGACAGACGCGTCCATCGTGCCTGAGACCCAGCGTCTGTTGCATCGACAGACGCGGTCCAGAGAGCCCAGCAACACACGTGACTCAATAGACGCGTCCGACGCGCCAACACCAGACCCTGCCAGCGTCTGTCGCGCAAAGCTCACCTCCACTCACTCCTATGCCCGGCTGACGCCACTGTCGACGGACGCTGACGTCGTGTGTCCGTCACGCGGCCACCACCACGTCTGTCGCGCCACCACAGCAGGCCATCTCCAGGGTAAGCCGACAGACGCTGAGGGCAGCGTCTGTTGCTCCCGAGGACAACGTCTGTCGCTTGTAAAACAGCGACGACCACCACCGTGACTTCGCCTCCGGTTCTCGCATCCGACGCAATGGAAAATAGACATTTCATTTTCCCAAAAACGTCTAAATCCCGCGCTCGTAAGCTTGGCGAGAGGGAGAGAGAACCCTAAACCCCTCTCTACCGCTCAAACTCCGCCGCCTTCGCTAATGTGCCAACACCATCATGTGTATATCACCATGTGCATGTGTGTTAGCATTTTCACAATCATTTTCCAAGGCGATATGTTAGCTCTCTACTATATCCTAATGCATATGCTCAATATGATGACCTAGTAGCACTTGATCCATGAGCTAACCATGATTGCCCCTCTTGATAGTCGGCTATCAATCCTAAACCTGGTCAATCACTTCTCTACTCATCTTAGACCGGCAAAGTAAACCCTACGATTATACCTTTGCCTTGATCACTTTGTTCTATGTCCATCTCTATATGCTTGATCAACATGATCGTCATTTCATGTACATCTCCAACTCTTTGTGATCTTGTGGCCACCATTTCTTGCCACCATGCACCTTCATCATGTGTGTTGCTATGCCTAGCTCAAACAACTTAATCATAATGCCATTAGCAACTTGGTGTCATTAATTACCAAAGACAAACTTGGGTGTTCACCTGGCACCTTTTTCCACCTCAAGAAAAGCAGCAATGTGAGCTGAGGTATGAGCTAGCCGGTGCAGGGGCGGAGCTCGCCCGCGGTGGCCAGGGCCTGGCCATGGGCCTGCGCAAGGTCCACTCAGCCTACACGCTGGTGGTTGCTGTGCTGCCCGACGTGCCAGAGTCCCGCCACCGCATCCTCATCTCACAAGGCTGCATCGTCTGCGAGATCGAGCCCATGTACCCTCCGCATGACTCTGCCCACTCCCTTCACAGAGTAGGTGAGCAGCGATCGATGGGTGACACACTGACACGGCCGGTCTTGCAAGCTCTCAATTTCTGTTTTGGCAGCATACATGCTCACCTGCTCTGCTCTCGACTCCCTTTTCTGAACTCGCTGCTACCTGCACGGCCGTCTGAGCCCACCCCTACCCATGCACTGGTCGCGGTGGCCAAGGCAGAGCTCGCCAGTGCGCCACCCATGGTGGCCGGGGCGGAGCTCACCCGCGCGCCGCCCGCCGAGCCCGCTACTGCCTGTGCGGCCGTCTAAGCGAGCCTCGGAGGTGGGCGAGAAGGCCAAGGTTGGACGCGGTGCACAGCCGTCCAGGAGCAGCAAGGCGTCATGGGAGGTGCAGAGGTGGCTGCGGGACGAGTGCCGGGTCATCGACGGCTGCCCGCACGTCCGCCCGCCGCCGTTCGGGCTCGGCGGCGGAGCTCCAGCGGTCTGACGTGCGGCTTGGCTGCACGGCGGTGGATCTGGGGCCGGCCCTGCCGTTGGTGGAGTCCGTGGAGTCGCGATGGAGTCACTGGGTGCCATCGGTGGGTGCGCCGGCGATGAAGGCTCAGGGCAGCGAGCAGCTGGGCTCCGCCCGATCCCGACGCCCGCGAGGCCGGCTGCGCCCCCGGCCCTGGCGCACGCACGGCCGGCTCCGCTCCCTGCCCCGCGTGCACGCGCGGCTGGCTCCGCCCTCGGCTCCAGCGCATGGTGGAGGAGGGGAGGAAGATGACCGGTGGAGGAACGAAGAAGCTCACGGTGAAAAAGCGAGGTGAGGGCATTTGAGACTTTTTCAACGCAGATTAACACAGTTACATGAAAAAGTGGACGGAATGCTTTGGGAGAAAAAAAAGCTTAGGTGGATGGCATCTAGGTGCGTCTAAACTTTTTAGTGGTTTGTAGGTAAAAACCATCTTTTTTTTATGGTACACGGTTAAAACTCTCAAACTTAGTTGCCATGTCATATGTCTATACTCAATAAAACCACTCGCACGTTAACGCCACGTCAATGCAAAATCACCTTCCGATAGGGCAGCAGGGGTGTTACTTTGCATTGTTTTACATTGCACATTGCAATGACTTTTTCCTTCTTTCTCTTTCTCGATGAGAACAAATAAAGGCTTTGTTGGGCTGAGTTCTAGCTCGGCCTGTGAAGCAACGGCCGAAATATGCCGGGCCAGGCTCCCTGCCATCGAAATTACACCATTTACATTAGCCCAGGCCCAGCTGCGAAAATATTTCAAACCGCGCGACTCGTGCCCTTCCCCTGCACAGGTTGTCACCCGCAATGCCCGCGCCGCTGCCTGCCGTCGCGCGCGAGCTGGCAGAGCTCCTCGTCGCCCTCTCCGCCGCCCGCGCGCTCCCCAAAGGACAGCAGCTCCACGGCCACCTCCTCAAGGCTGGACACGTCCCCGCCGCCGCCTCCTCCCACACGCTGCTCGCGCACCACCTCCTTACCTTCTACGCGCGCTGCGCGCTCCCGGACCTCTCCCTCCGCGCCTTCCTTGACCTCCCCGCGCCGCCCTCTCCCGCGGCATGGTCCTCCCTCATCTCCTCCTTCGCCCAGAACGGCCTCGCCGCCGCCGCCTTCGACACGTTCCGCCGTATGCTCGCGGCGGGCGTCCCCGCCACCGACCGCAACATCCCTTCGGCTGCGAAGGCCGTCGCCGCTGCCGAGACCTTGTCGCGCCCTCCGTTCGCCCCTCACGCGCTCCACGGCCTCGCCGCCAAGACTCCGTTCGCGGGCGACGTGTTTGTTTGTTCGGCGATTCTCGACATGTATGCCAAGTGCGGCCACCTTGCAGACGCCCGCAGGTTATTCGATGAAATGCCGGAACGGAATGTTGTCTCCTGGTCCGCACTCATCTGTGGGTATGCTGACACGGGGATGCATCCTGCAGCGATGGGAATCTTCTGCTTGGCACTTGAGGAGGCCGTGCCGGTGAATGACTACACAGTTTCTTGCATCATCCGAGTATGTGCTGCAGCAACACTCTTTGAGCTTGGAGCCCAGGTGCATGCCAGGGCTACAAAGACAGCACTTGATGCTTCACCTTTTGTGGGTAGCTCACTTGTTTCGGTTTACTCAAAGTGTGGGCTTGTAGAGTGTGCTTACCGGGTGTTCAATGAAGCACCTGAGAAGAACCTTGGCATTTGGAATGCAGTGCTCATTGCATCTGCTCAGCATGGGCATACTGCTGTAGCATTTGAGCGCTTTATGGAGATGCAGAATGCTGGATTCCGGCCCAACCACATAACCTTCCTGTGCTTGGTCACCGCTTGTAGCCATGCTGGCCTTGTTGATGAGGGGAAGCGATATTTTTCTCTCATGAAAGATTATGGTATTGAACCACAGGCTGAACATTATGCTTCAATGGTTGACCTACTTGGTCGTGTAGGACGTATAAAGGAAGCACTTGATCTTATTGAGTCCATGCCCGTGGAACCACCAGAGTCTGTTTGGGGTGCACTACTCATGTCATGTCGTATATTTAAGGACGCTGACACTGCAGAAATTGCTGCAAAGAGGCTATTTGAGACTGGGTCTCGCAGCTCTGGGGCACATATGCTTTTGTCAAGCACATATGCAGCTGCAGGAAGGCATATTGATGCAGCTCTTGCTAGGAAAGCAATGCGTGATGCAGGTGTACGGAAAGAAACAGGACTTAGCTGGTTGGAAGCTGCAGGGGAGGTGCATACCTTTGTATCGAACTGCAGGAGACACCAACGAAGCGAGGAAATTTACAAGGTGCTAGAGAAAGTTGGTGAGAAGATGGAGGCAGCTGGTTATGTGGCAGACACTAGTGCAGTGGTTAAGGATGTGGATGGGGATGAGAAGCGAGCAACAGTGAGGTATCACAGTGAAAGGCTAGCAATAGGGTTAGGTCTTTTGATTGTTCCACAAGGTGTGCCAATCCGAGTTATGAAGAATCTGCGTGTGTGTGATGATTGCCACAATGCAATTAAGTATCTAACTAAGTGCACAGGTAGAGTTGTGGTTCTTAGGGATAATCGTCGGTTCCACCGATTTGAAGATGGGGTGTGCTCTTGTGGGGATTTCTGGTAAGGGACCAATATGTTCCCTCTGACGTGTTCTTGACTTTTTTTTCTCTATATGGATTCATCTAGAAGGGAAACTTATGTTTCCTCAGTAAATAAATCTGTTTCAGTTCAGTGGTGATATGATAATAAAGGAGTATTGATATATGACTTTCACATAATTGAAAAGGACCAAATTTTTTATTTCTTTGGAAACTGCAACAGTTCAGAATATTTTTGGAAAAGTATGATCCTTGCACATAGGATGCAATTGTCAAGGGCCTGAGTATCTAGGGTAGGAGGCCCTCGGCTACGTAGATCGTAGCCTCGGTCCGTCTTCTCCGGTGAGGTTTTACCCCTCTTCCGAAGGCTTTAGATCAATAGAGAGGAGGAAGAAGATAATTGTGTTCTTGCTTGATTTCTTTAACAGATCCGGTTACAAGGCTTAATAGCCTGCGGTTGCAACTGAAAAGGAAACAAACCTCCTCTAATTTAGGATCTCAACTAATCTATTTCCTTATTCTAGCCACTAATTTCCCAGCCTTCCTCCTCAAGGGCCGGCGTGGGCCTGGCTGCAGCGCGCTCTGCAGCGCGTCTGACATCCCTGGCGCGCCTTCTACGGGTATAGGGGAGACCCCACATGACATCTCTCCCCCCTCGACACTCAGCTCGTCCTCGAGCTGAAACGACGGATGCTTGGCGATGAACTCGTCCCAGTCTTCCCAAGCAGCAGCAGAGGCCGGCTGCCCCTTCCAGCGCACCAGCACCTCCTTGACGCCCCGGGCGAGGCGGGAGCGCACCACCCGTTCAGGCTCAGGCACCACCGCGCCATGTAGGAGCTCAGGCAGCTCTGGAATCGAGGATGGCGGCGCGCCCACCCATTTCTTCAAAAGCCCCACATGGAACACATCATGAATCTTTGCCGGTGGTGGTAGAGCGAGGCGGACTGCAGCGTCATTGATGATCTCGGTGACGCGATAGGGCCCAAAGAACCTGGGCTGCAGCTTCCCCTTTGGCGCGAGAGACATGGATGCCACTGGCCGGTTGCGGAGGCGCAGTAGGACCCAGTCCCCGACGGTATAGACCACCGCCCGGTGTTTGTTGTCGTAGAACCGTTTATGGACGGCCTGCGCCTGCTCTAGGCGATGGCGTACATCGGCCAGGAAGACGTCACGTTCCGCCAGCGTCTTGGCCACGGCGGCCACCCGGGTGTCACCCGCCTCATAGGACCGGAGAGAGGGGGGTGGCGGCCGTACACCACATGGAAGGGCGTGTCGCGAAGCGAAGACTGGTATGCTGTGTTGTACGTGTACTCCGCCCAGGGCAGCCACCTGAGCCACTCGCGCAGCCGGTCGCCAGTGAAACAGCGGAGGTACATGGCGATGACCTTGTTGGCCGCCTCCGACTGTCCATCGGACTGTGGGTGAAAGGCCGACGTCATGTGAAGCCGGGCGCCCATGAGCCTCATCAATTCTTGCCAGAACGTGGAGGTGAAAATGGCATCGCGATCGGAGACGATCGACTACGGCATGCCATGGAGGCGAACAATGTCGGAGAAGAACGCCTGCGCCACAGTCTCAGCGGAGTACGGGTGAGCCAGTGGAATGAAGTGGGCGTACTTGCTGAAGCGATCCACTACAGTCAGTATGACCGACTTGCCGCGCACACGCGGTAGAGCTTCGATGAAGTCGAGGCCGATGTCCGTCCACACCGCCGATGGGACCGGCAGGGGCAGCAGCAACCCAGCCGGCAGGAGGTGCTCTGACTTGTTGCGCTGGCAAGTCGAGCATGCACGGACGAACTCCTGCACCACGCGGCGCATGTCGGGGAAGTGGAAATCCCGGCGAAGGCGATGGAGGGTGCGCTGAACGCCCTCATGTCCGTCCCCATGTACAGCGGCCAGGAGCTCTTGGAGCAGCGGGGACTCCGGTGGGACGAAGATGCGGCCGTCATAGGTGAGCAGGCCGTCGACCACAGCCCAAGGTGCGCCGTGCGAGCCTGCTGTAAGCTCGTCCTTGAGGGCAACCACCGCCGGGTGGCCGGCCTGGTCCAGCCGCAGCCGTGCCATGTAGTCGAAGCGTGGCGCTGAAATAGCGAGCACCGTACCGTCCGGTGTGTCGCGGCGAGACAGGGCGTCCGCCACCGCGTTCTGGGCGCCCGGTTTGTATTCGACGCCGAAATCAAACCCCAGCAGCTTTCCCACCCAGTGATGTTGGGGGATGGTAGCTAGCCGCTGGTCGAGGAGGAACTTCAGGCTGTAGTGGTCGGTGCGGACGATGAACCGACTCCCCCATAGGTATGGCCGCCAATGACGGACGGCGTGGACGAGGCCGATGAGCTCCCGCTCGTATGCAGCGAGAGAGCGGTGCCGGGGCGCCACGGGCCGGCTGAAGAAGGCGATGGGGTGGGCGTCCTGGATCAGCACCGCCCCAAAGCCGTGGGTCGACGCGTCGCACTCGACGATGAACGGCTTGGTGAAGTCGGGAAGTGCGAGCACTGGCACCGATGTGACCGCCGCCTTGAGCGCGTCAAACGCCGCACTGGCCTCCGCCGTCCAGGAGAAGCCCTCCTTCTTGAGGAGCACCGTCAGGGGTGCCGCGATGACGCCATAGTCGTGGACGAATTTGCGGTAGTAGCCCGCAAGGCCCAAGAAGCCCCGGACCACGCGCGCCGACCGGGGTTGTGGCCACTCCCGGACCGCCTGCACCTTGGCGGGATCCATGGCCACACCGGACACCGAGATGACGTGGCCCAGGTACGCCACCGACTGCACAGCAAACGCACACTTGGACTGCTTGACAAAAAGTTGGTGCTGCTGCAGTACCGTCAACACCACACGGATATGGCGCAGATGGTCGGCCCATGAGGAGCTGTAGATCAAAATGTCGTCAAAAAACACCAGAACAAAGCGACGAAGGAAGGGCCGGAGAACGTCGTTCATGAGAGCTTGGAACGTCGCCGGCGCGTTGCATAGGCCGAATGGCATGACGAGGAACTCGTAGAGGCCGTCGTGGGTACGAAAAGCCGTCTTGTGGATATCCTCCGTCTTCATGCGCACCTGATGGTACCCTGATCTGAGGTCCAATTTGGTGAAGAAGCGGGCGCCGTTGAGCTCATCCAGTAGCTCGTCGACGACGGGGATCGGGAAGGCGTCCTTGACGGTGAGCGCGTTCAACGCCCTGTAGTCGACGCAGAACTGCCAGGAGCCGTCCGGCTTCTTGATGAGGATGACCAGCGATGAGAACGCCGAGTCACTCCGGCGGACGATGCCTTGACCCATCATCTCAGCACACTGCCGCTCCAACTCATCCTTGTGTGCCGCCGGGTATCTGTACGGGCGCACAGCCACCGGTGCTGCGCCTGGTTTGAGGACGATGGCGTGGTCGCGAGCACACACTGGTGGCAGCCCCGTGGGAGCAGCGAAGACATCGGCGAACGCGCCGAGCAGGCCGTCGAGGAGGGAGTCGCCCGCCGTGGTCACTGCGAGGCGTGGAGCTCGTACAGTCGCCACATCGGACCAGCAGACCGCCTGGCCCTGGCGTGTGAACGACATGGTGCGCGCTGTGAAGTCCCAAACAATCCGGCCCAGGGTGACAAGCCATTGTGTCCCCAAGACCAGATCGTAGCCGGCGAGAGGCATGACGAAGAGATCCACCAAGAACTGCTCTCCGTCGATGGTGATCGACGCCTGTCGGATGACCCCGGGGCAGAGGATGCGCTCCCCGTTGGCCACTGTGGCAGTCAGCCGCGGACGAGGCTGGATGACCAGACCCGTGCGACGCGCCGCCTCCTCCCCAATGAAGTTGTGGGTGGATCCCGTGTCCAGGAGGGCCACCAACGACGCGGTGCCCAGGGCCACCCGAACTTGCATGGTGTCACAGATGGGAACGCCCGCCACTGCCTGCAAAGAGAAGACTGGAGCCGCGACGTCAGGGTTAGAATCTGCAGCAGCTTCCTCCTTGTCGGCGAGAGTGACGCCGTCGACGAAGAAGATGCGGCGACAGACCCGGTTGTGACCCCGGGAGTACTTCTCGTTGCAGTTGTAGCAGAGGCCGAGGTGACGCCGTTCTGCTTGCTCTTCCGTAGACAGCCGCTTGATCGGCTGGTTGTCGACCCGTGCAGGCGCCGCACCGATGGCCGGAGCCGGAAGAGCCGGCCGTGCCGGTGGAGCAGGTAGGGCCAGCGTCGGCGGCCCGGGAGCAGGGAGGGCGCGGTGGCCGCCCCGAACCGGCACAGCTGCTGGAGTCGATGCCAGGCGCTCCAGTTCCATGACCTCCACCTCCCGCGCCAAACTCATGGCCACCGCCAGGGTTTGGGGGTTGTGGAGGCGGACTTGGTTGCTGATCGGAGGAAGCAGTCCCCCAGTGAAGAGTTGGACCCGCTGGGACTCCTCCAATGGACCAGCGCGGGGCAGGAGCGCCTGGAAACGATCCTGATACTCCTCAACCGTACCCGTGCGACGGCATTCGGTGAGCTCGAACAACGGCGCCGATCGCAGGGGCGGCCCGTAGCGGAGGTTGAGGAGATCCTTGAAGCGCCGCCACGTCGGAACACCTTCGTCCTCCTGTACCTGCATGTACCAGAGTTGGGCCTTGTCCTCCAAATTGTAGGAGGCCATCCACACCTTTTCCTTCTCCATGATCCGCTGCTGATGGAAGTACGACTCGCGGCGATTGATGAAGACGAGCGGGTCGGTCTTGCCATCGTAGCGGGGGAAGTCCATCTTCTAGAAATGAGGTGGCCGATCCGTGTGGTGTTGGCCGTCTGGGACGCCGCCAGGCACCGAGGCGCCTGAGTACGACGCCTTGTCACGCTTCATCGTGTCGATGTCGGTTTGGAGGGTCTGGATCTTGCCGGTGAGACCCTCGATCAATTTAGCGAGGTCGGTGATCGTTGGTTCGGCCATGGCGCTGGCTAGGATGTGGCGGAAGTGGGAGATGAAGGTGGGTGGGTGGCAGGGATAGCTACTGGTTGGGTGGTGGCGGCCACAGAAGAAGCTGCGGCGGCGGAAGAGTGGATGAACTGGAAGAGTCGGATCGACGTGACCATGATACCAGGTTGTCAAGGGCCCGAGTATCTAGGGTAGGAGGCCCTCGGCTACGTAGATTGTAGCCTCAGTCCGTCTTCTCCGGTGAGGTTTTACCCCTCTTCCGAAGGCTTTAGATCAATAGAGAGGAGGAAGAAGATAATTGTGTTCTTGCTTGATTTCTTTAACAGATCCGGTTACAAGGCTTAATAGCCTGCGGTTGCAACTGAAAAGGAAACAAACCTCCTCTAATTTAGGATCTCAACTAATCTATTTCCTTATTCTAGCCACTAATTTCCCAGCCTTCCTCCTCAAGGGCCGGCGTGGGCCTGGCTGCAGCGCGCTCTGCAGCGCGTCTGACATCCCTGGCGCGCCTTCTACGGGTATAGGGGAGACCCCACATGACATCAATCTTGTACCTGAGGGTCCACATGGCATTGAGGGCTTCTGCTCAATGTCCTATGAAAGCATCTAGGCCCCAAGGTTTGGTTTCGGCAATTGATGACAACGCTTTATTACCATGACTAACGTGTGTTTTGCAGAAACTTTGGTAAGTTAGGTCATGGAGGTTATAACTGCTTTGGGCACCATGGTATTCGTGTCCCTAGATGGAAATCATTTTGGTTTTCAAAAGAGTGACGTCAAGATTAAGGACGGTTAGTTCCGGATGTCGAGGTGTTAAGACACATTCGGAATAGTCGTTAGGATCTTCGTTTTTCTCTTTTGGCCGTACTATAAAGGGGGGCATGAATGGGTAGCTTGACCTAGGCGAGTCCTATGTTTAGGTGTGGTGCACACTTGTTAAACTTGGTGCTAGGCAACCCTAGAATAGCTCAAAGTTCAGTTGGAAGCAACTTGGTTCAAGTTACGACGCGTTTCGGACAGTTTCGGGCTGTTTTCCACTGACCGGACGCGGTCTTCGGCATGACCGGACGCGTCCGGTCAGTACGTAACCGCGGCTAGGGTTTCGGCCCTGACGACCGGACGTGGTCCTCGCGAGGACCGGACGCTGTGGTCAGTGGCCGACACGTGTCACTTGAGGGAAACACCCGTCGGACGCGACCTGGGTGTGATCGGCGCGTCCGGTCACAGTCCAGTAAGGTCCAGAGACGACCGGACGCGTCCGGTCATCAACGATCGGACGCGGCCACGCGTCCGGTGCACTTACAGTAAGCTCCTTTGCATGATCGGACACGTCCGGTCACCCCTGACCGACACGTCCAGTCACTCAGTTAAAAATCGGGATTTGACCGTTACGGGCGACCGGCGCGTCCGGTCAGTTCGACCGGCGCGTCCGGTCAGCCCATGTCAGAATGTAACGGTTCATTTTCTTTGAGGGGTGTATAAATACATCCCCTCCACCTCTTTTAGAGGTCTCTTGCTCATTTGAACATCTGAGAAAACCCTTTAGAGTGCAAGGGAGTGCAAGAGCTCTAGTGAGGATAGAGATTTGAGAATCAAAGTTTGAGAGTTCCTCACTAGTGATTAGAGAGTAGCAAGTGTGCATCCATCTCCTCATTCGGGCTCGTTGTGGTCAAGTGAGAGTTCTAGCTTGTTACTCTTGGTGATCGCCATCACCTAGACGGCTTGGTGGTGATTGGGAGTTTGGTGATCATCCGGTGGAGCTTGTGGATGACCCAACTCATGTTGTGAGCGGTTTTGGGTGATTCACCGCGATGGAGTGTCAAAGAATCAACCCGTAGAGAGCACTTGATCCTTGCGCGGATCAAGGGGGAGCTACACCCTTGCGCGGGTGCTCCAACGAGGACTAGTGGGGAGTGGCGACTCTCCGATACCTCGGAAAAACATCGCCGTGTTCCTTGCCCTTTACATTCAAGCATTTACATTCTCGTATTTACTTTCATTGCTTGATTTACTTTCCTAGAATTGCCATGCTAGACTAGGATTGGAAACTAGGGTGCAAAACTTTTATCGGTAGACTCTCTAGGAACACAAGCAGGCACTAGGGGTGAATTCCGGCTTGTAGGATTTAATTCTTGCAATTAATTTTTAGAAAAGCCCAATTCACCCCCCCCCCTCTTGGGCATCTTGATCCTTTCAATTGGTATCGGAGCCGTGTTGCTCCTATTTTAGGCTTTACCGCCTAGAGCAAGATGTCTAACGGGGAAGGACCACCTCCCACCTTTGAGGGGGATGATTTTCCATATTGGAAAATCCGCATGGAGGCGTATCTCGAAGCCATAGATGTCGGGTGCCTTAGAGCCGCAACCCAAGGGCTTCCCGCTATCAAGGATCCCGCAAACCCCATTGGTGACGAGGAGAAGTACGACCGGTGGAATGCAAAGGCCAAAAATGCACTCTACCGGGGCTTAGGCAAAGATATCTTCAATCGTGTGCGTAATGCAAAGAACGCTCATGATTTGTGGAAAAATCTTTGTGCTCTCCATGAGGGAACTAAGAGTGAGCGTGAGGAACACTATCATATTGCTTTAAAGAAAATTAATTCTTTTGAGATGCTTCCCAAAGAAAGTGCTAATGACATGTACACTCACTTGAATGTTCTTGTAGAGGACCTCAATGCTCTTGGGCTCACTCAAATGAGCCAATCGGATGTTGTAAGGAGGATCTTGAGTGTTCTTCCCATTGAGAAGTATGGTCACATTGTCACCGTGCTTCATCAAAGTGATCTCTCCACCGCAACACCGACACAAGTATTGGGGAAGATCAATGCTCATGAGATGTACATGCACATCACTCCGGAAGAGGGCTCATCATCTTCCAAGAAGAAAGACTTGGCCTTCAAAGCTAGCCATGACAAGAAGAAGAAGAAGGGCCAAGCCATGATGGTGCAAGAAAGCTCAAGTGAAAGTGATGTCGATGATGAATCACTTGCACTCATGGTGAGAAAGACCACCAAGATGCTAAAGAAGCTCAACAAGAGTGGCATCAAGTTCGATGGCAAGAAAAAGAAATTCTTCACAAGTAGCAAGAGAAAGCCCATCTCGGAGATGGATTGCTACAATTGTGGTGAACTTGGCCACCTAGCTCATCAATGCCCTAGACCACCAAAAGACAAGTTCAAGAACAAGAACAAGGGCAAGAAAAATGATTCAAGTAATGAAGAAGATGAGAAGAAGAAGAACAAGCCATACAAGAAGAAGGATGGCAAGAAGAAGGAGTTCTAAAAGAAGAAGAAGGGAGGAAAGGCATACATTGTTGGTGATTGGCTCACCGACATTGAATCTTCTTGTGATTCCTCCGAAGATGAGAGCAATGATGAGAAAGAGAAGGTTGCCGCTTTTGTGATGGGGCCATCATCTTCACCGACATCTTCACCATCACCTTCACCGCCTCCTTCACCATCATCGTCCACTACTCACCTATGCCTTATGGCCAAGGGTGAACGAAAGGTACAAAACCATGATAGTGATGATGATGATGATAGTGATAGTGATGATGAATATGACGCGCCTTCTTATGATAAACTTGTAAAATTGCTAAATAAATACACTAAAATCATAAGAAGGACAAGAAATGAAAATGATGAACTTCAAAATGAAAATGAATCACTCTCATCAAAGCTTGAAAATGCTCAAAAGACTAGTGGTGAGCTTAGAGATCAAAATGAAGTTATGTCTTCCACTCTCAAGGAGCTCAAAACCTCAAATAAAGAGCTTAAAGATCAACATGATAAACTTGAGAAGAAGCATGATGAGCTCATCACTAGACATAACTCTTTGAAAGACAAATACACCACATTAAAAATTGACTATGATAGTCTTGTGGTTGCTAATGAACTTGCTCTTGAGACACATGATGCTACTAACAATGTTGTTAAGTGTGATATAGCTACATCATGTGATGATTTGATCATTGAAAGCATTGAGCAAGGTTCTAGTAGCAAAGGCAAGAGTGTGGTTGAGTCAAACAACTATGATGATTATGCCAAGATCAAGTGTGAGAATGAGAAGCTTGCAAATGAGAACAAGAAGCTTAAAGGTTTGATGGCTCTTGAGAAGCAAACAACAAATGAGTCACTCATTGAAGAGAACAAGAAGCTCAAGCAAGAAAAAGAGCATCTCAAGACCGGTCTAAGCAAGTTCACAAGAGGTCAATATTTGCAAAGTGAGCTCCTCGTGAACACCGTAATGAAGATGGATAGAAGTGGTATTGGGTACTTGGCAAATCAAGAGAAGAAGGCAAAAGCTCAACAACAAAGCAAGTCAAAGCCCAAGCCAAAGAGATGTGTTGAGTGTGGTCAAGAAGGTCACTTTGCTCATGAATGCAAAACTCCACCACCACAACCCTTGCCCAAGCATGCTAGACCCTTTGCCTTCAATGCTCATTACATGCTAAGAAAAGATTCAAATGAAAAGATGAAAGTCATGTTCTTGGGTCCCCCAAACAAGAATAGGCCAAAGAAAATATGGGTTGCCAAGTCACTAGTTGAGAAAGTCAAGGGCCCTTCTCAAGTTTGGGTGGCAAGTTGCTTCAAGAAATTTGCAAAGAGAGCTCAAAATGAATTTGAAGTCAAGATAAATAAAATTAGAAGTGACAATGGCAAAGAGTTTGACAACACCAACATTGAAACTTATTGTGATGAAATTGGAATCAAGCATGAGGTCTCTTCAACCTACACTCCTCAACAAAATGGTGTAGTTGAGAGAAAGAACCGGACTTTGATCACCCTTGCAAGAACAATGCTAGATGAGTACAACACTCCGGAAAAGTTTTGGGCCGAGGCAATCAACACCGCATGTTACGCTTCAAATCACATCTTCCTCCAAAAGTTTCTTGGCAAGACCCCCTATGAGTTGCTTAATGGGAAGAAGTCGGACGTCTCATTCTTCCGGGTGTTTGGTTGCAAATGCTACATCTACAAGAAGCGTCAACACCTAGGGAAGTTTCAAAGACGTTGTGATATTGGTTTTCTTGTTGGTTACTCATCAAAGTCCAAAGCATATAGAGTATTTAACCATACCACCGGTTTGGTTGAAGAAACATATGATGTGGAATTTGATGAATCTAACGGCTCCCAAGGAGCAATTGAGAATTGTGATGATGTAGGTGATGAACCCTTAAGGGAGGCCATGAAGAACATGCCCGTGGGAGACATCAAGCCAAAAGATGATGAAGACGATGTGCAAATCATTGATCCACCATCTTCATCACATGTGCCTCAAGATGATGACAAGAATGAGAGAGTTGAAAATGAAGACACCTATATCTCTCATGAACAAGCCGAGGCACAAGCTCAAGATGTTGATGCTCCCTCTCCACCTCCTCAAGTGGTTGATAGAAGAAATTCACCTCTACTTCAAGCACATCCACAAGAACTCATCATAGGGAGTCCTACTAAGGGAGTGATGACTCGATCTCAAAAGCTTGCTTCTTTTGTTGAACATCACTCTTTTGTCTCTTGTGTTGAACCCAAGAATGTAGAAGAAGCTCTTCAAGATCCGGATTGGGTGAATGCCATGCATGAAGAATTGAACAACTTCACCCATAATCAAGTATGGACACTTGAAGAGCATCCTAAAGGTGCAAGAGTCATTGGAACCAAGTGGGTGTTCCGAAACAAGCAAGATGACCAAGGCATAGTAGTGAGGAACAAGGCAAGACTAGTTGCAAAGGGGTTCTCTCAAGTTGAAGGCCTTGATTTTGGAGAGACCTTTGCACCCGTTGCAAGACTTGAAGCCATTCGTATCCTCCTTGCATATGCATCACATCATGATATGAAACTATATCAAATGGATGTAAAAAGTGCATTCTTAAATGGCTTTATAAATGAACTAGTTTATGTCAATCAACCTCCCGGGTTTGAAGACCCTAGATATCCTAATCATGTTTATAGGTTGTCCAAGGCGCTATATGGGCTCAAGCAAGCCCCTAGAGCGTGGTATGAGCGCCTCCGAGACTTCCTCATTGAGAAGGGCTTCACCATTGGGAAGGTCGACACCACACTATTCACCAAGAAGCTTAATGGGGAGATCTTCATTTGTCAAGTGTATGTTGATGATATCATCTTCGGGTCAACAAATGAAGATTATTGCAAGGAATTTGGTGAATTGATATCGAAGGAGTTCGAGATGTCAATGATTGGTAAGCTCACATTCTTCCTTGGTTTTCAAGTCAAGCAAATGAGAGAAGGGATTTTCATTTCGCAAGAAAAGTATACCAAGGATCTTCTCAAAAGATTCAAGATAGAAGAATGCAAACCAATCAAGACCCCAATGCCATCAAATGGACATCTCAACCTAGATGAGGGAGGTAAACCGGTTGATCAAACTCTCTACCGTTCTATGATTGGTAGCTTGTTGTACCTTACCGCATCTAGGCCCGATATCATGTTTAGTGTGTGCATGTGTGCTCGCTTTCAAGCGTGCCCTAAAGAACCTCACTTAAGTGCCGTAAAAAGGATCCTAAGATATCTTAAGCACACCCCAAGCATTGGTCTTTGGTATCCCAAAGGAGCTAGATTCCAACTAGTTGGCTATTCCGATTCGGATTATGCCGGTTGCAAAATTGATAGAAAAAGCACATCCGGAGGGTGCCATTTGCTTGGGAGATCCTTAGTATCTTGGTCATCTAAAAAGCAAAATAGTGTGGCTTTGTCCACCGCCGAGGCGGAATACATTGCCGCGGGGGCTTGTTGTGCACAAATCTTATATATGAAACAAACCCTCCTAGACTATGGAATTGTTCTTGAAAAGGTGCCACTTTTATGTGACAATGAAAGTGCCGTTAAAATTGCTAACAATCCGGTACAACACTCTCGCACCAAGCACATTGATATCCGCCATCACTTTCTAAGAGATCACGTTGCTAAAAATGACATATCACTAGAAGGTGTACGAAGTGAAAATCAATTAGCGGATATCTTCACTAAACCTTTGGATGAGGCCACTTTTTGTAGGCTAAGAAGTGAACTCAATGTGCTTGATTCAAGTAACTTTAAAAGATGAGCGTGTGTTGTCCCTTGCATTGCATTGTTTTATATGTCACATTTATTTTATCGCAATGCATTTAGGGCTTGGCTAACACGGTTATGATAACCCTCCTTTGGAGGAGTGAAGAAGCCTAACCGTGGATCAAACTTGACAAGCAACCTAGCTTTAATTTCTTGTATTGCATTGCATATGCATGGTTGTTTGTTTGTCGTTTCTTTTCGTTTTAGCTTTGAGCAACCTCTGTGTTCGTCCATGGATAGAGAGAGCTTTTTGACGCTCCTAAAGGTCCAAAAAACTCTATTGCATGGCCATACGTTGCTCCTCGGGTGTTTGTTGCCTATTTTCTTAAAAATAATACTAGCCTAAGGCAAACTATTTTAAAAAATTTGAGGGTTTGAGTGAGGTCACTCATATCAGGTTCCAATTGGTGTTTATTTGTCTCTTTGAGTTGGAACTTGATTGGGAGAAGTCGCGTCGGTGTTTGGAACGAAGAAGGGCGAAGAACAGCGACCGGACGCTGGACCGGACGCTGCACCGGACGCAGTGATGCTTCACCACCGCGTCCGGTCCCGGCGTCCACCAGCGCGTCCGGTCATCCAGAAGACCAACTCCAGACCTAGTGACCGGACGCTGCACTGGACGCGCCTGTGTTGACCACCGCGTCCGGTCCCGGTTACCACCACCGCGTCCGGTCATCCGCGATGAATTCCCGAGCTCCCATCGACCGGACTCTGACCGCGTCCGGTCAGTCCTCACCGGACGCGTCCGGTCACTCTAGGAGCTTACTGGAGTGTGACCGGACGCTGCACCACCGCGTCCGATCATAACGACCACCGCGTCCGGTCATCGCGCGTCGAGCGGATCTAAGCCCCTCATAAAACCGTTCGTCCTCGACTTGTTTTTCACCCGACCCGATTCCGCCGCCGCCTAACCCTAACTCGCCGAGTTCGCCGTCCTCCGCCGCGCCCTCGCTGTCTACTCGCCGCCGGTGACCTCGCCCGAGCCTAGCCGCGCGCCTCCCTGGTTTCCTGCCCGTGCGCGCGCCCTCTGCCGCTCGAGCTCGCAGCCGCGCGCCACCGCCATCTTCGCCGCGCCGCGCGCCACCGCCGCTCCTCCTCGCCGCCGACAAGCTCCTCCGCCGTCGTGAGCTTCACCCGCAGCAGCCGCAATCGTGCTAGCTCGAGCCTCCCCAATCCAATCTTCGGCCGAGCCTTCACCTAGGGTTTAGCCCAAACCCTAGCCTAGGGTTTGCCCTAACCCGTTCTCAAGGTGACGAAATCGTTCGTTCTCGTTCAATTTTGTTTCGTTCCATTGTTAGGGCTAACCTTGGCCGTATTATTCCGTTGATTATCTCGACTCGGTCCTTTCAGAGCTCGATCGTCGAATTCGGGGATTCTCGCGACCTAGTTCACCGTATCTTGTCACCGTCGTCTCGTCGATCCGAGGTAGCTTCACGTCTCGATTCACTTCGTATCTCATATGCTTGCTATCTCTAGGGTTTCGCACCTTTTAGTTATATATGTGCTTATAGTATATCTTTCTATTCCATCGGTGCAGCGAGTCAGTCGGTGTGTCAGGGTAAGATCTGTTCGCTGAATCCGAGGCCAAGCCTGCGGATACGGATTGAGGCCAAGCCTCTCGAGTGTCAGTTCACCATCTTACAGAGGTTCTCAGTCAGTTGGTCAGCATGGTGCGTTGCAAGAACGCCGGTGGTGCTCCTGGTGACGGGGACGACAGTCCTCCTCGTCGTGCTGAGATTGCGCGTGGAAAGCGCATCAAGATGATGGCCAGAAAGAAGAAGAAGACGCTTACCGAGGCAGAGGTTGCTCAGGCCATGGCAGATGCTGCAGAGCAGGCAGAGAGAGGTGGCAGACGTAGTGGCATACACATAGGCGAGCGTCGCTTTCACCTTGAAGGTCGACAGCTCGGCACTGAGGCCACTGAGGGTACCGAGGATACTGGAGCTACAGAGCAGATGTCAGTTGATCCACCCACCGAGCCGACAGAGGCTACAGAGGCTCCACAGGCTACAGAGGATACAGAGGAGCAGCCAGCTCAGTCTCCACCACGTCGCCGCTCCACACGTGCTCGTACTCAGGTGACACCTAGGCCAGAGGGCCAGCGTCGTGGAGCACGTCCTCCTCCCAGAGCTAGAGGTTCACCCCTGGTCGAGCACTTTGACCTGAGGGGTGCTACAGCACGTCAGGTGCAGGGGTTGAGGTTCGTGGAGGTCAGCCGTTGGTTTCCACCTGTCAGAGATCACAGAGCTTCAGAGGGTTTCTATACCCCACTTCAGGAGGATTTCTACAGGGCTTTAGTTGACAGTGGTATTGCTTTTAGACCACAGAGGGTATGTCGACTTGAGGCACTGGTTAATGTTGTGGGAGAGCAGCTTCGTCCGCACCTGTCCTATATGCCTGGCCTGTCAGATCTTCTTGGACGGACAGGTGCATACTGCGGCACATGGGTCAGAGAGTTTTATGCTTCACTTTGGATTGATCCTGCCCATGAGTTCATTCACTTTGCTTTTAGAGGCCGCGATCACAGACTTTACAGCTCCAGAGCCCGAGAGATCCTCAGACTACCAGCTTCTGACACGAGGATCCATCAGCTGTGTTATGGACAGACTCCTCCACCCAGACGCCCTCACGGCGGAGCAGTGCCACCTACAGACCTAGTTCGACCCTGCTTTCGTGAGCCTTTTGGCGAAGGGTCTCGTCGTACGCCTGCTAGTCTGACACCACTTGCCAGAGTTTTGGATGCTATTCTCAGACGCACACTTCTTCCCAGACTCGGCTACAGAGAGGGACTGACACGTATGCAGCTTTGGGTTGTTCACCACCTTCTCTCACAGACACAGTTTGACATCTGGGATCTTATACTTAGTGAGATGGAGGACACCATTGCTGAGGGCTTCAAGGGTAATCGTCAGCTGCCCTATGCACACTGGATCTGCTTTATTATTAGATCTTCTATTCAGATGCCACCAGAGATCAGGGCGGAGATATCAGACACTACCACTGTTTTCCTTGATTATGATATCCGTCAGCTTTGGGCCTCGGTTACTAGAGATCAGGCCCCAGTGCCAGGACAGCGTGAGCGCCCAGAGGTTCCTGAGACAGCAGCTGAGCAGGATGCCAGAGTTGACGAGCTTGCTGAGGCAGAGCTTGCGGACCTTGAGGCTCAGACTGCTGATATACCTGAGGATGTGACTTCTGACAGCACAGATGAGGACTACCAGCCCATCCCTAGGTACCGGTCTCCTCGGTCTCACGACCACGAGGCCGGTGGCTCTGGTTCAGCCTCCCGCTCAGACCCAGCCATGGTGGCTATTCTTGAGAGGTTGACCCAGGCTCAGGAGCAGCAGCAGTAGCAGATTCAGCGACAGGCACAGGACACAGCTGCAGCACTTGCACAGATTCAGGCTCGTCAGGACGAGTTTCAGCGACAGCAGCTTGAGATCCAGAGGCAACAAGTTGAGATGCAGCGACAGAGTCAGCAGCAGTACCAGGATCTCCTGCGCCACCTTGTCACAGTCGGGGTTCCTCCGCCTGCTTCTGTCATGACTCAGGCTTTGCATTCCAGTGGTCCGTCAAGTCAGGGACAGCCAAGCTTCCAGTTTACATCTCCACAGCAGCAGGTTCCCCAGTCTTTTCAGTCCCCGAGCTTCACTCCTATTCATACGGGGTTCACACCGTTAGACCAGCCTCGCCCGCACCTCCTGACAGGCACACCTATTGGTGATTTCAGTGCTACCTACAGCGAGTTGACTGGTCAGCCGACACCCTCGCACACCACTACATTTCATACTTCGTCAGGATTGTCAGCTCCCGAGGCAGCTATTTCTCTAGTGACAGGGACCAGGACTACAGAGACTATCCCCTCTTCAGTTGCCTCGATAGATCCCCCTGCTATTGGCTCACTACAGGCTCAGGTCACTCAGACAGATCCTATTGTTGCTACTCAGTCAGTGCCTGTTCCTGCTCCGACCCAGACCGCTTCACAGCCACGTGCTTCTTCAGAGGGTCAGCCAGATAGCTCAGACTCCGAGGGTGATTCGCTACACTTCGTGATTACTCCGCGCACCTCGGCACCCGACACGACTCCGTCTGTCCCCCCGTCAGATCATTAGTTTAGTTTTTTTGCGCTTGATGCCAAAGGGGGAGAGAGAGTAGTTTCAGGGGGAGTTTTGATAGAGGGTTTTCGTTCTTTGTGTGCTACTTTCATGCATCATGTTTACTTTTCAGCATTGCATTCGTGTGACATTGTCGTCGTGTGGTAAACTTTGAGTCTTAATGTGTTATCTTGTCACAGTGCTTATATATATGTCACCGTTTTAGTTATAGCTCTAAGGTTGTGCTTCCGTGCCTTACTCCGATTTCTTATGAGCTATAATCTTTATGTGTACTAACGCTTTTTGTCTTATCTTATGAAGTACACTCTTTTGGCTTGGGGCACATAAGCAATTCCTAACCCTTTGTACTTATTGCTTTTTGCTTATGTGAACCAAGCATGCTCGAAAACCTCCACTCAAATCTTTTGAACCTTAGTGTTGTCATCAATCACCAAAAAGGGGGAGATTGAAAGCATCTAGGCCCCAAGGTTTGGTTTCGGCAATTGATGACAACGCTTTATTACCATGACTAACGTGTGTTTTGCAGAAACTTTGGTAAGTTAGGTCATGGAGGTTATAACTGCTTTGGGCACCATGGTATTCGTGTCCCTAGATGGAAATCGTTTCGGTTTTCAAAAGAGTGACGTCAAGATTAAGGACGGTTAGTTCCGGATGTCGAGGTGTTAAGACACATTCGGAATAGTCGTTAGGATCTTCGTTTTTCTCTTTTGGCCGTACTATAAAGGGGGGCATGAATGGGTAGCTTGACCTAGGCGAGTCCTATGTTTAGGTGTGGTGCACACTTGTTAAACTTGGCGCTAGGCAACCCTAGAATAGCTCAAAGTTCAGTTGGAAGCAACTTGGTTTAAGTTGCGACGCGTTTCGGACAGTTTCGGGCTGTTTTCCACTGACCGGACGCGGTCTTCGGCATGACCGGACGCGTCCGGTCAGTACGTAACCGCGGCTAGGGTTTCGGCCCTGACGACCGGACGCGGTCCTCGCGAGGACCGGACGCGGTGGTCAGTGGCCGACACGTGTCACTTGAGGGAAACACCCGTCGGACGCGACCTGGGTGTGATCGGCGCGTCCGGTCACAGTCCAGTAAGGTCCAGAGACGACCGGACGCGTCCGGTCATCAACGATCGGACGCGGCCTCGCGTCCGGTGCACTTACAGTAAGCTCCTTTGCACGATCGGACGCGTCCGGTCACCCCTGACCGGCGCATCCAGTCACTCAGTTAAAAATCGGGATTTGACCGTTACGGGCGACCGGCGCGTCCGGTCAGTTCGACCGGCGCGTCCGGTCAGCCCGTGTCAGAATGTAACGGTTCATTTTCTTTGAGGGGTGTATAAATACATCCCCTCCACCTCTTTTAGAGGTCTCTTGCTCATTTGAACATCTGAGAAAACCCTTTAAAGTGCAAGGGAGTGCAAGAGCTCTAGTGAGGATAGAGATTTGAGAATCAAAGTTTGAGAGTTCCTCACTAGTGATTAGAGAGTAGCAAGTGTGCATCCATCTCCTCATTTGGGCTCGTTGTGGTCAAGTGAGAGTTCTAGCTTGTTACTCTTGGTGATCGCCATCACCTAGACGGCTTGGTGGTGATTGGGAGTTTGGTGATCATCCGGCGGAGCTTGTGGATGACCCAACTCATGTTGTGAGCGGTTTTGGGTGATTCACCGCGACGGAGTGTCAAAGAATCAACCCGTAGAGAGCACTTGATCCTTGCGCGGATCAAGGGGGAGCTACACCCTTGCGCGGGTGCTCCAACGAGGACTAGTGGGGAGTGGCGACTCTCCGATACCTCGGAAAAACATCGCCGTGTTCCTTGCCCTTTACATTCAAGCATTTACATTCTCGTATTTACTTTCATTGCTTGATTTACTTTCCTAGAATTGCCATGCTAGACTAGGATTGGAAACTAGGGTGCAAAACTTTTATCGGTAGACTCTCTAGGAACACAAGTAGGCACTAGGGGTGAATTCCGGCTTGTAGGATTTAATTCTTGCAATTAATTTTTAGAAAAGCCCAATTCACCCCCCCTCCTCTTGGGCATCTTGATCCTTTCATCCTAGAACATGCATTTGGACAGTAAGAGGTGCAGTATTGTCAAACAAGATTTCGAGTGTAGCTGCCTGAAAATCTGTAACTTATGGTATTATCTTATGGCTCCAATTAATGGTGCATGTTTTTCAATCATGCGCTCATCGCATTACATATCTCTCAGCTCAATTGTTAGTGTGTCATGATGATCCCATTCTGTTTAGCGACAAGGTTAAACCAGGTTAAAAAAAGCACTAAACTCAACTGAGAATAGAACTAACCGCTTACAGTTTAGGTAAAACTACAAAAGTATTGTTTCCTTTGGATCGAAAGTCCTCACCTTTAATGCAGAATTGCAGGGATCATATGGTCATGTAATACTAGTGCTCAGGCAGGATATTATACGTTTATTATCAAGCTCAGTTTAATGAGCAAAGCATCGTGTAATACTTAAGACTGTTCTGTTACTTTCTTGTGCATGGAAGTTGGAAGGTTGAATTGTATTTCTTCAAATGTTTGATGTCTCAGGGAAGTACTTGAAAGTTTCTCTGCACAGATTTGAGAAGCACTGATGAAGTGACCTTTCAATTTATTTGTGTTGTTATCCTTAATTTATATCGCAATAGTTGCGACTTACATAAAAAGTTAAAAGGGAAAACAGAGTTATTACTTTGAAATGCATGATGGTTCCTTTATTTTTTTAGGTGTATTGAATTGAATTAATTGATTTTGAGGTACTAAATTGTGTGCGTTTGGTCAAGGCTCGATATTTGATGCTGATATACCAACGAAACATACTCCCTCCGCCCCCAAAAAACTTAATGTTCTAGGATTGTCCTAAGTCAAATATCCAAAGTTTGACTAAATTTATACATAAAAGTATCGACACTTATGACACCAATTGGTAATGGTATTGCTACTTTGAATATAAATTGGTCAAACTTACAATGGTTTGACTTAGGACAATCCTAGAACATCAAGTTTGATGGAGGGAGTACTTTGGAAGTGACAGGTAGATTAATGAGGTGTATCTATGTTATTATCAACCCCTGTTTCCAAATACTTGACACTTTTCTCCACTTTATTTGCTTCTGAATACATGGCACTTGCTCCTATAAAAGTACTATGTAAGTATTCTAGATAACTTTATGAGGGCATTTTGGTCATTGGTCAAAGTATCCAAAGTATTTGGAAACTGAGGTTGGTATATATTTGTTTTTTACATTTGTACAGTAAGGCTCTCTAGAAAGGAAACTGCTGAAACCAAAAACCTTCAGACCAAATAGACCTGTCTTAACCTGAAAAGGACAAAATCAACCTAAGCTAATCATGCTACTCCTTACCAAGTTAACGTGATTAGTGCTTTAGGGCAACTTTCCTGTGTCTGTAGTATGTACTGTATGTATGTTGTTTATAAAAGAGACTCCTGAGTTGGTTGCATCCATCCTTCACATACAGAATTGTTGATTTTTTATATGTTCATTGTTTGCAAATTTTTTTTTGGTGATGACAAACGTATTATTGTACATATATACTTAAAAAGCATGATTAATAAAGATTTTCACTGTCAAATGCTTTAGCTTTCTGCATATTTGATGGATGCATCTAGCTTGGATGCTGGTCCGGAGGCTGCAAACTGTATTTTACCTTTACACTAGGCCTGTTGGCTGGAGAGCACCAGAAGGTTCAAGTTGGTCCACTGCTGCCTACTGGTCCTAGAAGGTATTTGCCTATCTTGAGAGGGACGCAAAGATATGGAAGGCTGCACATTATTTGCCTTCCATACTTTGTCTGGTTAGTACAGTTGGCATAAAGATAAATGGTGTATTTCTCTTTAGGTCCTTATTTGATCCGTGCAAGCTTCTTTATGCTTTGAAATCCAGGATGCATGTTGCCCAAGTTGGCCGGCAGATTGATAAGCTGAAAGAATGACAGGGGAGCTTCTACTCTTCATGCATACTGATCTACAAATCTGATGGACAAGC
This sequence comes from Saccharum hybrid cultivar R570, assembly GCA_038087645.1. Classification (NCBI taxonomy): domain Eukaryota; kingdom Viridiplantae; phylum Streptophyta; class Magnoliopsida; order Poales; family Poaceae; genus Saccharum; species Saccharum hybrid cultivar. Next base: position 38,269,286 of record JAQSUU010000113.1, read on the forward strand.
TACCACCTATCATACCTATATATGTGCAGGTGGAACATGCTGGTTTCTTGTAGCATGTAGAAAACCAAGCAAGAGAAAGAGAGGCACACACACGGCAAAGACGAGTTTTATAAGAGGTATGGGGAACGTTGCCAAACGATGGAAAGAACTCAATGGCTTGAATTATTGGAAGGGCCTAGTTGATCCTCTCGACCTCGACCTTCGTAGGAATATCATCAACTATGGTGAGCTCTCCCAGGCAGCCTATACTGGGCTAAACAGAGAGAGAAGATCAAGGTATGCTGGGTCTTGCCTCTTCAACCGCAGAGACTTCCTCAGCAGGGTGGATGTATCAAACCCAAATTTGTATGAGATTACAAAGTTCATATATGCAATGTGTACTGTCAGCTTACCTGATGGATTCATGGTTAAGTCTCTTTCAAAGGCTGCATGGAGCAGGCAGTCAAATTGGATGGGGTTTGTTGCAGTAGCTACAGATGAGGGTAAGGAAGTGCTTGGGAGGCGGGATGTGGTGGTGGCATGGCGTGGCACAATACGGATGGTAGAGTGGATGGATGATCTTGATATTTCCTTGGTACCTGCTTCAGAAATAGTTCTTCCAGGCAGCGCAACTAACCCCTGTGTGCATGGAGGGTGGCTTTCAGTCTACACAAGTGCTGATCCAGGGTCACAATACAACAAAGAGAGTGCAAGACATCAGGTAACTCATTCAGATTCTAGAATATTCATTAAACAATGCAAAATTTTCCGATCTTCTGACTTTTGAGGAAAATAATACCAATCTGTGAACAAGTTAAACAGCAAGGTCTAGACTCTAGAGTGTATTGTATGCTTTCTAATCATGTATATGCTTGACGTGAAAGTGTTACTTCATTAGAGTTCAAGCAAAGAAAAGAACAACATGGTATCTGTAAAGAGCATTGCTTAATTAAAATAGCATGATTTGTGGGCACTATATCGAAGTGTCAAGCACTGCTTTGCCTTTTGAACTAGACAGGTGTTCTCTAGTTGAGTAGTGGTGCTTGAGAAGTGCCGTTCAGGTCACTCAGAAATGAGCACAAGGACTACTTTACTTTTTGAAATAGATGACCCACCCAGGCTGCACCTTTGGGATTCAACCAGGGTGGTGTAGAGCCCTTCACCATTGGGAACTCATCAAGGTGTCAATGAATAAACCCCCTGCAACAGTGCACAGTTTTTAGGTGGTTTGATTCAATATGTAACTATAGAAATTAGTTAAAGTGCATTGACAGGTAATGTTAAAGGTTAGTCTGCCATCTAAGAAAAACAAATTTCTGATTCCCACCAGTGGGAACATTGGCCAGGTCGTGGGGAGGCTATTTAACCTCCCACCGGCCTAGGTCGAAAACCTGAATCCGATTTAGATGCCTTTTCCTTTAGTGAATACCAAAACTTGTAGCTAGTTTCAAAAAGGAATGAAGAAAAGATCCCACCATTGGGTATTTTTCTTCTGATCCATCTCAGCACTAGGGAAACATCATGATGATTCAGGTGGGAGATCATTCCACTTGTGAGCCAACCAAAGCTTACTCTGCAAAAACACAAATAAGGTACAAGCCACACAACTAGTGTACTGTACGCCTATATTCTAAGATAAAAAGTTTGATTCTTTTTTGTTGAGAAGTCAACCGGTGTTAGAAGGGTCTATTGGGGCTTAGCCCGTTAGGGTTAATTAGTCGCTTGCTTAGGGGTCAAGTAAGCCTTACTTGTAAGTCAAAAAATCCTCTCTATATAAGGAGAGCAGATATATCAATCTAATCAAGCAAGAGATTAGAAGAAAAAACCTTCTCTCTTACCGGCCGTGGGCGAAGCCCCGCGGCCGGCGTTCCCAGCGCCCCTCACAGCCCTAGCCGCCGTTCCTCTGCCGCTCTCGCACGTGAACAGTACCCGTGCTGTACTGTAGCGCCGCGGGTACTGTAGCGCGCCCGTCGCCGCCACTTCCCTCGCCTCTCTCCTCTCGATCCCAACAACGTCCATAACAATCTGGTATTGGAGCCTCGCCGATCATGGCCTCCACCACTGCCGCCGCCGCGCCGCCGATCCCACCCACCACCACCCTGTCACTGCTCACATCGTCCTCGTCCATCACCCTGTCCGCTGCCGTGGGCGTGCCGGCGGATGCCGCCGCAGGGTCCTCTGCTGCCGTTCCCCTGACCCTGGAATCCCTCGCCGCCGTGGTTGCCGAGATGTCCACCAACATGGCGCAGATGAGCCGCAGCATCATCGCCCTGCAGGCTGCGTGGATGGGGCTCACGCAGCAGCCGCCTCCGCCGGTTTCGTCGCTGCCCCCGCCACCCCCGCCGCACTCAGCGCTGCCCGCGCCCTCCATCGCCGCGCCGGCCGCGGGTGCTAGTCCGCCACCGAGCTCGGGTCTACCCCTCCACATGATCCGGTGGCCGACCTCGCCGTCCCCCATTCCCTCTGCGGTGGTGCGGCTGCAGGCTGCTGCGCGCGGCCTCCTAGCGCGTCTGCGGGTGCGGGAGATGCGCGATCTGCAGCTGATTCAGCCCTGCACCCCTTCGCAGCTCCTCCAAGTTGCTCTTCGCCGCGCGGAGGACCTCGATCTTGTCCGCTACGTCGGGGATCTTGAGCATGCGGTTTTCCACGCAGGCAGCGATCTCAAAGTTTTCGGCGGCAGTAGGAGAGGCACTCCCCTCCTTGTCATTTTCCATCGAAAGCCCTCCACACTCCTCTCTGCGATGCAGACCAGTAGCCGTGCGGCGGGGAGAAGGCATGGGGTCACCGGCGGGAGCGCACTGCCTAGCGCTTCCACATTCCGCCACCGGCCACCGCGATGGCGTCTTCGCTGTACGCTGTGGCAACCACTTCATGGTGGCCACACTCATGAAATCCTTTCGTCCAGATGGTGTCCATGGGATCCAGGTGGCTACACACGTGCAGGTTCATCACGCGGAGGGTGTCTGTCGTATCTTCAGGAGTCAAAAATAAAGAGTCGTAGTTTATTTCAGGTCAATAAAATAAGCCGAGATGTAAAAGGCTTGTTTTTAAGTGATAGGTTTGTGTCGTGTCGAGTCGAGTTAGGTTGCAGCTCGAGGACGAGCTGCATGTCCAGGTGGGGTGTAGTGTTAGAAGAGTCAAGGGCCTATTGGGCCTTAGCCCGTTAGGGTTAATTAGTCGCTTGCTTAGGGGTCAAGTAAGCCTTACTTATAAGTCAAGAAATCCTCTCTATATAAGGAGAGCAGATGTATCAATCTAATCAAGCAAGAGATTAGAAGGAAAAACCTTCTCTTTTGCCGGCCATGGGCGAAGCCCCGCGGCCGGCGTTCCCAACGCCCCTCACAGCCCTAGCCGCCGTTCCTCTGCCGCTCTCGCACGTGAACAGTACCCGCGTGGTACTGTAGCACCGCTGGTACTGTAGCACGCCCGTCGCCGCCGCTTCCCTCGCCTCTCTCCTCTCGATCCCAACAACATCCATAACAACCGGGGTGCCCCTGAATAATTTTGCACTGATACCAACGAGGCTGTGAATGGAGGGCGCTAGGCGCGAGCGAGAAAAGAACATGAACACAAAAAATTTGTGGTTGTTTCTTCAAAAAGTTTGAATTCATTTTTAACAAACAGGAGTACAGGACCTTGAATAATGTGATCCCAGCATGCATCATTGTCTCCTTGATTGTGCATATTTGATGTAACTTTTCTTCATTTTGCTCATCATTTGTTAAAATATAATAAACATGTATTGATCAAACTAACAAAATTAGCAGGTTTTAAACGAGGTCAAAAGGATACAGGATTTGTACAAAACAGAGGAGACGAGCATCTCCATAACAGGTCACAGCCTAGGAGCAGCACTTGCCACCATCAACGCAATTGACATTGTCTCCAATGGCTACAACAGGAGCTGCCCTGTGTCCGCGTTTGTATTTGGAAGCCCCAGAGTCGGTAACCCTGATTTTCAGAAAGCATTTGACAGTGCAGCAGATCTGAGATTGCTCCGAGTCCACAACTCTCCTGATGTGGTCCCAAAATGGCCAAAGCTCGGATACAGTGATGTCGGTACAGAGCTAATGATCGACACAGGGGAATCACCCTACCTGAAGGCTCCTGGAAACCCCTTAACATGGCATGACATGGAGTGCTACATGCACGGGGTTGCAGGGGCTCAGGGGAGCAGTGGAGGGTTCGAGTTGTTGATTGATCGAGACATTGCTTTGGTGAACAAACATGAAGATGCACTGAAAAATGAGTTTGCTGTTCCATCATCATGGTGGGTGGTACAGAACAAAGGTATGGTGAAAGGCAAGGATGGCCGGTGGCATCTGGCCGACCATGAGGATGATGACTGATGTAGCCTGGCAACTCATCTTTTACCAGTTTGTTACCAGAACACACGTGTCGTTGCGTTTAAAATTGTACTTGGCTAATTTTCTGTATTTAAATCATGAGTTTCATTGACTTTTATCGATTGTAATAAAGCCTAAATTTGTTGAGCAGTGTATCGTTGAGAAAAAAAATACAGGGTTGGATGTTTTTCACCATCTTTGTTATTTTTATTTTGATTGAAAGTGCACATGTTTGGATAGTTGGATTACTTATTAGGAAACAGCTTGTCCATTTATATAGTGCGGCAAAAGTATAGCTTACTAAATTCTGAAGACAACTCATTATGTCTTTAATGATACAGTTATGGTTATGTATTTCTATATCGATTTTAAGGTACTGAATTTGTGGAACACCTAAAAACTCCATAAGAGGAAAACTTCGAACCTAAGTGAGATATTTTAAGGGTGGTGGGGGGGGACTTAACATTCTCGTTGTTCCGGTTGTCCGAATCCTCTGTCCTAGCACACCTTTCTCCCTTTCTTGGATCTCATCCTGGCATCCGCCATGGACTACATACGGATGGACCATGGGCGACCAACACCTTCCCTTGTCAAGCCCCCTGTTCGGCTGAGCTTATCAGCCGTGGAACAGTATTTTTCTCTCACAGCAAATCAGCCACAGCCGACTTATAAACCAAAAAACAGCCTGCCGAACAGGGCCAAGATGCTCGATCCGGAGAGGTGCTTTTGACATGCCGCCATTTCTCACCCCCACCAAATTCTTCAGTTCCTTCCAAAGTGGAGGTGATCATCTTCTTCCCAGTGCTGGATAGTTAGTTTTTTTTCCTCAACACAGTGGATCGGATTAGGCATAATGTTGTGTTGTGCTGTGCTGTGCGATTTTTTTTGCTTATATTATTTCAGCATGTATCTTTTTGCGATAAAAAGGGTGCCCAACAGCCCACGGATCTCATTTCCTTTCGTCTTCCCGTAGTTGCAGTTGTTGGTCTGATAGATCCAGAACTGTTTTTAAATCCTCTCTTTTTGAAAAGCTAGCTGTTATCTAATATGCCGCGTCATTGTGGCCGTAGACTGTAACTTTTAGTCCAGAAATGAGAATCTAAAGGCTATGCGAATACCAATTCAAGGATTCCATCTGAAGACCAATGCGAAACGCATAATAATGCCAGATAATCAGTTCTAGTAGCTGGCAACCTATTCAAAGCAATTTATATATCGACAGATTCAGACGGTCCCGGTTCCCTCTGGATCCTTGAATTATTTCCATGCTGGATGCTGCCCGCTATCATGTGCCATGTGGGCAAAAGAATGCTCCACTTGTACACACCTAGCTATAGCTCCGAGGTCAACTTATAACCTTGCAGTTGCAGTACCACACAGGTTGGCAAAGGGGCAGAGGACCACAACCTCCAGAACTAAGATCGATACCCAAACGCGAGTAACAAGTGTTCTCCGGCGACATGGCCGGGCGGTGGAGGGAGCTGCACGGCAGCAACCACTGGGAGGGCCTGCTGGACCCGCTCGACGTGGACCTCCGGCGCTGCCTCATCACCTACGGCGAGATGATCATGGCCACGTACGAGGCGTTCATCGGCGAGAGCCGGTCCCCGAACGCCGGGATGTGCCGGTACCGCCGCGCCGACCTGTTCCGGCGCGTGGACGTGTCCCACCCCGGGTGGTACGAGGCCACGCGGTACCTCTACGCCACGGCCAGCGCCGAGGTGCGCGGGAAGGTGCTCCTCCGGCCACTCTGCCGGGAGCGCCGCCCCAGGGAGTGCAACTGGATGGGGTACGTCGCCGTGGCCACGGACCAGGGCGCCGCCGCGCTCGGGCGAAGGGACATCGTCGTGGCGTGGCGCGGTACGCAGCGCGCGCTCGAGTGGGTGGCCGACCTCAAGCTCGCGCTCGCCTCGGCGGCGGGTATCCTGGGTCCAGAGGGCGCCGGCGGCTCCGACCCGTCGGTGCACCGCGGGTATCTGTCGCTTTACACGTCGGCCGACGAAGGCTCCAACCTGAGCAAGCAGAGCGCCAGAATGCAGGTGTGTGCTCTGCCGCTTCTTTTTGAACTCTTGCAGTCCAGTTCATGTGTTGTAGTACTATTATTACATCTTGTTTTTTGTTGCAGTCCATAACATTTTAACCTTAACAAACCCTTAGGCCTTAAGGAGGGTTATAGTTTTCTAAACTTATCTTTAATCTAGGGGAAAAAATTCAAATTACTCCTCTCAAGTTTGACCAATGTCCACATAACCACATAAACTAATGTCTGGTTTGATTTACCATTTGGTCCATTTTACCCCTAATAATAAGATTTGTCATTTTTATTCTCCGTGTACAAGTTGAGTTTTAATTTTAAATTGTGGAGTGATAGTGGGCGTCATAATTTATGTTAAAACATACATTATGAATTTTCATCGTTATGTTACATACAATTTTGTACTTCCAGTAATAATTTTTTATTAAATTTAGGACCTATCAAAATAATGATGAAAATGTATTATATTTTTTAACATAAATTGTGATGCCCGCTACACCTTACAAACTTCAAACAAAAAAATAATTTGTATGCGGAGAACTAAAAAGACAAATCTTGTTAAGGGTAAAGTGGACCAACTGAAATAGTTAGAGGGGTAGTAAATTGAACTAAACATTAGTTCAAGGATTATTTGGACCTTGGCAACTTGAGGCAGTAGTTGGGTTTTTTTCCTTTTTATTTTATTTCCACTTGGGCTCTGTTTGAATGTTGTAGTATTAAGAAATTATGATATTAGCTATTAAGAAACTCAGTTTTAGAAATATAGACATGCAAAACCATGGTTTAGAAAAGAGATTTAGAGTGGACTTTTCAAAACTCCAAAAGACTACAGTTTTAATATTATGGTTTTCAAAACTATAAGGGGCCATTTGGATTCCTTCATTTTGGAGGAATTGAAATCTATTTAACGGATTAGGCTATTTAGCTTGGAATTTAACATTCCATAACTTTCTCAAGCTCACAAATAAGTCTATCTCAAATTCATAGGGTGGGAGATGAAAATGGATTCTATAGATCATTGTGCTATAATTCTACTCTCTAACTTATAGCACACTCTTCAACTCACTTCCCTACAATAGAAATGCAACATATAAGTATGTCCCTTGTATGTCTAACAATAAATATACAAATATATTCCATATACAACTATATTAGCTTAAGTAATCTATATCTAAATTGTAATTATTAGAATGAATTCAATTCCAAGGGTCCAAACGGGCCCTAAAGTTTATTGCATCCAAACATGGTGTTTCAAGACCAAAGTATTTTACAAAATTATAATATTTTTTCTAAAACTACAAAAATGCTTTGCATCGTCAAAACAGGGCCTAAAATGCTTTCTTTCCTCAAAGAAAGTAACCGCCTTCTTTTACAATCATCAATTGGAGACTCCTTTTGAATCTCCACTTTAATTCTTACTAGACACACTTGGAACAAAAATACAAATGAGAGAATTTGAACTATTGACATATCAAACACAGACGGAGGAGCAATGCTAAGGAGAGCAAAAAAAATAGAGGTTGAAAATATACAATAATTTGTAACTGAAATCTATCACGATTGGGTAAAAACGAAGTATCTACATGAGTACTACCTTAGAATATGGACAAATAAGGGAGAGCAAATGTAAGCAATTTGATTAGCTGTTACCCCAAATTTATCCATGGATCTCTAATCTTTATGTCTCTTAGAATTAAAATCCGTGCAACATCACTATTGATGGACTAGTTTATAAGAAAAACAAAACAAATAGTGTTGTCCTTATGCTTGTTGAGTTCATTATAACAAGATGTATTTCCGTTTCAATTCAAGAGGAGAGGAGAAAATTGCGACATACATATTGCTATTTTCTTAACCCAGTGACAATTTACAATTCACCAAGCTGGGTCACAAAACATTTCTAGGTGATGAAGTTGGTCATATATACTACATGACCTTAAAAACATGATGCTCTATATATGTTCTTAATAACAACTTATCACTTATGGCACTTCTACACGTTGGAAGCTATCCTCATCATGGCGCATGACATGGATTTTGCTTGCCTTATGAAGGTTGCGTGAAGTTAAGGTGTTGTTTAGTTTTCTCCTGAAGATGTGATTGTCGAGTGGATTGTTGTTGGTATGGTTGCATCAGGTGTCCTAGTTGAGTAAGTGTGATTCATGCTTTGTCTTTAAGTACAAGTTCAGCAATATATATAACTGATGAAAACATCAACCAAGCACTACCTGAGAAGTTAATTAGCGCATCAGGTTTCTAGGCAAAGCAATCTGATGGCTGCAAACAATTGAATAGATTATTAAAAGTATTCAAGGAATTCTTAGCAAATTTTCGTTTCTTATATATTGCAACTTGCTTTCTTCCACAAAATCAACATCAATCATTATTCTAAGAAATATGTAGTGTTCAACCTAGTCCCTAGATCACAGATCACTCAATGCAGAAATCAGAATACATGCACATTGATGATTATAAGAATTGTATGCTATGTATACAAGGAGCCGGGTATTGAAGCGGTATTGCTGCCAGGATATGGGTCTCATACAAGCCCTAAAATTCAGGCAATGCAATTGCAGCTCCGGAAGATACATATGTCACAACGCTACAACGACATACAATCTGTAACTGGAACTGAACACTGTTTGCTGTTCTTTTAACCCTTTTCTTACGAAGTGCATTGCCTGGAATTAAAAACGAAAATAACAGATAGTTTTGGTATAAAGATAATTGGGAAATATGTGCTGATACTACTTACTTGGGAGCTTAGATGAAATGCTACAGTACAGTGGCAAAGTATTCGGGAATACATACAGATAATAACATAATGTCGTGATTTTGGTAGCGCCAGCAGTAAGTATTGGCCGTCCAATAATGGTCCTTCTCCAGATGTACTGTTGCTGTAGCAAAAAAACTCTACTAGTTCTAAATGGCAACCCCAGGGGTCCCCATTCTGTATGGACACTACAGAATCTGAAATTTTTTCAGACCGGCAATAGTCCCTCGATTAGTAGTACTTTGAGGTAGTGCACTGTGTCAGGCCGGCGTGGCGAGTTAAGGCTGCTAATGCTAGTTGATAACAGAGTGCCCAGAGAAGGAGGAGGGCATTGTGTGATATGGAGGAAAAAAAAGGTTTGATGACAGCTGTGCTGAAGGATGGAAAACAAAAATGAGATGCTATTCACTGTTGAGGAAGAGACAATGATTGTCAATCTTACAGTGCCCAAAGAAAAGGGCAAGATCGATCAGCAATGCAATAGCAACAGTACTATGATTAACGATGTTTAAAGCGATGGATGATTGAGAAAGGTGGCAGCGGAGTCAAGTAAAAGGAGATTGAAGAAGCTGGAATGTGTGTGCATTTATATGTTTTTTATTAATAATTGTGTGTTTTAATACTCAGTGAACATCGATTTAGATGTACTCTAACTATAGAGATTATTAGATTATCTCCTAGCATTTTTAGAAATAAGATTATCTCCTAGCTTCCATTTTTTTTGTGCATATACTTAGCAAGTTATTAATTGTGCGAGCATCCAGGTGTTGACAGAGATCGCAAGGCTAATGGACAAATACAAGGACGAGGAAACGAGCATCACCGTGGTTGGCCACAGCCTCGGCGCGACCATGGCCACCCTGAACGCCGTCGACATCGTCGCCAATGCCTACAACAAGACCCCGGGCTACGACAGCCGCCGTGCTCCGGTCACAGCCATCGTGTTCGGCAGCCCACGCACGGGGGACCGCGACTTCCGGGACGTCTTCCACCGCCTCCCGGACCTCCGGATGCTCCGGGTCCGGAACAGGCCGGACCGCATCCCGCACTACCCGCCGGTGGGCTACGCCGACGTGGGCGTCGAGCTGCTCATCGACACGCGCCGGTCGCCGTTCCTCAAGCCCCACGGCAATAATGAGTCGCAGTCGCACGACCTCGAGGTCCACCTGCACGGCGTCGCCGGCTGGCAGGGCGACCACGGCGGGTTCGAGCTGGTGGTGGACCGGGACGTTGCGCTGGTGAATAAGTTCGACGACTGCCTCGCCGATGAGTACCCCGTGCCCGTGGGCTGGAAGGTGCACCACAACAAGAGCATGGTGAAAGGGCCCGACGGGAGGTGGGTCTTGGAGGACCATGAGCCAGACTACGAAGACGAGGATGACAACGTCGATTTGTAGTGCAACAGAAACAGCATGATTTGGACGTCGTCCAGTCCCGCCAGGCGAAGCCAGCCAATTTGTGCTTTGTGTTGCTACTATTGATCTTATCCCGATGTTTTGAAAGGTCTTGGGAGCATTGAATAGTGAGGCGAATTATTATGCCTAATAACAATTAAAAATATTAAACTTAGAGCTCAAATAAAACTATCACTAGAAAAACTAATAAACTAGTTCTACCGTGACGTGCACCTAAGATTTTTCTAGCGTGCTCTAACTTATTATTTAACCAAAAAAGAGTTTAGCAAGTTAGATTTAAACATACCTCCTTCGTCCTAAATTACAAGATATCCAAATAATTTTAGGACTAAAAAAGTGTTTGGCAAAAAAAAACTAACTTGCCATCACTAATTAATTAGCTCGGTTGTCAACTTACTTAATTTTCTAGGGACAAAGTCCATATTACTCCCTCCAAGTTTAGCATATGTCCATATTAACCCCTAAATTTACATTTAGTTCAATTTACTCCCTCCAACTATTTAAGTTGGTCCAACCAACACATTAAAGAAATTTTTCCTTTTTGTTTCTCTATGTACAAATTATATTTTAGTTTCAAATTTTATGAGGTGATATAGTACATTGTATTTTGTGTTAGAAAAATGCACTATGAGTTTTTCATCATTATGTTTTATATGATATTGTATCTCTAGTGTTAATTTATTATTAAATTTCCTAAGCTGTCAAAATAGTGGCAAAAAGTTAAGATATATTTTTCTAACATAACTTACGATGTTCTCTATCATATCACAAAAGTTAATATTAAGACTAAACTAATACGTGGAAAAACAAAAATAATAAATCATGTTAAGGGGTAAACTAGACCAACTGAAATAGTTGGAGGGAGTAAATTGAACCAAATGTAAATTTATGGGGTAATATGGACATATACCAAACTTGAGGGGAGTAATTTGGATTTTTCCATTTTCTAGTAAATGTCTAGTTTGAAAGGCACACATACATATTATTGATTTCGACTACCGATTATAAGATTCATTTTGCATAAAATGGTGTTTAAAGTCTTGAGTCTTCGATACTTGTGTTTCAGTATTTATTGGGACAGAGGGAGTATCACATAGCCAAAACTAATATAGAAATATAAATATCACATAAAACATGCACAAATGGAAGTAACAAATGTGATAAGTAAAGAGCAATAGTTAAAGAGAAAATTTATCCTGTGGTATTGGTTGCAAACCTATGTTGGAGCTCTACCGGTGTGGGCTCCTGCTCGCCCAACCTTTCTCTCGGTCATGGTGTTGGGCTCCAACCAAGATGAGCTTCACAATGAAAATATTTTGTAATCTATCTTATCTCTTTTTTTATTTCATCTTGTGTTTCTTGTTTATAGTTTTGTCATTATAACTCGTATCATTAATACACATGTATTAACATATAAGGCAACCCTTCCTGTTTCCTTTACAAGAATCGCATAATCCATTGCACAACATAGTTCAAATATAAGTCACAAAAAAAACATAGTTCAAACATGTTTTTTATCCACTAGCAGCTTGCAAATCCACTTGTCATCCCGGGAACTTCCAGATCTTGAAAATTTTTAATACAAATTTAATCATGTAAAAAGAAATGAGCTAGTTCATACCTAGATCTCCGTGGGAGGAAATGCAGGGCCGTCTCAACAATCTCAAGGGTCCTTTGACAAGCAAGCGGTGATGACCTAGCAATCTAATCTTTTAGTGCCTGTTTGGCATGGCTCTAGCTCCAGCTCTGGCATCAATTTCTGCAGAGGAGCCAAAGACGTTGTACCAAACACTTTAGGAGGAGGATCCATTTTGTGGTGATAGTAGAAGAGTTTGAGTTGTTTTTGGGGTTAGAGGAGCAGCTGCAATTTATAGCTCATCCTCAAGTACCCCGACTCCTCCAGAGGAGCACTAAAGAGGAGTCATGCCAAACAAGTCTTTAATATGACAACTAAAGTGTACATTACTACTAATAAGAGTTAACTTGCAACATATGTTGCAAGTGCTCGAGAATAGCTGAATAGTGAAATAGGAAGCGATCATAAACTAATTTCTGATTGCCTGTACTAAGTATATTGGCCTTTAAATTTTCATTTTAATGGTCAAACTCGTGGGTCCTCTCATGGCATGGGTTGTCGCACCTGCTGCCTATCCCTAAGACAATCCTGAGGAAACGGGAGAGATAGGGAGAGAGGAAGGGGTCTGATCACCGCCACTGCACCTCCAACCGTCCAGCAAACAAGCAGAGGCGGATGGCCAGACTTCGGTATGAGTTATGCACGTACTTTAGACTTTAGTACCATTTTAGTTGTGTTATTAATCATTTTTATATACATGTGCTACTCAATGACTAACTTTAATCTCATTTTTGCTAAAGTATGTCTCAATTTTTGTGCATGTTAATATTTTAGAAGAAATACAACGAATACGCTATTCTTGACAAGAAGAAATACACAAAGGGATTGAGAACCCAAGGCGAGCAACTCAACTCACTGAAAATGCATGCTAATAACTAATAAGAGCATCTTCAGTAATGCTAGCCAAATCAGACTACCTACTTCTCTGATTGGGTAGCCACCCATGTTGATATTATCCATATTTTGCTCTCGTCTCCAGCAATACTACCTAAAATAGGCTATCCAAATGCATCGTGATAGAAAATGTCTTGTGGGTCCTATGTGCCATCCTCTCATCTAGTTCTTCCCTGTGCCATTCAGGAACTCGGCCAAGCACCGTTGCGCCGAGAAGAGGAGCTGTGTTGGCCAGCTATGCTAAGGCCGTCGGGGGACAGAGGGAAGCTGTGCCGGTCAAGCAGAGGAGGGCCGCATGTAGGGTCGAGATGACGGACTAGAGGGGGGTGAATAGTCCTTTCTAAAAATAATTGCGTCGGCTAACCGAAATAAATACAGAATTAAAACTATCGGTCAAGCCAAGACTACACCCCCCTATCTAAGTTCACAAGCACCTTATAAAGATCCTAATTAGGCAACAAAGGTGTCAGGCTAACTAGAGCTCACCTAATCAATTCTAGAGTAAGGTCACACAAACCTATACAACCGGGGAGCTCCTACACATACTAATAAGCAAAAGCACAAAGCCACGTACTCACTAGCAATGCTCAATAACAAAGCTATACAAGCCAAATTATAGAGCACAAATTACTTAGCTACACAAACTAAGCAATATGACTAACAAGGTTACTCAAACCAAATTAGTCACGCAAGAGAACTACTTCTATGCTACACAAGCAAGAAGATAACTAGCAAGCTACACAAGCTAATTAATTACTAGAGCAACTACACAAAGCACAATGTACATAAATGTAATTATAAGCTTGTGTAAGGGGAATGCAAACCAACAGGAAGACAAGGATGACACGGTGATTTTTATCCCGAGGTTCACTTGGTTGCCACCAAGCTAGTCCCTATTGTGTCGACCGCTCACTTGGTGGTTCGGCGGTTAATTGGCATCACCTACCAAGCCCACACGTTGGGCACCGCAAGAACCTACCCCAAAGTGATGGTAACTTAATGACACGCTCAACTAGAGTTGCTCTTCGCGGCTCCCGCAGGGTAGCACAATATCCCTCACAATCACTTCTTGGAGCACCACACAATTTTCTTTGCGTGCTTCAATGGAGACCACCACCAAGCCGTCTAGGAGGTGGCAACCTACAAGAGTAACAAGCACCACCAGCTTGCAACTCGATCACCTAGTGCCACTCGATGCAATCTCACAATGCAATGCACTAAAATCACTCACTCACAATGGATCCGCACTTCTCGCAAGCACAAGTGAGTTAGAGGCTTCTCAAACCAAGCACACACAAGGTCAACACATCTCCAAGGTGATGAACCTCAGCCAAGCCTAAGCTCCATCTCTATTTATAGCCCCCAAGCCAAATAGAGCCGTTGGAGCCTTGGATCACATTTCTGCGCGGTCACTGGACAGCAACGTGCGGGCACCGGACATAGAGTGGTGGTGCCTGTTGACGGTCGTTAACACCCATCATAAACTGTCAATATAACTTGTATAAATGTATAAAAATGATCACCAAGATAGGTTTAGGGGTTTAAACTGACAAATTCCACGAGTTTGGTGAATCTGTGTTTTCAGCAGGGTTTATCCAGAAAACTGTCAAGGAAAACCTATTCGTCATATTAAATCACGTTTATCCATGACGAAAACAACTTCAAAAGGTTCCAGAGGACACCAGAGGGTGAACCACCAAAGATGACCGTGAGAGGCAGACAGGTGGGGCACCTGCAGGCCTGCCGGCCCCTGGGACCCACATGTCATCCTCCCCTTCGAATGTCAGTTCTCCACCGCCTTCTAGATTGCATCTCCGCTGTTCTTTCAAGTTAGTTTGATCCGAGGGTCCAGAATTGATGCTCCGGCCTATATATAGCAGCCCCTACCCTCTCCCTAGAGGCATCTCTGAAACCCTAATTCAGATCTCTCATTTAGATCAACATACACCAGAAGGATTAGGTCTAGAGCTCTCCAATATAGCAGATTTGTAGCTCGGGAGTGAGGGTCGAGTTGAGCTCATGCTCAAGTTTTGGGATCAGCGAAGCCTTGTATCTTCACTTCTATATCTTGTAAGACTTATTATCAATATATCATATTCTTATCTACATGGCTATGCTTACTTTGAATATATATCTTACTTAGTTATGGTTTTCATTACTTTTGTATGCGGGTTCATAGAGCGCTTAGCCTGCTAGTTTACCGGTTAGGCTAAGTAGCCAAGTCTCGTGTAAGTATGGTGCTTATATGATGCTCTGCCTGTGAGTGCACCGTGTTCTTTGGTTGGGTGGTAGCAGTAGGAGGTCATAGCCCCGTCTATCCTTTGTAGTCCACTCCGAATTGAGCAGGTTCTTATAAATTGTAGGATCATAGTCACGTCGGTAGAGTTATCTATTGTGGGTGCTCTACCTTCTAAGCGGCTTCTCGAAGTGCGCAAGAGTAGAGTTAGTCTTAACTATAGTTAGATGTATATACTTTGACCATATAAAAAGAATGTCACAGGAATCTACCTCACCCATTGTTCTCCTGAGTTAACTAGTTTACATTATCTTAGTGATCTATCCCCTGAGTGTCATTATCCTTAATTCCTACCATTACCTTTACCCCTTGCTCTAGCTATGATGGTATATTGACTGATAGATTCTCCTTTGATATTCAATAATCTTTACTCCATTGTTTTCTTGTGGTAAAATATAAATAACGATACCTGAAATACTCTCGGTAAAATGCTACAATGGTGCGCTTGCGGAATCCTTCATATTCTATTTGCACTTACAAATACCAACAATGCCCAATGGTTGAATTGCAATGGCTATTTCAAACTAGCCATTGGGACCATGGCACCGGACATAGGGGGCGGTGCACCGCCCTAGGGGTGGCAGTGCCCCCTGTTGACGGCCGTTAACACCAATTATAAACTGTCAACATAACATGTATATATGCTTGATTCCATCACCAAACATAGGTATAGGGGTTTAAACTAATAAATTTCATCAGCTTTGGTGAATATTTATATGCAGGAGGGTTTATCCAGAAAACAGCCTACTGTCATACATCCCAAATAGGTCATCCGATGGCAACAAGTGATTCTATTCGCGAAAACTGTGAAAGACAACTCTAAAAGGTTCCAGAAGACACCACGACGAAACGTGGGCTGAGACTCCACTGTAGTGGGCTGGTTGACCCATGGGGGAGGCCGCCCGGCCTACCCCGAAGCCCTCTCGCCCTCCGCCGCCTTGTACTCCTTCCTACGATCCACTTCATTGATTTTAAGGCGGTTTTAGGTCGATTTATCCAACGGTGGTCGAGGGATGTGATGTGGATCGATGACGTGGCACTTCCTTGGCTGCTACTCCTTCTCCCCCTATATAAGGATGCCCAAACCCCCTCCAGGAGGCCATCTCTCATTCAGATCAAGACAACACCAGAAGAATTAGGGCTAGACTCTCCAATGTAGTAGATTAGTTCTAGTTGAGAGTTAGGAAGAGTCGAGCTACACTCAAGTTCTGGAGAATTCTTCGAAGGTCTGGTATATCTTTGTATCTTACCTTTGCAAGACTTATGTTTTAATATATTTATCTTCTCTATTTACTTTTATGCCTTTCATGTGTATGGTTAATATAGTTATCATATCTAAGCATGGGATCTCCACTCGCATCGAGTGCTTTAGTTATCATATGTGACTAGAGTAGTAATCCGTAGTATAGACATGGTGTCTAGACTATAGGTTACCTGAGATTGCACCCAACATCACGGATAGTTGTGGTAGCCCCAAGTGGTGACAGCCCTGACGGCTCATGTAGTTAGTCCACCACGTTCAGGTTGGTGTTTGTAGGACTATAGTTAGAGCTTGCTAGCCCCTTTCTCATCACTTTCTGTGGTTAGTGTTCTGATGTCCCAAAGTGTTATTGTGTATGATCGCTTTTATCTATCCATGCTTAAGTTACCATCTAGCCTAGACTAGAACAGAACCAGAGTAATAGAGAAGTATCCAGGAACCTTGGACTCACCCGTTGTCCTCTCAATCTAGCTATGCTACTCATTTATCATGGAATTCTCCTATGTGTGTATCATTATTCATAACTCCTATCATTTATCACTTACCCCCACTTTAGTCTAGTTGATATAGTAAGTTAGTAGATGCATGATGATGAATTATCAGTTTCTTTAACCATTGTTTCCCTGTGGATAAATACGATACTCTGGAATACTCCCGGGTAAAAGTTATAACGATATGCATGTGCTTGCGGAATTCTCTATGTGCATTATAAAATACCAACACCCCCCGATGAAGTTCCCCCCTCTCTGGAAAAAAGTGGCGGTGCCACACTGCCATGGTCACCGGACAGTCTGGTGACCCTAGGGGTGGCGGTGCCCACTTTTTGGCCACTGAAAGGGCGTTGCCACCCTCTACGATGGCTGCGATTTGGCTACGAGTTAGGTTGCAACTTTTGACCCCTGAACAACCAAAACCTTGCCCTTTTCTTCTCCTTTTTCTCTCCAACTCGATCCAAATCACCTCCAACTCACCCTAGGCACGAAATATCAAGAACCGAGTACCGAACCGAATTTACCGAGAACTGAACCGAATTTACCGAAACCAAAAACTTCGGTTCCCTGTTCGGTTCCCAAGTTTCTAGGAACCGAATTTACCGAGGTAAATACCGAACCGAACCAAATTGACCAAATTTCCTGAATTTACCAGAAATGTGATGAGTTTGAGTGTTGTTATATTATTGATTGTATTATTATAGACTATTATATTATGTATTTTTGGTACTCACACTTATAGTCTTGTGGACTTTTATATGTATATGTATTTTGCACTATTATTCTCTATGAAATCATGCCAAAATTAGCTTTTGAACCTGCTATTACATGTCTCTGTGATTAGTTCGGTACTGTTTGGTAAATACCGAAACCGAACCGAATTTACCGATACAGAATTTCCTCGGTACAGAGTTTTTTTAGGAACCTATCGGTACCAGTTTTCTGAGGAATCGAATTTGCATAGGTACCGAAGAACCAAACACCCAGGGTGACCTCCAACAACTCCTCCTTTGCAAATGTGCCAACACCACCATGCGCACAACATCATATGCATATATGTAGCTTTTCGCAAACATTTTATCAAAGGATTAGCTCTCTTTTCATCACGTCACTCGATCCTAGCAACGATGCAAAGTTAGATCACTCGAGTGGCACTAGATGACCAATATGCAAACAAGTTTGCCCCTCTTGATAGTATGACTATCTATCCTAAATTCGGTCATAAACTTCTCTACTCACCTATGACCGGTGAAATGAAATGCACTATAGGTTATACCTTTGCCCTGCGTATTCCATTCCATCTTCTCCGATGTTGATGCAACACATGCACCAACCTTGATTGACAAATGATATGATCCACTTCATATCATTACGTGACCTTATTGGTTTATCGATCTTGACCTCATTTGCTTTTCACCGTTTCCTTCGTCCATCGGTGCCAAGTCTTGCTCAAACTTCACCGCCACACGGTCCATCGCTCCAAAGCCTCAACTTGTCCTTCACGCTTGCAACCGGTCCATCAAACCAAGTATTGTCTTGATCTTCTCTGTCTTAGTCATGACTCCATGTCATGTATCATATGCAATGAGATCCTTCATCACATGTGTGAGCCTTGCAACAAATCCAAGCCATCTTCACTGTCATGGCATGAGTTGCTCATACAAGTGTACCTGTGGACTAATCACTTGTATATCTCATATTTGAACACATTAGTCCACTTAAGTTGTCACTCAATTACTAAAACCAAACTAGGGACCTTTCACCGCCCTGGGAAAATCCGGTTGGGGTAGCACTGCAGCGCCGGGGAGGGTCGAGCCAGCACCGACATCATGGGTGGCCGCACCGGAGGCAGCACCACCGCGTAGGGTAGCACTGATGAGGACATCACTCCTTCACATACACACAATGATCCACTGCTGGACATTCAAGGTCCAATCACTAGAGCTCGCGCGCGTCAATTAAATTTAGAGGTGAGCTCGTTCCTAAGTAACTCTTTATATGATTTTGAGAATAGATTGCTACCTAATGATTATATTGTGCTTAGGGATGAAGGAGAGGTCCAGGAGACACATGGAGGAGGGCTTGGAGGCATGGAGGACTAGCGAGGGCGCCCGGATAAAGATGGAGGACCAAACCAAGTTGAGTTCGAGTTTGCCTCGCAGTTCAGGACCAGTCTGCCTTGAACTGGTCACCCAGGACGCGTCTGGACTCCGTTTTCGATGATCCATATATGGATAGAAAGCTTATTTGATAAGGAAGCCAAACCAAGTGGTCCCACATCAAAAGTTGTTCGGAATCAACAGGAATTGTCGAAACAAGTCACCGTCCAGAATCTATCAGGACGCTGTGTCGCCGTCTTTTGGGCCGTTTGGGCCTTGTAACGTGTCGGCACTCCCCAGGGACACGAATAGGGGTCCTTGGACATCCCTTAGGCTATATAATAAGTAGTCGCCGCCTACATTAGGGTTGGGTTTTGCTTAGATTATTCTGTTGACAACAGTTTCGCCGCCGCTGTCGGTTTGTGAGACCCCAACTTTGTGAGATTAATCATTCATCTGAAATTTGGTTGCATTCATTTGTGTTCTTGCGTGTGTTCTTGATTCGCAGGCAAGGATTTAGCCTTCTTGGCGAGGTCGACCATGCAACGACGGTCGATAACCAGAGGGGTCGTGGTGCTGCGATTGCGGGGTTCAGAGCCGAGTTGTTCAGAAGTCGGATCGAATTGTGTCGTGACTCCACCAAATCGAGCGTTATGCCGTTATCAGAACCTTTCGGAAGATCGGGAACCCTAGTTCACATCTAGCACCAGCGCACGAAACAGTCGAGGCAGGCCTGCCCAGCCGCGCTGGGGGCAGGCGCTAGGGACCACCGCCCACGGGAGCCGCTGGGGTAGCACTGCCGCGTCGGGGAGGGCTGAGGCAGCACCGCCGGCGTCGGGGTTGGCCATGCTCAGCGGCAACTTTGCTCGATGGCGACAGGGAAGATTCGCGCGTGCGGGCGAGCACGAAGGGGAAACAACCGAATTGATTTTTGGGTAGCCATCTGTTGGCCCAACAGGAATGGATAGCGAAAGGGAGAATTTGGATAGCCAACAAATCTGAGGGGTCTAGTAGGTGTCTGTTGAAGTTGGTTTTTTGCCCTCACTATCCAAATTGGAGATAGCTAGTGTGTTTAGCTAGTCTGCTGGAGTGAGCATCTCCAAGAGTTTCCTAAATCCCTTCCTAATCTTTGGTTTTTAGCAAGATGAGAAAAAAACCCATCTCCAACGACTCCTAATTCATCCTCCTAATCTTTTAGAACTTGGAAAAGGTAACCCTATTCCGCGTAAAGTTACGCGCTTTTGAGTCGCTCGTATCTTCTCTCCCCGCGCATGTTTGTCGGCTAATCTAAAGGTGAAAGGGCGTGGAAAGAATAAAGAGTAAGAAAGGGTTCCTGATGCAAATGTACAACAGAGAAAGAATATATAAAAGTGTTTAGGATAATTTAGAAATAGTATAGGATTCCTGATGTAAAATTATCTTATATATTTTAGGAATGAATTATTGAAAACTCTTAAAGATGGCTTTCTTTATTCCTTCCAATACTTTTTTAGGAGTTATAAATCTTCATGTTTTGAGGAAGAAAATATTAGGTACTCTTTGAGATGCTCTAACGAGTTGGACCGAGTCCAAAGAGAAGCCCATATAGAAATAATACAAGGACAAGGAAAATAGACATCTTTTAATAGTTCTGACTAAAATGCAACATCTTACCTTAGAATTACTCTTTCTGTGAGTGACCCTCGAGTATAAAACTGCGGCAAAACCAATTGTTTCCTAGGATTCAAGGGGTCCTGAGATGTAACCATTTCATGTCATGAGTCATGACCTTGTTCTGATTGTTGCATTCATGACCTGCATCATCTGCCATGCGCTTAATCCCACATGTGTACTTGTTTAAGATAGTTGCATGTGTTCTATTAGATTGATGGTAATTGTGACTAAGCCGGTAAGTTTTGACGAAATCATCACATGCACTTCATTATTGGCGGGCACATCATAAAAAATAACACCGTTAAATCCTGAAATAAAGGGAAAAAAACCTCCATGTGTCACTACTACAACATTGGTATAGGAGGTGCCTCCATCCGAGATTGTTCGAAAAAAAATAAAAAAAAATAAATCTCAAAATATGTGAATTTGAAACAAATATTTGAGACATTAAACAACTTCAAAATCAGAAACTTATCAACATAATGTAGATTAGGTAGGCCACTACAAGTTTGGTATTAACTACGTGAATATTCAAGATAGTTTAGAAATTTTAAAATTTGAATTTCAAAATCTATGAACTTAAAACACATATTTGAAACTCTAAACGACTTCGAATAAAAAACTTTTCAACTACAAAGTTATGGATTATATTGAGAACTACAACTTTGGTAAGGCCATATCAACATCCGAAGTAATTTGAAAATTTTAAATTTCAAATTACAAAAGTCGTGAACTTAAGATACAACTTTCACATAAAATTTGTCTTCATCTGATTTCTACGGAAAAGTTATAAATTATTTTTGGATGCAACCATTTACAAAGATGGGTATCTTAAAATGCCCGCCTCTGAAAATCGACTTATAGAGACGGATGCTTAAAATGACCATCTCTGTTAATAACGATTTACAGAGGCAATCGTCTTAGGATGTCTGTCTCTACTAGTCAATGATTTTCAGAGGTGGCTATTTCTTGGAGGCTCCTAATGACTTACGGAGATGGGTATTTCTCATAAAATTATTTTCTGATAGTGTGTTTTTACTTATATAGTACTATCACTGCATTTGTATATTTATTTATATAGTGCGATCACAGCCTGTGTATACACTATCTTAATTTTGAATTTTATACTTTGATATCTATGTTATCTGGTCTGTGACTAGTGTGTGCATGGCCCAAGTCATTGTCCTGGCTTCATTTCTGACACACTACTGGCCTATAACATGTAGCCAGCATACTTCTCCACTCTGCATTGACCCCACCCATCACTAACCTTAAATCAAAACTGAAGTTGATGGCGCCCTTGCCACCATGCTACCCATCGACTGACCAATCAAGCATTTATGAGCCTAATTTTTTTTGTGAAAAATGAGCCTAATTAACCTTAACCATCATTGTTGCTATATATAGAAGAATCTACGGATGACGACTAATATTGCATCATACCGGCATGAGCCTATTCATTGGTGTTTAGTGGTTTTTATGGAGCTGGACAGCTTGAGTTTAAAGAAAAAATTCTGACCGAGTTAGTTCAGGCCTCGGTGGAGACTTTAATATTATCAGAAATCCATGTGAGCAAAATAATGATAAGTTTGACGCCCTTTTTATTTAAATCCATTATAGGTGGCTTGGATCTAAGAGAGATCGAAATGTCAAAAAGAAAATTTACTTGGGCCAACTCCAAAAGTGTACCAACTTATAAAAAGTTAGACAGGGTGCTTGCCAGCATGGAGCTGGAGCAAAAAATTTCCCTTGTCACTGTTGATGCATTAAATAAGGAAATTTTGGATCACACCTCTTGCTTCTAAGCACCGGTGAGAAGGTACACATGGGCAACAAACTCTCAGGATGAAGGGCTTCTCACTGATCTATTGTAAATGGATTGAGGAGGTGGTTAACTGAGGAAGCGTGGAGATTAAGGTGAATGAGGAAATTGGTCATAATTTTTAGACCAGGAAAGGAATTAGACAGGGGGTCCCATCTCGCCTACCCTTTTTAATCTGGTAGCTGATATGTTGGCTATTCTCATTTCGAGAGCAAAGAACAATGGCCAGTTTAGGGGTTTGGTACATAATTTGGTAGACGATGGGTTATCCATTCTACATTACGCAAACGATCTGATCTTGTTTCTCGAGGACAACCTAGAGGAGTCTAAAAATCTGAATCTTGTGTTGGGAGCGTTTGAGAAACTGTTGGGATCTTGTTTCTACAGTACCTGTCGTCTTGTTTTGTTGGCCATAAGCATTCACTTGTGAATGTGAAGGCTCAAATGTTTCTATTCCTTAATCTGAAAAAAATGAGCCTAATAATTTTGTAAAAAGCAATAGCAGAGATGACGAAAGTGTAGTTGAAACTATGCATAAACCTTCCACACAAAAAGTAACTCCTGCTAAATTGGTGAAGAAGTTTGCATTGAAGATATTCACAATAGAGTTAGCTCATGAGTTTGGGGCACTTCCCCGCAAACCTTCTTATATTTCTCCCCATTTCCCACAAAAAGAATAAAGTCCATCCCACCTCCAGGAAATGTTCGCGCAGAGAATCTAGCACCATTTCACTGAAAACGACTCCGCACATGCCGTTTAGCTCAGGAGACTAGCAAACTGACAACGAACTGCAAGAGCTGCCGATTTCATTAGCACCCACTCGCACACACATCGCGGTGTTAACCTCTTTGCGCGGACAGAAACAAGATAGAGAGGCGAGGGAAAGTGCTAGAGTCCATGGGCTACCAATCTCATGGACGACAGCAGATCCGCGTCACGCATTCAGGCTCTTCTGGCCAGTTTTCCGATGCTTTTCTTTCAGGGCCCAGCGGTTCCATGTACGCACAACTCATGCGGTCTTTTCATGCGAGCGACATGGGTGGACGCTCTCGGCGCTGCATGATATGTTCTGTTGGCTCATGGTCATGGACATCGTGCTGGTAAAAATGAAGAGAAGATGACTCGTAGTATTGTGCGATGCTCAGGAAGTCAGGAATGTTCAGAAGGAAGTTCAGGTAGTGTGATTCACAGGCATCGCTCAACATTAGGCTTAAAGAGCCAACCAATCAATACAATTCAGGTGGGGATCCTCTCCCCCCGTAGACTTATCAAAAAAAGGCATCGCTCTTTTTTTATGTACGGCACAGAGACACACTGCTGTGTCTTCCGCTACCTTGTTGATTAGACTGTGTCCTTGGAATCCTTGGACGACTACCTGGCATCCATGCCCCAATTTCTGGTGTGTGGAGCTCGCCACAGACACTTCTCTGTTGTAATATATATATCCATCAGCTCCCTCTCTGCGTCTGCTGCTTACTTCAAACACTAGACACTCACTAGCTAGCAAGTGCCTCCTCGCATGACCATGATGAGGCTGCTGCTGCCGGGGGGCCATCGCTCCTCCTCGCTGGCAGCGCTGGCGGCGTGGTGGTCTCTGTGGCTCCTGGCTGTCATCGGAGGCAGCGGCTCGCCGGTGCTGGGCTGCTACACGCGCATCTTCAGCTTCGGCGACTCGCTGACAGACACGGGCAACTACGTCCACCTGACGGCGAGCAGCCACAGCCCTTACGGCGCACCGCCGTACGGGAGGACGTTCTTCGGCAAACCTACTGGCCGCGCCAGCGACGGACGCCTCGTCATCGACTTCATCGGTGAGCAATCTGCCTTCCTTTGACTCTTGATTGAGTCTTTTTTTTGTCCTAGTTATTAGTATACGTTGGTTTCTCTGCCTCAACATCATTCATTCCCTGTTTCAAAAGATACGTCAGTATCGACCCCAAAATTGCCATCCGGTTATTCATTCAGTAAAGCAAAATGATGGCGACCTTTACGGATTGCCTCAATGTGCATGAAAGAAATAGAATGGACGCATTTCTGAACTCATTGCTGGTGCGCTCAAATGAACATAAACAAGGCCAAATGAGCATCTGCTAGACCCCATACAATACAAGTAACTGTTCTTTCGCCCTTTATGGTAATTCATGATTGAAGTGGCTTCTGAATTTGGTCGACAACTCCACACTCACGCGTAGTGTTCTTCCGTGGCAAGGACTGTTTACAAACCTAGGCACCTAGCTACATAACAGGGCAGTACAGAGTACAGAGTACAGAGTACAGACTGGTTGTGCCCTGTGTGGCTGTGTATTGGTAACGGGAAAAGTAGATAGAAAGCTTAATGATTAGCTTGATCTTGATTTGATTTTCCATCTAATATTTATGAACTAGAACCCCAGAACGACATGGTTTTGTCTGAGTGCCAGTTCAGTCTGCTTTTGGTGAAGAGAGTGTGGGCGCTTGTTGCACCTTAATTAAGCTTGCGCGAGCGAGTCCTGTCCTGTCCAGGTACAAGAGTCGAAATTAACAGATGTGAGCTTGCGTGAGTACTGAGTAGCAGTACAGCTGCGCGCTTTAAATTGGGATTAGCGGCATCCATGGTCCCTTAAACTGTGCGTGTTTATGAGCGTCTATCTATGCACAGTGAATTCAGAGGTAGGTAGTGCCCTCATTAGCCCTAGAGAGACACTAGCAAGAAGCCAGGTACCGGTCTTCCTTCAAAGGAGGAAGAAGAAGAACTTGGTTGCAAG
Source organism: Saccharum hybrid cultivar R570 (assembly GCA_038087645.1). NCBI lineage: Eukaryota > Viridiplantae > Streptophyta > Magnoliopsida > Poales > Poaceae > Saccharum > Saccharum hybrid cultivar. Next base: position 38,294,731 of record JAQSUU010000113.1, read on the forward strand.
ACGATGATAACCCATCACAGACTTGAAAGGTGTTGCGCTGCAGGTTTGCAACATGCAAATCATTGGCCCATGCTTTCCTAGACATTACCAAAATTGGCAGCTGCACCAGCACCGGATGAAGCCATGAAGGCTACAGTTTACCTGCCTTTTATTATTGCTACTTTCTAATAGTTCGTGCGACGCGCATTTTGAAGTCACGGAAAGCAAATTTGTAGGAGTATCTCGTAAAGCAAGCCATGCACGCATGAAGCATGATCGTCTCCACGCCATGCATCTACAGACAATAATAACTGGTGGTGCGAACGCATTTGCTTGGCTTCCAATGCAGCGGAAGAGTTCGGGCTGGCGAAGGTGACGGCGATCCAGGCGGGCACGGCGCCCGGGGACTTCCAGAGCGGCGCCAACTTCGCCATCATCTCGGCCACCGCCAACAACGGCTCCTTCTTCGCGGGCAACGGCATGGACATCCGGCCCTTCTCGCTGGACACGCAGATGCTCTGGTTCAGGACCCACCTCCGCGAGCTCGTGCAGGCGGCGGCGCAGCAGAACGGCAGTGCCGCCGCCCTGCTGAGCGGCGCGCTGGTGGCGCTGGGCGAGATCGGAGGGAACGACTACAACTTCGCCTTCTCGCGGGGCGTGCCGCGGGACGAGGTGCGCCGGTTCGTGCCGGCCGTGGTGAACAAGCTGGCGGGCGCCATGGAGGAGCTCATCGCGCTGGGGGGGCGCGCCTTCGTGGTGCCCGGGAACCTGCCCTTCGGCTGCACGCCGCTGTACCTGCAGCGGTTCCGCGCCAACGGCGGGTGGTGGGACTACGACCCCGCCACGGGCTGCCTCGCCTGGTTCAACCGCTTCGCCCAGTACCACAACCGGGTGCTCACCGCCCGCCTCGACAAGCTCCGGCGCCTGCACCCGGACGTCACCATCGTCTACGCCGACTGGTACGAGGCCACGATGAGCATCTTCCAGGCCCCCGGGAAGCTAGGTACGTGACGCCGGCCGTACTCAACAGCTACTCATGTCATGTGTAAAACTGCGCCGCCGTACGTGCTGCCCACCGTAGGCATAGGCCATGCTGCGTCGAGCGACGTCCATGGCTGGCACGGTCTCGCTGCCCTTGAGGTTGAGAGGCTCTGTTTGCTGCGTGCTGCGACGGCGACGCCGCACCAAACAGCTAGCGAGGCACCTCTTGTCGGATCGCTGGGCAAGTAGGCCCCTTTGCATTGGAAGCACGGTCGGGCCGGCGACAAAGCACAACGAGTCTTCGTCTTCCTTCCACAGGGTGATAGGGAGATGGGCAGTTATGGCTAAAAGGCTATGCGCGTACATGGCCCGGGCCCGGCACCAGTTGTGGTTGTGTGGCCACCAGCTGCATGAGCCAACAAACGCCAAAGGCCATCATGGGTTCACGTGCAACAAATGGCCCGTCGCGACCAGCTGGGCACTGCCTATGGTTTTTGGGCCTGGTACAGATCTTAACTTGGCTAGTATTATCCAAAGTGTCAGCCCAGGATAATTAACAGGTGGCTTACCCGTAACTCCATAGGTCATGACTCATCATCAGTTGAAATCCCGGCAAAAATCCACACTGACCAATAACTGACCAAGTGGTTGACTACTTGCAGGGTTCACAAACGCTCTGCGGACTTGCTGCGGGAACCAGACCGTGCCGTGTGGCATGCCCGGGTGCTCCGTCTGCAAGGACCCATCCACGTACGGGTCCTGGGACGGGACGCACCCGACGGAGGCGGTGTACAAGGTGATCGCCGACGGGGTGCTGCACGGGCCGTATGCGTCCCCTGTTCCTCTCGCCGAGACTTGCCCTCCCACCACATGAGAACATCAGCAATCAGACAATCAGCCTGATCTGCTTGGATGGTCGTCCTCTGATGATCCTTAGAAGATTCATAATTACCAGCTTTAGAGTGGTAACATTTGAATTACACTTGTGAATTTTTAAGGACGGTACAATAGCTTTGTTTCAGAAATCAGAATACAGGTGAGGTGACATATTTCAATAGCATACACACGAAGCATTGAGGTGATAATTGGGTTTGTATAAACATTATTGTTATATGGTCCCTGCCATCATTGCAGCAACAACCATTCACTGCAAAGGCATATGTTATGCATGAGAAGATCATATTCTTGCTGTTTGTTAGGAGCTACTAGACAACACGACCATGTTGCATGGTTCTTGGTTGCGTTCACAACATTTTCGTGAGCCATTGCGCGCTCCTGAATTTAGGTGGTGGCGTATATATCCCCACGTTTCCCTACAACTTGATATGTTCCCTGCAATGGCAATAGTATACACATGAAGCATTGAAGTGACAATTGGGTTTGTATAAGCATTATTGTTATGACCGTGCCCACCCTTCCCATTTTTTTTTCTCGACCGGGTGTATCACCCTTCCCATGAAACATCATGGCTACAACTAACAGTCGCTCACTCCAAAGACGCATTTTATGCATGAGAAGACCGTGCTTGATGCCTATTAGGAGCTGGGCACCATGACCATACTGTGTGTTTCTTGGTTGTGATCACGACATATTCGTGAGCCATTGTGTGCCCCTGAATTCAGGTGGTGGCCTATGCCCACGATTCCCTCGAACCTGATATATTCCCTGCCCTGTCGAACTAAAATGCCGCTAGAACCTGCATCACCCAGCCGCAAGCCCGCCATTCACATGACCCCGCACACCGCGCTACAAAATCTGTTGCCTCAACCATACCCCCACATATATATATACGTTTGCTCGCCGTATACAAGAACATGATCGATCGATTGATCGCGTGCGCCAGCCATGCAGGCCGTCGCCCTGCCCACGATGGAGTCGGAGCTGAGGGCTCTCGCGTGGGCGACGCTGCTCACCCCGGCGTGCGCGGTGTACGCGCGGTTCGCCGCTCGCTGCCTTCGCCCGGGCATCCCGCGCCTGGCCGCGCTCCTCCCGACATTCCCGGTGTTCCTGTACATGCCCTGCATGTTCAGCTCCCTCCACCTGCGCCTCTTCTCCACCTTCTTCCACACCTGGCTGGCCACCAACAAGCTCGTCCTCCTCGCGCTCGACCTCGGCCCGCTCCACCCACGCCTCCCGCTCCTGCCGTTCGTCCTCTGCGCCGGCCTCCCCATCAAGGTCCGCCGTCTCAGGCAGAGCCAGCAGGAGCCTACTAAGAATCAGCCGTCGTCGTCGTCGTCGCCGCCGCCTCCCGGCGCCGAGTTCTTGAGGCCCTGCGCCCGCAGCGTCTTGCTCCTCAGCTGCCTCGCCGTGGCGTACCCCTACACGGGGTGGCTCCCGCTCTACGCGCTCCACTATCTCTACTGCGTCCAGATCTTCCTCACGCTCGACCTCGTGTTCTCCTGTGTCATGCTAGTCTCCGCGGCACTCATGGGCAAGACCCTGGAGAGACAGAGACAGTTCAACGCGCCGCTCGCCGTCACCTCGTTGAACGGCTTCTGGGGCCGACAGTGGAACCTGATGGCCGTCGACCTCCTCCGCGAGTCGGCGTACGAGCCCGTGCGCGCTAGGTGGGGCCGGGACGTCGGCGTGCTGGCCGCGTTCCTAATGTCGGGCCTGCTCCACGAACTCCTGTACTGGTACCTGACGCTGCAGCAGCCCAGAGGTGAGATGCTGCTTTTCTTCATGTTCCACGCCGCGTTCCAGATCGCTGAGCGATGGGCCAGGGCGGCTGGGCTGTGGCGGCCGCCCAGAGCGGTGGCGTACCCCCTTGTCACGGCCTTCATGGTGGTCACCATATCGGAGATGTTCTTCGGGCCATTTGTGAGAGCCGGCACAGACGTGCGCTTGAAGGAGGAAACCATGGCGATGGTGGAACTGATTTGGGGTGCCAGGAAGTATCTACTCCGTCCGTTTAGGGTGGCTTCAAGCTAGAGGCGGGTAGGCGGGGTATGGTCGATTTATCGTTGATACATTGCAGAGCATCACTTGTATCTGTATAATATATATTGCTACATGAGATCTTTTTATCAAATAATACGAAAAACAAGATTGAAGAGACAAAGAACGAGCTAGCTCAGATGGTTAAGGACATGCAAGTTCAAGTCCCCGTTGAAGTGAATTTGGGTGTCTTTTTTTTTTGACCGGAAACAGGGACGGAGCCAGGGCGGGCTCGATCCCCCCTACGGCTCCTGGGCACATGGAGCCCCCCCCCCCCCCCCCCCCCCTCTACAAATTTCACGTATCTATGTATAGAATATGATGTATTTTGTGAATTTCGTAGTGTAATCGATGTTTCAAATATAAGACTACTTTAAGCTATTATATATTTGTCTATTGTGAGTAGTCATAGTAGATCTAAGTCGTTGTAGGACTTTTGTTCAGCCCCCCCCCCCCCCCCCCCCAATTTTTTTCTGGCTTCATCCCTGACCGGAAACTATGGAGCAACAACCCCCAGTGTAGCATCGAATATATTAAAAAACAAGAGAGAGTACAAACTAGGAAACTTACAAAGGAGTTAGCCAAAAGCTAACTAAAAGGAGGAAACTCTAGACGTTGAACCAATTCATTACAGACAGGTGAAAGGCAGGATTGATTCTGTGCAAATGAAGTTTAACTTCATTCGCAAAGGATTGTTTCCATGTAGCCAAGGAGGGGGTCGTGTCGTTGAAGATTTAGGCGTATCTTTCATTCCATATACACCAAGCTGCTATCATGAACACTTCCATGAAGAAAGGCAATTGCAATATAGACTTCCGGCACTCTATCATTTGAAAGATGCTCCCTTGTACGTTCCAAACAAAGCGAAGGCAAAACCAACGAGAGACACTAGATGAGCAATCAAAGAAAAGGTGCATAAGTGTCTCTTCAACGTCATCTAGGCACAGCACACAGTTGTATCCTTCATCAAAGTGTTTGTGCCGTCGCCGAAGCATGTTCCTAGTGTTCAATCTATCACTAAGCAGCAACCAAGCAAAGAATTTGATTTTTGGCACGCATTTTGATTTCCAAATCCACTGAAGGGGTCGCGGTGGTGTGAGTGTTTTAAAATGTTGTTTTGGGTATCTATTTTCTTCTTTATATAAGTTGTTCTAGTTTTTATGATTGAATAAAAGACATCATTCTTATGACTTCAGCTTTAACACGAAGTAAGGTTGAGCATAACTCAAAACTTAGCCCCAAGTTCATCTAGTTTTTAGATTGAACAAGAGACATGCTTTTAAGACTTCAACTTTAATACCAAGTAAGGTTTAGCATAACTCAAACTTAACTACAGGAACATTATTTGTTCTCTTATGGGTGCTTATCTTGCATAGTTTGTATCACTTTCAGTAATAACTCCCCAAAAAAATCATGTGTCATATCAATGCGCTTTAAAAATAATAATATTCAACCTAAGAAAGACTAGGCAGCTTTTTATTAAAAAGAGAAATATGCACCTAAATTCAAGCTAAGAGAGAACTTGAACCTATGTGGTGAACCACACCTCCCATACAATCAGTTGAGTTAGGCTCATTTCCTTCATATAAATGTGCTTTGCTAATAACACTCTGCAGATAAAAGCATATAAAGTTCTTAACCAAATAGTTTATTTACAAGTTCCAGAAATAGGCATATATTCAACTTCGTTTGCCAAACATGCCAACTCCACAAACTCTTCTCCATTAAAAGATGTGGAGTTGCAAGCCAACTCTATGTTTTATGTGGAGCTCATCAAGGGGCACACCTTACATTTGAATTTCCAACCTCCTCATGGAGTTATTTGTTTTTTTTCTCTTTCTCATCCTCTGCAGCTCTCTCTGCGCCCTAGCACCGCCGCCCCTAACTAACCCTCACTGCTGCTGGTAAATCTGACTACCACCGTCCCTCCACCGGCGTGGTGATCGGTGGAATAGACGGGTCCGGTGATCTTCCACTGTCCAAGACCATTTTTTCACCGGGCGGGTCAGGCTGATGGCAGTACAATGGGAGCCTCTCGGTTGGATTCAGAGTACAGAAGCCAACTTAACACACCGTATAAAGTGGGCCAGCCGAGCGTATCACTATTCACTAGTTAGCTGGGGGTTATTAGTTTGAGGCCGTGTTTAGTTCCAAAATATTTCGCGAAAAAACAGTAGATTTTCCGTCACATCAAATCTTTGGACACATGTATGGAGCATTAAATATAGATAAAAAATAAAACTAATTACACAGTTTAGACGAAATGGACGAGACGAATCTTTTAAGCCTAATTAAGTCATGATTGGACACTAATTACTAAATAACAACGAAAAGTGCTATAGTAGCATTTCGCAAAATATTTCAGGAACTAAACGAGCCCTGAATACATGCCAAAAATAATAACTCCACCTGTCCATCTAATGTTGCTAGCATGGGTGCACATGCTGCAGTATGAAGTACGAGAGACATGCACGACAGCACGAGGACTCACATTCTCGAGTATCATCACAAAACATTTCCTTTTCGCGAAACCATAACACAATTCTTGTACAATGGTTTAATTACTTCTCCCCCCTTTATTTGCCCACAAAATCCGTTCACGATTTCAAACCCTGAAGAGCGTGCGGGCTGCGGCTGTGTGGCATCACCAGGCTCTCACTTCGAGGCTTATGACAGCATCCCTCTTTATGCTCAAAATTTAGTGCAGTGCTTGGTATCCTCCGATCTGCAATTCTGCATGCACACCGAAAGACCTGCTACGTCGTCACTACTCACTTGGATTCGAGAGAATTAATTTCTTGATTTTTGTTGAGTAAAAAAGAATGGGTAGCTTTGTCTCACGTTACATATTCCTTCCTTGATTCTCACCTTTCCCCTACACACACAAGGTATTCACTTCCCATGCAAACCTAAAATATTTCCTCTTCCACCCATCACATCAAATCTTTAGACGCATGCATGAAACATTAAATGTAGCTAAAAAAGATAACTAATTGCATAGTTTGTCTGTAAATGTCGAGACGAATCTTTTGAACCTAGTTAGTTCATGGTTAGACAAATTTTACTAAATAACAACGAAAGGTGCTACAGTAACTTTTCACCCACTTTTCGCCAACTGAACACACCCTTAACTGCTTCCTACACCTGTGTTAGCCCATCAGCTAACCCAGAAGCCCCGAAGCCGTTCGAACCGTCGAGCCCAGGAGAACGCCGTATCCGAAGGCCCAGTACGCGTGTCTTTGGCCCGTCGTGGTCCAATAGCTAGCTGAGAGCGTGACTTGTGTAAGGGGAAGAACTCTTATATGTATCGTTTGGGAAGAGGAAGAGAAGGAGGGAAAAATTGTAAACTCATTACATTCTGTTCTTAATTTCCAAGCACTCATAGTTACTCGTCGTTATTTCCTCTTGCTTGCAATTCAATTCCAGTTCTTCTTCCAGTTATAGTTGTTGCTAACATTTGGTATCGGATTAGTTCGATCCTGGAAACCTTCCCCAATCACGACCATTTCACCCGCCTCCAACGCCGTCTCGGAGCCATGGATCCCTCGCTCAAACTCCTCCTCGACACGATGAATAAGCGATTCGACGAGCTGGACCAACGCTTCGTCGAGCGGGATCGCGCGGCGGCTGACCGGGCTGCAGCCGTCGATTCCCGTCTGTCCCCACTGGAGGCGACTCAATCGGCTGCGGCGTCCGTTGCCGCCCACACTGCGGCCGCGCTGGAGCAATGCCTCGCCGGGTTGGAGTCCGCCCGGGTCCCGCCTCCGCCGGTCGCCGTCGAGCAGCACCTCACCACCCTTGAGGCCAACTACATCGATCGGGACGCGGACTACTCCAAGCGCATCTCCGCCTTGGAAGATCTCCGCGCCGCCGCCCAGCCGACGGAGGCCGACTCCAGGGTCGCGGCCCTCGAGAAGGCTACTGCTGATCTCGCCGCCTGGCGTCCTGACATGGAAGGTCTCGTCGACGACGTGCGCCTTCAAGTCAAGCAACTCGGCTCCAAGCATGACGGCAAGGTGTTCGACCCTTTGCCGCAGAACGGGGGATTTCTGCACTCCTCGTCTGCGCCATCGTCGCACTCCGTCGCCGGTTCATCGTTTGCTCCGCCTCATGGGCACGGCTCTGCTTCGACTCCACGGGATGTGCCTTCCGGGGTCGTCACGACCTGGACGCACTTCCCGGCCAAGGGTACGTGCTTTCCCTCCCCACCTGCGCCCGATCCTCATGGTTTTGTGTTCCCACCACCACCACCCCTTCCAAATCAACACCCACCACCGTTCCCTACACCTACACAGCACCATCAGCCTCCACCACCGTTTCCTCCTACCCCACCATCATCCACCGTCCACGTTCCACCATAGTCTGCATCAGCCTCACCTGAATCATCAAACACCACGGCCTCAAGTCTGCCCGGCGCCATGGCCTTCCCGGTCGCCGGGAGCCCCCGTTGCCGCTAACCTCACTGCTCCACCTGCCACGGGTCGACTACCCAAGCTTCCTTTTCCTCGTTTTACTGGTGACAACCCTCGCCATTGGCGCTCCCTTTGCGTCGATTACTTCGAGATGTACCTCGTTCCCGAATCCATGTGGGTTCGCATCTCTAAGCAGCATATGGATGGTGCTGCAGCTCGTTGGTTTCAATCCATTGAGCCCGAGCTAGACTTTTCAGATTGGCAGGGTTTTTGTCGTCTCCTTCATGATCGGTTCGACCGCGATCAAAAAGAATTTCTCATCCGCCAACTCTTCCAAGCCAAACAAACCTCCACAGTGGCTGACTATGTCAAGCAGTTCACTGAACTCGTGGATCAACTGAAAGCCTATTCCCAATCTACTGATCATATGTTCTATACCATGAGGTTCATTGACGGCCTCCGTGCTGATATTAAAGCTATCGTTCTTGTGCTTCGCCCAAAGGACCTCGATACTGCTTGCATTGTTGCTCTGTTACAGGAAGAGGCGGGATGCGTTGTTCAGCAACGTCCTCATCGTCCTGGTGATTATTATTCGACCCCAAGATCGCCGGCTGTTCCACGCACGGCGTTACCTCTACCTCCACCGCCAGCACGGCAAGACAAGCCTGCTGCCCTGCCACAAGTGTCCTCAACATCACCAGAATCTAGGCTGGCTGCGATCAAATCTTACCGGCGTGCCTTGGGACTTTATTTCAAATGTGGCATCAAATGGTCTAAAGACCACAAGTGCGCCCCGGAAGTATTGCACGTCGTGGAGGTTTTGTGGGATTCAATTGTTGATGATGACTGTCAAACCAGTCTAGCTGTTCAGCACGAACCTGATGAGCAGTTGTGTTTGGCAATGTCCAAGTCAGCTTCCAGTGGATTGCCAGCTGTTCGTACAATTCGATTCCAGGCGGCTATTGCTGGGTTGCAGGCTACAGTCTTGATTGATTCGGGCAGTTCAACATCATTTCTTAGTTCTGCTATGGCCGCCAAGTTAACTCAGTACACGGCTACTTGTCAGTCATCTCAAGTTCTAGTTGCTGGTGGCGGCTTGTTGCACAGCCCAGCAGTCCTACAGTCTGTGGATTGGTCCATTGATGAATGCCGCTTTTGTTCAGATTTCAGAATTCTTGAACTTTCTGCATTTGATGCTATTATTGGAATGGATTGGCTTACTGCATTCAGTCCCATGCACATTGACTAGCGCCACCAGTGGATTGCTATCCCTTACAATGGTCAGTACACCATCTTGCAAGGTTTGGGCGCCACAGTCCCGGACTCAGTTTGTTTGCAGTTGTACTCTGTGCCTGCCACTGCCCCTTCTGAACTTGAGACAGTACAGGCTCTCGCTCCGGAAGTGCAGCAACTGGTGACTTCTTTTGCTAGTCTGTTCGAGCAGCCCACTACTCTACCGCCTTCTCGCAGCTGCAACCATACAATTCCCTTGATTCTAGGGGCTCAACCGGTCTTCATCCGGCCCTATCGCTACCCTCCCAGCATGAAAGACGAAATTGAGCGCCAAGTCAAAGACATGCTGTCTCAGGGAATCATTCAACCGAGCTCCAGCGCCTTTGCTTCGCCGGTCCTGCTAGTTAAGAAGAAGGACGGCTCTTTCCGCTTTTGCGTGAACTTCAGGCATCTCAATGCGTTAACTGCTAAATCCAAATACCTGGTTCCCGTCTTTGATCAACTCATGGACGAGCTCGCTTCTGCCAGTTGGTTTTCCAAGTTAGATCTTCGGGCGGGTTTCCACCAGATCCTTATGCAGCCTGGTGAGGAGTTCAAGACAGCATTCCAGACGCATTTGGGTCAATACGAGTTCAGGGTGATGGCATTTGGATTGACCGGCGCACCAGGAACATTTCAGAGCGCTATGAATGCTACATTGGCACCGGGGCTTCGCCGTTTTGTGATCGTCTTCTTTGACGACATTCTCATATACAGTCACACATTTGAGGATCATTTGGAACATTTGGCTCTGGTTTTCTCGTGGTTATAGGCCGATGACTGGAAGGTCAAACTCTCCAAGTGCACTTTTGCTCAACGCTCTATTTCATATTTGGGCCACATTGTGAGTGAAGCTGGTGTGGCTACAGATCCTGCCAAGGTCAAGGCAATTACAGACTGGCCAGTGCCTACTAATGTCCGTGCTCTACGAGGTTTCCTCGGTCTAGCAGGATATTACCGGAAGTTCGTCCACAATTTTGGTCTCATTGCTCGTCCTCTTAATGATCTGCTCAAGAAGGACTCAATATTTATCTAGACCTCTATTCATGCCTCGTCCTTTCAAGCCCTGAAGACCGCGCTCTCTTCAACCCCGGTCTTAGCTTTGCCAGATTTTAGTGTGCCTTTTCATGTGGAGACTGATGCGTCCGGCACAGGTGTGGGTGCTGTCCTCCAGCAAAACGGGCATCCGTTAGCTTTCATCAGCAAGGCACTCAGTCCTCGTAACCAAGGCCTCTCCACTTACGAGAAAGAATACCTCGCAATTCTAATGGCAGTTGATGCTTGGCGCCACTACCTGATGCACGGTGAGTTTGTGATCCATACCGATCAGAAGAGCTTGATCCACCTAAATGAGCAGCGGCTGCATACCCCTTGGCAGCAGAAGGTTTTCTGCAAGTTGTTGGGCTTACGGTATAAAGTGGTCTACCGCCGTGGCGTGGATAATGGTGTCGCTGATGCTTTATCCCGCCGGCAACATTCTGAAATCTTAATGGCAGTTTCTTCACCTTCTCATGATTGGCCTGCAGCCCTACAAGATTGGTATACTTCTGACCCCACGGCTTCTGACCTGCTCTCTCAACTGGCGCTGAATGCTTCTGCTAGGCCTCCATTTTCTCTCCAGCAGGGTGTGATCCGCTACAAAAACCGTATCTGGTTGGGCTCCAATGTCGACCTTCAGCAGCAGATCATTGCCGCCCTCCATGATAGTCCTGTAGGCGGTCACTCAGGTGCTCCTGTCACCTTCCAGAAAAGTGAGTAAGCTGTTCTATTGGCCAGGAATGCGCACATCTATCCTTGACTATGTGCGGCAGTGCTCTATTTGTAGTCAGGCCAAGCCGGATCGATCTCGATATCCAGGACTCTTGCAGCCCCTGCCAGTCCCTCATGCAGCTTGGGAGATCATTTCTATGGATTTTGTGGAGGGCCTGCCCCGGTCTGGGAATGCTAATGCTATTTGGGTTGTGGTTGACAAATATTCAAAGTTCGCTCATTTTGTTCCTATCCGCCACCCCTTTTCAGCAGTGACCATTGCCAAGCATTTCATGGATCATATCTACAAGTTACATGGTTTGCCAAAGTCCATTGTATCTGACCGGGACAAAATATTTACTAGCAAGCTTTGGCAGCTCTTATTCAAGATGGCTGGTATTCAGTTGCGCATGAGTTCTTCCTACCACCCTCAGACGGACGGACAAACAGAACGCGTCAACCAATGTATGGAAACTTATCTCCGATGCTTTGTTCACGCATGTCCAAGCCGTTGGGTTCATTGGATACCGTTGGCGGAATTTTGGTATAATACCAGTACTCATTCCGCCCTCGGACGCACTCCATTTGAGGTGCTTTACGGCTATCCGCCAAGGCATCTAGGCATTGATGTGGTTGCAGCTGCTCCCGTGCCATAACTTCAACAGTGGCTGGAGGAGCGCGAGCTGATGCAAGACTTGGTGCGCCTCCATCTTCAACGCGCACAGGACCGGATGTGTCGTCAAGCTGACAAGTATCGCACTGAGCGCCACTTCAATCTAGGTGATATGGTGTTCCTGAAGTTACAGCCCTATGTCCAGTCTTCCGTGGCTCGCCGCGCTTATCACAAGCTGTCTTTCAAATTCTTTGGCCCGTTTCGTGTTCTGGAGCGTATCGGCAACGTTGCATACAAGCTGGCTCTTCCAGAAGGCTCTTCGGTTCATCCAATTTTCCATGTATCCCAACTTAAGGCATCAGCAGGCAATCACCCCGTGAGTACTTCTGTTCCCTCTGAGCTTGCTGTGTTCCAGGTGCCAGAGCAAATTCTTCAGCGCCGTTGGTCCTCCGGCGACCACCCAGTGGAGCAGGTCTTCGTCAAGTGGTCTCACATGCCTGCTTCTCTGGCAACTTGGGAGAACGCTGCTCAGTTGCGTGAACAGTTTCCCCGGGCGCCGGCATGGGGACATGCCGCAATTCAAGATGGGGGGAGTGTTAGCCCATCAGCTAACCCAGAAGCCTAGAAGCCGTTCGAACCGTCGAGCCCAGGAGAATGCTGTATCCGAAGGCCCAGTACGCGTGTCTTTGGCCCGTCGTGGTCCAATAGCTAGCTGAGAACGTGACTTGTGTAAGGGGAAGAACTCTTATATGTATCGTTTGGGAAGAGGAAGAGAAGGGGGGAAATTGTAAACTCATTACATTCTGTTCTTAATTTCCAAGCACTCATAGTTACTCGTCGTTATTTCCTCTTGCTTGCAATTCAATTCCAGTTTTCTTCCAGTTATAGTTGTTGCTAACAACCTGCTGCTTTCCTTCCACCTGCAGTTCTGCAGCCCGCTGCATGCAGTACACCCTGCACGCGCTGCCGTTCACATGTCCATGCTCCACAGGCCCATAAATCTACGACAGCCAGTTCGTTCAGTCGCAAGCAGAAGTCTCCAAAATGCACCGCTTCTTCCTCCTCGTTTCTGCACTCGTAGCCACCACGCTTTCCGCCGACACCACCATTGTCCTTGCCCAGAGGTCATGGGCTGAACTCAGCGGCCGGGACAATTGGGAGGGCCTTCTGGACCCGCTGGACGCCGACCTCCGCCGCGCCATCATCCGGTACGGGGAGCTGGCGCAGGCGACGTCGGACGCGTTCATCGGCGACCCGGCGTCGCCCTACGCGGGCGCGTCGCGGTACGCGCCCGGCGCGTTCCTCCACAGGACGCAGACGCCCGACCCGGACGCGTACCGCGTCACGAGGTTCCTCTACGCGACGTCGAGCGCGCGCGTCCCGGCGGACCAGTTCATCACGCGGCCGGCGCCGCCGGGGGCGTGGAGCGCCGAGTCCAACTGGATGGGGTACGTCGCCGTGGCCACGGACGCCGGCGCGGCCAGGCTGGGGAGGCGGGACATCGTGGTGGCGTGGCGCGGGACGAAGCGCGCCGTGGAGTGGGCCGACGACCTGGACATCACGCTCGTGCCGGCGACGGGCGTCGTCGGGCCGGGTCCCGGGTGGTCGCAGCCGGCGGTGCACCGGGGGTTCTTGTCCGTGTACGCGTCGAGGAATTCCACGTCGCGGTTCAACAAACAAAGCGCGAGAGAGCAGGTAATCTAGTTTTGACTCCCCCATGTCCTTTGCTGACACACATTCTGCTGTGTTTCCTTGTCCTTCCATGGCACATTAGCGTACAGGCACTGACATGGTCTTCAAAAAAAAACTTCAAGTCATGTGATGGCCAGTAATTTTGCAGTGGTTTTCGTAATGTTTTCAAGCGCACAAGAAAGGACACCGATTATATGTTTGCCGATCACTGCCGTTCTTGTCAGCTGTAGTGAACCATACTGGACTGTGCCAGTGTGGCGCAATTTGTTCACACATTTGCACCAAGATCAGTCAAATGTTCGACCTTTAGCGTCGTCGCAATAAATGTTGGACCTTTAGAGTATGTTTTTTAGGATACCGACAGAGACATTTAAAGAGAGCACGGAAACTGCAGTGTACATGGGGACAGGTTTCTGTGTTTCACACACTGTAGGGAACTGGCAAATGATTTGGCTGGTGCGTTGTAGGAGTAGCCATTTTTGTGTTTGATAGGGAAATTTGCATTTTGTATAGAATCTTGTTGGGACTGGAACTGATGTTGGTGTCCACAAGAATTTTCGGAGAAGCAACAAGATAGGAGTAACATGCTGCAAACTGTTTGGAATTATAATGATAGGGATAGGAATATAGGATGGACGAAACGACAAACCGGCCTTCTTGATTGGATTGGAAAGGAGACGCGAATCGCTTTCCTTCCTCAATTGAGCTCGATTTCTTATTCTTTGCTCGCCTTCTGGCCGCACAATTGCTGAACGTGAACGAGTACCAAATTAATCTATGCATGCAGGTGTTGACCGAGGTTAGAAGGCTGCTGGACGCGTACAAGGGCGACAACTGCAGCATCACGCTAACCGGCCACAGCCTGGGCGCGGCGCTCTCCACGCTCACCGCCATCGACATCGTCGCCAACGGCCTCAACGTCCGGGGGGGCTCCAACCCCAACGACACGGTCCCCGTCACCGCCATCGTCTTCGGCAGCCCGCGCGTGGGCGACGACCAGTTCAAGAAGGCGTTCGAGTCGACGCCCGGCGGCGGCGCCCGGCTGCTCCGCGTCCGGAACGCGCCCGACATCGTGCCGACCATCCTGCCGGCCGCGTTCTACAGGGACGTGGGCGTGGAGCTGCTGCTGGACACGCGCAAGTCGCCGCACCTCAAGAAGCCCGGGCCGGGCCCCGCCGCGTGGCATAACCTCGAGTGCTACCTGCACGGCGTCGCGGGCACGCAGGGCGCCGGCGACGGCGCCGGGTTCCGCCTGGAAGTGGACCGCGACGTGGCGCTGGTGAACAAGGAGGTGGACGCGCTCAGCGACGAGTACCCCGTGCCGGCGGCGTGGTGGGTGGAGGGGAACAAGGGCATGACCAGGGACGCGAGCGGGCGATGGGTTCTGCAGGATCATGAGGAGGGTAACCTCGCCATGTGAGATGAACTATTTTTTGGTACTAGTAAATAAGAATTTTCTTCGACAATATCGCATGGATATTGAAGGATCAATGATAATATCGCGAATATTTCAGCAAAGTCCAGGATCAATTTGAGTCAGATTGTTTCAAATTCGAAACAGTTTCTATCAAAATCATCTACATGCCCCACGTTTTTTTTAAAGATCTGGTTACCCGGCTTTGATTGATAATAAGAAAGAGTTAGCATACAATAATGGTTACATGCACGAGAGCACTCCCTACTACAGGTTTTAGGATATTAGAAATTGATTACCATTTACCGGTTTGGGCAACTGTTGGGGCTTTAGAGTTGTCCTCCCTGCTAAGGACCAGCTGCACTTCTTTTGATCTTGATCCTCATCCCCGGCAATCAGATTCGCACCCCTTGTGTCATCTGCTAGTAGGTATACAGAACTGTCACTGAAATTTTGTTCTCCTCTTTCTGCATTATTAAGCTCCCTTGGTGCTGACACTGAGCTAGGCAACATTGAGCAAACAGACGCTACAGCTTTCTGGCTGCAAAAGCTCATTGGCCCTCCATCTCCATTGCATCGGATTCGTCAACCATCGCCGCTAAGGCGTTCGCTAGCTCCTTATTGTCCAGACGTGTTGCTGCCCTGAGTGCCTTGATGGCATGTTCTGGGAGATCAGCACCATACAAATTAATGTATTCAGTCACTGCTGCATCTGGCGCTGGACGTTGTGGATTGAGGAGCTCTAGTTCGCGCATCAGCTTGCGCTGCGCGCGCTCAGCCACCGGCACCGCACATGGTTGGGCAGCCTGGAGCAAGCTCGAGCGCGTCGCCTGCAGTGCCTTCCTCTTCCTCAGCTTGCCTGCACGGGGGAGGATCGCTCGGGGTGGAGGAGACACTGGTGTCGGGAGCAAGCGTGCCGGGAGCTCTTGAACAATCTGGTGCAAAACTCAACAGCAGCCTGTCCATCGGCTTGCTGGTCATCAGCATCAACAAGCAGTCCACCGTCCGGCTGTGCACTTTCCTCCTCGTAGAGGCCCTGCCCTATAACGGCATTTTTGGCTAACGTATTGGACGATAATAAAGGGCCAACACTATTTGGGCTCCTGAGCCCAGCATACCCTCTTTTTATCTTAGAAATGCCCAGCATACCCTTTGATCAATAATGTTGGGCCAAAACGAGCTGGACCAATAACAACCTGAAACATCTTTTTTTTTATCAAAAACAACCTGAAACATCTTTTTGCCGAGTCGTAGTACTGTTTATCGCGTCACCTATAGTACGATGCAGTCTTCATTGGAAAGAAAAAAAATTCAGCTATATGATGCAACTCGACACGTAATGCATGCACAGTTGCAAACAATGAGTTGCACCAAACTCGGATTCGACCGGACTAGTGCCCCAAACTCTAAGCAGCAAACTCTCTGCTCGCCTTTCTGCTCTCGATCTCGGCCTCAAGCGCGTTCCGGGCTGCAGAACCTCCTCTAAGAAACGGCATGGCTAGCTGCCTAGCTGTAGCTGCCGCTCGCACCAAGGCCTTGTTCAGTTCCCCAATTCTCTCCCCTAATTCCACTATGCAAAAAGAAGATTCCCCGTCACATCAAAATGTCGGCAAATACATGGAATACTAAATGTTGATAAAATCAAAAACTAATTGTACAGTTTTATTGTACTTTGCGAGATGAACATTTTAAGCCTAGTTAGTCAAAATTTGGATAATTTTTACCAAATACAAACGAAATGCTACAGGAATTCTGATACAGTGTTTTTCTCCCCAATTCACCAATCTAAACAAGGCCCAACAGATGAAGGGATTCTTCGCTTCGAGACTACAACTAAAGCCGTCACGAGACATTTCCACACCAAAAGTTAGTTCGCATTTACTAGTCCTGAAGGTAGAAGTAGAAGGAAGTGGTTTCAGCTTAGCCTAGAGCGCTAGACTTGGCATCACCAGAAAGTGGCAAAGGGCGTCTCAGTTACTCCTATATATGCTGCCATTTGGGGACGGATTGGATTGTTCGTGCCCCCTCTGGTGCCTCCCTCCGCCTATCTGGGTCTATTGGCAGCGTGCTGAGAGCATCTTTGCCGGGGCCCAAGGACGGCCGCGCCCACTGGCTGGACAGCGTACGATGCAGCCATATATCTTGGGGCCATGCCATGGCAGGAGCGTGCGGCACACGGCTTTTATTATCTTGGGGGACTCTCTCATGGTGATGGCACGATCTGCCGCACCGCACAGCTCTCATCTACAGACTACAACTACAGTCTACCTACGGGGCACCCAACCAAAGGTCAATTCACCATCACTGGCGAAGCGTCGAGCCGCCCACTCGTCGCGTGGGACCTCCTGTTCACCGCACGCACGCACGACCGAGCTCCCTCTTTCTTTCGCTTTTTCCTGTTCCTTGGACGTGCACAACCACAAGACGCATACGTGACGCCGACAGTCCACTATCCCTTCCCGTTCCCGCAATGCGGTTTGGTCCGATCACCGTGGCAAAGTGACAGCCCGGCGATGATTGCGCGCGCACTGCGGCGTTGATGATGATGAGACAGACTCCGGCCCGGGCGGCTGGCCGGGTATTTCGTACAAGAGCTGTTAACTTCTTGAGCCAGCCGCGCGGCATGTCCTTAAGAAACGAGCGTCGTGCCGTCCTTGGCTGCTGTTCTCGACGCTCGTAAGCTGGTCCCCTTGCACAACCAAACCCTTCCCTTCTGTCACCAACGTCGAACGCGGCTATGGCTAGGGACGCGTGGAGGCGAGAGCAAAAGCGGAGGAGCCCACATGTCAGCCTAGGTTCACAGAGAACTCCGTGCTTCGCTGCTTGTTACTGATCACCAGAACGGCCGATTCGTCAGGCTGTTCAGTGTCGTTATACTCTGACGAAAAAAACATGCACGATCGGCCTATGCGTGCCGATGCATCGAACGAAGGGTCCGCTCGGCAACAAGGTGAATCGGTCCAAAAGATTCACCGTACCCCCGAATATAGGCATTGTTTAGATTCCCAAATTCACCCTCAAATTTTACTATGTAAAAAGAAAATTCTCCATCACATCAAAATGCCGGCAAATGTATAGAGTACTAAATGTAGATAAAATCAAAAACTAATTGCACAGTTTTATTGTACTTTGCGAGACGAACATTTTGAGCCTAATTAATCAAAGTTTGAACAATTATTATCAAATAAAAATAAAATGCTACAGTGAATCAGTACAGTAATTCAGGACACCGAATCGACGATCTAAACATGGCCATAGTTACAACGATCGATCATCGGGCCGGCGCGGCGTGGAGCATGCATGCGCATGCTGCTAGCTGTAGAGGCATCGTCGTCATTTCGTCAGACGACGTCAGCATATATTCAGTAGTACCGTGGGGCTGGCAATGGCACGCACGAGAGCAATGCGTCTCTTGCCTTGTTCAGTTCCCCAATTCTCTCCCCTAATTCCACTATGCAAAAAGAAGATTCCCCGTCACATCAAAATGTCGGCAAATGCATGGAATACTAAATGTTGATAAAATCAAAAACTAATTGCACAGTTTTATTGTACTTTGCGAGACGAACATTTTAAGCCTAGTTAGTCAAAATTTGGATAATTTTTACCAAATACAAACGAAATGCTACAGGAATTCTGATACAGTGTTTTTCTCCCCAATTCACCAATCTAAACAAGGCCTCTACCGAGAGCTGAGATGGGCGCCACCACGTTGACGGATCAGAGATGCATCCGCGCGCATTGATTGGGAGCTGCGGTCGTCTCCCCTCCACCGCTACCACCGTCGATGTGATGATCCGCGCAATGAATTCCACTCATCCACTGCGTGTCCTCGCTCGCGTACCGGCCCGTGAACTGCCAACGCAACAATTCTAGCAGCCGATGCGTAGGCGTAGGCGCGTAGCGTACCCCAGGTTGTACGTGGTGGCTCAAGGCTGAACCTGAAGATAGCTTGCCAGTGCCGGAAACAGGACGAGACCAATGTTACGGTCTCCAGGCTGCTGCATGCGATACATTCACGGCGGCATGTACGCCATGTACAGCGTCACGCTGTGCCGTGGCGCCGAGCAAGAAGGCCAAGGCGAGGCGAGGACCGCGGGCAGGTGCGTAGGTGTGGGTGGGTGTAACTCGGCCGGGGCTCGCTGCCTCGCGTCTAAGACTCCCCGCACTCATGGACCTCTATATTCATCCTCTATACATCCTAGTCAGCAAGATTCTCTCCTCTATACTCAATTCTTCCGCACCTATCCATCTTCTATATCATCCTCTATCCACTGTGGGACCCACTTGTCACTTTATCTAAATATATCTATGTGTGATCTAGTTTTGAATGATTTATTGAGACGAATTTAATGGTGCAATCAAAATTTAATTTGGATTTTTGGTTTGTGAGTTATAGCATTTTTCCCTTTGTTTAGCTAGTGGGGCCCGCCACTATAGAGTATAGAGTAAGCACTGTACTACTCTAAATATAGAGTAAGAGAAAGGATAGAGTATACTCTAAATATAGAGTAAGAGAAAGGATAGAGTATCGTTTTAAGACTACCCGCACTCATGGACCTCTATATTTATCCTCTATACGTCCTAGTCAGCAAGATTCTCTCCTCTATACTCAATTCTCCTGTACCCATCCATCCTCTATATCATCCTCTATCCACTCTATCCACTATGGGACCCACTTATTATTTTATCTAAATATATCCATGTGTGATCTAGTTTTGAAGGATTTATTGAGACGGATTTAATGGTGCAATCAAAATTTAATTTGGATTTTTGGTTTGTGAGTTATATCATTTTTCCCTTTGTTTAGCTAGTGGGCCCCGCTATTATAGAGTATAGAGTAAGCACTGTACTACTCTAAATATAGAGTGAGAGAAAGGATAGAGTATCGTTTTAGAGTACCCAGTGCAGCAGTTTTTACTCTATATTCATACTCTAAAGCTTTAGAGTATCGTTTTAGAGTACCCACTGCGGACAGTCTAAGTACCCAGTACAGCAATTTTTACTCTATATTTATACTCTAAAACTTTAAAGTATTATTTTAAAGTATCCACTACGGTTAGTCTAAATCCAGCCTCGTCAGGACGGCCTCCCCGGCGCCAGGTAGTACGTACACGTACGTAGTAGCTCCAGCCTCCAGTGGTCGCCAGCAGTCCTTGCAAAAAGTCAAGCGTACCCACTAGGCCTCCCTATCCTCGACTCGCTGTCGGCTCGGGGCACCAGGGCCTGCTGCAAGCCGCTGCAATGCAACGAGCAACTCATCGAGCATTAAGGTGCGCCAACGACGGAACGGTGGCACGGTGGACGGTGCCCGTGCCCACGTCAACATTTAAATCCGGGGCTCTCGTGTGCATCAGTGCATGGACCATCAGTCCATCACACGAGTCTGTTGCCGGCGTCTCTTTCCCTGCGCATGCGCGTCGCAGGCCCGATTTGAACTGATTTTGAGAATCGTACGTGTATCTCCATATGGTCACAACGATTTGGATGGGCGATCAACTGCCATCCAAACGGTTTGTATGTTGTAAGACGAAATGATGGCTTGATGTATAAGTAGGTCAGCACTTGCGCGCTCAATTTGTGTGGGAACAAGTATAATCTTTTGGTCTATTTGGCTGTTTAGAAATGATAATAGGACTTGTTTTTGGGTAAAAATGACTGTACTCTTATTTGCATGTTGATCTTAGAGCAATTTATTAGACATATTTCTAGAACGTCATATAGAAAAAAGAATGACATGCCATTTAGAAGTGGACATGTCGCACAACGAAGACCATGGAAAAATTCACCAAGCACGGATGGTCATTGCTTAAGAGGCTTAGGGCATCTCCATCATTTCTCTTATATTGCATTTCATATAAATTATTTTAGGAGAGTAGCTTTTGATTTACGGTATAGAAGAGTGTTGCTATAGCAGCAATCTCTTAATGTGAAATTTAACGGGTGACAAGAAGTGTTGTTTTTGTAACGACAACAAAACCGTCCAACATTAATTTTTTGAGTGTCGTGTAGCATGTTTTGTTTGGAAGATTGTTCACATAGTGTTTGGCTTATCACCTCCAATGACTATGACTATTTTTTTCACATGTGGTTACAACAAGTTGAAGCAAAATTGCGATCATTCGAGGAGGACCGAGAGTGCAATATTTTGGTCTATATGATTGACAAGAAATCATATACTTTTTTGATAGAAAAATGTTATAGTCTTATTTACATGTTATTTCAAGGTGACCTTTTGATAAGTGTTTGGTCCAACCTTCAGAGGAAGGCCGACCAATCCAATTTGAAGCTGGTATGTCAACCTACGTAGTACCGAGCGAGGGCACAAGCCGCCACTCAAAAATTATTATTAGTGATTCTAGACTATTTTTTCATCATTGGTGCTCCCACACAAGTGAATGACAAGGCCTTCACACAACAACTGAAAATTGAGCCATTAGAGTTGCATGTCACTTGGAATCCCACGAGAACTAAAAATTTAGAAAAGTTTTTCATGGAGCATTCAGATATAACACAAAAAGGGAGTTGCTAATTAAATCTCAGGCGCCTGATTTTTGCATTCTTTTCAGGCGACGATCATCATCCATCTATTCTAAATCCAACTATCAATACTCATTCTCAACACTAGCTGAACACCTTCTCCCCTACTGGTAGCCCCATCTTCACTTTCAGGCACCTGTAGGACAGGAAATGTGTACAAAAAATATAGTACAGAAATTAGAAGAGAAAACTAGACGCAAAGGAAAGCTTCCAAAGGTGGGACCTCATATTCCAAGGGTTACATAAGAAAAAATTTCTACAGATTTCACATTTGCACCAGGGATGCTAATTAAAGTTCGTTTGAGGTCTAGTTGAATGTGAGCTGTGGTTGTACGAACAACGGGTACGTGTGTACATGATCTACGAGTTGCACTCGGCCACTGCCCACTGCTATATTGCTCAACATGTGGTAGTCTAAATAGAGCTGTGGAGCCTCAACGTGAATACGAGCACAACAATTTACCAATGTCCACTACTCCCTCAGTTCTAAATTATAAGTCAGTTTGACTTTTGGTTCATCCATTTTCCTATGTATCTAGACATATTATTCATTTAAATGCATAGCAAAATAGATGTACCAAAAATTTCCAAGCAACTTATAGTTTGGAACGGATGGAGTAGCTGTCAAACTTCGCTAGCATTAGATACAACATCGACTTTTTTTCGAAGATGTAAGTACTTATGTATATAAAACAGGGTGTCGGGGTTGAAAAAAAAGAGTGTCAGGTCCTCGGCTTTTAGTGCAAGATAACCCATAGATACAGTAGTTTTCAAATTATAAGTCGTTTTGTTTTTTGTTATACCGATTTTGCTATGTATTTAAACACAAGTTATATTTAGATACATAGCAAGATTAAAACAGACTTAAATAATAATTTACCAACGGAATTCTCTCCGTTTCTATAGCTTTTGAGCGGGTACAGCCGTACGGCAAACATGCAACGATCACACACGCGCGTATCGGCGATGACACACGGACATTTGACCCGTAGTGGTACGCAGCCAGCTTTGCCAGTCGCGTCCCTAGCTCTGTTAAAGTGTTAATGCTGGTCCCTCCCCGCGCCACGCCGGCCGATTATAGATAGAGCGCGTTTACCAGCATCATCCATCCATTCATCCACTGTGACGCTGTGTAGCGTGCGTACTGCTACTGCTAGCACCTCGGCTCGCACTCGCAACCCCGCGGCTCCCCGCCACCTCCTTTTCAACCCAAAGACCCGTTTCTCGGACGCCGCGCCCCGCGCCTTCCGCTTAAACCCCGCACCCGCAGCGCCGTGCATCGCCGCCGCCGCCGCCGCTCAGCAGTCATGCACGAGTGCGCCGCGGCGCAATCCTAACCGCACCTAATTAAGGTCTCTCCACGGTGGTCTAAGTGAAGGTAGTACGCCGCCATGGTGGCAGGCCGCGTCAAGGCGGCCATGGGCTTCCAGCGCAGCCCCAAGTCGCCAGCCCCGGAAGCGGCGCCGTCTCCTTCCGGGACGCCTAACCGGGCGCCGCCCCCGTCGGGCTCCGCGTCCACCGCCACCGGCTCGGCGCCGTCCAAGGCGTCGGCGCTCGCGCGGTCCTTCGGCGCCTACTTCCCGCGGTCTTCGGCGCAGGTGCGCCCCGCCGCCGCCCGCGCGCCGCCGCAGGTCGCCGAGCTGCTGCGCGCCATCGAGCAGCTCCAGGAGCGGGAGTCGCGGCTCCGCGTGGAGCTGCTGGAGCAGAAGATACTCAAGGAGACCGTCGCCATCGTCCCGTTCCTGGAGGCCGAGCTCGCGGCCAAGAGGACCGAGCTCCAGCGGTGCAGGGACACCGCGGACCGGTTGGAGGCCGAGAACGCGCGGCTGTGCGCCGAGCTCGACGCCGCCGCGCTCGAGGTCACGAGCAGGAAGCAGAGGATCGTCGAGCTGGAGAAGGAAATGGCGGAGCTGGTGAGGAAGCAGCAGGAGGCGGCGGCGGCGGACGCCGACGACTGCTCCTCGTCCGCCTCGGCGCCGAATAACGAGCATCTCGAGAGCTCCAGCGCGGCGCCAAATCGTGGTGCGAGTTTAGCTCAGCTCGGTGCTGAGCGGCCGTACATTCCGGCGCCACCAGCGCGGCCGCCAGCGCCTTTCAAGCCCAACAAGTCCTACTTCTCCGCCTCGTCGCACCCTTCGCCCGCAACAAGCTCGTCGCCACCCTCGCCGTCTTCCTCCACGTCCACCTCGTCGTCTTCGCCGGCGCACTCCCGCTCGTCGTCGGATACGGCAGCCGCTCCAAGACCCCGCGTGGTAGTAGAGCTCTCGAAGCTGCCGCCCATACCTCCGCCGCCGCCGCCTTGCCCTCCTCCGCCACCGCCGCCGCCACCTCCCAGCAGGAGCAAGAGATTCTCTCCCTCGAGCTCAGCCAGAGTCGACGGAAGCGCAGCCGCCGCTCCACCTCCCCCGCCGCCTCCCCCTCCGGCAAGGAGGCCGCCGTTCGGCGCCGCGGCACCACCAGGGGCGTCATCGTCGGGGCAAAGCGACGTCAGGCGCGTGCCCGAGGTGGTGGAGTTCTACCACTCGTTAATGCGGCGGGAATCCAAGCGGGACGGCAGCGCCGCCGCAGGCGAGCCCGCGAACGGCGGCGGCGTGGCGACGACGCGCGACATGATCGGCGAGATCGAGAACCGGTCGGCTCACCTCCTCGCGGTGCGTACTGTACAACTGAAGCATCCATCCGTCACCTACGTTTTCGTTCTCGTTCTCGAATTCTGAACCGTGACCACCACCGGTACGTACGCAGCTACGGAGTACTACTACGCATTAGGTTAGGTTGGGTAGTCGTCCTCTTCAGCGGCCAACCACTGTTGGAACGAACCACCCGAAGAATGCTTCGTGTAGGAAAGTTTGGTGACGCACAATCATAGTCATAGAACAGTGGAGGCGTCGTTCTCCGTCGTTTATTGCAAGATTACAAGCGGTCTCCGTCGTTATTGCAAGATTACAAGCGGTTTGGTTGGGTAGATACGGTTAGTTTTTTTTTAGCCTAGGTAGATACGGTTAGCTATTGCTGCGGCGGTGAATGCATCTGCAATTCTGCATGCATGCTCTGCCAAACCTTTGATCCATGCAGGTACAGTACAGCAAGTAAAACGGAGACCACCCGTTTGCTCCCGAGTTATCCTCCTCGATGTCCTTGTCAGAATTCCGAAGGAGAGGAGCGAGGGCCCAAGATTCTCTTTGTTATGGTCAGGAGCATCTCGAGCAATATTACCTAAAACACATCCTCTACTTCTTTATTTAGAAAGTCACCTATTTGAAGACTACTCGTATTTTACTTTCAACTCCAGCAATACTACATAAACTATACTACTCAAATTCGTTTTAGTAGTCAATGACACGTGGGGCTGTTTTGTTATCTTTCTCATCCAGATTTTGCACGGTGGAGAGTAGGGACCAACAGAAGTAGAGGATGAAGGGAGAAAAGTAGGAGGTCAACAAATGTGGGGGTCTAGTAGTGTTGGAGTTGGTTTTTTTTTGACCTCCACTACCTAAATCTGAAGTAGGAGATTAAATAGAGGTCCTGTTGGAGATGCTCTAAGCCAATGAAAGCCAATGAAGAGCGTAGCCTTCTAAATGCTGAGAGTAAAGCTAATAATATAGCCGGCTTGCTTGCCGTAAGGTTCTTTGCAGTATTTTTTCAGCTCACTTATATAGCAGTTAGCTCTTCACTGTTAATGTATGTTCCATTTATCTCTCTCATAGATTTTTTTTGGTTTTTGTGCCCAAGCTGATTGTAAGTTTATAATCTGCTTCTCCTTTCTCTTCTCTTTTCTTCTCCACCTCAGCATTTAGCCAGGTTAGAGCGTTATTATCCTGGCTCTGATAAGAAGCAGCGACGACGAGCTCAGCTCGGTGAATGAATGTGGTAATGCAGACACAGTGTGCTAATAGTACAGCCGGTTAAGCAGAAACGTACGTAATCTGAGGTGGACGTGTCATACTGCTAGGTGGGGCCGACTCAAGTGCAGGGAAGGGTTGGCCTGGTGGTTCGGTAGATGCGTGAGTTACGGTCTCAAATTTAATCCGAGCATTGTTGTCGTGTCTCGCTCGTGTCTCGCTCTGGTCCTCTGGTTGTCTTCGATCTCAAGGAAGATGTACCACACGTCACTTGTGATTCGACGCCCTAAACTGATTCGTGGTTGACTTTGGTTGGCAGATCAAGTCGGACGTGGAGAGGCAGGGCGACTTCATCCGGTTCCTGATCAAGGAAGTGGAGGGCGCGGCGTTCGTGGACATCGAGGACGTCGTCAGCTTCGTCAAGTGGCTGGACGACGAGCTCTCGCGCCTGGTGCGTTTATTAAGTTCGGCACAGCTAAATAGTTAATCCATCCATCGATCGGCCAATTGTATAATCCACTCGTATGTGCGTGCAGGTGGACGAGCGCGCGGTGCTGAAGCACTTCGAGTGGCCGGAGCACAAGGCGGACGCGCTCCGCGAGGCGGCGTTCGGCTACTGCGACCTCAAGAAGCTGGAAGGGGAGGCAGCCTCCTTCCGCGACGACGCGCGGCAGCCCTGCGCCGCCGCGCTCAAGAAGATGCAGGCGCTCTTCGAGAAGTAAGCCATCTCTCTCGCGGCACGCACTGCGATCGTGACGTTGCTTTGTGTTCTAAAATGTGTACGTGTGCCGAACTGCAATTTCAGGTTGGAGCACGGCGTGTACAACCTCGCCCGCGTCCGGGACGCCGCCACCAGCCGCTACACCCGGTTCCAGATCCCCTGGGAGTGGATGAAGCAGGACACCGGCATCGTCAGCCAGGTAACTTTACATCCATTCACTCACCGTGGGTCCGTTCCGTCCGTGGCATTCACGTGTATATAGTAGAGGCTGTACTTTCCGTACAGTGAGTGAATTCTACGCTTGGATGGAGAGGACGACAAACAACCTTTTTGATGCCGTCCGTGTCCGTCCGCACATGTATGTCGGGTGTCACGTACGCGCAACCGTACAATCAAGTTGGAAAGACTACAGTACAGCCTCCGCGCGTGATCCGGCCGGCACGCCTCTGCTAGTTCACGTGCAGATCGAGCACGTAGAACGGTGGTGCCGTGCGTACCCTCCCGTGCCGGTCCCGGTCCACAACAAAAAGGGTATTCGAGATGCAAATTCGGAACGCTACGGGCCGGGCGGCAGAAGCAGCAGCCAGCAGCGCGTGGTCTCTCGTCTCGTCTGTTTCAGCGTGGGGCATCTGTTAGGATGTGGCGTGCACCGGTGCACGTGAGCCGGCCGGCCGGCGGCGCATCTCGTGAGCGTGCCGCCGTGCGCCCGTGCTTTGCTTGCTTGCTCCGTTCCGCTTCTCTCCCCGAGTCCTGCCACCGCTGCAGCAGCTAGAGAACAATCCCGCGACACCTCGGGAGCCGCGTCCGTTCTGCGCGGCATCGGTTGGTCGAGCTGGGCACGGGTTGCGGGAATGGGGAATCCGTCCTCGCCAACGTGGCCCCCGCCCGGGCTATTGCCTATGCGTGCCAAATACCCAATTGCGCTAGCGATTCGGCGGTGCGATGGCCGTGATCTGATCCTTGTTGTGTTTCCATTGCCATTGCCGTGTTCGGCAGGGCGCTGTTGGTGTGCCAGGCCGTGCTCTCGTCTGTTTGCTTTGGGTGGGTTGTGCACTTGTGCTGCATCGACTCCTTCACCATCCATTGATCTGGTGTCCTGCTCCGGTAGACTCAGAAAATCATTCTTCAGTCTTCACTCCATCATCAACGAAAATATAGAAAAGGCCCATGGATACGCGGACGGAGTGATGTAGCCGTAGCCCGTAGGTCCACTGTATTGATTGCTTGCGCCGTACTTACACGGGGTGGTTTTTTTTTTCGAAAGATCCGTTACCGGCTTTCATTGAACTAAGAAAAGAGCAATTTACAACCTATCCTGGCGGCTCAAGACGGGCCGCCAGCATTTTCGCTCAGGGCTACATGAAAGCCCCTCGCCACCCCAAGACTTAAGAGTTACAGGTTACATAAAAGGATAATCCATCTTAAAACAAACCTATCTGGACCATTTTCGCCCCTCAGGGTTTTTTTTCGAAAGATCCGTTACCGGCTTTCATTTACACGGGGTGGTTGTGTTTCTGTTTCCACTCTGGACCATTTTCCAAACCCAATTGAATGTTTAGATGCACGTACTCTCCTTTCTTGCATCTCACTGCAAGTCCAGTACGCTGTTGTATTTGACTACAAGTTCTGAATGCTGGTAGATTTAAAGTAAGTAATATACGTGTTTCTCGGTTTTTTTATGGCTTCTCTGTTTTTTGAGAAGTCTAATCCCTACCAAAAAACGGTCTCAAAATAACTTGATTGCACTGAACAGAGGCTCGTGATGGGCAATAAAATGTCGATGAGTAGTGTACCCCTTACGTTAACTACCTGTTATTAATGGTTTTTGCACCTCATGGACATACTCCGGGCTTTTTAATGTAACCATTTGTCTGTATAAAAGCACTGATGAGAGCGGTGATGTACAGATCAAACTCCAGTCGGTGAAGTTGGCGATGAAGTACCTGAAACGGGTTTCCTCTGAGCTTGAGGTAATCAAGGGAGGCCCTGAAGAGGAGGAACTGATGCTTCAAGGAGTACGGTTCGCCTTCAGAGTACACCAGGTTCGTGCTTGGTTGTTACTCATTCAACTATGAAAAACATCAGCGTGTACTATCAGAGAACAATTCATACCCCATTCCATGTTGTCGTTAGGCCATGCCAAGGCACTTGACACTCCTTGCTCGCTTCATGCAGTTTGCAGGTGGATTCGACGTGGACACCATGCGAGCCTTCCAGGAGCTCAAGGAGAAGGCGTCCATGTGCATGATACAACGGCAGAAGCAGCACCGTCATCTGCGGCAGCACAGACTCGTTGCCAGGGCCTGATGAGGAGTGTGAGGACCAGAGCATGCAGTTCTTATATGGTCGATTTATCTATACGCCATCATCTCGTCGTCGCCACAGTGGCATACTACGATTTGTTGATTTTTGTTTCTTTTGTTTCGAGAAATAGTTGAGGATTGTCTATTCTGCTGTAAACGCTCCAGTACTGTAACTAATGAACAACCTTTGTACCCTTTTAGGAGAAATATGTGTTTATTACAGGCTCATCCTTTCGTTCTTCCAATGTCTGTTTTTGTCAAAAGCTTTGTGCTTACTGATTATGTATATAAAATCTACAGCTATTTGTGTGCCATGTAATAAATTGTTACTACCTACTCCATACATCGTATACTCCCCTCAAGAAAGGTTTCAACTGTCGGTGCTTTTTTTTTTTTTTTGAACATCGCCATCGGATTGCATCGAGCTTCGTACATAAACGAAGTTCAAAATAACGCATCACAGACGGCGTATTGTCTGTATTCGTTATATTGACAACGTTATATTCTTCGGAATGGGAAAATTTTTAAATATACTTTTAGCAGAAGACGGTGGATGACTAAACGGAGATGTGATTGGAGGTCTGCCAGTTAACTTCGACCATTCAAGTTAAAAAAAATAACTTCAACCATTAAGACACTTTAGTGTGGCAATTTATTTTCAAAGGCATAAAAGATGGCATTATTCTCTGCAGTCTCTACAAAATTATCAACTTCAAAGATGTACAACCTGTGCTTGTGTTTGCTGTTTGGGTGCTTAAAATTCCTCCGAGAGTTTGTTACTTTCTTTGGCTATTGTCTATTAACTAAAAACAAGATCCTTAATTACTAGAGATAACCTTAGCAAAAGGAGGAATCTGGACGATGACTCCTGTCTTTTTTGCTATGAAAAAGAGTCAATTAATCATCTTTTCTTTGAATGTGTAGTTGCTTCTCAACTCTGGTTTGTCATCTCTAAGGGCATGTTTCGATCCTTGGAAATTAATTCATTCTAATAATTACAATTTAGACATAGATTAATTAAGTTAATATGGTTGTACATGAAATATATTTGTATATTTATTGTTAGGCATACAAGGGACATACTTATACGTTGCATTTCTATTGTAGGGAAGTGAGTTGAAGAGTGTGCTATAAGTTGGAGAGTAGAATTATAGCATAGTGATCTATAAAATTCATTTTCATTTTCTACCCTATGAATTTAAGATAGACTTATTTGTGAGCTTAGGAATGTTATAGAATGTCAAATTTCAAGTCAAATAACCTAATCCATTAAGTAGATTTCAATTACTCCAAAATAAAGGGATCCAAAGGCCCCTAAGGTTTTTGATTTGCAGTTAGGAGTTTCTCTAGACTTTATAGGAAAGTTTTGGCTAAGCAATAAAGAAATGGAGAGTTTCTTTAGACTCAATAGGGAAGTTTTGGCTAAGCAGTAAAGAAATGGGATGCTAAATATGATCACTTCACTTGCTTTTATGGAGCCTGTGCAAACTTAGAAATGATCTGTGTTTTTATTTTAGAGAAGAATCAGGTGGAGGAGTATGGATATACTCTTGCACATGTTGCTGCCACGACACAAAATTGGCTAATTCTGTGTCAAGAAGACAAACAACCGAGGTGAGCACCTTGTCTTGAAGCGTCTGGGTCTAGCCAGCGAGATGTCCTCTCCGTCCACGTTGGCCATGAAGGCGTATAAAGAAATCTACAGCGGTAACCCCGGTAATATGCAGGCGCTTCGTGAGTTGTTCCCACCGGACGGCGACGTGGGTGCACGTAAGCAGCGCCGCTGCCGATCTGCAGTCCGGGCATAGGCCTCCTTCCCGGCGGCGCAATTCGGGGTGGTCAGCGTCCAATGTAACAATATATCTTTCAGTACACTAGAGAGAGTCTAAGCGTCTATGTAAAACTCTTCTTATCCCGTGGGGCGCCGCTAAGGCGTGTCGTATCAAATTATTTTCTCTACTTGATAGACGCGTAAGCATTTTACGTGATCGAGAAAAAAGAAGACAAACAAGCATAGTTGAAAGAAAAATAGTAGAGATCAATTGACGACCAAAGTGGATCAACCTTGGAGTCAAGTGGTGGAACAGATGATCGACAGATACAAGTTGGGGATGAACTTCAATTTGGAGGCCCTGGAACATGCGAGCTGGACTGTTGGAGCGAAACTCCTTTTGGTCTGGTGCAATCTCTTTTAGTGGTTTCTAGTTTTGTTGAGAGTTATTTTTGGTGAGGTTAAGTCTTCTCTGTTTCGGTTGGTAGCTGCTCGTAGGTTGGCTTTGAGAGCTTTTTGAGAAGGTTGGTCTAAACTGTTTTGGATGGAATGTCATTCGCAACCCCTTAAACTGTCATTTGTTTGTAGTGAAAAGACCAAGGCTTTGTCCTAAAACTCTAAAAAAAAAAAGGTAATGCTAGCGCCCGGACATCCAGCCTCAGGCCCATGCCCAGACGCAGCTCCCATGCCTCTGTGCCGCATCACATCCCACGCACTCCATCCCGTTCCCAACCAGCGCCAGCGTCCGGAACTGCAGCTCGGTGCCACGCCCCGCGCCCACACGGCGAAACCGCGACCCGTGCCCACTTGCCCCGCTTGCGGATGTGCGCCGTGGAGGCGTCTACAGGCCTCAGCGCCGGCAAGTGAACCATGGCGGCGCACCAGCAGCAGCAGGTGGACAATGGCCTACAACACAAGTTCTACTTTTGAAACATGCAGATGAAACATTTGCAACATACACCTAAAAATAAATGAAATACTTGAAACATGCGTTTGAAACATATGTGTATAGCCATTGCAATATGTGCAACACCAGATCAACTTTTGAAACATCCAGATGAAATATTTGAAGCAAACATTTGAAACACCCGAAACACTTAAAACATAGGCTTACAACATGCGTATATTAGCATTGCAACATATGCAACATTCTAGATTGACTTTTGCAACATTTTAGATGAAACATAAGTTGGAAACACTTGAAACACTTCAAACAAGGTGTCACCGGTAGCCATGGTCTACTGGGGGGAGGGGGTGCTGCGGTAACCAGCAAGCACAGGCCCAGAGGGAACGTGAGCAAACGGCCCAGTGTGCGTAGGCCTCCCCTTCCTACTGCGAGAGACGAAGTCCAGACCAGCGGCGACCTCCTCCTGGTGGCCTCAGGGGGTGGCGGCGGCGTGGTGCCTGCCATGGCCGCGACTGGCGAGGTGGACGGGGGGTGCTCTGGTGGATAGGGGTGAGGCGCGGGATGGTGGCACGGTGGGGCTGGCAATGAGGTGCGGCGCGGCAATGGGGAGGGCGCAGTGTGCGCGACGATGGGCCAGGGAAGGGGGCGCGCGGGGGGCAGAGTGCGGCGCGCGGATGCGCCGTGATGCCCCGACAGCCAGATGCGAGTGCGATGGGGAAGAGCACGCTTGTTGAGCTATCCGCTGCGCAGGCTCATGAAGATAGCGTCCTGATGGAGACGGACGCCTATTAGCGAAAAAATGATATTCTTGAAGAGCAAAGAAAATCCTCCCCTATAGTACACTACTTTGATATTTAACAATAAATGAATCACCCCCAGGTTTCAATCATGTAATACAACATTGTAAACTCTTCTTCTTATACGATGATATGACATAACAGTGATCCTGCTGATTTTTTTATATAAAAAAACAATTGATTCACCAATTCAAATACGAAATGCCTATAGCTTGCGCCAATTGGTATATAAGTATATGCTTTCCCCCCGGATCTATGCCAGGAGCGACGCGTAGAGGATCTGGTTCCATGTGTCGGGCACGCCGGCGAGGCACCAGTGGCTGCAGTCGTTGCCCGGGTGGCCGCCGCTGTAGGCCGATGGGTGTCCGTCCCGCCTGAGCTGCGACAGCAGCGTCACGTCGAGCAGGTACACCGGCTTGGACATGCCGGCCAGCGCGGCCCGCACCGCGCCCTGCGCCGGGACGGGGCCGGCGGGGTACGCCGACCCGGCGACCGGCTGCGTCTGCTGCGCGCAGCTCCGTGAGCCCTCGCCCCAGTCGGCTCCGCTGAAATGCAAACGAAACAAACGCCTTTTAGTTGGTTCTTGGGCCTTTTAGATCTTGTGGTTTTGGTGGGCTTTGGTGGGTGGGTCGCTTACTTGTAGTGGGTCGGCGAGATGCCCTGGAAGTAGACCTTGGTCCTGGCGGTGTCGACGTTGGAGTCGACCCACCTGGCCCATGTGGACATCCCCTTGGAGAAGGCCGTGAGCCGGTCCATGTCCTTCATCACCTGCCCTCCGTCTTGGACGTAGTCCCACCTGGATCACCATCGGAGACAAAATCAAAACGATGCATGATGATTTGCAAATGGGGAAAAAATTAAGTGGGTGTTGTGGACGTACGGTTGGTCCCTGCCGGTGTGCGTCCACCAGTGCCACGTGTTGAAGACGAGGACGTCGGCGCCGAGCCAGGCGTCGCCGGTGATGGAGTCGAGCTTGAGCACCCGGCCGACGGACTCCTCGACGATGTCCACGAGGTAGGTGCTCCGGTAGTAGGCCACCGACACCCCGTAGTCCTGCCACCAGCACCAGATTGACAGGCGCACATTAGTTAGTTGGCGTGCGATGCGGCCCCGGGACCCGGCGCGCGATCGGCAACAAACTTTAGGCGCCGTGCTCGTGCGCGCCTCGTCCGTATCCGTGTACCACCGAAACAGAGCAACGCGATTAAATGCCGATCGATCTCGACAATGCATGCACGTTACGCCTACTATGCACGTACATGGCCGCACCGACGCACCGTGTCAATCGGCACGCACAAAGGTCCAAAGGTGTCGGCACCTCCTAATCCTATGCAGTGGACGCGGCCATAAACTGGCAGACAGTTTATAGTAGTGCCAAGTCTATTCGTGTAGTAGTATAGTCGTCGGCGACAAATATCTCTGTTTGTCTGCGTCTGCGGCTACCTGTGCGTCGCATCGGAGGGGATGCGATGTCACTGCTGCCGTAGCACAGCAATGGGCCAATGACCAGACGGGGCCAAGCCAAGCGATTGGCACCCGATCGAGCTGCGAGCCCCGTATTTCTAGCTTTGGTTTATATTTTTACGGCCCGTCCGTGGCATTGCATTACCTGCTGCATTCTGCAAAGCAGCAGCAGTAGAGTAGGGCGGGCAGCAAGATGGGCCCGTGAAACGGCAAGCGTCCTAGAATTCACGGCAGTGATAGTTGGACTCATGGAATTCATGGCGATGATCATTGGTTGCACCCGCGAAGTGGGCTTATCTTGTTGCACTGCATGTGAGTGGTCGTTGCCAACAGCCATGCATGATAGGGATCTGCATTTGAGGTGAGATTACTGCTGGGACGACGACTGCATCCTACTCGACAGCAAGTAGTGGTTCAGCTGTCCGGATCATCTGAAATGCTAAATTGACGTCTGATCAAGGACAGGCCCCAGACGAACGCCGCTGGCCAGGTTATTTATTATCTTCATATCTTGCATGGCATTTTTATTTCAGCATGAACACTCAATAGGGGAAGGAACTAAGGAGTATAACCTACTTATTATCGTTAGTTTCACTTGACTTCGTTTTGACTCTAGTGCCCCCCACCCCCACCGCCCAGTTTATTTCTGCTCTGTTTTGTAGTACAGTACTGGTTGGCTGCCTGCTTCTGTACATACAGAAGCTATAAAACTGAACTGCAGACTCCCCCGAAAGTCAGCGTTGCACATGCCATCTTTAGACGTACAAGTTCAGATAAGTCCATCCACAAAATCCCGCACCGTCCGTGTTTCACTCAGAGCACTCCTCTGATAGACGGCTAGACGCAGACAGTCTGATTATAATAGGGGAGACTATAACATGCACAAAGTACCAATCTGGTCGGCACAAGAAGTAAGAACCAACTGATTCTCTGCAGCTAGTCTACTCATCTATATAGGAGTATACATCTGCAGGACACTGGACAGAGGATGAGAGGATCCAAATCCAACAGTATCACGGGTAAGACCGATTAGCAAAGGGGAGGAACCCGTACCCGTAGCAAAACGCCAAAAGCGAACAATGGAACGGGCACGATGCTTTGTGCTGTCGCGCCGCCCATCCATGGCGCCGACGACCCCTTCTCCCCGTCACGGACCACCCACGAGCGCCCATGATCGCCCAATGCAATTCCTCTGCCACTGCCACTGCCACCACATGAGCAAAGCAAATTGGCGCGCGCGTCCAGTTTCCTGCTGTGGCGGTGGCGGTGCGATTTGGCGCTCGTGCGCTACACTGCGCGCCTCCATCCGCGCCAGACAAACGCGCCGTTCCACCCGTAGTGCCCGAAAGCCTGCGTCCGGAACTCCCAAAAGGCCAGCACGGGGCACCTTTCCGAAAGCTTGTAGACTGTCTATTTCCAATCTTGCTTTTAGTTGCTTATAAATAATTTGAACACCCCATGACGTGAATCCCTTTCGCTGCCCCGTTCGGCTGAAATTATAAGCCGGCTGAAAAATACTGTTGGCTGATTTTTTTTAGAGAAAAATACTGTTCCGACTGAAAAAACAAGCTGAATAAGACGGATTATAAGCCAGATGAACCGGACCGTTCGTTGAGCTACCCTATCCAGCCGTGCTACTTCTCACTAAAACCGAAAGGAATCGTACTAAAAATATGAATGTAGGGCACGGGACATATGGCAGGGGAGCGAGAGGTCTGGTATGGTACTACGCGTACGCACCTGGAACGTGACGCTGGAGACGGGGTTGCCCCTGGCGTAGGCGACCTTGGACGCCGGCGCGGCCGCGTGCAGCATGCACGCCAGCGACTCCCACTGGTTCAGGCTGATGGAGTCCCCCACGAACAGTATCTTCTTCCCCTTCCATCGCCCCAGAAACTCCTGCCCGTTGAACCTGGCATAGGCAAGCAGCAATGGCGGCCGGGCGCGCCATTAAAACTCCAGCACGCAGCACTCAGCTTGGCGGCGGCGCGCCTAGATTCGATCGATCGAGGCATTGGTTGATGAGTGATACAGACAGACAGGCGCGTAGTCGCGTACCTCGGGAGCTCGCAGGAGGTCGGGCGCCACCGGTACTTGAGGTACAGCTTGTCGGGGCGGCCGTACTTCTGGCAGTCGAACTCCGGCTCCACGAAGGGGCACCCCGCCGTGTCGTACATCGGCAGCGTGTCGTCGTACACCCAGCTGCCCTGGAACAGGTTGCACGACGCCATGCCGGTGCCCGGGGCGCCGCCGCCACGCTGACGCCCTCCCCCGTGCCGCGTGCCGTTGTGCTGACTCGCGGGCCTGTGCTGCCGGAGGCCGAGCGTGCCCGTGCCCGCGGCGGCGGCGCACGCGGACAGCAGCGAGGAGCACGCGACGGCCGCGGCGAGGAGGGGCAGGAGGCGCAGCTGCCGGTGCCGGTGCTTGGGCGCCATTGCGCGGCGCGGTGGAGTGAGCAGCGAGGAGCTGCTTGGGCCTTGCGGGGACGGGCACGGACGGATCAGATGAGGCCGGCGCGCCGAGCTTTTTATAATACCGAGGAGAGCGACGGGGTTTACGCCTTTTAACCTGGCCTATCTCAGCTTTTTCTGTGGGCTGGCCCCTGGCCGGCCGGACTATCTCCGGTTAGATTCTCGGCCGCTGGCTGGCCGCTGGGGCCTGCGCGGCTGCGCCATGGAGGGGGACACCTTTTCTGTCAGATAGGCGATGATACGATGGTGACTCTGTTTCGGCAGCGGCAGGGTCAGAGACAGCGGTCGCCGGATGAGAGAGTCCACGCCACGGCCCACGGCGTGTCACCCTGTCACAGCCAGGCGATATCGGCATGGCCCGTGAAAGAACTCCCACGGGCCACGACACGCGTACTGCGGTCAATCTTTTTTTTCTGGTATCCGACTATCCACTCATCAAAACACACACACACACACTTGCATACAAGCATACGGCGTATCTCTGGACTCCGGGTGATCAATGTATATTTTGAGCCAGCGCGTCAGGTCAGGTACATGCATTTGCATTTGCATATCTCCTAAGTCCTCACTCCGTGATGGCGAATGCATATTTGGTTTCCAACTTTCCATGCACTACTTAGTAGTACATCGGAAGAAAAGCGTGCATGCATTGAGGATGTGATTGGTCAGTTCTATACGCTTGGAAGACGACCATGGGGAGAGAAGAACATGAGCATAGCTTCCCACGAAACGATGGCTCCCATGCATGCTGGAAGCCTGAATTTATGACGTCGACATAGATTCTTGACCAGCGTCACCACGTTTACCATTATGTACAAGAACGTAGACGAGCAGGGTCTTAGCAATTTAGGTCCCGTTTGGTACGACTTTCACACTAGCTTCTTCTCTGGCTCTGTGGACAGAGGTGCACTTTTGGCCAGCAAAGCACAGAGCCAGAGCCAGAGCCATTTTATATACAGACGCGAAGCTGCAAAAACTAGCTCCACATAAAGGGCTACGACACTTGTCATGGAGCGCATGTGGAGGAGCTACACCAAACGTGTTCTTAGAAAGATAAATGCTAAAGTATAGAATCCAAGAACTGAATTAATATTGCGCTCATGGTCCCGAAAACCTAAACTTGACGTCACGATTGCAACATGAGTATAGTGGGTACAACCACATCCCAACAAAAAAAAAGACAATGATAAGAGCTAAATTTTTACCATACTTTCACCTTTATTTCAAAGGTCTTGTATCCATAAGGCAAGTGCACCTCTCTTTTTCTCGGATTTACTTAGCTCCGTCCTCTTGTGTTCATGCGTTATCAGCAATGAACTTGCCCCAAATTTAAGTCGTCATGGGGCTGCTGACTCGTTAATCCAACAGAAACATACTGAAGAGTTCGAATTGAGCTTTAGGGGGTGTTTGCTTCCCCGCCACAGCCTGCTGCCTCAGGTTCGGCTCGCCACCAGTAGATGGAAGTTGTTTGGTTCAGCGTTCAGACATGGCAGCCACAGGCTTTCCCAGTTATAAATCCCGCCACGGCCACGGCGCCGATTTCGATCACCACGGCTTAGGCGCTGCCACACTCGCCACGCAATGTGTGTGACTGTGGACCAAACGTCCCCTTACTTTTTAGTTATATCAAAAGGGCGGGTGGTCAGAGATGCTCCAGTAACTATGCAAGGGTCTGATACTAGTAGGGCGCTTAGCACCACATTCAGAGCTGATCAAATCAGATGGCTTCCACATGGCCACTTTTAATAATCCACTGAAACCGAGAGGCTAGCTAACGCCCTGATAAATGCACCGAATTCTTTTTGTTTAAGTCCACCGAGTCATGCACAGTGGATACATAGAATGTGTTTGACGCTTATTCCGACACCACACGGCTAGATCGTCCGAGGCCGTACATAGACGAAACACGCAATGGAAGGAAGGTTCTAACGACGAGGCCGACTGGCGCAGATCGACGAGGCCAATTAGACGCTCGTTCTTCGCCCGATAAACTCACAAACGTCTCTTGGGAAGATCTGTCAGGAAGATGCACGGCGGAAAGTGTCCTAGAATCGACAAGACCACCTAAAACATCGCATATCTCGTCAAGAGATGTGATGTATATATAACAAGGGATTAGAAGAGATAAGGGGTAAAAAAAAGTGGATAGATTGATATAAAAGACGATTGTATAGTTAGATACCTCAATCGGCCGTATACCCTGTATTTTATATGAATCAGGGATGATTTTATCATATAGAAAAAACCAATTTGTTACTATTTTCATGTCATTTTCATAGAGTTTTTCGTAGATCGGGCCAAAACTAGCATGGCCCCATTCTAAAACCGGTATGGGCTCAATTTAAGTGTCAACATATGCCCCCTATTTTTAAGCGAATATGAGTTGGTAAATAGCAAAGATGTTTCAAACCCATCAACTATTTTTGCTCTAAGCATGATGCATGCATCGACCATTGTTATTGTAAAAACGATATGTATATATCGGCCATGTCCGGATTTTCATGTCCATTGCTTGTCACGGAATCTCTAGTCACTGGACATATTTTGGAGGTGACTGGGCTTCTTTTTAATGGAACGATTCATTAATCAACTCTTTATTTGCATCTTTTGCTGGAGACCTTTGTTTTATTAATCTTCCATACTTCTATCTCCGTGCGCTTCGATTTAAAGCTACGTTGCACCTTTTGACCAAAGCTAGCTGATTAGAGAAGTCGGTCTTGCTAATTTTCGTTGGTTATTATTTTTTATTTTTAAAGTCGGCTCAACCGATACTTTTTGGACAACAGCAACGTTGGCTTTGTTTTCCTTGTTTTACGGGAGCTTTTTCACCCCCAAGTCCTTTTTTAGGAGGTTCTAATCCCTCCTAATTTGGTTTTTCAATTGCCGAAGTAGCCAATTTGAATTGGTTAGCGGATGCATACATTTGTTTTCCATTATAATAGTTAAACGGCATCCCATAGTAAAGTTGGCTAGCATTCTAGCAACCGAGGCCGATCTGCTAACAGAGGCATCACGAGTAAATTCTTTTTTTCCTCCCTGTTTTTATAGCTATCCATGAGTTTGTTAAATTTGTCGAATTTTGGATATCAAAAAACTCATGAATCATCTCAACAAACTCATCGCGCGTAACACCAGATCAAGGGGGAGATTGATCTGTTTTTATCTTAGATGTATATGTAGTAGGAAGAGGATCGAAGTTGGCATCTTTAATCTTCTTAACAGTTCCCTATTGATTCATCTCGAAGCATGTTAGGGCATACTCTAGATTTTAGTAGCAACTTGGGCCTTCACCATCTTCTCTAACATCTTGCGAATCTCCACAAGCGAAGGCTTTCCATCGACCATCTCAGTAGATCTGTTTTGCTTTGTTCCCCAGCGAAGTCGCCAAAAAGTGTATTGACGCTTATTTGATTACCACAACGGTAGGGGCTAGATCGCTCGAGGCCGCACATGGTCGAAACACGCAACTGAGGGAGATCCCGACGGCGAGGCCGAGTAGCAGGTTGATGAGGCCGATTAGGCGTTTTTTCTTTGCCAGATAAACCCATGAACCCCTCTCGGGAAGACGCGCGGAGGGGCTGTCCTAGCAAAGCCACCTAGAATGTTGGCATATCTCGTAGAGAGATGTGCTGGACAGTAAGGGGGTTAGAAGAGATAAGGGATAAAAAAGTGGATAAATTGATAAATGATCGAATATGCAGTTGATACCTCAATCGGTCATATACCCCATATTTTATATGGAGTAGGGGCAGTCTTATCCTATTCTTACTTTCTAATATATATTTCTTTTTTACCAATACTTCTCTATTTATATCTCTCTTCTTCCCATTTCCTGAACACCACACAATTTTTAATACTCTTTAGTTTCTATAACATCCTAGATGTTAAGAAATAATTAAAATGTGATAATGAAGCATCATCAAGCATAAACATCAAATAACATGCCATAAATGCATTCATTTGCACATGTTACTTTAGTCATGTTGCATATGTTACATGTGTTATTCACGCAATGTTTCCCATGTGAGGTTCATGTGTTGCATTAAACAAGTGTTTTACATATTTCAGAGGTTGTTAATAAAATGTTTTACATGTTACTTAATAATGTTTCAATAGTAAATTGTTATGTTGATCTCAATAATAAATGCCTTATATGTGTTTATGAAATATTGCTTATCACATGAAATGATGTTTTGTTAGAGATAAATAATTAATCATGTTTTAGTTAAAAAGAATAATCAAATGAATTTAAAAACCTGAAATCCAGAACCCTGTTTTACCCCTTTTTGAATAATTCCAAATCTAAGCAAAATTTGGGAAAAAGTTTAAAACCAAGTTTGTAGATCTTTTTAAGGGCTACAAGTTTGGTGTTTTGAGTTTTCAAAGTTTTAGTGTAAAATGTGGAGTAATTTTGAAAAGAAGTAAATCTCAAATTTGACCCCTTTTTTGTCCCCAAACTCAAATTTCAAAATGGAGGCAGAATTTAAAAATGTTTTGAACATCAAAGTTGTAGGTCTTGCCTAGATGTACAACTTTGGTATTTTAGGTTTTCAAAGTTTCAATGCAAAATTTTGAATAAAACTGAAAATATTCAAATGCCAAATTTGAATTTCAAACTAAATTTCAAAAAGTAGGAATAATTGGGTGATGGCCCAATTATGAAAGTTGTAGATATTCAAAAGTTTTACATTTTCTCTTTTTACAGATTTTCAAGTTGTATTCAAAAATTTGAAGTAACTTTGGATTTACAGAAACCCTACTTTCGTCCCCTTTTGAATTCAAATCCGAATTTTAAAAATTATTCAAAATCTGAGTTTGGTCACAGAAGAAAAGTTGTAGAGTTAAAAATTTTAAGCAACTTTTGTTTTTGGAGATTTTTGTGTTTCAGTGCAAAATTAGAAGTAATTTTGAAATTTCAAAAGTAGATGCTGTTTTAAGCCTTTAAACGTTAAGTCTGGGATTAGGGGGCAATGATGTTGATATGTTGGCGTGTCGCGTTCTCGAGTTTTCGTTAAATAACTTGGTTCGGTCCAAAAATAAGAGTTGGAGCTTAGGCCGCGAAGAATGGCTAGGCAAAGTTTGAGCTTGGTTGGATTTCATTTCAACCCTCAAGTGTGGGCTTTCTTTATCGTTGTCAATACTTTGACACTATCAACTTAAGGATTGATTAGCTGCTAATCCGAGAGTTTAATAGCAGTGCACCCTTAACAAGACTTGGAGATCAGCTTATGAACAACAACTTTGCTATAGGCACCCAGGTCCGAATCCAAGCCGAATATGCCGTTTAGGGACTGCAAGGTCGGGAACTTTCTCGCGCGCCACGTGTTCGACGTTAAGCTTCAAAGGAAGCTGCCGTGCCCAATTTGACCACGGCGCCGCCCGAGCTTGCTGCTGGCGCCACGCGTCCCGTGACCATGCCGCGTTGTCCCGGCCTTCAGAAGGCACCAAGCCGCTCCTTGCTGCCTCTCTCTCGCGCGCGCGCGCTCTTCCTCCCTCTGTTTTCCTCGACCAGCCGAGCGCCGCTGTAGCCACCGGCTGCCGCCGCCATCACCGGCCAAGCTTCCGCCGCCGCTGTGGTTCCCGCTGCTACGCTCAGTTGTCGGCCAAGCTACGCACCCCACCACCTCCGCCTCGCTTTCCTCGTTGCCCCGCACGCGCCCGCCGTGCTTGGAGCCGCCGGCTGCGCCGCTGCCGCCATGCAGCCGCCCGCTATGCCGCCGCTCGCGTGGCCGGGCCTTCACCGGCCGTGCCGAGCCAAGGTGACCGTGCCACCACGTATCCCTACCCACGCCGCCCCTCCAGCACTCTTCCTTTAGCTCCACCGCGCCCCACAGCGTCGCCGTCACGGCAGCCGCCGTCTGGAGCTGCCGGCGCATGTGGCCGGCCCGCTGCCGGTCATCTCCGGCCGCGCCACGGGCACCAGATGGTGCGGCTGGTCACCCTGGAGCTCGCTGGCCAGTCCGTCTCCACCGCCGTGCGCCCCTCCGCCGGGAATTGGCCGGCGCACTCCTCCACTGCGCCTGCTCTGCTCTGTGGAGAAGAAGAAGGGGGTGGCGAGGAAATAGAAAGAATGGCAGGGGGGCTGGTGAGAAATCTATGACTCATGTGAATAGTATCTATGTACTGCAAGTTGATTCAAGGAAAACCCGAGGGCCTTTTTGTAAAAACCGCCAAGCCACCTCAGGCTAGGCCGCGCTGGGCCGGCCTGCCATGCTGCTGGGCCGCGCGCCTGCCTGCTGAGCTGTGCCCGCTCGCGCGGCTGGGCCGAGCCGGTCCACTGTGGGCCGGAGGAAAGAGAGAAAGTTGTGGGCTGAGAAGAAGAAAAGTGTTTTTCTTTTTTCTGAAAATGTTAAATAATAGCAACTTTTGTTTTTTTGTTGTGAATTATTTAGAGTTCCTAAAATATTCAAAATTTTTGTATAGCCTCCCTGTGATGTGTACTATTTAGGAAAAATATGAAATGCTAATTTTGATTACTTTTTGTGTGTGATTTAATTAGCTCAATTAATTGTTAAATGCAACTTCCAGGAATTTTTGTAAATAAAATATTAATCTAAAAATCATGAAATTTGTTTTGACACTGTTGTAGGCCATGATTAATCTATAGAAAAAGTATGAGCTCAATTTGAGGAAGTTTAATTTATTCTTAATTTATGCCTTAATTATTTAAGTGATTAATTGAATGTTAAATCAATAACTTTAAGTGTTGTGTGCTCTTTTGATTGAGTGATGACCTTAGGTCATTAATTCTTAATGATCTTTGGCGCCTTTAGTTAATTGTTTGAGTTTATG
This sequence comes from Saccharum hybrid cultivar R570, assembly GCA_038087645.1. NCBI lineage: Eukaryota > Viridiplantae > Streptophyta > Magnoliopsida > Poales > Poaceae > Saccharum > Saccharum hybrid cultivar. Next base: position 38,337,385 of record JAQSUU010000113.1, read on the forward strand.
ATTAACTTATTAACTATGATTTGTTAATGATAATTAATGTGTTTAATATAGATCATTATTGGTTAATGATTTCTTGTGTAAGTAATTAGTGGTCTTGTGGTAGAATTACTTGATATTAGATGCAACCTCTTGGGTAAAAACAAAGTTGTGGTTAGTTAACTTTTAAATTAACCTTGTTAGCTTGCAACTGTACCGCGAAGGAAAGTTGTACTCAAGTAGATAACTAATGTTTATCTTTTCTAAATGTCTCTTTTATGCTATGCTTTATTCATTATCATGCATCATGGCATGCATTCTATCATATTAAGCATCGCATCATTTATATACGTGTAGTTTGTTCGAGTGTTTTGGATCGTGTCGATCAAGCTTCGGAGAAGGTGATCCACCCGTGGTGTTGGTGTCAAACTTGACTTCTACGAGAACTAACCACCGCTGCAACGCAGGCAAGCCCCGGTGCATTTAAACCCTACCTTGAATTTTACAAATGTTTTATTATTTATATTATGGTTTATTGCATTAAGTAATTAGGAGTTGAGTGATAACCTAATTGTTGCATTATCATCCTTGATTATTGCGATATCAACCTTGATACCTGTTTTACGAAAAATGCGTAGTATGCTTCGCTATGCTTAGAAGTTAAGCTTTTAAATGAAATGTTTGCGTAGCCATGACGGCATACTTAATGAATATTGAAATATGAGAATGAACTTGAAAGATCGGGCGGGTGGTTTGGCCACTGCTAACATGCATTGGGAAAGGAATCTCAATGTAGTGTTTCCGCCTTGTCAGTTAAGATCCGTTCGTTGTAAGCCTGTTGTGTTCGAGACTTTACAACTAGCCTCATGCCTTGGGTAAGCCCAAAATGTTGGTGATTCCATTACGAGAACGTCCAACCTCGCACTGGGAGTGGAGAGATGGCGGGAGTAGCGTGTACCCTCGGGGCTAGAATCGAGCCGGGTTCGAGGAGTACTGTACTCTCGGGTGGCGATGGACACGTTCTGGTTTTGGGAGATCTAAATGAGGGTTGATATATGCAGATTCGGTTCTACATATGTCGTGATGTTAGGGATCCCCAGTTGGGTATAATCGGTTCGAATCGTCGTTGCTCCTCGGTTATGGAGACTTGATCACCTGACTTACATCGTAGTTAAGAACTGGAATGAAAGAAAGAATGAGAAAGGATTTGATGATAATTACTTTGATCTAGATTATGATCACCTAGATTTGGTTAATGAACCATCAATGGTAAAAGTAAAATGTTGAAGATAAGGACTTACTTTAGTAAGCTTTTCTGCAAAAGAAAATCTTGATTCTGAATTAACCGTACCTTGATTTCCTAAAGCTAGCATGCCCTTGGCATCTTTTCTTTAGTCGGGTAAGTCTTGTTGAGTACCCTCAAGTACTCAGGGTTTGTTAACCCCTGTTGCAGGTGCTAACTGATGCTGCTAATTAAGTCATGTCAGTGGGCTTGACATGATCTGATTGTCCTCTCCTGACTTAGGTGTTCTACCTAAGTTGTCTTCTGTAGTTCTACTCGACTTCCGCAATACAAGTTAAGTTTGTAAAAAGTTAACTTAATCATGATTTATAAATTCATTATTATTATCCTTCCGCACTCTGATGTAAAGTTTTGTAACAAATGTTGTAATGTTGTAGTTACTCCTTTGTTGATCCTGGTATGAGTTGTCAAATGTAGTTGAATCGGGGTCCTGTGAGGGCACCCGACAGATCTTCTTAGGTTATCTGGTGTACATGCATAGCTGTCAGAGTTCTTAGGAACAATGACAGGTGCATGTGGGCCATATAATTTAGGAGGTTCTGCTACAGGTGGTATCAGAGCTCATACAATGGATCAGCTACAACATTACATTTGAAAACTTCAAAATGAGTTTACAATATAAAAGTTTTTGAAGATAACAAGTTAAAAATGAACTTCTATCTATCTTCTTGCTTGCTGGAAGACTTCATGAGAATTTTTTCGATGGCTCAAGTACAAAGGTTTCAAGAAGTTCGTCAACCTGTCTTTGGAAAGTCAAGTAAAGAGTCAACTTCACCGATAAAGTTCTACTGAAGTACCTTTCAATAGTCTGTCAGGCGCAGTGAAGATAGTGTATAGTAAAAAGCCCTATAATCTACTAACGTGGTGAAGATGAAGCACTCCTAACGTTGAGAAGACGTATAGGACGAGCATATTTCATATCATGCATAAAATGATAATAAAATAATGATTAAAATTTCCCTCCTTATATTCAGGGAGCAGCTATTATTCGTTATAGTTGTTCTATTGATGAATCTCGTCTTGTACCAGGTTCTATTAGTCCTTTGATGATCCCTGCTCCACAGTTCCTAATCCTTGGGGGACTTCTGGATGCACTTTAGTTACCATGTCGATTCAATGTAAAACCTGGGACTACTCCTTGCATTGACTTCTCAATGTATGCATGTGTCACGTCTTGATTTCTTTTATTCTGACACGTGTTGTTACTTTGATATTGATAACCAACATGTGTTGGACGAGAGTTACTTTAGTTGTGCTCTATAGTGGTGCCTCGACCCGTGACTATGGTGCTGTGTCAAACCTGGGATACTCTGTGATTCGCGACCACACGAGTTCCACCAGAACATGCACTGGTACCGTAGTCGGTGCTCCTGAACCATTATAGCTCACAATTAATGTGTTTTCACTCATTGGACATTCGTCGAGGAATTCTAACCTCTCCAGATCCTTTGTTGTTATAACCAATCTCTGATCTTGGTTATAATACTGACATTGTCAAACGAGTTACTGCAAGTTGTGCCCTATGCTGGGACCATGATCAGTGACAATGGAACAGCGTTGTATCCTGGAGTTTCTTGTGACTTGCTACCATAAGGAAATACGGGACACTCGCTGTTATCAAGGTCTATGATCATGATTCCTTATAGTCCACAATTAGGGTGTTTTCATTCTCTGGACGCTCTGTAGGGATTCAAAGTTGTCTTTTTGAGTCCCTAGACGCCTTGTGATTGTGACTGACTTCTGATCTCGGTTGCATTCTCAATATTGTGAGACGAGGGTTATCACTATTGTGCCCTATAGTGGTGCCGCGTCGGAACCTAGGGTCTCTTGTGTGTCCGGGTCACACAGGTTTCTGCTAGGCACGCGCAGGTATCGAGGTCTGTGGTCGTGATCCATTATAGTCCCACGACTAATGTGCCCTCACTATTTGCAATATATCTTGAGAATTCATGCCCATACTTCTTTTGACTTATCTCAATCCTTGATGTTGGAACCGGTATTAAATCACGGTTGCACTCTGATCTCTTCTGTGAACATTTTTGTTTCAACAAGACTTTACTTTCTTAAAAATTTGGCTACAATTGTGCTCTATAGTGGTACCATGATCTGTAACAATGGTATAGCAAGTATCCTGGAAATTCCTATGGCTGATCACTGTATGGGAATACGAGGTATTTGCTATAGCAAGGTTTATGACCATGATTCATTATAGTCCGCAGTTGACATGCTTTCGATCCTCTTGGAATTTCTTTTTGAATAATCCCTGTCTCCTGGATTTCTCTAAATACCTTGTTAATTACAATCATTATCTTGAAATCGGTTGTAATTCTTGAACCAATCCTAGATGCCTTGTAAATCTCTTCAAGGTTAATGTGCTTGACACATTTCCTTTTCCATTACTTAACCCCACAGGTTATGTCGTTCCTGAAATCTCGGGACGAGATTTCTTTAAGGGGGATAGTATAACATCCTAGATGTCAATAAATAATTAAAATGTGATAATGAAGCATCATCAAGCATAAACATCAAATAACATGCCATAAATGCATTCATTTGCACATGTTACTTTAGTCATGTTGCATATGTTGCATATGTTACATGTGTTATTCACGCAATGTTTCCCATGTGAGGTTCATGTGTTGCATTAAACAAGTGTTTTACATATTTCAGAGGTTGTTAATAAAATGTTTTACATGTTACTTAATAATGTTTCAATAGTAAATTGTTATGTTGATCTCAATAATAAATGCCTTATATGTGTTTATGAAATATTGCTTATCACATGAAATGATGTTTTGTTAGAGATAAATAATTAATCATGTTTTAGTTAAAAAGAATAATCAAATGAATTTAAAAACCTGAAATCCAGAACCCTGTTTTACCCCTTTTTGAATAATTCCAAATCTAAGCAAAATTTGGGAAAAAATTTAAAACCAAGTTTGTAGATCTTTTTAAGGGCTACAAGTTTGGTGTTTTGAGTTTTCAAAGTTTTAGTGTAAAATGTGGAGTAATTTTGAAAAGAAGCAAATCTCAAATTTGACCCCTTTTTTGTCACCAAACTCAAATTTCAAAATGGAGGCAGAATTTGAAAATGTTTTGAACATCAAAGTTGTAGGTCTTGCCTAGATGTACAACTTTGGTATTTTAGGTTTTCAAAGTTTCAATGCAAAATTTTGAATAAAACTGAAAATATTCAAATGCCAAATTTGAATTTCAAACTAAATTTCAAAAAGTAGGCATAATTGGGTGATGGCCCAATTATGAAAGTTGTAGATATTCAAAAGTTTTACATTTTCTCTTTTTACAGATTTTCAAGTTGTATTCAAAAATTTGAAGTAACTTTGGATTTACAGAAACCCTACTTTCGTCCCCTTTTGAATTCAAATCCGAATTTTAAAAATTATTCAAAATCTGAGTTTGGTCACAGAAGAAAAGTTGTAGAGTTAAAAATTTTAAGTAACTTTTGTTTTTGGAGATTTTTGTGTTTCAGTGCAAAATTAGAAGTAATTTTGAAATTTCAAAAGTAGATGCTGTTTTAAGCCTTTAAATGTTAAGTCTGGGATTAGGGGGAAATGATGTTGATATGTTGGCGTGTCGCGTTCTCGAGTTTTCGTTAAATAACTTGGTTCGGTGTAAAAATAAGAGTTGGAGCTTAGGCCACGAAGAATGGCTAGGCAAAGTTTGAGCTTGGTTGGATTTCATTTCAACCCTCAAGTGTGGGCTTTCTTTATCGTTGTCAATACTTTGACACTGTCAACTTAAGGATTGATTAGCTGCTAATCCGAGAGTTCAATAGCAGTGCACCCTTAACAAGACTTGGAGATCAGCTTATGAACAACAACTTTGCTATAGGCACCCGGGTCCGAATCCAAGCCGAATATGCCGTTTAGGGACTGCAAGGTCGGGAACTTTCTCGCGCGCCACGTGTTCGACGTTAAGCTTCAAAGGAAGCTGTCGTGCCCAATTTGACCACGGCGCCGCCCGAGCTTGCTGCTGGCGCCGCGCGTCCTGTGACCATGCCGCGCTATCCCGGCCTTCAGAAGGCACCAAGCCGCTCCTTGCTGCCTCTCTCTCTCGCGCGCGCTCTCTTCCTCCCTCTGTTTTCCTCGACCAGCCGAGCGCCGCTGTAGCCACCGGCTGCCGCCGCCATCACCGGCCAAGCTTCCGCCGCCGCTGTGGTTCCCGCTGCTACGCTCAGTTGTCGGCCAAGCTACTCACCCCACCACCTCCGCCTCGCTTTCCTCGTTGCCCCGCACGCGCCCGCCGTGCTTGGAGCCGCCGGCTGCGCCGCTGCCGCCATGCAGCCGCCCGCCATGCCGCCGCTCGCGTGGCCGGGCCTTCACCGGCCGTGCCGAGCCAAGGTGACTGCGCCACCGCGTATCCCTACCCGCGCCACCCCTCCAGCACTCTTCCTTTAGCTCCATCGCGCCCCACAGCATCGCCGTCACGGCAGCCGCCGTCTGGAGCTGCCGGCGCACGTGGCCGGCCCGCTGCCGGTCATCTCCGGCCGCACCACGGGCACCAGATGGTGCGGCTGGTCACCCTGGAGCTCGCTGGCCAGTCCGTCTCCGCCGCCGTGCGCCCCTCCGCCGGGAATTGGCCGGCGCACTCCTCCCCTGCGCCTGCTCTGCTCTGTGGAGAAGAAGAAGGGGGTGGCGAGGAAATAGAAAGAATGGCAGGGGGCCTGGTGAGAAATCTATGACTCATGTGAATAGTATCTGTGTACTCAAGTTGATTCAAGGAAAACCCGAGGGCCTTTTTGTAAAAACCGCCAAGCCACCTCAGGCTAGGCCGCGCTGGGCCGGCCTGCCATGCTGCTGGGCCGCGCGCCTGCCTGCTGAGCTGTGCCCGCTCGCGCGGCTGGGCCGAGCCGGTCCACTGTGGGCCGGAGGAAAGAGAGAAAGTTGTGGGCTGAGAAGAAGAAAAGTGTTTTTCTTTTTTCTGAAAATGTTAAATAATAGCAACTTTTGTTTTTTTGTTGTGAATTATTTAGAGTTCCTAAAATATTCAAAATTTTTGTATAGCCTCCCTGTGATGTGTACTATTTAGGAAAAATATGAAATGCTAATTTGGATTACTTTTTGTGTGTGATTTAATTAGCTCAATTAATTGTTAAATGCAACTTCCAGGAATTTTTGTAAATAAAATATTAATCTAAAAATCATGAAATTTGTTTTGACACTGTTGTAGGCCATGATTAATCTATAGAAAAAGTATGAGCTCAATTTGAGGAAGTTTAATTTATTCTTAATTTATGCCTTAATTATTTAAGTGATTAATTGAATGTTAAATCAATAACTTTAAGTGTTGTGTGCTCTTTTGATTGAGTGATGACCTTAGGTCATTAATTCTTAATGATCTTTGGCGCCTTTAGTTAATTGTTTGAGTTTATGATTAACTTATTAACTATGATTTGTTAATGATAATTAATGTGTTTAATATAGATCATTATTGGTTAATGATTTCTTGTGTAAGTAATTAGTGGTCTTGTGGTAGAATTACTTGATATTAGATGCAACCTCTTGGGTAAAAACAAAGTTGTGGTTAGTTAACTTTTAAATTAACCTTGTTAGCTTGCAACTGTACCGCGAAGGAAAGTTGTACTCAAGTAGATAACTAATGTTTATCTTTTCTAAATGTCTCTTTTATGCTATGCTTTATTCATTATCATGCATCATGGCATGCATTCTATCATATTAAGCATCGCATCATTTATATACGTGTAGTTTGTTCGAGTGTTTTGGATCGTGTCGATCAAGCTTCGGAGAAGGTGATCCACCCGTGGTGTTGGTGTCAAACTTGACTTCTACGAGAACTAACCACCGCTGCAACGCAGGCAAGCCCCGGTGCATTTAAACCCTACCTTGAATTTTACAAATGTTTTATTATTTATATTATGGTTTATTGCATTAAGTAATTAGGAGTTGAGTGATAACCTAATTGCTGCATTATCATCCTTGATTATTGCGATATCAACCTTGATACCTGTTTTACGGAAAATGCGTAGTATGCTTCGCTATGCTTAGAAGTTAAGCTTTTAAATGAAATGTTTGCGTAGCCATGACAGCATACTTAATGAATATTGAAATATGAGAATGAACTTGAAAGATCGGGCGGGTGGTTTGGCCACTGCTAACATGCATTGGGAAAGGAGTCTCAATGTAGTGTTTCCGCCTTGTCAGTTAAGGTCCGTTCGTTGTAAGCCTGTTGTGTTCGAGACTTTGCAACTAGCCTCATGCCTTGGGTAAGCCCAAAATGTTGGTGATTCCATTACGAGAACGTCCAACCTCGCACTGGGAGTGGAGAGATGGCGGGAGTAGCGTGTACCCTCGGGGCTAGAATCGGGCCGGTTTCGAGGAGTACTGTACTCTCGGGTGGCGATGGACACGTTCTGGTTTTGGGAGATCTAAATGAGGGTTGATATATGCAGATTCGGTTCTACATATGTCGTGATGTTAGGGATCCCCAGTTGGGTATAATCGGTTCGAATCGTCGTTGCTCCTCGGTTATGGAGACTTGATCACCTGACTTACATCGTAGTTAAGAACTGGAATGAAAGAAAGAATGAGAAAGGATTTGATGATAATTACTTTGATCTAGATTAGGATTACCTAGATTTGGTTAATGAATCATCAATGGTAAAAGTAAAATGTTGAAGATAAGGATTTACTTTAGTAAGCTTTTCTGCAAAAGAAAATCTTGATTCTGAATTAACCGTACCTTGATTTCCTAAAGCTAGCATGCCATTGGCATCTTTTCTTTAGTCGGGTAAGTCTTGTTGAGTACCCTCAAGTACTCAGGGTTTGTTAACCCCTGTTGCAGGTGCTAACTGATACTGCTAATTAAGTCATGTCAGTGGGATTGACATGATCTTATTGTCCTCTCCTGATTTAGGTGTTCTACCTAAGTTGTCTTCTGTAGTTCTACTCGACTTCCGCAATACAAGTTAAGTTTGTAAAAAGTTAACTTAATCATGATTTATAAATTCATTATTATTATTCTTCCGTACTCTGATGTAAAGTTTTGTAACAAATGTTGTAATATTGTAGTTACTCCTTTGTTGATTCTGGTATGAGTTGTCAAATGTAGTTGAATCGGGGTCCTGTGAGGGCACCCGACAGATCTTCTTAGGTTATCTGGTGTACATACATAGCTGTCAGAGGTCTTAGGGACAATGACAGGTGCATGTGGGCCATATAATTTAGGAGGTTCTGCTATAGTTTCCAAGCCCAGAGTTAAAACGACAAATATATGGGACGGAGCCACGAAGGAGTAATCCAGATTTGGCTTCTCTGGTGGAGCTGATTTTATTGGGCTCTGGCTTCTCTGTTTAAAGAATGTTCGGTAAAACACTCCTTTTAGTTGTTCAATATATAAAAGTGTGAAATGTCAATAATACTTTTTTCTATTTTTTCTCTTGTTTTCTTTCCTATTTTCTTTCTTTCTTTATTTTCTTCTCTTCTCTTATCTCTCATTTCTTCCCTACTCTCTATCCCTTATCCTGTTCCCTCCCACCACCCTTCCCCTCCTGTCGCGCCTCAACTCTTTCTCCATTGCCTCACCTCCCACCACAACTTGCTTCCCATCATTGTCCTTCTCCTTGCACCATAGCTCCTTCACTTTTGTCACTGTCATCATCCAGCGCGTTGCACAGTCCCTATCGCTGAGCGCGCGCTTCTACGCACTTGTTTTGGCTTGCCATTGGCGTCCGAGGAGTGAGGAGAACAACAACATATGACCCTAGGATGCTTCAATGCCCAATCAAAGCATCCCAATGAGAAGGAACCCGTGAAAACTTTGATGTTTCGACTCCTCTAGCTCCTGCAGGCCTTCTCGGTATGAGTTTAGGAGCTTCGCATGCGGAGCTATTTGTCATGCCCCTGTTTGGTAGGGTTGCGCTTAAAGCTGGTCTGAGGGCTGCTCAAGAAGCGCTACCAAGCATGGTCTGAGTCCCTCTCAAATATCAACGTATCCAAACAACATAGGTCTGAACTTTAGTCGTCTACTTTCTACGTCCCAAAAATAAATGTAATTCTGGAGTTCATACTTTGTTCCCACGGTAAGTGAAACTTTAGCTCCTGTGGTTCAAGTATGTATAGTGGGTAGATTTAGCTACTTTTATAGTTTCCAAAGTGTGATCAATATATATGATACCTTTTTATAAGGGTACTAGTAGTCATGCATGTGCGGCACTCACGTGTTTATAAGAAATCATATCATATACAATTAAAAATTATAAAATATATAATAGAGAAATAATAATGAATTTGAAAGTTAAATTCCTATGATTGTAATTTTTCCCCAATCCATTCACATAATTTATCATGGTACAACAAAAAATGTTAATCATTTAGCAACTTGTACATTTGCTGCATCAGCCAAGGTCAATAGCTAAAATATCAATATCTGAAGTTTCTGCCTTGCACATTATGGAGCCAAAATTCTTAAAGAAGTCACCATCTTAAATCCCTTCATGAAGGGCTTCTCTTTGCACCTTTATTATCCTCTTTGTAGCTATCTGTCCCCTTTTCTTTGACAATATCTCCCGTCGCAACACTGATATGTTTGAAACAGTTAGGTTAGAACTCATCAAACAATGTGACACCTAATAAAAGTATAGATAGTTAAGGGTTCCTAAAGGATAAAGAAAGAAAGAAACCACAAAAGGGATGTGAGGCTTAGGTGTCTGACAAAAAAATAGCCTTTCTAAGCTACTCGATAGAATTCAGCAAGTCAAAGAAATTGTGAAGTCGGCAGTGTTCTGGTCTAAAAAGAACAAATCAAAATTAAAAAGAAATGGTAATCAGCAACCTGTCACACTAAAAGATCAAATGCATTGAAACAATTGCATCATTATCTCACCTTTTGCTTTTGGGGTTGTTTCAACATCATCCTCAACATTAGGCTTTCATTTTGGTTCTAAACTAGAGCCTAAACCAAGCTTGTTACTCGGCTTGAACTTTCCCTGTTGCACAAATAATTGAGGCTAGCAAGTACCAATATTAGACAAACAGTACAAAGCAATTGCGCAAATCTACACTGCAAATATGCACTGTATAGTGGTTTGATCAAGTGTGACACAATCATAATTTCTTAAAAAAGATTGCCAAACAGAAACTCTTGATTAAAGCCCAATAATGAGAAAGATAACCACGCCAGTCACAACTACAATTACTTAGCTAACCCTTATGAACATTTGGAGTTACCAACTATGGAGATGACTTATTATTATTGGATTACCAAAATCCATGTGATCAGGTAACCTAGGAACAACATTTATTTTTCTATGCCCTTATAGCCCTTCTGACTCGATATGCTAAAAACCTATACATTTCAGATAGTCTATTTTGTGACTGATGTGAACAACATTCATTACAATGCCATACCTACGACTGTCAAAAACCTATACATTTCAGACAGTCTATTTTGTGACTGATGTGCAGAAATGCAAAAACATTTGTTACAATGCCATACCTACAACCTAAAACATATACCACTGAAATCAGATGATGTTAAATTTTGGGGGACTGGAAATATGAAACTGCAATGCGAGATGAAGCAAGGATCAAGACACATACCTTCTCTTGTGCTCCAAGGCCAGTGCCCTCCTTCCAAGCAGACTTCTTAAGCACCTGAAACAAATTCAATAAACGAATCAAACCCTAAGCATGCATCAAGGTGGGAAATCAGGAAAATACCAGCCAAGCAGGAGGTGACGCATGGACCTGAAATATGATGTTGGAGTACGTTATGGCCGCCATCAGATATGTGAATCGCAATTCTTCAGACTGTAAATACTTCAATACTTAAGTCTAACTTTCCATTCTACTGAATGAATTTCTCTTAAGCAGAAGAGCCAAATAAAAATATGATTAGCCTTTATAGTAAAAAAAGGAAAAATTATGATCAATGGAATATAATTCCTAATTTAATTTTAACTTCGGTGCCATCTTAGAGTGTATTATTTGCAATAGATATCTTAAATGCGATTGAATATACATGTGAATTAGTACTCAAAATAGTAGTGTCTTTAAATAAGCAGTATCTGTTAGCTAGATTCTTCAAAATATGCAGGACATTCACAAGGTAGTAAGCATGTCTCTTTTTTGGGATTTTCAGAACAGTGGTACAATAAAAGTGAGATATGGTAAGGACAAAGCTTGTCTCTTCTATTTTCTGAAATTAGTTTTGGATCACAAGTAGCTTTCAGTTATCCTGAGGAACTAGTGAATAGATCGTGCCAGGGGAGAAAGAGATTGTAGAAAGATCCCAAAACCACACATGGCAAGTCAAACAGGACATAAAAAAAGATATATGTAAGTTGCTGAGGACATAAAAAAAGATATAAAAAATGCTCGAGAAAAAAAAAGACATGAGGCACAAGTGAGGAATTGTTTTGCTGATAATTCAGATTCATGCGCAACTTACAGATTTGATTTCTTATGTTCTCAGAGGCTACATCTTCTCTCCTGAGTCATTCGAGAAAAAAAAGAGGCCACATCTTGCTTTGCTTTTTCACTTATTGCTTAAATATTGCAGTTTGCTCATGACAATAGCTTAGCCCAACTTGAATTTGAATTGGTCGTCCATTAGACTGACCGTGCAAAAGACAATAAAGCGAAAGAGAGACAAAATAGCAGAACCATTATTTACTTTGGTGAGGAAATCCCTTGCCCAGCCGATGCATGTGCTGATAGTTGTCCTTATCGAAGTCGTCGTGGCAGTGTTGAGGATGACCGACGTGAACTGGTTCATCCTGTGAGCCTGCGGCACATATGTATCTACCTCACCGTCGCTCTCTTGCACAGTATATACATTATTTTTCTCTAACACTAATTTCTTCAATAAAAATGAATTGCACTTATTTATTTTGGGGGCGAAGAGAGTAAAATTTAGTCAGCTCAATTTTCGGATCCATGTTTTTCCATAAAAGAAAATCGGATCCAAACAGACCTAGAGACTGGAGTTGCTCTCATGGGCCTAGCGGGCTGAACCTTCTGTTCCCCCTGCCTAGCTGCGTACCCGAGGTGCCTCTGTTTCGGCTACAGTACATAGTGCTAGACACTCCCGCCGTTCCGCGCGCCGCCGCCGCCGCCGCCGTCGCCCGGGTCCCTACGCAAGACCACGACGTGCGTCTGTGGATCCAACTCAAGCCACGCTGCGCCTGGAGCGGCTCCCGTCTCGCCGGCCTGGGGAACCCTAGGCTTGACGCGGGGACCCCATCTCATCTGCGCTCCCGCGCGTGGCCTAACGGAGCCAGAAGCAAAGGTGAGGAGTCCCCAAGCTCCGAGTTGCAGAAACATTTTGTTAAATCTACTGCTGTGTAGGATCATTAGTGCAAATCCCGTGCTTGCGCGCGCAGGCCGTGCTACCCATGCGTCTTGGCTAGTAAATAAAAGGTTTCGCCTGTTGCATCTATCACTCGCGATAACCCACGCTCTAAAATCTCGCCCTAGTTGGTAAATAGAATTGGTTTGCCCCCAATTAGGTGACTGCAAAACTTCATTTTAACTATTTTGGTCCTCTTTTGTTATCGGCATGCTCATGGACATCATGCGAATTGTGTAGTGGAATGCCCCTTTAGGGCTTGATAAAAGGAGCCAAGGAGGTGAATCAGGTGATCATGTTAGAGCATCTCCAACACGACCCCTACTACACCTCCTGCTTCAGATTTAGGTAGTGGAGGCCAAAAAACCAACTCCAACAGTCCTCCTGCTAGACCCCCCACATTTGTTGGCCTCCTACTTTTTCCCCTTCACCCTCTGCTTTTGTTGGCCCCCTGCTCCCCACCGTGCAAAATCTGGATGAGAGAGGAAGACAGAAGAGCCTCACGTGTCATTGACTACTATAATGCATTTGAGTAGTATGGTTTATATAGTATTACTGGAGTTGGAAACAAAATACGAGTAGTCTCAAAATAGATGGCTTCCTAAATAGAGAAGTAGGAGGTATGTTTTAGGTAGTATTGTTAGATGCTCTTACCCACCTATATGAACAACATGTAACTTCATCTCGTTTCAGGGTTGAGAGGTGCATGATGTCTTCAGAGGAGCTGAGGGCAAGCTTTTCAGATTTGGTGGTGTGTTCACCAACCCAGACAGAGGGCGAAACTTATTCTTCAGGTGATTTGTCGTCTGAGGAGGGCGTACAAATCACTTGTTTCACAGAGGATCTTCATGATGTAACACTTCATTTTCAGATAATGAGGTTTTCCAAACAGGTAGACAAGGTTTCTTGGCTCTTGAAGTATCAAACTGAAAGTTGTTCAAGTTCATGACATAGCAGGAATTCATTGATATTAAAAAAAAATTTATGCTACTTCTGATGATATAAGGCTTCAACTTTGTTTGTGCTCTACCAGCTGGCTGTGTACTTTCATTCAGTAAAATAACTAGCAGTCTATCATATCATCTTGTGAACTGAAAGCATGCTAGTTTTAGCATTTGGCAAGTTCATCTTGTCCTTGTGACTGAGGTTGTTCACATTGTGGTCATGATGGTTATGACTGGACGGACGCTTTATGTCACTTGTAATAGTTAGCTCCAAGCCTTTAATCTGCCTGGACAAAAATTGATGTGTTGCTGTACTCTCTACATTCATCGTATTTTTAGATGTATATTTGTTTGAATCCTCACAGCTTGTTTGCAATGCGTTACCTCTCATGCTTTAATTGGTGTATATAGAATATTTTTGTGAGTAATCGTATTTGAGCTTTTCCTTTTTATTCATTTTGATGCAGATCTATGTGTGGGCTGGATGCAACACAACAAAGTTTGGCCATTTATATGCTGCTGCAACCACTAGGCCGGTAAGCGGTAATTGTTTCATTCTTAGAAGATGATGTTTAATTATTTCTGTTGTAAATTGTGCCATGTTATCTTTTCGTGTCCCTTACAGGATAACAGAGTTAGCGTTACCTCTGTACTAGGAGGAACATCTGATAACACCGGATCAAGTATGGCTCGCCGTCTAGGTACTGTTTCTGTTGGCAGTTTACAGTAACTAATTGCCCTGCATTCACGGTAGATTTTAGTAACAGAAAGGATGCATCCTTACATGTCTCAGTGCTGAAGACCGGTCTGAACATAGTCCTGGCATGCAACATCCCAAAAGACAGCCCCATTCTTGAGGTACTTGCAGTTACAGGTGGGCTCATACCTGCATAACAATCTTGTGAAACATATCTGACGCTCACTGGTTCATGGTTTCAGGCTGCTGCGGAGAGGAAGCTGGTGGAGAAGCTGAAAGGTTTGGGCTACATTAAAACCGCAGCTGTGGAGGCTAACACTTCCACGGTACAATGATCCGTGGTACGGAGTATGATCTAGTGAGCTTTCGGTCGACGTGTACCTTCATCATTAGATGCAGCAGGAACCGTTGTGATTTTTGGTGGGCTTGATTGGCTAACTGTTTTCTCTGTTCTCTCATGTGGTAAAAATTATTGCGAGCATGTTCACTGTAATGTACTCTCTTCATTCTAAATTGTAAGTCACATTTTTTAGATATATAATTTGGCTTAAAAAAGGCGACATGTCCAGCAATTGAGTGTAGCAGAGATGCGTATGTTGCGTTAGTGTTGTGGGCACACAAAGAGGGATAGAGTCCGGAACGACGATATTCGGAATAGAGTTGGGGTGGCACCAATTAAGGAGAAATTGATTCAACATCGGTTGAGATGGTTTGAACATGTTCAACGGAGGCCTCCTGAGGCACCGGTGCGTAGTGGGGTTCTAAAGCGGACCGATAATGTAAAGAGCGGTAGAGGTCGATCTAAACTAATTTGGGACGAGTCCGTTAAGAAAGACCTTAAGGAGTGGAATATCTCTAAGGATTTAGCTATCTACATGAGCGCTTGGAGACTGGCAATCAACGTGTCTGAACCGTGACCTCTTTCTGTCTTGTGCTATTTATGTCCTATTATGTGTCTTCTTGTTTATCGTCTCTTTTGGATTTCATCTCTAGCTTACCCTAATTTGCTTAAGACAAAAGATTATGTTGTTGTTGTAGTAACTATACATATATCCTGATATGTAGCAAAAGCTAGAATAATTTATAATCTGGAACGGATGGAGTAAGTAACACCGTGGAATGCATATTATGCAATGCCTTGCAACTTTGAGATCCTCAACTAAGCATAAAATCGGCATTCAGATCATTTAATGGCTAGTACCATGCAAGGGGCTTGCAAGGTTTTCTGTGCTATGGCCTCTGCTCTGTTGCGAGCGAGCTACAATGCCACAAGAGATGCCACAATGGTCAGCAGGCTGCAGAGATGTGATTATTCGCAGCCGCTGTTGAGAATCTTAGACACAAAATATTGTTGATACAGGCCTTGTTTAGTTCGGCCGAGTTGACGCCGACCAAATCACCGTGTGGCCCTGTAGCACATTGTAGCATTTTGTTTGTATTTGATAAAAATTGTCCAAATATTGACTAATTAGGTTCAAAATAGAGTAAAAGACACTACCGGTCCTTAAACTTTTCCAGGTGTGTCATCCCGGTCCATGAACTTTTAAAGTATGTCATCCCGGTCCATAAACTTTTAAAGTGTGTCATCCAGATTCATATACTTTTAAAGTGTCATCCTGGTCCATGGACTTTTTTAAGTGTGTCATCCCGGTCCATGGACTTTTAAAGTGTGTCATCCCGGTCCATGGAATCCATGGAAGGCGGTTGCTACAGTACACGGTTGTATGCCACAGTAAACGGTGTTTTTGCTACAGTGTTCGCTTTTTGTCTTTTCTTACTTATTTTGTCTGAATCTTTGAAAAATCATAGTAAATCACAGAAAAATCATAAAATGAAAAAATTGGATTTACTAATGTGGAGTCCAACAAAATTGGATTTTCTATTTTATGATTTTTCTGTGATTTACTATGATTTTTCAAAGATTCAGCCAAATAAATAAAAAAGAAAAAGATAAAACCTTCATAGCAAAAACTTTGTACTAAAGCATACCATATTATATATTCACTGTGTAGATCTACTCATATGGAGTACAACAAAATTGATTTTTTCATTTTATGATTTTTCTGTGATTTACTATGATTTTTCAAAGATTCAGACAAAATAAATAAGGAAAAGACAAAAAAAAGAACACCGTAGCAAAACCACCGTTTACTGTAGCTTACCGCCTTGCATGGATTCAATGGACCGGGATGACACACTTTAAAAGTCCATGGACCGGGATGACACACCTAAAAAAAAGTCCATGGACCAGGATGACACACTTTAAAAGTATATGGATCTGAATGACACACTTTAAAAGTTCATGGACCGGGATAACACACTTTAAAAGTTTATGGACCGGAATGACACACCTGTAAAAGTTTAAGGACCGGTAGTGTCTTTTACTCTTCAAAATATTCGTCTCGTAAAGTACAACAAAATTGTGCAATTAGTTTTCAATTTCATCTATATTTAGTACTTCATACATGTACCGGCATTTTAATATGATGGGAATCTTCTTTTTATACAGTAGAATTTAGTGGTAAATTTGAGGAACTAAACATGACTACAGTAGACATATGCAGGAGAAGGGCTGCCCAGAAAGGCAGCCGAACAGCGATTGTCGATGAATCCAAGTTGTATTTTTGTTCAGGGGATCGATCTACCTAAGCCTAAGGGGTGTTTAGTTCCCTTCTAAATTCTAAATTTTTATACTCTCTTTATCACATCAATCTTTAGACGTATGCATAGAGCACTTAATGTAGGTAAAAGAAATAATTAATTACACGGTTTGGTTGTAAATTACGAGACAAATCTTTTGAGCCTAATTAGTCCATAATTAGACACTAATTATCAAATACAAACAAAAGTGCTACAATATCAAAATTTCAAATTTTTTGCATCTAAACACCCCCTAAATTCAGGAATCTGCATGACCACGCGTAACACGATGCCTATAGAATAATAAGTGCACGCAGATTTGACCCAAACCGTAGCGAAAAGCCATTTTGGCTTTTGGGGAGTGGGGCCTTGCAAAGCAGCTGCCTTTTTTAAGATAAAGGATAAAATATTCGGCTTCATCTATCAATAATAGAATCAGACCAATTATTATAAACTCTAAACACGGGTACATAGTTCGGTTGTAATAAACTTACAACCACTCACACGACTAACTGGACAAGTGAAAAGTTCTTGACTAAATAAAACTAACATGTCTTTGCGAAAGCCAACCATTTGAAAAAAAAAACTCTAAACCTGACGTCTCTAGGTGGTGTGCACGTAAAAAAACTGCTGGGAAGGAAAATGCAAATTTTCCAGTGCATTGGGGTGTCATAACATAACATAAAGGCCTACAGCTACGAGCAAAGAGGTCTAAACATGCGGTCTCTTCTGGTGACAAATGGCTCACGTTGATTTGTCTTTTAGTGCGATTATTATTCCCTATTAACGAGGTCAAACCAACCCAAGAATACTCCTAAATTTAATTCTTCATTCGCATGTAGGGGTATCCTAACAAAAAAAACTCCTATATTTCTCTTTAACAGTCCCATATTCCAAATAACATATACTCCGTACTAATATATAGACAACTTGTCAGGCTAAAATTTAAGGCATAAGGGAAATGATTTAGATCGTAACTAAATACACAAACTCTAAGCATGAACGCGGGACCTTGTGCCACCGGCCGTCCATCACCGCACCTTTGTTTGAGTCAGGGTTTATTCCTCCCTTGACCCTAGAACCCCGGCGGCAAGATTGGCTTGATTAGGGGTGTGCGGAGTTGCAAGGCGGCAGAGTGTTGCGGACCAAGATGGGGGGTGGTGGTGGTTGGGGGAAGCAAGGGCGAGGGAGGCTCGTTGACGACGAGATCTCAAAGGGTGAATCAGTGAGCACCGCGTACGGAGTACTAGGGGCGATGTGATGAGGACATCCTGCATGCTAGTTTAAGTATCAATGATCCATCATCCAACATAAAAGATAAAAATTAAGGGTCAATTACAAGAAGCCACACTGGCCCTGTTCTGCTGATCATGTTTCGGCTTGTTTCGGCTTGTTTCAGCTTGTTTCAGCTTATTCTCTCTCACAGAACACTATTGAATCAGCCGAAACCAGCCGGCTTTTCCACCAGCCGAACCAGCCCACTGCCGAATGTCTTACTCAAACTTTTGTTCTTCCTCGTTCTTCTTGGACTTATGAAGTGATCCCTCTGGGTTTCCCTAGTTCGTGCTTTACGGTTTCCAGGACGGCTACACCGTTTTGTTTGGATTAGTTCCGGATTGTGGTTCTGTGGTCGTTCGGAGATGGAGTCGAAGTCTTCGCAGTTTCGGTGCCTCTCTCTCTGTCGCTTGGTCACATCCAACCTTTGTCAGGTATAAAGCTAGTTACCTCACTGTTCGCAGCAAGTTATCTTCGATTCGTAACCTACTATCGTGAAGATCGGACCACCCTCAAGGACGTTCCTTATCACGATGGTGGGAGGCGTTGACAGGAGGGGTCACACACTCTTGCGTCCGCGCAACAGGTCACATGATAAACTCCGTCCAACTAAATATGAGACGATGGATATACAGATATTGTTTTTTTTTTTTGCATAAACCTTTATTTCGACTTTACAATGTTTTCCGTGCCAAAGTGCCATTTTTGCTCGGAAGAGAGTGATCGTAGCATGATTTTTGTATACATCTGTGCTAAATAGTTGAATTTGTAGGTAGAGTTTTTGACGAGAAAAGCTGCAAATGCACCCTATCTTTGTACGGAAAAGTTCAGCAACAAACATTTGGCCCGTTCACTTCCCTGCAAACACAAAATATTTCCTCTTCCACCTATCACATCAAATATTTGAACGCATACATGAAGTATTAAATATAGGTAAAAAATAATTAATTGCTAAGTTTGTCGGGTTTTTGCGAGACGAATCTTTTAAGCCTAGTTACTTCATGGTTAGATAATATTTGTCAAATAAAAACAAAATGTGCTACAATAACTTTTCACCCGCTTTTCACCAACTAAACACACCGAAAGGTTGGCACGTTGTACAGCAAATAGGCACCTAGGCGTAGCATGAACATACGTTCTGTTTACATCAGGAAATAGTACCGGTAGTTATAATCTCCTATTACAATTTTCAGCCTGTTCGTTTCGCTGATTTATTGTGCTGAAAGTATTGTTCGCTGGTTTATTGTGAAAAAAAAACACTGCTGGATAGCTGCTGATTCTGCTGATAAGTCCAAACGGATTTTAGACTGGAATTCGTAGATTCCCACCGAAGTTTTTTTTTTGGAAAAAGTCTATCTGACCCCCTCAACTATCATACTTGGTCTACTTCACCCCCTTAACTATGAAACCGTCTGTTTTACCCCCTGAACTATCTAAAACCGTCTGATTTACCCCCTGGGGCGGTTTTCAGCGGCGGTTTTGCTACAGTAACAGCGGATTTGCTACAGTGAAGGCGGGTTGCTACAGTACCCGCGGTTTTGAATTTTCTTTTTTTTTTATTTATTTTCGGTGAATTTTTGAAAAATCATAGTAAATCATAGAAAAATCATAAAATGAAAAATCTAATTTTATTGGACTCCACATGAGTAGATCTACATAGTGAATATATAATACGGTATACTTTAGTACAAAATTTTTTTTACTGTAGCCTTAGATTAATTGGAAAATCTAATTTTGTCTGTAATTAATTAGAATAATTCATAGCTGCAGCTTCTATGGTCCAATTGTGGTGAAATTTTTATGGTACGCTAATTATTGTATGCTTGAACTATAGTAAAAATTTCGTACTCATTGAACTATGTATAACTTAGTTATAGATAAATTCTAATTAATTACAGACAAAATTGGATTTTCCAATTAATCTAAGGCTACAGTAAAAATTTTGTACTAAAGTATACCATATTATATATTCACTATGTAGATCTACTCATGTGGAGTCCAATAAAATTAGATTTTTCATTTTATGATTTTTCTATGATTTACTATGATTTTTCAAAAATTCACCGAAAATAAATAAAAAAAAGAAAATTCAAAACCGCGGGTACTGTAGCAACCCGCCGTTACTGTAGCAAATCCGCTGTTACTGTAGCAAAACCGCCGCTGAAAACCGCCCCAGGGGGTAAATCAGACGGTTTTAGATAGTTCAGGGGGTAAAACAGACGGTTTCATAGTTGAGGGGGTGAAGTAGATCAAGTATGATAGTTGAGGGGGTCATGTAGACTTTTTCCTTTTTTTTTTGCGCTACTTTACGACGTGACTCAACTTTTCTGCCCTACAATCCCACACATAAAAGCTCACGGACGCATCTCCGGAAACGGGAAATCCCCTCTTTCCAGCCAGCCACCCTCACGCTCCACTAGCCCCCTCTGCTCCTCTGAAATGGCGGCGGCCACCTCCTCCACCACCTACCTCGCCATCGCCCGCAAAACCCTAAACTCCGCCCCCTCCGCAGGCACAGCCGCCACCTCCGTCTCCTTCCCCGCCACGCAGCCCCCATGCCACCTCGCCGCCTCTGCGGACCGCGGCCGCCGCGTCGTGGCTGCGAAGGCCTCGTCGCCGTCGGTCATCGGCACCGCCATGCCGTCGCTCGACTTCGAGACCTCCATCTTCAAGAAGGAAAAGGTGTCCCTGGCCGGCCATGAGGAGGTACGATTTGCAGGCCTAGCCCGTGCTTCCGTGACCCTTCGTTGATTAGTTTATGCGAACTGCTGATTTTGCTGGTTTGTGTTGCAGTATATTGTGAGGGGTGGGAGGGATCTGTTCCCGCTGCTGCCGGAGGCCTTCAAGGGAATCAAACAGATCGGCGTAATCGGCTGGGGCTCGCAGGTTAAAAGGCCCGCAAACTCTGTTTTGTCTGACGGAACTGTTCTTGTCTCCACCCGCGTTTACTTCTGTCGAATTCATTGGGTTATTCTATTTGAGTATAGATAGAAGTCGTTGTAAGTGCCCAAATGATGGCGTGCTCTTGGGGACGATATCTTTGTGACCAATTGCAGATTTAGATTATATGGCTGTTAACATTTTTGCTCGAGCACTCTTTGGTCGGATGAATATGGTAGGGCCAATTTGCATGATGGTGAAGAACAAAAACATTATATGCCAGTATTAATCACTTGAAACTATTAATGTTGAGCAAACATGTCACTATAGTCTACAGCATACATGGCCTGACTTGGTCAGTCCCTGCTATTGGGTTTGAGTGTTACCGTGCTAACATTGCTCTATATTCGGTATATATAGTTTGGTTTAGTAGGAATCGATATTGATGTTGCTGTGTTTGTTGGTGTTGGATGCAATGAATACCTTCCCTAATGGCAGTATCAATTGAATTATCTAGAGTAGACGTAAATGCATAATCTGTATTTTCTTATATTTCATTGTTTAAGTTATAGTTGTTTACCCATCAATGTTTTTCCTATTTACTTTTGGACATGAATTTTATGTTTCTATAAATTGTGTAGAAGACAGGAGGTCTCTACACATTGGTAAAAACCATGTGCAGGCATTGACATAGCCATTATTAATTTTGCAGGGTCCTGCTCAAGCTCAGAACTTGAGAGACTCACTTGTTGAGGCAAAGGCAGACGTTGTTGTTAAGGTTAGGTCTTCTTTGCATTCTGCCAGTACAGCATATCTTAGCCCTGATAGAGAAAGTCAAATTTTCTAAAAGATGGTAGCTCTAAATCATTGCTTCAATGGACCATCATATGTTCCTTGGTTTCTTGTTGACTCCATGTTACTTAAGCAGTAAGCAGTTTTTGCCTCTCTGATTCTGTTGTTTTGGTTTCAGATTGGTCTCCGGAAAGGTTCTAAATCTTTTGAAGAAGCCCGAGCAGCAGGATTCACCGAAGAGAGTGGGACACTCGGTGATATATGGGAGACTGTATCAAGCAGTGATCTTGTTTTGCTGCTGATATCTGATTCTGCTCAGGTTTTGGTTCTTCATCGATTTATATGCTCATATGCTGCATATGTTGATCTTTTTTTTTAAAAAAATTTCTTTCTGTTGATCATTCCCTGGTATAGTACTACAGTGTTGCACCTTGTGTTATTTCAATTATTATTATTTTAATTCTGTTGCTTTGAGGTCAGACCGATTCTAGTTGGTCACACTCTTATATGTTTAAAAGTTTGATGACATTTACTCTGTACAGGCTGATAACTATGAGAAAATTTTCTCACACATGAAACCAAACAGTATTCTTGGTTTGTCTCATGGATTTCTCCTTGGACATTTGCAATCTCTGGGTCTTGATTTCCCTAAAAACATCAGCGTGATTGCTGTATGCCCCAAGGGAATGGGCCCATCAGTTAGAAGACTTTATGTTCAGGGCAAAGAGATCAATGGTGCTGGTATCAATGCTAGCTTTGCTGTTCACCAGGTATGTTACATATAGGTATTGTCTGAATAGTTTATTACATGTTTACCTTCAACAGGTATATTACATATGTCACACATGTTTGTTTTGTTTGGTTCTTCCTTCAAGTCAAGTGTATATTTTTTGAATGGAAAAAGTCTAATTGACCCCCCAAACTATAGGGAGTGGTCTAGTTTACCCCCCCGAACTATGAAATGGTCTAATTTACCCCCCTGAACTTTGCAAAACCGGTCAAATCACCCCCTCGGGCGGTTTTGGGTGGTGGTTTTGCTACAGTAACAGCGGTTTTGTCTTTTCCTTTTTTATTTATTTCGTCTGAATCTTTGAAAAATCATAGTAAATCACAGAAAAATCATAAAAATAAAAAATCCAATTTTGTTGGACTCCACATGAGTAGATCTACACAGTGAATATATAATATAGTATGCTTTAGTACAAAATTTTTGTTGTATGAATTATTCAAATTAATTACAGAAAAAAAATAGATCAAAATTTACAGCAAAAACTTTGTACTAAAGCATATTATATTATATATTCACTGTGTAGATCTACTCATGTGGAGTACAACAAAATTGGATTTTCCATTTTATGATTTTTCTGTGAGTTATTATGATTTTTCAAAGATTCAGACGAAATAAATAAAAAACAAAAAGACAAAACCGCTGTTACTGTAGCAAAACCGCTGACACTGTAGCAAAACCATCGCCCAAAACCGCCCGAGGGGGTGATTTGGCCGGTTTTGCAAAGTTCAGGGGGTAAATTAGACCATTTCATCGTTCAGGGGGTAAACTAGACCACCCCTTATAGTTGGGGGGGTCAATTAGACTTTTTCCTTTTTTGAATCTCTATTGACATTCTCGTGTTCTTTGCATTTTATAGGATGTTGATGGAAGGGCAACAGATGTAGCTCTAGGGTGGTCAGTAGCTCTAGGTTCTCCTTTCACATTTGCTACTACTCTAGAGCAGGAGTACCGGAGCGACATTTTTGGCGAGCGAGGTGGCCTACTTTCCTGTCCAATGAAGTAAAGTTTTGCACTTTGAGTCTGTGTCTAACTAATATTAAGCAGGTATTTTGCTTGGTGCTGTCCATGGCATGGTGGAGGCTCTTTTCAGGAGATACACAGAACAAGGAATGGATGAGGACTCGGCATATAAGAATACTGTAGAGAGCATCACTGGAATTATATCGAAAACTATTTCAAAGAAGGTACACAAAGCTTTTCTTATCTTTTGATTGTTTCATTTTGGCTTTACTCATCGCATGTCTTTCCATGGTACCAGGGGATGCTTGAAGTGTACAACTCCTTGACTGAAGAAGGAAAGAAACAGTTTATTGAGGCCTATAGCGCAGCATATTATCCATGCATGGACATATTGTATGAGTGCTATGAAGACGTTTCTTCTGGAAGTGAGATTAGAAGTGTGGTGTTGGCTGGGAGGAGATTTTATGTATGCTTTCCCGTCTGCTAAAATGCTAAACCATATTCTATCTGTGGATCTCCAATGAAACAAAATAGAATGTTTACGTGTATTTTCCTTTATCTTAACAGGAGAAGGAAGGGCTTCCTGCTTTCCCTATGGGAAACATTGATCAAACACGTATGTGGAAGGTGGGTGAAAGGGTCCGTTCAACCAGACCACAAGGTGATCTTGGTCCATTGCATCCCTTCACTGCTGGAGTGTACGTTGCACTAATGATGGCTCAGGTTTGATTCCATATCCAGAAGGAGTAATAGGGTTTCATTACGCACTGGTTAGTGAAATGTTTAACAGTCTTTTGTTTCGCTCCATTGTAGATTGAGGTCCTTAGAAAGAAGGGCCACTCTTACTCAGAGATCATTAATGAGAGCCTGATCGAGTCTGTGGACTCGTTGAACCCTTTTATGCATGCTCGTGGTGTGGCCTTCATGGTTGATAACTGCTCCACAACTGCTCGCTTGGGATCTAGGAAGTGGGCACCACGCTTCGATTACATCTTGACCCAACAAGCGTTTGTGACTGTTGACAAGAAGGCACCAATCAACCAAGACCTCATCAGCAACTTCATGTCTGACCCTGTTCACGGTGCCATTGAGGTCTGTGCTCAGCTGAGGCCCACTGTTGACATCTCAGTGACTGCTGATGCAGATTTCGTGCGTCCAGAGCTTCGACAGTCTTCATAAGCTTGTATGGATCCGCAGTGTGTGCTGCAATGGTTAGTTTGTAAGAACTAATATGTGTGGGCTTTTGAACTCTTAGATTGACTGTATTGCTCCTGTTTGATGACCAGAAAAGTAAACTCTTGGGGTGTAGTACTGTCGTGATTTGCAAGAATAAAGAATAAATGGTTGGAACCAAATGTCTGATTCGCTATGCCCTTTTTGATGTGAATGCTGTAGGGCTTATAGTCATAGCTGAGGCTTTTTCTGAATATCACGGACCCAAGGTTATGTCTCAAGCTAATTTTGTTCACCATTTCGACTTCGATTTGCTAGTTTATGCCTAACTTGCTTTCCTGATGAAACAAGGGCCCACATGGACTAAAAAAAAAGGCATTTTCCACGAGTAGCTAGATGTGACAATATTGTGACATTCTCTCAACGCTTGCAGCTCTGATGGAGAGGGGAAGCCTCAACCATCTGTTAGTGATCGCTGCAAACTTTTGTTGGGACTTGGGAAGGACAGGCATTGCACGGGCGGCATTGCCGGCCCTTCGGAGTAGGCAAGGCAAACTCTACGCTACGCTGACAAGCAGACAACACTTCCTTGGGCACTGCCAACAAAGTAGCATCGCTCGGTGATGCCGTCGTCGAACTCGAACATCCGCAAGGCAAACTTCTAAAAAACCCAACGATTAATTCGAGGCCTGTTAGCGCTCGTTCGTTTGGCGTTTCCTGGTTCACCTCCCTCCATATATGTATATAAATAAACCCCCAACAGACCCACGCAAACCACACACAGCGTCGAGCGATCGATCAACAGGTAAATTCTCAACGAGCTGCTGATCAGCTAAGCAAGCAAGCGGGCAGCATGGAGAGGGAGGGCGGTGTGGTGAAGAAGGGGCACGAGGAGGGCCTGAAGATGGCGGTGTCGCTGCTGGAGGAGTTCGGCCTCCCGCTGGGCCTGCTGCCCCTGGCGGACGTCATCGAGGTCGGCTTCGTGCGCGCCACGGGCTACATGTGGATCGCGCAGCGGAAGAAGGTGGAGCACCAGTTCAAGCTGGTGAGCAAGCAGGTGAGCTACGACGTGGGGATCACCGGGTACGTCAGCGCCAAGCGCATCAAGAAGCTCAAGGGCGTCAAGGCCAAGGAGCTCATGCTGTGGCCCCCCGTCAACGAGATCATCGTCGACGACCCGCCCACGGGCAAGATCCACTTCAAGAGCCTCGCCGGCGTCACCAAGACCTTCCCAGTCGAGGCGTTCGCCGCGGGACAGTAGCCGCCGCGCCCGCGCACGCACGTATGCTGTGTGGGAAGCTTGCCCTTGCTTTATTTATGTTGTCGTTATCACCCGCCTCGTTGCTTGTTGATTTGCCGCATAAAAGGCCTGCTTATTCGTGCTAAACCATACTCCTAAATAGCACCACGAGTCCACCACGAATATGGATTTGTACGGTTTCACGATTTGGTTGTGAGGATATATTACTACAGGAAACTTACACAGTAGCCCAATAATTGAGAGTACCAACAGTCTTCTTATGTTTGTCACAGCCGAATGCGTGTTTGGTAGCTTGTGACGGGTGATGACCGCCAACGGAGAATGGTCGATTTGGCCCAATCGTGAATCCTTCGACAATCGACAGAACTGCCAGGAGCGAGATTCTATATCTACCGCATAAAAAATCCTTTGCCTCGTTGAACTATCTCGTAGTTCAGTTCTCATTCTCCAGCTCCAGAACTGGAGACAAAGTCTCCCACAACTCTAAAACCCATTTAAATTACCTCTTTGTCCTGGTTTGAAGTGATATCCAAATTGATTTTGTCAAGTTTCAATTAAATAATCCTGGTAAACCATCTCTATTTTGTTAGAAATTCGAAGAAAAGGCATAAATATATTTCGAGACATGATAAATTCAAATAAAAATATTTAGATCTCAATAAAAATATATATAAGCTTCCAGAAATTAGATTTAGCTCTAGGAAGACATGTAAAATATCCATAAAAATTTGGAAAATTCTCAATATATTCTAATCAATGTCCAAACACGTTTTAGAAACTTTTCACATAAAAAAAACACGAGACACAACCAACATGCGTGCACATTAATGTATTTTGCTTTCATTGTGGTTGCATCTCATTTTTTATATGGAAAGTTTCAAAAAACACTTAAACATTGATTAGAATGTTATGATAATTTTCTATATTTTTGGATATTTTTTCCATTTTTCTAGAGCTAAATCTAAAATCCGAAAACTTCTTAATATATTTTCACAATCTGTAAATATTTTTTTTGGGTTTCCGTATTAAAGCTTGGAGGTATTTTTTGCTGTTTAAAAATCTTATTATGGGCTTATCGAGTTTTGTTTTTTTATTAAAAATGACAACCGAAGAGGAGGTAACTTAAGCGTTTTTAAGAGTTGAAGAAGACAGGTTGTCCATTTTTGTAATTTGAGGAGAAAACTTGGACTATGACAATAGCTCTAGGAAAACATGATAATAGTTCAGGTTGTCCCGGCGAGCTTCGCCATCTTTTAGGGTTCGTTCATTGAATTTGTTGCCGGACTGCCGGAGCAGGACGCGAACTGCCGAAGGCCTCCTCTTCGGCACGTGGGCTGTACACTTGTGACGTGGCTACCGGCCTGGGAAACTTTTGTTCCGGGCTTCACCATAGGCCCAAGCCAACTTCTGTTCCAGCCACTATTCGGCCTATGCAATCCTGCAAGGAGCCGAGGATTGGCATCGGCATCGGCAGTTCCGTTACGTTAGTCGTTGTAGCGAACTTCCGTTCTTCTGAAACGGAAACGGTGTTCCACCGCTGACGCTACAATGGATCGACGGTGCAGAGACGCTGACCGCGGATGGCAATGGCGTCTCGTGCTCGCTTCGGGCAGCAGCAACGCAGGCTGCTATGAGCGTTGGCCTCAGAAAAGAACAATAGGCCATGTAGACGGGGCAGCACGTATTCTATCAACTCTCCCAACGTAATGAGTGCTCTTGTCAGTACCTCTGCTGCTCTTGCAGAGTTAAAAGCATATCATATTGTAGTCTTTTTGTTTTTCTCTCTCAGTAGGAAGCAGTGTTTCTGCTCTGCGTCAGTTGAAGCTGTGGAAGCTTCTACAAGAGCCTCTGCACCTCTGCGAGGCCACCAGCGTCCATCACATGGACGTTTAACGCAGACGTAGAGTTCGGGGCAGCGCTCCACGCCGTCGCGTTGGGGAAGCCCTCGTCAAGACTGGCGTGCCTTGCGTCAGTCGCCCGCCGTGCCACGGCAGATCATTAACAGAGCGGTGTTTAGTGATTAGATAGAGTTGGCGCCGACGGCCGGTGCTGAGTAAAGTCCCGGCCGAAAGCGTCGGTGCGCAGCAAAACCGCACAAAGAGTGGTCGCGAGCACTCGGCCACTTGTGGGTCCCCGCATGCAGTCCGCACCGTACCCGCCCTGCTCCAGCCGGAGCCCCGAGCTGGCTGCCCCGCAAATTACGGAACCTGGCAATCGTCTCCTGTCTGTCAGCACCACTACCGTGTACTAGTACTGTTACGAGGCCATATTCGTTTCATATGAAAAGACACGTTGAAAAATATTATTTACTGATTTGTTATTAGAAAAAAAAATATTGTTTATTTGTTGAAAAAGTCCACCACGACTCTTGCTCGTTTCATCTTGCAAGTAGTACGTACGACTGGTTCGCATCAAGTTCGTAGTTGCTTATGGGTATACGGATCGCAGCGTGACCGCGGCATTGCTTTGTACAGTGGACCAGCCTTCTCTGTGTGCTCACATGTGCAGGAGTACATCTTCAGGATAATCCTTGCCTTGTGCATTGCAATCTCTTTTTTTTTCTATCATGCGTCTTGTAAACCAAAAAAAAAAGTCTGTCCCTAACTTTCGCAGTCACTGGGCCCCGCACCCTCGCAAAGCTCATTACGAGCATTGATCTTACATGTAGCAAGGACCCGCGTGGTGTTAGCATGTGTATGTTTGAGATCGAGCAGCCTGACTGAAATCTGGCTGATCTAACTGATTTTCTATGAGAGAAAAATACTGCTAAATGACTGTCTAATCTGGCTGATAATCTCAAGTGAACGGGTCGGAGAACATGCTGTAAACTTGTACTACAGTACACTCTGCAGATGCAGGAGTACGTACGTACGATGCTCGATCCAGTTTGGGTCTCGTTTAGATGCACCCCAAGGCCTCGTTTAGATTGAAAAAAAATTCAACCCGATGAATAGTACCATTTTCGTCTTATTTGACAAATTTTGTCCAATCGTGGACCAACTAGTCAAAAGATTCATCTCGTGATTTCCAACTAAACTGTGTAATTAGTTATTTTTTACCTACATTTCCTACTTCATGCATGGGTTCAAAGATTGATGTGATGGAGAGAGTGAAAAAATTTCAACTTTTGGGACTTATGCATGAAGTAGTAAATGTAGGTAAAAAATAACTAATTACACAGTTTAGTTAGAAATCACGAGATGAATCTTTTGAGTATAATTGGTCCACAATTAGATAATATTCATCAAATAAGACGAAAATGGTACTATTTATCGGACTGAAATTTTTTCCAATCTAAATGAGGCCTTGAATTTGGAGAGGAGCCACTTCGGCTGCCAGAGATCGGAGCTGGACATGCGCGGATGCGCCCCCATGAAACCCGATCCAGGCAGTCCTTGGGTCCTCGAGATGCGTGCGCTGGAGGGGCTCCCGAGCGCTTGTCATAACCGCCCGCCAGCGCCAGGTGTGGTTCTAGAACGCCGCAGTACACCACCAGAGGCCGCCAGTAGGCAGCAGCCCAGCAGCACTGGCCTGCCCTGGATGAAAACGGATGGGATACGGACGGATATCACTGATATCGTATTTGTTTTTATATTTATGTTCGGAATCAGATTTGAATACGGATAGTATAAAAAATGCTGGATAGAATATGATTGGATATCAACATTATAAATATGTGATTTAAATATTCGGATACGAATATGGTATCGGATGTTAAATATTCGGACTCGGATACGGACGGATTAAAATCCCTCTAAACGGATTCGGTCTCGAATACGGTCAGAAAATATCCGTACCGTTTTCATCCCTGCTGCCCTGTGTGTGTGGCCAGTGGGCGTCATCAGCACAACAACCCCTACATGCCCTCTTAGACTACCCGCAGTGGGTACTCTAAAACGATACTCTAAAGCTTTAGAGTATAAATATAGAGTAAAAACTGCTGCACTGGGTACTCTAAAACGATACTCTATTCTTTCTCTCACTCTATATTTAGAGTAGTACAGTGCTTACTCTATACTCTATAGTGACGGACCCCACTAGCTAAACAAAGGAAAAAATGCTATAACTCACAAACCAAAAATCCAAATTAAATTTCGATTGCATCATTAAATTCGTCTCAATAAATCCTTCAAAATTAGATCACACATGGATATATTTAGATAAAGTGACAAGTAGGTCTCATAGTGGATAGAGTGGATAGAGGATGATATAGAGGATAGATGGATGCGGAAGAATTGAGTATAGAGGAGAGAATCTTGCTGACTAGAACGTATAGAGGATGAATATAGAGGTCCATGAGTGCGGATAGTTTTAGGCCTCATTTAGATTGAAAAAAATTTCAACCCGATAAATAGTACCACTTTCGTCTTATTTGGCAAATATTGTCTAATTGTGGACCAACTAGGCTCAAAAGATTCATCTCGTGATTTTAACTAAACTGTGTAATTAGTTATTTTTTTTACCTACATTTATTACTTCATGCATGAGTCCAAAGATTGATGTGGTGGAGAGAGTGAAAAAATTTCAACTTTTAAGGTGCATCTAAACAAGGCCTTATATCCCAACACACACATCTTATATCAAAACACACACACAAACAGCGCACTCATTCACCGCGCAGTCGGTTGCTCAGAGTCGCACGGTTCACGCACAACCCATTCAGGCATTCACCCTCGTCATCACCTGCGGTTCTCCATGGTCGCCGCTCGGCGGCCAGCCCCCGCTCCCCGACAACGACAAGCGCGTGCCGGCTCCTCTTTCCGGTCTTGCGGTGCGCGCACCACTTTTTCTTGGCCCGGCCCCGGCGCCATCAGTGCGATCAATCGGCGGTCCGCCGGAGGCCGGACGCACGCGATGCAGACGGCGGACGCCGTGCACAACCACACCCGGCACCGCTTTAACTCCTGACTCTCGTACGCGCCCCAGATTTGGAACTGCAACGGTGGCAGCGGCAGGAAACCGATACGGATGTGATGTGAAGGCGGGCGGGAGTACAGTAACTTTCATTTCGACAGCTTGCGTGCGCCAGCCATATACAGAATCAAAGGCGCCACCGCTCGCTGCGGTCCTTTTTTGATTGTTTGCTTGCTCCTTTTCACGCCGCCGACCGACCAGGAAAAAAGTTCACCCGGATCGACACCGCAAAACAAACAGAGAGAAGGGGGAACGGAACGGATGATCTCGGCTTCCGGGAGGAACGAATCCTTGCTTGTCATCAAAACTGTAGTACCCTTTTCTTCTTTCTTAAAAAAAAAGAACGAAACAAGGCAAAACAAAACGAATCTGTGCACGGTTACCGGCGACGGATTTGTTGAGATGAGATTATCCTTGCTGCCAGTGCTCCTACTAGGCGAGGAGCATCTGGAAGAGCATGTCGTTCCACATGTCGATGGGTCCCGGGAGGCACCAGTGGATGCAGTCGTTGTAGAGCTGCACCTTCTCGTTGGGCCAGTGCCCGTACCGGCTGGGGTGGCCGTCGGGCCGCATCAGCATCGCCGCCGTCGCGTCCATGAGCATCAGCCGCCGCCCCTTGTCGCTGGCGGCCTTCTCCGCCGCGCGGAACTCCTCCATCTGCGCGGTGTAGAAGTGCAGGTCGCGGCCCTCCATGGTGGTCTGGTTCGCCCGGAGCGGCTGCGTGCGCTTGCAGTCGCCGCCGTGGTCCCACGTGCCGTTCTCGAAGTGCGACATCGGGGACAGCATGCGCACGATGACGCGCCCGCGGAGGTGCTCCAGGTCGTTGATGGCGCGCAGCGCCACGCGCCACGCGCGGCGCTGCGAGTAGTAGAGCGTCAGGTCGGGCACGCCGTACTGCCGGCTGCAGAAGCTGCACCCGATGAGGCGCCGCTTCTCGTAGAAGAGGGAGGGGCGGGAGAACCAGTTGGCCGCCGACACCAGCACGTAGTCGAAGCGGGAGATCTGGGACACCCACTTGTCGTCGGCCTCGTCCAGGTAGAGGCTCCAGTGGCCCGTGTGCGCGGGGCCGTCGTGGTCGGGCTCCCGCGCGCGCACCAGGAACGGCGACCAGAACATGCTGATGGTGAAGTTGTAGGCGCGGTAGTGGTACACCTTGTTCTGGTCCGACGGGTTCGCCGACAGGTCCTTAGGATACGCCACCTGCAGCCGCAGCCATGCCATGTACACAGTGATCAGCCATGCCTGTTGCTCTTGCGAATTGTGGAAGTGGAAGCTTCAGCTGCGCAAAAAGTCTCATGCAGCAGGCTCTTGTCAATTGTCATCATCATCATCAGTTCATCACTCACCTGGGAGAGGAGGCAGAGCAGCGACTGCATGTGGTTCCGCGCCAGCGAGTCCCCGACGAAGGCCAGCGACTTCCCGCGGACGAACTGCAGGAACTGCAGCGGGTCGAAGCGCGGCAGCTCGCACCCCGACGGCCGCCACCGCCACTTGAGGAACCCCAGGTCGGGGCGCCCGTACTTGAGGCAGTTCTGGTGCTCCTGGATCATGTGGCACGTCTTGTGGTTGTAGTAGGGCGCCTCCGCGTCCGGCACCCACTCGCCGCGGAAGATGTCGCAGTACTTCATGACGCTGACCACGGGCGTGGAGGAGGCCAGCTTGGCGGCGCGCGGCGCCACGCCGACGCCCACCAGCCCGAAGTACTGCGCGTTGGTGAGCACGATGAGGATGGCCAGCGCCGAGAAGTAGACCGGCACCGGCCCGAACAGGAACCGCACCACCCAGTGGAGCTTCTTCATCCTCCTATCCGCCGTCGCCGCCGCCGCCTCCTCGAGCAGTATTATATGCACTAGAGACCAGGCCTCCGATTCAATTCCCCACTATCCCACTGCCTAGCAATCTCTCATCCGGCTAGCAATTCATGGCCAAGACGAGCATCGGCGCGCCGGCTATCAAGACGGCGACGGCCTCCGCTCCGCCGCTGATGGCCGGGCTCACCGCGCTCGCTCGCTAGCTGTGTGACTGATATCTAGTAGCTAGTGCTATCCATCCATGCCGAACCCCCTTTTGCTGCTCTTGAATAAGCCGGGGGTGGCCGCGTGAAAGCAGAGAGTAGGTGCGCGGCCGGTTTCAATAATACTGCCAAGTGGGGCTCGCAAGAGAACATGTCTGTCCCTGTCAATATTAATCGCGTACGTAAGCTCCCATCATCATTAAGAAAATGCACCCGGCATGACCTCTGTCTGTTGGGGCCATTGCCCTGCCGCTCGCCTTGCCGAGCTGTCTTTCACGAGTGACCCGACCGGGTCGTGCGTGCCCGCTGCAGATCTGAAGAAGAGATTATCCTACCGTATTATTATACGCGTTTTATAGTACTCCTACCCATGTAGCACTGATACAGGGATGGAAGAACGGGCTACGGGAACCACAGGTTTCATCATCAGGAAGATAAACAAATGGGACAAACAGCGGTGGATGCGCGCGCCCATCGATAAGAACATGGGTTAGTTTTGTGTTACGGGAGTGCTCGCCATGCTTGGTTTCAGAGGTAGGATGTTTGTCAGGTTGGAGTCTGAGGAGGAGATTGACGGTGGTGGACTGGTGGTGGCGAAGACCGAAGATGCCTTCTGGTCGGCCTGGGCAGGGCTTTACCAACCATTAGCAGAGTGAGAGGGAGGCAACTGGCAAGGCAAGGAACCGGCGCCCTGACATCAGATTAGATTCAAAGTAGCCATCACGGAACCGAAGGCGCGTCGCCTGATTGGCCCCATCCGGCCGGCCGGCGATCTCAGTTCGGCAGGAGGCGGACGTTAACCCCGAGGTTGGCACGGTCTGTGCCACCATATGGAGCACAATCACGAGTCACCGAGCTGTTGTAGTTTGAAATGGGCTGCGGCCTGGACCAGATCTACATAGAGCTTGTTTAGTTGGTAAAATTTTTGGCGAAATATAACTGTAGCAGTTTCGTTGTTATTTGGCAATTAGTGTCCAATCATAGTCTAATTAGGCTTAAAAGATTTGTCTCGTCCATTTCGTCTAAACTATGTAATTAGTTTTGTTTTTTATCTATATTCAATGCTTTATGCATACGTCCGAAGATTCGATATGATGGAGAATCTAAAAAATTTGGTAAAATTTTTGGCATATAAACGGTACCATACTTGCATGTGTAACGGCAAGAACCGCGTGAATTGGGCGCAACCATTCGGCCGGAAGAGTGACGCGACACGAAAGGAGCGCAGCGTGCGTGTGGCGTCGTGAGTGGAGAAAGCAGGGTATCTTCTTCTTCTTCCGTGCCCGTCTGCCCGATTCATTGCTCCCTGCCAAAGATTGTTTCGCAGAACCGCACAAACAGAGGCCATGTTCAGATACCAAAGTCTGAGGCAAATTTTATATAGTAAACGTCGCGTCACACTGTATAATTTTATTTTTATTTGATAATAATTGACCAAATATTTATTAATTAGGTTTAAAATATTCGTCTCGCAAAGTAGAATAAAATTGTGCAATTAATTTTTGATTTCATCCACATTTAGTACTCCATATATATGCCGATATTTTAATGTGATAGAGAATCTTCTTTTTGTATAGTAAAATTTAGAGGTGAATTTAAGTATCTAAACAAGGCCAGGGACAATAATGCTACGTGGCGTGAATAGCCGGAACAGCTGTCGCCTGCTGGGGCCGGTCCCGCGGGATGGGATGTGACCACAAGCCAGCAGCGTCCGGGCGCGTGAAGTCGCCGAGGAAATTTATCTCCGGTGAAGTGCAGGGCAGTAGATAGGCACGGTGGATTGGTAACGTACGTAGGGCCGGCCGGCGAGGGCAGGAGCGTCCGCTCGCCGCTGCCGGGCGGCACATGGCGCGCGGGCCTCGCGTGCGACCATGATGGACACAACGGCCCCCGCGTAGCCTTGGATCGGGCACCGCTATCACTATGCTTGGGTGATTGAGGTGAGGGCTCCACGGCGATGGCGACGGCGATGATGTGGTAAACGCGACAAAGCGGCAGGGGCAGGTAGGTTCATGTTCGTCCACAGCGCGGCACATGGCTGAAAAGCGGGGAGTCGCGGCTTGGGCAAGGGAGATCCCTTGCACCCGAGCCGTTTCCATCAAGCACCACCATTTCGGCCGATCCTATAGCAGTATAGCACTACTGCGGTCTCCGTATAACAGTAGTAGAAAAGCCAGGCAAGAACGGGAGCAAATTGCCCGTTTGCGCCGCCACGGCGCCACTGCACCAGGCCGGAAACCGAACTGAAAGGGCAGGCTTGATCTCAGCAGCCCCTGGCCGCTGCAGGGCTGTAGTGTAGGTGCCGCGTCCGCAATTCTATGCGTAGACATCATCAATGGCTCGTGGGGATGTTTGTACACGGCACATGGGGTACGGATTCACCAGCAGCTACACCTACAACACGCGCATGCATGGTCGCTAGTCGCTACCCAGGGTGTCTTACGAAGTCAAACAATGACTCGTGCAGATCCAGAGTTTTCACCACGCGGTATATGCGACTGCGAAGCCCGATGAAAATGAAAATATATGATTCATCTCTTGCTCTTCTTTTCTAATCCTAGCAAAGCAGGATCTAGATCGGGGATATATACCCTAAGGTCCCAGCGCACGGACGATCGTACAGCACCACGAAGCTGGTGTGAATTAAAAGATGTCATATGCTTACACAAGGTTTCAGTGAAGTACGCACCGACAGGAGCGAACAATGTTTCAGAATACGTACATTTGGCCCTAGTTTAGATTGAAGATTTTTTCAACCTCATGAATAGTACCACTTTCGTCTTATTTGACAAATATTGTCCAATCGTGGACCAACTAGGCTCAAAAGATTCATCTCGTGATTTTCAACTAAACTGTGTAATTAGATATTTTTTTTACCTACATTTAGTACTCCATGCAAACAGCTAAAAATTGATGTGATGGAGAGAGTGAAAAAACTTGGAATTTTGAGGTGAACTAAACAAGGGCTTGACAGGAAATTAATAATGTTTCAGAATACGCACTGACAGGACACAGGAGTACCGTATATACCAGCAGGTAGTAGTAGCATATACTAGCAGTAGTGCTGTACTAGAAGTATAATACGAGTACAGTTTTGAAACACAAGGGAAAGGGCATCGCTCACTGAATTCATAGAGTACGTGCCACTGTGGTAGTGTAGTCTGTGGCCCATCCATCTAAAAAAAGGCAAAGAAAAAAAAGGTGCTCTGGGTTAAGGGGCCATCCATCGGCTTCAGCTGTTTGAGGGCCTGTTTAGATCGTGAAAAGTTAAGAAATTTTTTTAACTGTAGCACTTTCGTTTGTATTTGATATTTGGTGTTCAATCATAGACTAACTAGGTTTAAAAGATTTGTCTCGTGATTTATAACTAAATTGTATAATTAATTATTTTTTATCTATATTTAATGCTTCATATATGCGTACAAAGATTGATGTGATGAAGAGAGTGAAAAAATTTCAACTTGTCGAGGCAATCTAAACGAGGCCTGAATTTCGATGGCTGGGGCGGTTGCAGCTTATCTGCTCCGCCCGGCAGTGGCGTAAATTTCCGAGCCGGTACCGTCGTTTGTCACCACATGGGAGCCGTTGCCGTTTAACTGTTCCTGCACGTGGAAGGACTAGTACTGTCACAAGATCTGCACACTACACTGCTAGAGCATTACTCAATTAGATACCTAAATTCACCCTAAAATTTCACTATGCAAAAAAAAGATTTTCTATCACATCAAAATGTCGGCACATATATGGAGTACTAAATGTAGATGAAATCAAAAACTAATTGCACAGTTTTATTGTACTTTGCGAGACGAACATTTTGAGCCTAATTAATCAATATTTGGATAATTATTACCAAATAAAAACAAAATTGCTACAATGTGACGGGACATTTACTATGCAGATTTTGGCCCCAAAGTTTGGTAACTAAACCAGGCCTCAGGCCATGTTTAGATTGCAAGTTTTTTTCACTCTCTCTCCGTCACATCAAATCTAAAGACATATGTATGGAACAGTAAATGTAGATAAAAAAACTAATTACACAGTTTGGTTGTAAATTATGAGACAAATCTTTTGAGCCTAGTTAGTCCATGATTGGACAATAATTACTAAATACAAACGACAGTGTCAAATTTCACTCTCTCTCTTCAATCTAAACAAGGTCTCAGTTGAAAAAGCAGATTAATTGGTTCAGTTTTCCTTAGCAATTCTCGAACCGCTGTTGAGACTCATAGCTACCCACTTGGATTGCGGTGTCCCTGTTTTGATAGTAGCTGTCCCCCCTGGACCCTGGTGGCCTGGTCCGTTCCACGAACCGCGCCATCGCCAATTGCCATCCAAAAGCATCGACGAGCCATGGCCCATGATGGGGGTATTCTTACTGTTGGTAAAAAATAATATATCCTGATAACCAGCTGACATGCATGTCCCATACAAATCGTACGTGGTGTCGGCACTCGGCAGAGTGTGGCGCACCGACACCCTCGGATGGGCTGGGTAGATTTGGACGAGCTGCTGCCACGCTCGCAGTACCTACTGGGCTGGGTGTGGTAAGTACTCCTATTAACCAGTAGCAAACAAAGGCCTCGACTGGCACGAGACAAGTCTGTGATTGTTCCTGTCGCATCGGCGGTGCGGACAGGAGGTGGGCCGGGGTAAAAAACCGAGCGAATCAACCGACGGTAACTAACAGCAGCACATCACCTGCCAAATTGCGCTAAAAAAAAATTCAACCGACG
Source organism: Saccharum hybrid cultivar R570 (assembly GCA_038087645.1). NCBI lineage: Eukaryota > Viridiplantae > Streptophyta > Magnoliopsida > Poales > Poaceae > Saccharum > Saccharum hybrid cultivar. The sequence goes on from JAQSUU010000113.1 coordinate 38,375,065, forward strand.
GTGGATCGATCGCTGGCGTTCCGCGCTCAACAGCCGACTCAACTGGCCGGGGATGTGCAACTCCTGATGGATCACCCGTGACGTGTTGAACATGCATGGGCAGTGCAATGCGGGTCGCACGTTCGTAATGGGGTTCTTTAGTTTAGCTAGGCGCTGTGACGCAGCCCTCCGTTGATCAAGGCACGCATCCGCCGGCTGCTTTCCCGGATTTTAGTTAGTGTCACTTATTAGTTGTCGCAACCCAACGAACGGATATAAGCCTAGAATTTGCCTTTTGCCATTATTGGAACGGGCACGATCCGCGTGCAATCACTCATTTCATCCGATACGTGGTTTCGCATGACAGTTGACAGCTTGGACTTGGAGCGTAGTGCGGCGAGACATGCGATGATCAACGTTAGCCTGCTGTGCTGCCTCAATCTATACACGTCAGTCGTCAGGCAACTGAAAGCGAAGCCTCTTACCTACTAGTAGTACTCAACTACTCTCAAGTCGTGGCGTGCGCGACGATTTGAGCTTGAGCTCCACAAGAGCAACATGATTTCTGTTTGCCAGCTGTTGGTGGCTTCATTATTGTCTCGAGTTGACTGGACCCGTTAATTATAGTATTTGATTCTGCAAGAACATTGTGTTTCAGATCATGCAAGGTTTATCCTCGAGCCTCTTGTCTCGTTGACGTCGAAAGGGGTAAGGATACATGACGCTTAGAGTTCGTACATTCATTATTCATAGTACTTCTCACTGAACTCTGTAACTAGAACCAGGACGAACAGAACAAGTCCGAGACGGGATTCGACTCCGACCGACTCTGCATAAAACTTCTCCGCGGGCCTACCAACAAATCCCACGGCAGCCACCTACTTCAGGCCCCCCACAGCCCACACAGACTCCGTGATTGTGGTGATTCGCCCCATCTAAGATATGAACATAAGTGAACTCACTCAAGAAACTTAATCGAAATGTCAATGGAAATTCTCTGGTCAGGGCGTCCGATCATCCGGATGGTCGTGTTCGTGGGTCATGACACCAGCCCAACGGCCCAGACGGAAGGATAAGGTTCTCTCCACCGTACGCAACAGAGGCGGGCGGCTCCTGAAACTCCTCAGGTACAAAGATTTCCTCCTCGTACTCCTCGATGACTTCCTCGTAGTCCTGCTCCTCCGCGGCCACGTACTCGACCTCCTCGTGATCTACATGCATGCAATGGTAATACCACACTTAACAGGGTGACGACGGTAACTTTGATAACAACAACTACTAAGCTAGTTAGCTAGCTCGAATGACCAACATGCCAAGTTATTCGCTACTCCTATGAATCACAAGCTAAGCGGTCTGAACGTTCCTACCAAAAGGTTGCATCACTTTCTTATACTATCGTTTCAACGTCTACTCGATTAGGAGAACTAGCTATTTCACCTCGCACGCTAATAAAAATGCTACAAACCCACAGTAAGCCAATTACGACGTCAAGACGCTGCTGTAAAAAAAATTTTAGGGTTAACGCTCTTACGATTTCGCCCCAACATAACCTACACACATTAATATCTTAATAACAATCGTTTTTAATTTGATTTTAAGGCTTAGCCTCACTACAGTTATACGTGAAGTGAATACATCAACTGCTAGAACAAGAATTTACCGATCTAACAAAACTGGTCTCGTGATTTTTGAACACTTAAATGATTTATCACAATTTTCCAAAGTGTAGTCATTTACATGAAATCATAAGCTAAACTGGATTTCTCTAGAGAAAATGGAAACTCCACTCGGCAGCGCGGCCCAGACTCGGCGTGCGCGAGCAGCGGTCGGTCAACCGGCAGCGGCGCAGGGAGGGGCAGGGCATGGGCGCGACGCCGCAGTCCTGACCACGGTCGCGCCACCGCGCGCGACAAGAGGGGAAAGGACAAGGGGCAGCGCGGGAAGGCGCAAGGCAGTAACCGGCTACGGCCGGCCGGACACGCCAGCCCGCCCAGCCCGATAGCGCGGCCAGGCGTTGGCACGAAGCGGCCTGCGGTGGTGACCGCTGTAACGGATCAACGTAATTATATGAGATTAAGTAAGAAAATCTTCCACCGAGGCGGTTAATTTAACCAAACTTAAGCCCGTATAACTAGAGATTCCGTGAAATCACGAAGGATTTCAAACCAACCAACATACAACCAAGATCGTACTGATTTAGCAGCCACAGTTCACATGATACATAGAGTTTACCATAAAAGCGGAATACATCGGAGTTCGGAATAAAAGTTATTACAACATAGTTCGACATAAAGTAGCGGAAGCGAGTAGTTTTACACACACACACTTAGTTCAATTACAATGCCAGTAGATAGTCATGGTCCACAAAAGCATTAGATAAGACAAGCAGAACGATCTTTGCCCAAGGTCCTAGTTGTCACCCATCGCCGGATACAGACAGTTGGAGCAGTACCCATAGTACATCTGACCATCTGCAACAACAATGGGAACAACGCCCTGAGTACGAGAATGTACTCAGCTAGACTTACCCGTCGTAAACCAGAAATAACATGACACCAAGGAGCATGCAAGGCTTTATATAGTGGACTGGCTTGACTCATTTACGAAAAGCATAGGTTATTATAAATAACTAAATTATGTCCTTTTGCATCATTTTTATGATAACCTACTTAAGCTAGATAAGCACCTATTGCTAAAGCAATCACTTGCTACAGCATTAACATCTAGATTACCATATCGTGTTTAGCATTTTCAACATCACTCACTTAACCATCAGTGTTCCATTATTGTTACTACGATGCCATAGCTCGAGTCAAGTGCTCACTAACCGGGAGCGACGGCGATTCGAATCGAATTCCTATCCAGCTGGAGATTTATTCCTCACACAAACCATGCTTCCCCCGTCAGGGTCGCGTAGATCACCAATGACACTTTCCAAGAAGCCGCGGGATAACAATCATGGATCGCACTACCCAGGGACCGCCCGACTGCCAGGACGCACCTTGGGCTTACTCTTCGCGTCCCCGTTACACCCCCTTCAACACCAGTCTGCCAACCCGAGTTTATCCCAGCTCGAAAAGTGTCACTAGCTTCGCGGTCGAAAGGTACTTTATTCGGCCAACTAAATGTGAGGCATGCGTTCAACATGACAAGAGGGACGAGCAACGATCGGTCCTTAATCGACACAGATGGAATCACTATAGTCCAAAACCCTATAAGACTCCGCCCGGTCTTCGTTTATCCATCAACACTTGGTTACTTTTCATGATTCACAAATACCGCTAACCATAACCAGGTATTCACCTATAGCTCGCAGGTGACAGGAAATCACCCGACTTCTACCGATCTAAGCATGGCTAAGCAATTTACTCGATCCTGACCTACTACGGTAACGGTAATCCGGTGGACAAGGATAGTAATGCAACAACGGTTTCACTCAACTACTATAACTTAATGCAACAATATATAACTACAATTCATGTGATAAAGAAATAGCTTTTATAAAATAGGAGACTTAAAATGCTCCGGGGCTTGCCTCTTTCGAACGAGCTAGGATGGTGGTCGACGCACTCTGGTAGTTCCTCGCCTGGCTCTTCCTCCTCGGGCACCTCCTGTGCCTGGGGCTCATGCTGGTCCGTCCAAGCCTGCTCCTCCGGTACTGCTACCTGCGACTCCTCCTGCGATCCTGTATGATGCAATTGCATAAGTAAATATGCGAATGATGCATAGGACCATGGTGGAGTGTTTTGATGACATGAGATGCAGATGAGCACATGGAATGAGCAGTTAAGATATAACTACATCTTCTACAAGGTAGTCCACGTCATCCAAGAACATGTACCCTAAAACATGCACATTGTGATTCCACTAATTATCATACACCTTACACAAGCAAGTGATCCTAAATGACCAAATCTTACCAACCTAACTCATCCACAACATCAGCAAGGCATAGTGATGCTTCAAAGATACACCAAACATATTTTATTACTTTCAATTTCTCATAAAGAATAATCTTTTATCCCTTATTTAGCTAGGGTTATACAGCAACACCTATCTCTGGTGTAGATAAAAATCTACAAAAATTACAGTAGAGTACTCTTACCCTAACTAATCTGCCACTAAATTTTCATGAGAATTGCATATGTAAAACTGCCTGTACAAAATAAACAAATTATAGCCTAAAAGTGAGCATGAAATTATTTTATACTAGAAAAGTATCAAACAACAGATTTCACATTTTTCTTAGGTTACTAACAGCAAACTAACATACTACAAAATTTATCATAGGCATGTTCTATACAAATTTTGCCCTCTACTAAAAATAACAAATATTATCAATTAAAAGCATTTGAACTACACTTCAAAAATTTCCCGCAGAAGATGCTTCACTAGTATTTTTCTTAGAAATTGCATTACTAATAAAGATTAATGCAACAAGAATCACATTTTTCCCTTCATTATTTTATTTACTACATATTTTCTAAATTATCAGCATTTATAGCAATTAAATAAATTTGCACAGCAAACAGTCACAAAAATAACATGAGATATTTTTAAACTGTAGATCTATTCAAGAGGAACATTTCAAAATTTATTTCATAATTTTTGGAGCCATAAACTATACACAACATTTTCTAGAGCACTTTCTTTTCTTAAATATAAATAGAAATTCAAAATTGAAATTTGGAATCGCTGAATGGGCCGGCCCAGTCGGCCACACCGGCCCGCGGCCGTAAACGGCTGGGGCGCCGCGTGCGGGAAAAGAAAAGGGCGGCCCGGCTTGGCGGCTCGGCCCAAGCCGATGGCCCAGCGAGCTAGGAGGAGGGGCGGAACGCGGGGCGCGCGGGGAGCGGCCGCGCGACTGCGACGTCGCGGCGGCGGTGAAGCCCGCCGGCGGCTAGCGGCCGGTCCCGGCCGTGCGGACACCGGTGGCGGGGCGCACGGGAACACGGTGAGGGCGGCGGACACCTCGGGGCGGTGAGCGAGTGGCGAGGTGGGGAGGACATGCCGGAACGGCGGGGGCGAGCGCGCGGTGGCCGGAATGGCGCCGCGGCGGGGCGCGCGAGGTGGCGGCTTACCACGGGGCCGAGACGAAGCGAGGAGGCGCGTTCGGGGAAGAGAAGGACGAGGCGGAGTCGTCTGCGAGAGCAATTGCTCGGAGATGACCGGCCGGCGGTGGAACGAGGGGCGGAAGCTCGCGGCGGCGGCGACGAGCGCGCGGGGGTGGGAGCGGCTGCGGCTGCTGCTCGCGCGAGGCCGAGAGAACGGAAATGGAGGGCGTGCAGGCGAGGGAGAAGCGGGCGCGGTTACATGGCGCGTGGCGCGGCCGGTGGGGTCCATGGCCCGCCACCCGTACGTCGGAGGCGGCGAGCGGCGGCCACGCGGCAGCCGCGGCCTGAGCGCGGCGTGCGCTGGCGCGGGCACGCGCGGGGGCGCGAGGCGGGCCAGGCCGGCTTCGGCCATGGGCCGGGAAGTGAGGCTGCGGCCCAGTAAAGCGAAATCTGATTTTTCTTTTAAAAAATATTTCCAGATTTAATTCCTTGTTTCAAAATTAAATTTGGAGATGAAAAAGGGGTTTTCAGAAATTTGGCCCAAAATGAAAATTGTTCAAAATTTTATTCTCTACAACTTTCATGTAGAGCATTTTTCAAAATTCTCAATAGATTTTGAATTTGGAATTTAAAGTTAAATTGATAATCAAAAACCTATTTGTTTAGAATATTTTTAAAGCAAAATTTGAGAAAAACTTGAATTCAAAATTTGCTCCAATAATCAAGTTGATTTATCCTAGATTAATTAAAATTGCTAACACTCAAAAGTACACCACCTTTTTGGCACTTCCCTCAATTTTAGGGTTCCAATTAATTGTTTTTCAAGTTTAAATATGAAAGAGCTACAATCCATGCAATGCTATTCATGAAATGACGTTGAATGCTTATGCTTTGAAAAGATAATGCATGCTTAACACCCAGGGGTGTTACAGCCCTCCCCCTTATAAGAATCTCGTCCCGAGATTTTGAGTTACGAACCATTTATCGTAAAAATCTTTATAAGCGGTTTGAAGATATTCTCCCGTTTCCCAAGAAGCATCGCTCTCATCATGATGGCTCCACTGAATCTTGTAGGTTGTGACCACTTTATTTCGAGTGACTCGGTCCTTAGTATCCAGGACTCGAACTGGTTGCTCACGATATTCCAAATCTGCCTTGATCCGAATACCCTGAGGTTGTATTCTCTCCTCTGGAACACGCAGACACTTCTTCAATTGGGATACGTGAAAGACGGGAAAGATCGAACTCATCTCTTCTGGCAACTGTAACTTGTACGCCACGGGACCCTTTTTCTCTATGATCTGGTATGGCCCTATATATCTAGCAGACAGTTTCTTCTTAATTCCAAACTGTTTTTTCTTCATTGGGGTAACCTTCAAATAAACATAGTCACCCACTTGGAAATCCAATGGTCTCCTTCTCTTATCTGCATAACTCTTCTGACGAGACTGTGCAGCTTGCATGTTTTATTGGATAATACGAACCTTTTTCTCTGCCTCATCTACAAAATCAATTCCGTAGAACCTTCTTTCTCCAGGCTCTACCCAATTTAACGGTGTTCTGCACTTCCTGTCATACAAAGCTTCAAAAGGTGTCATCTTGATACTCTCTTGGTAACTGTTGTTGTAAGCGAATTCTGCCAACGGTAACCAGGATTCCCATAAGCCTCTGGATGATAGCACACAAGCTCTAAGCATATCTTCCAGTACTGCATTAACCCTTTCTGTCTGCCCGTCTGTCTGTGGATGGTAAGCTGTGCTACGAATCAAACTAGTGCCCAAACCTTGATGAAGATGTTCCCAAAAGTGAGAAGTAAACTGTGAACCACGATCGGACACAATCGTTTTTGGTATCCCGTGCAATCGGACAATCTTAGCAATGTATTTTTCTGTATATTGAGGTGGTCGGAAACTTGTTTTGACTGGCAGAAAGTGAGCTGACTTGGTAAGGCGATCGACTATTACCCAAATCGAATCATGGCCCTTCTGTGTGGTGGGGAGACCAGTGATAAAGTCCATACTTATATCATCCCACTTCCATTCGGGTACCGACAAAGGTTGCAGAAGTCCTGCAGGTCTCATGTGAAGAGCTTTAACTCTACAACACATGTCGCAACGAGCAACGTATGCTGCAATCTCCTTTTTCATCTTAGTCCACCAATAACGGGGTCGTAAATCCTGGTACATCTTACTACTTCTGGGGTGAATAGATAGCTTAGAATGATGGGCCTCATCCATCAACTTGTTCTTAAGCTCTCTATCCTTAGGTACTACCAGGCGATCCTTAAACCATAACACTCCTTGGTCATCCAATCGAAAGTGTTTGGTGGGTTCCCTCTTCATCTTTTCTTTGATATGAAAGATTCCCTTATCTGTTTTCTGACCATCAATGATCTGGCTTTCCAGAGTACAACTGATCTGAATATTATGCAACACAGCAGGGTGTAACAAATTGAACCCTTCTTCAAATAACGGTTGCACATCAATAGCATGGGATTTTCTGCTCAGCGCATCTGCTACTACATTAGCCTTCTCAGGATGATAGTGTACGTTCAGGTTATAGTCCTTTATCAGCTCTAACCATCTCCTCTGTCGCATGTTCAACTCGGATTGAGTAAAAATGTATTTGAGACTCTTATGATCCGTAAAGATATTACACACATTCCCCAACAGATAATGTCTCCAAATCTTTAGAGCATGCACCACTGCCGCAAGCTCCAAATCATGCGTAGGGTAGTTAACCTCATGCTTCCTCAATTGTCGTGAGGCATAGGCAATGACTCTTCCATTTTGCATTAGCACACATCCTAACCCATTCTTAGATGCGTCACAGAAAACATCAAACGGTTTTTCTATATCTGGTTGGGCCAGAACAGGAGCAGTGGTCAACAACTTTCGCAAGGTGCAGAAAGCTGCTTCGCACTCCTCTGTCCATACAAACTTATGATCCTTCTGTAACAGGCTTGTCATTGGTTTGGCAATCTTCGAGAAATCCGGTATGAAGCGACGATAGTAACCGACTAAACCAAGGAAACTGCGAACTTCATGAACTGAAGTTGGTGACTTCCAGTCCATAACCTCTTGCACCTTACTAGGGTCTACAGAGATGCCATTTTCAGACAACACGTGGCCGAGAAAAGGAACTGTCCTAAGCCAGAACTCACACTTGCTGAACTTAGCATACAGTCGATGTTCTCGGAGTCTAGTCAAGACAATCCTGAGGTGTTCTGCGTGATCTTCTTCATTTTCTGAGTATATTAGAATGTCATCAATGAACACAATCACAAACTTGTCCAATTCGGGCATGAAAACCGAATTCATCAGGTACATAAAGTATGCAGGAGCATTTGTCAATCCGAAGGACATGACAAGATACTCGTACAACCCATATCTGGTAGAGAACGCAGTCTTAGGCACATCTTGCGGCCTAATCTTTATCTGATGGTACCCTGATCTCAAATCTATCTTAGAGAACACTTTGGCTTTAGACAATTGGTCAAACAAGATATCGATCCAAGGAAGAGGATACTTGTTTTTAATTGTCACTGCATTCAGTGGTCGATAATCCACGCACATGCGTAAGGAGTTATCCTTCTTCTTTTTCACAAACAGAGCGGGGCATCCCCATTCAGACGAGCTTGGACGAATCAAACCTTTCTTTAGCAAGTCCTGAAGTTGCTTCTTCAATTCTGCTAACTCATTGGGAGGCATCCGATAAGGCCTTCTCGAGATCGGTGCTGTTCCTGGAATTAACTCAATGGCAAACTCAACATCTCGGTCTGGTGGAAGTCCAGGTAACTCTTCTAGGAACACATCCGAAAACTCACAGACCACTGGAATCTGGGCTAGCAGAGTAGTTTGGACTGCACAGGACGTGCTAGCTAGATCTACTTTCCGAGGTAGGACCACCCGAAAGGTGCCTTCCCCACTGGGTTCCTTAAGAGAGATACTCCTTCCTCCAACATCAATTACAACTCCTATTTGATTCATCCAGTTCATACCCATGATCACATCCAAAACTAACCCTGCAATGACTATCAGATTAAGCTTATATTGCCGGTTTGCTATGTTTAGGGTTACTCCCTGAACTATCTGATTAGTCAACAGATCAGCCCCAGCTGAACTGATTTTATATGCACATTCCAATTCAACTATCTTTTGCTCATGCCTCTTAACAAATGCTTGACTTACAAAGGAATGAGACGATCCGGAATCAAACAAAACTACTGCAGGATGATTGTTGATAGAAAACATACCAGCTGTCACCGGTTCTCCTTCAGGGATGTCATCCACAGTGGTGTGGTGCACACGAGCTTGATACTGCGTTTGCTGTTTCTTAGGGTAGGGACAATACTTTGCAAAGTGCCCAGGTTGGTTGCAGTTAAAGCACGGTCCCTTCACTTGAGCCACAGTTCCAGATGAACTGCCTTGTCCTGTCTTTGCTTGAGGCAATGCCATCTTGAACAGCTTCTGGTTCCTCTGGGGTGGCTGAGCATTCTGATTCTTCCTTTGCGGTGGCCTAAACCTAGCACCTGGGGCAGGCGATCGATAAGCTGGGCGGTTGGTCACTAGGGCCCTGGACTGGGACGAACCCGACTCGAAAGCCCTCTTACGGATCTTGGAAGCAGCATAAACATTGTTGTTCTTCTCTTGCTTCAGACAGTCACTAACGAAGTCGTTGAAACTAGTCCTCATGTTTGTACCCACATGTTTCATCATCTTGGGACTCAGGCCTCTCTTGAAACTAGCGATCTTCTTGGCATCAGTATCCACCATGTCCGGAGCATAACGGCTCAGGTTATTGAAGGCATGCAGATTTTGAGTCACAGTTTTCGTGCCTTGATTTAATGCCAGGAATTCCCCAAGCTTCATCTCGGTCAGACCAGGTGGAATGTATGTTCCACGGAAGGCGTCAGTGAACTCCCTCCAAGAGATATGGGCGTGGGGAGGAAAAGTGGTGCGGTGATGCTTCCACCACATTCCTGCCGGACCTTGAAGCTGATGAGCTGCATACTCAGTCTTCAACACTTCAGTCATCCTCAAGACACAGAACTTGTCTTCTATCGTATTAATCCACTCTTCTGCATCTAAGGGTTCTGCGGCTTCCTTGAAGATCGGTGGACGGGTATCCATGAAGTCCTTGAAACTGCTGTACTGATTTGCTTCGTGCCCACCCGGGTTTATCCTCCGACGGGTGTTATCTGCGATACTGCGCAACACAGCTTCCATATTCTGTTGCATGCTCTCCATGTTGCGTTGGCTTCCAAGGAATTGTGCGAAAAACTGTTCTGCAGTGTAGGGTGGAGGAGGCGGTGGTGGATCACGGTCATCATTAGCAGCTGCACTGCCACCAGCCTCAGTGGCACCATACACGGTACGACGAGTGTTCGGCATCTGCATGTTTCAGCAACAGTAATTATTAGGTGATGTTGTAGAAATTACGACCGAATGCAAAATTATGTCGAACTGAATTCACTGGAGAGAATAAATTCATACAATAAAACAGGGGCACAATAAGTCATTCCAATTAACACAACATCACTAATTATATTACTTAAAGCGCACACATCGCGTCCATTACAACCAAGTTGCCAGCATACATACACTGGACTTTTGACGTTCGGATACCGCCACAAACACATCCAAGCTTTCCAATATTACATCAAGCTTTAGTCTTTCTACTCATTATTACATGCCCAAAGTGCCAACAACGCAAAAGATCATGCAGGCGGAACCTAGTAGCTAGCGCAACAACTACTAGCCTACTCATCGTGGTCGCTGTCTAGGTCAGAGACGTTGGCGTTGTCGCCATCTGCAGCGTCGTCGTGCTCCTCAGCTGGCGCCACGGGCTCTTCAGGATCTTCGTCTTCATCCAAATCCATCTCTGCTGCGCCAGGAAGGTCATAAGGGTTAAGCTGATTGTTCAGCCAATGGACCTCTTCATGCAAATTATCATTGTACTCTTCTGCATCAGCCAGCTGCTGCTCGAGCTCAAACTATCTAGTTCTCAACACATTCTCTACGGACCAGGCTTCATTCCTCTGATGGAGCACATGAGTCAACATGCGCTCAGCATTCCTGTTGGCGGTGGTCAGTCGCCCAAGCTGCTCTTTCAGGGCACGCACATCCCCCTCGAAAACTACAGTCCTCTGGGTAGTCTGATCTCTCTGACGAGTCAACTGAGCCATCTCTGCGGTGAGCCTCTCAATTTCGGCGTCGTGGTCTCTCTGAAGCTGACGGCGGTCATCACGAGCCTGACCAAGAGCACTAGACACACGTCTCAGACTACCTTCCACTCCATCGAAGGCCCTCATCACTGCGAACTTGGCACTCATAGCGGGGTTGTCACTGTTCTGTGCTTCTGCGGCGCTAATCTCCAGGGATCTTCCTCTTGCCTGCTGCCACGAGTCAGTGGAGGGGTTGCCCCTTGGAAAGACTCCAACTATAGCTGCTGCCAACTCCTGAGGAAAGCGATCCATGATGTCCCTCAGGATCCCAAAGGCTGCCCTCTCAGCGGCTTCTTCAGGGGTCCTGCCAGCTGACTCAAAACGCCAACCGGTCCACTCAGAACCATCACCTCAGGGACGAACTACTGCCTCCACAGCCACCAAAAGTCCTTCCCCCAACCGCTCATTCGACCAAAAGTAGCGGGGCTCCATCCCATCAGGATAGCCTACATAGCTGAGCACTCTCCACAAGAGTGTAGGCATCCCAAACTCTCCAAGAAAAGTGTGGCGCTGGCGAGTGCGTGGAGCAAGCTGATGACGGGGAGCTCTGCCGGTGGACTTGCGGGCTGTCTGCTTGGTACGTGCCATCTGTAGCAAAATTTTATTACGGTGGTGAGAACATATTTTTAAGTTGGCATTTTTATCGAAATGAGATAATCAACTTATAAGGGGAGGAACAATGCCATGAATGAAATGCACAACATGATGCATGCACGTTCCGTACGTCCTCACAAACTTGGAAAAAAATCAACAACTACTAACGGAATAAACGATGGCATACAACGATCTCTTGTAACGTAGCTAATACGTACTACTCGAAAGCGCTGTTATGTACCTGCAGAAAGTCACTTCAGCCCAAACCTCACAGTATGAAAACATGCAAGAAAGCAGTAAAGTAAGTTACTCGCTCTACACGCATCCCCAGATATGAGTATAATGGTAACAACTACCCGAATCATCGTCCTATTGACGGCATCGTCATTGCATGACGGAATTTCCCACCATTTGGATACCCTCATATGAACATGCGCAGGGCACGTAAGTGTTTTGGTATCCCATAAGCACTCCCCTAGATCGGCAGTGTATCCGACCAAGCACTCACAACTCTTACTTACCAAGGCGTAGAGGTAATTGGTCCATACATTACCACTCAAGTGAATGGCACTCATACAATAGCACGCCGTATGAGCGACGAAATTTAAAATATGATGCAAACCCCCAAGTTAGTACTTAAATAAGCCACCTAGGGTCCTTATCGGGCATAAAGGATATGACCACTGGCACACTCTTAAGTTCAAAAGCTTATTTGAAACCACAGTTTTGTTTTTAAATACTCATGTGAACAGTAACATGCTAAACCATGCTCCGATGCCAGCTGTAACGGATCAACGTAATTATACGAGATTAAGTAAGAAAATCTTCCACCGAGGCGGTTAATTTAACCAAACTTAAGCCCGTATAACTAGAGATTCCGTGAAATCACGAAGGATTTCAAACCAACCAACATACAACCAAGATCGTACTGATTTAGCAGCCACAGTTCACATGATACATAGAGTTTACCATAAAAGCGGAATACATCAGAGTTCGGAATAGAAGTTATTACAACATAGTTCGACATAAAGTAGCGGAAGCGAGTAGTTTTACACACACACACTTAGTTCAATTACAGTGCCAGTAGATAGTCATGGTCCACAAAAGCATTAGATAAGACAAGCAGAACGATCTTTGCCCAAGGTCCTAGTTGTCACCCATCGCCGGATACAGACAGTTGGAGCAGTACCCATAGTACATCTGACCATCTGCAACAACAATGGGAACAACGCCCTGAGTACGAGAATGTACTCAGCTAGACTTACCCGTCGTAAACCAGAAATAACATGACACCAAGGAGCATGCAAGGCTTTATATAGTGGACTGGCTTGACTCATTTGCGAAAAGCATAGGTTATTATAAATAACTAAATTATGTACTTTTGCATCATTTTTATGATAACCTACTTAAGCTAGATAAGCACCTATTGCTAAAGCAATCACTTGCTACAGCATTAACATCTAGATTACCATATCGTGTTTAGCATTTCCAACATCACTCACTTAACCATCAGTGTTCCATTATTGTTACTACGATGCCATAGCTCGAGTCAAGTGCTCACTAACCGGGAGCGACGGCGATTCGAATCGAATTCCTATCCAGCTGGAGATTTATTCCTCACACAAACCATGTTTCCCCCGTCAGGGTCGCGTAGATCACCAATGACACTTTCCAAGAAGCCGTGGGATAACAATCATGGATCGCACTACCCAGGGACCGCCCGACTGCCAGGACGCACCTTAGGCTTACTCTTCGCGTCCCCGTTACACCCCCTTCAACACCAGTCTGACAACCCGAGTTTATCCCAGCTCGAAAAGTGTCACTAGCTTCGCGGTCGAAAGGTACTTTATTCGGCCAGCTAAATGTGAGGCATGCGTTTAACATGACAAGAGGGACGAGCAACGATCAGTCCTTAATCGACACAGACGGAATCACTATAGTCCAAAACCCTATAAGACTCTGCCCGGTCTCCGTTTATCCATCAACACTTGGTTACTTTTCATGATTCACAAATACCGCTAACCATAACCAGGTATTCACCTATAGCTCGTAGGTGACAGGAAATCACCCGACTTCTACCGATCTAAGCATGGCTAAGCAATTTACTCGATCCTGACCTACTACGGTAACGGTAATCCGGTGGACAAGGATAGTAATGCAACAACGGTTTCACTCAACTACTATAACTTAATGCAACAATATATAACTACAATTCATGTGATAAACAAATAGCTTTTATAAAATAGGAGACTTAAAATGCTCCGGGGCTTGCCTCTTTCGAACGAGCTAGGATGGTGGTCGACGCACTCTGGTAGTTCCTCGCCTGGCTCTTCCTCCTCGGGCACCTCCTGTGCCTGGGGCTCCTGCTGGTCCGTCCAAGCCTGCTCCTCCGGTACTGCTACCTGCGACTCCTCATGCGATCCTGTATGATGCAATTGCATAAGTAAATATGCGAATGATGCATAGGACCATGGTGGAGTGTTTTGATGACATGAGATGCAGATGAGCACATGGAATGAGCAGTTAAGATATAACTACATCTTCTACAAGGTAGTCCACGTCATCCAAGAACATGTACCCTAAAACATGCACATTGTGATTCCACTAATTATCATACACCTTACACAAGCAAGTGATCCTAAATGACCAAATCTTACCAACCTAACTCATCCACAACATCAACAAGGCATAGTGATGCTTCAAAGATACACCAAACATATTTTATTACTCTCAATTTCTCATAAAGAATAATCTTTTATCCCTTATTTAGCTAGGGTTATACAGCAACACCTATCTCTGGTGTAGATAAAAATCTACAAAAATTACAGTAGAGTACTCTTACCCTAACTAATCTGCCACTAAATTTTCATGAGAATTGCATATGTAAAACTGCCTGTACAAAATAAACAAATTATAGCCTAAAAGTGAGCATGAAATTATTTTATACTAGGAAAAGTATCAAACAACAGATTTCACATTTTTCTTAGGTTACTAACAGCAAACTAACATACTACAAAATTTATCATAGGCATGTTCTATACAAATTTTGCCCTCTACTAAAAATAACAAATATTATCAATTAAAAGCATTTGAACTACACTTCAAAAATTTCCCACAGAACATGCTTCACTAGTATTTTTCCTAGAAATTGCATTACTAATAAAGATTAATGCAACAAGAATCACATTTTTCCCTTCATTATTTTATTTACTACATATTTTCTAAATTATCAGCATTTATAGCAATTAAATAAATTTGCACAGCAAACAGTCACAAAAATAACATGAGATATTTTTAAACCATAGATCTATTCAAGAGGAACATTTCAAAATTTATTTCATAATTTTTGGAGCCATAAACTATACACAACATTTTCTAGAGCACTTTCTTTTCTTAAATATAAATAGAAATTCAAAATTGAAATTTGGAATAGCTGAACGGGCCGGCCCAGTCGGCCACACCGGCCCGCGGCCGAAAACGGCTGGGGCGCCGCGTGCGGGAAAAGAAAAGGGCGGCCCGGCTTGGCAGCTCGGCCCAAGCCGGTGGCCCAGCGAGCCAGGAGGAGGGGCGGAACGCGGGGCGCGCGGGGAGCGGCCGCGCTACTGCGACGTCGCGGCGGCGGTGAAGCCCGCCGGCGGCTAGCGGCCGGTCCCGGCCGTGCGGACACCGGTGGCGGGGCGCACGGGAACACGGTGAGGGCGGCGGACACCTCGGGGCGGTGAGCGAGTGGCGAGGTGGGGAGGACATGCCGGAACGGCGGGGGCGAGCGCGCGGTGGCCGGAATGGCGCCGCGGCGGGGCGCGCGAGGTGGCGGCTTACCACGGGGCCGAGACGAAGCGAGGAGGCGCGTTCGGGGAAGAGAAGGACGAGGCGGAGTCGTCTGCGAGAGCAATTGCTCGGAGATGACCGGCCGGCGGTGGAACGAGGGGCGGAAGCTCGCGGCGGCGGCGACGAGCGCGCGGGGGTGGGAGCGGCTGCGGCTGCTACTCGCGCGAGGCCGAGAGAACGGAAATGGAGGGCGTGCAGGC
This sequence comes from Saccharum hybrid cultivar R570, assembly GCA_038087645.1. Taxonomy (NCBI): domain Eukaryota; kingdom Viridiplantae; phylum Streptophyta; class Magnoliopsida; order Poales; family Poaceae; genus Saccharum; species Saccharum hybrid cultivar. Next base: position 38,390,946 of record JAQSUU010000113.1, read on the forward strand.
GAGGGAGAAGCGGGCGCGGTCACATGGCGCGTGGCGCGGCCGGTGGGGTCCACGGCCCGCCACCCGTACGTCGGAGGCGGCGAGCGGCGGCCACGCGGCGGCCGCGGCCTGAGCGCGGCGTGCGCTGGCGCGGGCGCGCGCGCGGGCACGCGCGGGGGCGTGAGGCGGGCCAGGCCGGCTTCGGCCATGGGCCGGGAAGTGAGGCTGCGGCCCAGTAAAGCGAAATCCGATTTTTCTTTTACAAAAATATTTCCAGATTTAATTCCTTGTTTCAAAATTAAATTTGGAGATGAAAAATGGGTTTTCAGAAATTTAGCCCAAAATGAAAGTTGTTCAAAATTTTATTCTCTACGACTTTCATGTAGAGCATTTTTCAAAATTATCAATAGATTTTGAATTTGGGATTTAAAGTTAAATTGATAATCAAAAACCTATTTGTTTAGAATATTTTTAAAGCAAAATTTGAGAAAAACTTGAATTCAAAATTTGCTCCAATAATCAAGTTGATTTATCCTAGATTAATTAAAATTGCTAACACTCAAAAGTACACCAACTTTTTGGCACTTCCCTCAATTTTAGGGTTCCAATTAATTATTTTTCAAGTTTAAATTTGAAAGAGCTACAATCCATGCAATGCTATTCATGAAATGACGTTGAATGCTTATGCTTTGAAAAGATAATGCATGCTTAACACCCAGGGGTGTTACAACCGCGCCCACAGAGAGGCAGCAGGCACCGACGGTACGCGCGCACAAAACTTAAAGCGCAAACGACCACTAACCTGGCTCGACATCGGCTTAACCAACTGGACTACGGCCTAGAGGGCACCACGAGCTATCCCCAGAAGCCGAAACACAACTAAGTCACTAACACGGTTAAGCAAGGAAAATTCCGTGAACACGAGGTTGTCAACTGCTCGACAGCTTACGGTTAAGAACAATTTCCGGTTTTCCAATTTCGATTTCCAAGCTACCCGAAAAACTAGCTAGCCAATTTACTTCACCACCGCAAGGGTTGCATTACACTCCTCGAAAACATTACTTCAAAACTCGTTAAAGCGTTATATACAAGTTTTGTAACAGTTTTGTTAAGTAAAATTCGTTTTTGAACCTTAATCGCTACAACACGGTTATTGCGGCAACTTTCAATTAATATTTTCATTAGCTAATTCGATTTACTAAAATGATTCCACGAACTTGGCACAAGCTAAAACACATAAATAAAATGCTCATGATAAGTTTTAGTGCAAAGTTACACGCGGTAACACCGAGGGTGTTACAGCTCTACCCCTGAAAGAAAATCTCGACCCGAGATTTCCCGTGCCTAGTGTGGGAAAAGAGGACAGGGAAAACTTTTAACTTAACGAATTACCTTCAGGAGCTAGATAAGAGATGGGGATAATGCTTCAAAATATAGCTCTCTAGTTCCCATGTTGCTTCATCTTCCGAATGATGTTGCCACTGGACCATGTAAAATTTCACCATATTGTTCCTGGTTACTTTTTCTTTTTCATCCAGGATTTTTACTGGATGTTCCTCATACGAAAGGTCCGGTTGAAGGGGAAGTCCTTCAATTTCTACTGCCTCAGTGGAAACCCGCAAACACTTTTTCAACTGGGACACATGGAAGACATCATGGACAGCTGACAAAATATCAGGGAGCTGAATGCGATAGGCCACGGGACCACGCCGGGCCAAAACCTTGTAGGGCCCAACATAGCATGGAGCTAGCTTCCCACGAACACCAAAACGGTGCACACCTTTCATGGGAGACACCTTGAGATACACATAATCCCCAACTTCAAATTCCAAGGGCCTCCTTCTTTTGTCTGCATAGGTTTTCTGTCGGTTCTGTGCTGCCTTTAAATGACTCTGGATCACTCCAACCTTCTCTCTTGCTTCAAGCACAAAGTCAGGCCCAAAATAACCACGGTCTCCCACCTCAACCCAGTTGAGTGGGGTTCTGCATTTCTTGCCATACAGAGCCTCAAAAGGTGCCATCTGGATGCTCTCTTGATAGCTGTTATTATAAGAAAACTCGGCCAACTTCAAACACTCATCCCACTTTTCAGGAAAAGAGATGACACAAGCTCTCAACATATCTTCAAGCACTTGATTCACCCTCTCAGTCTGACAGTCGGTCTGGGGATGATAGGCTGAACTTCTGAGAAGGCGAGTACCAAGACATTTTTGGAGTCGCATCCAAAACCGTGACATGAAAACTGCTCCGCGGTCTGAAACGATGGTAAGCGGAACTCCATGAAGGGTCACAATGCGGTCAAAGTACAGCTTGGCATACTGCGAGGCTGTATACCTAGTACCCACTGGAAGAAAATGAGCAGTCTTAGTGAGGCGATCCACAATGACCCAAATAGAATCATGGCCCTTGGTGGTGCGAGGTAATCCGGTAATAAAATCTATGGAAATATCCTCCCACTTCCAGACCGGAATAGGCAAAGGCTGCAGAAAACCCGGCCTCTGCAGATGGTCTGCCTTAACTCTTCCACAAACATCACACTCAGCAATGAACTTGGTAATATCCTGCTTCATGTAGGACCACCAATACAACTGGCGCAAATCATGGTACATTTTGTTACTCCCCGGGTGAATAGAAAACTTGGATTGGTAAGCTTCCTCCAGAATCTTCCTTCTAAGCTCTTCATTACCGGGAACCACGAACCGGTTCTTGTACTTCACCACACCTTGCTCATCAATGCTAAAGTGCGGACCACGCCCTTCAGACATCAATTTCTTGATGTGGGGAATCTCCAAGTCATCATACCTTTGCTCCGCAATGATTTGCTCAAGTAACTCAGAGACTAAAGCAATATGTGCTAACACTGCACAGTGAGAGAGAGGCACGGACTCTTCCTCAGGCACATGGGACTTACGGCTCAAAGCATTAGCCACCATATTAGCCTTTTCCCAGATGATAATGGACCTCTAAGTTGTAATCTTTAATCAACTCAAGCCATCTCCTTTGCCTCAGATTCAACTGAGGTTGAGTAAAAATATATCTAAGGCTCTTATGGTCCGTAAAAATATGCACTTTATTCCCCAATAAGTAGTGTCTCCAAATTTTTAGAGCGTGCACCACTGCAGCTAGCTCTAAATCATGGGTTAGGTAATTCACCTCATGCTTTTTCAGCTGGCGCGAAGCATATGCTATCACACGCCCATCCTGCATAAGCACGCACCCAAGCCCAGTCCTGGAGGCATCACAATAAACATCGAAAGGCTTCTCAATATCCGGTTGAGCCAGAATAGGAGCTGAGGTAAGGAATTTCTTCAGAGTCTAAAAAGCTTCTTCACAAGCCGCACTCCATACGAACTTTGCATCCTTCTGAAGCAGCTTGGTCATGGGATGAGCTATTTTAGAGAAATCTGGAATGAAACGCCGATAGTATCCAGCAAGACCCAAAAACTGCCGGATCTGATGTACTGAAGTAGGAGACTTCCAACTCAACACATCCTGAACCTTGCTAGGATCTACAGACACACCCTCAGAGGTCAGAACATGTCCCAAGAACTGAACTCGATCCAACCAAAACTCGCACTTGCTGAACTTAGCGTACAGCTTGTGCTCTCGCAACCGGATCAGGACGGTGCGGATATGCTGCGCATGCTCTTCTTTATTCTTGGAATATATCAAAATATCATCGATGAAGACCACTATAAACTTATCCAACTCCAGCATAAAGACGGAATTCATGAGATACATGAAAAATGCAGGAGCATTCGTGAGGCCGAAAGACATGACTAGGTACTCATACAACCCATACCTAGTAGAAAAAGCTGTCTTTGGTATATCTTGTGGCCGGATCTTTATCTGATGATATCCCGACCGAAGATCTATTTTAGAGAACACCTTTGCCCCAGCCAATTGATCAAACAAAGCATCAATACGAGGCAAAGGGTACTTGTTCTTAATGGTCACCGCACTGAGGGGGCGGTAATCCACACACATGCGAAGAGTACCATCCTTCTTCTTCACAAAAATGGCAGGACAACCCCAAGGTGAAGAACTGGGACGGATGAACCCTTTATTCCGCAACTCTTCTAACTATTTCTTCATTTCAGCTAACTCCTTCGGTGCCATACGGTAGGGATGTCGAGAAATCGGAGCAGTGCCAGGCTCTAACTCAATGGTGAACTCCACATCTCTATCCGGGGGTAACCCAGGCAATTCATCAGGAAAAACATCCGGAAACTCATAGACCACTGGAATAGAGGTGAGATCAGAAGAGACTTCCACATTTGCAGCAACTGGCGAACTGAGTTCCGAAGGAATGAGAAGAGACATCCTATCCTCAGACCCAGGAAGTCGCAACTCAACAACCCTCCGCTTAAGGTCCAACACTACCCCGTAAACCTTCAGCCAGTTCATGCCCAGTATTGCATCAATGCCGTGCCCGGGTAGCAACATGAACTGAAGGCGATAACTGTGGGTGGCTAGCACTAAGCTGACAGTATCCGTCCGAGTGTTGATGAACATCTTCGCACCCGGGGTGCTGATTCTATAGGCCTTAGGGATGGCCATAATGGGTAGATTATGCCTTTCCGCATACCCCATGCTCATAAATGAATGCGATGCTACAGAATCAAATAACACAAGTGCTGGGTGAGAGTTGATGGTGAACATACCAGCCATCACGGGTTGATCCTGTAATATTTCCTTAGCCTCCGTATAATTCACCTGTCCCGAACGGCTCACTGGGACTTTCTTCTTGATAACCGTCCTCTTGATCAGACGAGAGTTGGCGGACGGCTAATCAGACTGAACAGGCCGGTTCTCGGGACACTCCCGAGCAAAATGGCCCTCCTTGCCACACTTGAAACAGCCAGTAGATTTGACCATCTGTCCCTGACGAGGTGGAAACTGCTATCCCTGTGGCTGTTGCACCTGCTGGGAAGGTGCACGGTACTGAGTCGTCGGAGCCTAACGAGTCTGCTGTGGCTGTAGAAACGGCTGTCCACCAGGAGAATGGTAGGACATCCTCTTAACAACCTGCGTCTTCTGCGCCTGCTGGTGACCAGAAGACCCAGAGATACCCCACTTGCGCTTCCACTCAGCCTGAGTGTCACGCTGCAGACCCTCCATAGCTATGGCTACATTCATCAGGGTGCCAAAAGTCTAGTAGTTCCTCGTGTACAGCTCCTTCTGCAGAACACAAGAGAGACCACGGTAGAAACGGTCCCTCTTCTTCTCATCTGTGTCAACGTGAGTGGCAGCATACTGTGCCAAGTTGTTGAACTTGTTGACATAATCCATCACGGACAGGCTTCCCTGCTTCAGGTCCAAGAACTCCGAGAGCTTCCTGTTCAGAACACCCACAGGAATGAAGTACTCTCGGAAAGCGGCAGTGAACTCCTGCCAAGTCACCCGGTGGTCCACCTACTGCATGGCGTTGAAGGTATCCCACCAAGCGCTGGCAGACCCCAACAGCTGCTGTGCGGCGAAGCGCACCTTCTGCTCATCGGTCACCGTGAGCAGCAGAAACTTTTGCTCCAGCACACGAAGCCAATGCTCCGCGTCCAGAGGCTCTACAGTCGGCACGAACGTGGGTGGGTTAGTCTTCAAGAAGTCCTAATACGAACAGGGCCTCTCAAGACCACGGACACCGCCCCCGTCCCCACCGTTGCCACCGGGACCCCCACAAGCGAGGCCACCGACAGCCTGTGTCATCAGCTCCAGGGCACGGGCTGTCTCACGACGAGAAGCTAACAACTCCGCCATCATCTCCGCTTGAGTCATCAGAGGCGGCGGTGGCGGTGGAAGAGGAGCCAAGCGTGGGGCGTCGTGACTCTCCCCGACATTCTCACGACCATTCTCCGGGTCACGGCCCGCTCTAGCGCTGGTACTCCCGTGAACAGACCCAGCAGCCCCGCGACCGGACCTCAGGTTCATCTGAACAGATAAGAACCAGCCATTAGGATACTTCCCAGATTTAGAACGCGAGACTGAGACGATGAAGCGGCCTTCAAAAGAATTGAAGCAATTCATTTTAATTCCTATTCTACCCTGTTACTATCTACGATTATCGTGAAGGGGTTTTTAGATTAACCAGGTTTTTATCTTGGTGATGCATGCATCGCCCTACACGTTCACTCAAGCCAGAATATAGCGGCCTTTCGCTAGACTTTGGCACATCGTACACTCACTTCCGAAACTAGCGTTTCCTTACGCAACGTAAGTTAGTGTACCTACAGAAGATGGTTAGGAAAACCAGTGCCACTATCCTAGTAAACCATATTGCTAGGGCTTTAATACTTAATTACGTCGACTATACCACATCCTAATTTTCATAAACCTTTTTGTTGGTCAAGGTTTTAAGCCTTTTGAAATAGGCGATTAAGCTTGTAAGCTCATTATTGGCTCTGGTACCAACTGTGGCGGAATCGCCCAGTTTAGCACGCTTTCAGGGCTTTTGCCTTCCACTAGGCACTAAGAGCCCTGAAAGTGAGCTAAACCAGATGATTCCATCGAGCACACCCGACGGAAGAACTCGAACGCTCCACATTTTACACCCGGGATCTAATAATGAGTACAAACTTACAATACTTAGTCTATTTCATACAACACAGAGTCTCGAAATAGTTATTACAATATCAGAGGTTCAGAGTGCAATAATTAACAGCGGAAATAAAATGACATCTAGCGGAAGCGATGAGAATCCGTCTGTGCCCATCAGAAGAATCCTCCACATAAGACAAACCTGCTCAAAGTGCACCTGCAACAGGGGTAAAAATGAACCCTGAGTACACAATATACTCGCAAGACTTACCCGACTGGGAATTATATTTCCTGACTCTCAAGGATCATGATAGGCTTTATGGCTGGTGGGTTTCTTGTATGCGGAAAGCAGCACTAAGAGTGTGTCCTTAAGTTCTTAACTTTTAGAAGCCGTATTTTATTCATTAACCAATAGTCTATGTAAGCACCTATGCTATGACCAAACAGAGTTGAGCAAAGCAGGACCATTTCTCCCTCTTTCCATTTCCAATTCTTACTACGATGCCAGAGCGTAGTCAAGCCGTACCGTCACGCAGAAACGGCGATTCGCGAATCAATGTGCCCAGCTGGGTACCCTGAAAAACACACGCCTCGCTTGTACCCCAGGCACAAGTAAGACCAACCCGTTCCCCTCCTGTCACAGGTTTCCAGGTCCCCGTCCAAACTTGGACTCCTAGCTCCCGTATTCGAGGCCCGGCCTCAGTACGATGCTAAGACCTCCACCTATCCCCACCTCCAATCAGTCGGTCCAGAAAGAGCCGGAGCCCATGACAAGAGAGTAACAAGTCTTCCTAGCCCCCATCCGCTAGTATGTGCTCGGGATAAGGATATCTGTGACTCGACCAGGGTCCATGCAACGAACGGTCCTTAATTGATACGGACAGGGAAACAGTGCAACCTAATTGTGCCCCATGGCCGCAGACACAACTTGCTGCACCCACCAATAACCATACCACATCCCTGCCCGGTCGCCATTTCCTTTCCACCATTTTGTCCAAATTGTAATAATCATTAGAGTAACTCCCTATTGTGAGCAACGATAGGTTACTCACTCTACCGATGATCCTATGCGGGGCCACTATGCGATCCTGTACTAGTAAGACTCATGGGTATATCTATATATGCATGTGGGTATCATAGAAATTCCTGTAACTTAAATGCACAACATTTAAATATATATCAGACTTGCAAAAATAAGGGTTATGCACCGGGGCTTGCCTTGGGCAGGCGCACAGTCAGAGGTGTCAGTCGCGGGCGGCTCCTGGAACTCCTCAGGTACAAAGATTTCCTCCTCGTACTCCTCGATGACTTCCTCGTAGTCCTACTCCTCCGCGGCCACGTACTCGACCTCCTCGTGATCTACATGCATGCAATGGTAATACCACACTTAACAGGGTGCCGACGGTAACTCTGATAACAACAACTACTAAGCTAGTTAGCTAGCTCGAATGACCAACATGCCAAGTTATTCGCTACTCCTATGAATCACAAGCTAAGCGGTCTGAACGTTCCTACCAAAAGGTTGCATCACTTTCTTATACTATCGTTTCAACGTCTACTCGATTAGGAGAACTAGCTATTTCACCTCGCACGCTAATAAAAATGCTACAAACCCACAGTAAGCCAATTATGACGTCAAGACGCTGCTGTAAAAAAATTTAGGGTTAACGCTCTTACGGTTTCGCCCCAACATAACCTACACACATTAATATCTTAATAACAATCGTTTTTAATTTGATTTTAAGGCTTAGCCTCACTACAGTTATATGTGAAGTGAATACATCAATTGCTAGAACAAGAATTTACCGATCTAACAAAACTGGTCTCGTGATTTTTGAACACTTAAATGATTTATCACAATTTTCCAAAGTGTAGTCATTTACATGAAATCATAAGCTAAACTGGATTTCTCTAGAGAAAATGGAAACTCCACTCGGCAGCGCAGCCCAGACCAAGCGGCCCACCCGCGCGCTACGCGCGGCGGCCCAACACGGCGCGGTCCACGCGATGCGAGAGCCCGCGCCCTCCGGACATTTTACAGAAACGCCCTCAAGCTACCGGGTAATACCACTACGCTAATCGCACTATTCCAACAGACCGCTATCATGCAAACAAACCCTCGGTAACTTTCTCCCTTACAACGGCCAGGTCCCTGACCTCCCCTGCACGCGCCGGCGCGGCGACCGTTGACAAAGGCGCCCCCCAACGGCCACCCGAGCCACCCTAAAACCTAACTACGGGGCCGATACTTACCTACGGGTCCTCGCTCACTGCCAGGTCGCGGTAAGGCGGTCGGAGATGCTCTGGGGCGGCCCCTCCACGAAGACGGCAATCTACACGACAAGGCGGCGGCGTTCCTATGAGCCGCAATCCCAAAAGCACAGAGGAGCAAGCATGTGGGCAATAGCGACTCACCCCGGGCCAGGCTGCGGTGAAGAATCGGCCGGAGTTCGCCCGAGGAGAGCCGGCCACGTGCGCACGGAGGACGCGGCGGCGCACCGCGGCGGCACAACCCCGTCACCGGCGCTGGGGGTCCGGTAGCAGCTCGGCTAGCGTGCGCAGAAAGGAGAGGGAGGTGGGGCGAAGCTGGCGGTGCAATTAATTTGACTCGCGATGATCCGAAAGGAGCTGCCCACGGCGAGAAGCGGCTCGGCCTGGACAACGCGGTGGCGAGGCAGCGCCCCTAAAATTGAAGCTCGGTGGGCAAGGCTCGAGGTGGGGGCGGGGTCGGTCGGCTGGCTGGCTTCGCTACGAAACGGTGAGCAAGGCGAAGCGAACCAGGTGGCTCCACCATGCCGGAATGGACGGTGCGGGTCCGACGGGCATGGTGGCAGAGGGGAAAGGGGAGGTCAACCCTCGGGTCACCTCGCTGGCCGGGCTGGGGTCGACTTGGACAAGGTGACACACGCGCAGGGGGTCACGTTGGACGCGCGCGAGCGATGCGGGAGGGGCGTGCGCCAGCAGCGGTCGGTTGACCGGCAGCGGCGCAGGGAGGGGCAGGGCATGGGCGCGACGCCGCAGTCCTGACCACGGTCGCGCCACCGTGCGCGACAAGAGGGGAAAGGACAAGGGGCAGCGTGGGAAGGCGCGAGGCAGTAACCGGCTGCGGCCGACCGGACACGCCAGCCTGCCCAGCCCGACAGCGCGGCCAGGCGTCGGCACGGAGCGGCCTGCGGTGGTGACCGCGCCCACAGAGAGGCAGCAGGCACCGACGGTACGCGCGCACGAAACTTAAAGCGCAAACGACCACTAACCTGGCTCGACTTCGGCTTAACCAACTGGACTACGGCCTAGAGGGCACCACGAGCTATCCCCAGAAGCCGAAACACGACTAAGTCACTAACACGGTTAAGCAAGGAAAATTCCGTGAACACGAGGTTGTCAACTGCTCGACAGCTTATGGTTAAGAACAATTTCCGGTTTTCCAATTTCGATTTCCAAGCTACCCGAAAAACTAGCTAGCCAATTTACTTCACCACCGCAAGGGTTGCATTACACTCCTCGAAAACATTACTTCAAAACTCGTTAAAGCGTTATATACAAGTTCTATAACAGTTTTGTTAAGTAAAATTCGTTTTTGAACCTTAATCGCTACAACACGGTTATTGCGGCAACTTTCAATTAATATTTTCATTAGCTAATTCGATTTACTAAAATGATTCCACGAACTTGGCACAAGCTAAAACACATAAATAAAATGCTCATGACAAGTTTTAGTGCAAAGTTACACGAGGTAACACCGAGGGTGTTACAGGCGCCGCCCGAGCCGCTCGCCGTCCCTGCTCGAGCCACGTCCCCCCACTTGTACTCGCGCCTCCCATCGCGACTGTGCTCCATCCACCTGCCGCGGCCACCGCTGAGGTCCTGCCGCCGCCGAGCTCCGCATCGGCGACCTCCGCGCACTCCGTGACATCAAGCTCCGCGCCGGTGTCGAGCTCCACAGTGACAAGCTCCATTCGTTCGAGCAGCAAGGTTACATTGCGCTTGTGCTAAATGCGCATGTTGCAACCTTATGTTTTAAATGTTTTCAAATGTTCCATAGGCATGTTGCAAGTGTTTTATACGGTTGTTGCAAAAGTAGATCGGGATGTTGCACATGTTGCAATGGTTGTACAAGTACGTTGCAAGCTCCTGTTCTCAATGTTTAATATGTTTTTTTCGCGTATGCTACAAGTATGTTTATTTGGATGTTGCATATGTTTTTACACATATGATATAAACGTTTTTATCTGGATGTTGCGTATGTTTTATAATGATTTAAAGTGTTTTTCAAATGTTTTTTAAGTGTTTCAAGCGCATGTTTTAAATATTTCATTTGTTTTCAGACTTATGTTACGATTGTTATATTTGGATGTTTCAAAACTAGATTCGATGTTGCATCTTTTATTTTTGCTTTTCACTGTCTCGTCTCGATGTCAGACACAGCAAGCAAGCGCAGGCGGAGACGATCCCCACTTGCGCGGCGGACCTCACGTGCTTAATGACGCGCAGTAGGCGAGATAGAGGACAGCGGCGCGGATGCCCGGACTTGAATACGGCGGTGCTTCCTATGGGCAGGCGACCAAGGCCTCGTTTAGATGCTGAAAAAATTTCAACCCGATGAATAGTACCACTTTCGTCTTATTTGATAAATATTGTTCAATCGTAGACCAACTAGGCTCAAAAGATTCATCTCGTGATTTCCAACTAAACTGTATAATTAGTTATTTTTTTACCTACATTTACTACTTCATGCACAGATCCAAAGATTGATGTAATGGAGAAAGAGTGAAAAAATTTCAACTTTTTGAGTGCATCTAAACGAAAAAAATTTCAACTTTTTGAGTGCATCTAAACGAAAAAAATTTCAACTTTTTGAGTGCATCTAAACGAGCTCCCTGAACTATCTGGGGGCAAACGCAAGGTGAGTTGCCCGATAGTGACAAGACTAGCAGAATTTGGAGGCCTTGGAATTTGGGACCGGTCCATCGTTTCAGCAGCGCCCTTCGACTTTTTTTTTGAAACCAGGGTTTGGAAAGGAATGGAACTGTCCATTGATAACACAGACAGATTAGTTTTTTTTTTTGGACTTGTTTAGTTCCTAAAATATTTCGCGAAATGTTACTGTAGCACTTTTCGTTGTTATTTGGTAATTAGTATTCAATCATAGCCTAATTAGGCTTAAAAGATTCGTCTCGTCCATTTCATCTAAACTGTGTAATTAGTTTTATTTTTTTATCTATATTTAATGCTCTATGCATATGTCAAATATTCGACGTGATGGAGAATCTACTGTTTTTTCGTGAAATATTTTGGAAGTAAACAAAGCCTTAGTCTAAAAAATAACAGACAGAGCGCTATTTGCAGCTGCAACCAGAGTTCAGGTCATGAACGGCCGTCGGGCATGTTTCTGGTCTTCGAGCTGGATGCAGGGTCAGACTCTAAGCGAAAGAACAGAACAGTTGCTGAGGCACTCCAAGGAAACAAATGGATCCAGGACATTGCATATGCTCTGAATGATACCCTCTTATCCGATTTTTTCCATCTCTGGACACTCTTGCTGGGTTGTGGTTTCAATAATAATAAGCTTGAAGAAGACAAATTCACTTGGACTTCGGAGGCCTCTGGGGAATATTCAGCCCGCTCTGCTTATCAAATCCAATTCAGTGGACATTGTTCCTCTCTGTTCCCAAAAATGATCTGGAAAATCTGGGCGCCGGCGCGCTGCAAATTCTCTTTGGCTGCTACTACAAAACAGAATCTGGACAGCAGATCGGCTACTGCTACAAAAATGGCCCAATAATTATTTATAATCCTCTATGGCTCTATCTCTATCTCTATGCGAGAGAAGTCTGGAAACAGTAATGCACTTATTTGTTGAATGTCCGGTCTCGAGAACCATATGGTCTGGTCCTACGTCAGCATGTGGAGCAACAACCAAAATCTGAAACCTGACTCCTGGAGCACCACTCAACACATAAATAGCAGGTTTGTCGAAATTGTCAGTAAAGGGATTATGCAAGCGCACATTCTAGCAATACTGGTGATCCGGAAACTATGGAAACAAAAAAAATGACAGGATTTTCAAGCAAAATTTTAAGCCTCCATAATCCATGCTAGCGGAAATACATGATGAAGTTCTCCTGTGGTCTTCGGCTGGAGCAAAACTACTACCACCACTAGTACAAGTTGTATTTTCAAGTAATATGTAATATGTAGTTTTCTTTTACTTTAAAAGCCTAAGGTGGCTGTCTGCCACCTAAAGGTAACGCTGGGGCGTGTTGCGCTTATCAAATATCTGCTTATTAATATATATGCCTGTAACCAATCCGGATCTTAAAAAAAAAAAAACCCTTCCCCAAGACAGTTTCCTGTTTACCAGAGCGAAACAGTACAGATGGTGCACACTCTTTGCTGGAGCAAAACATTTTCAAACAGCAAACAGCATCAACCAGGAAGCAGGACATATAAACAATGGTAGAAGTAAATATGTAATAAGGACCATAAGTGACAAAATTATGTACAAAAGTCAGCAAGAATTTTGATAAGGAACAGGAAGGAAGAGGAACAGGGTTCAGATCAATGCCAACCAAAGAATGATACCGAAAACATAGCAATGTAATACAGATAAACCATAAACTACTTAATCCTGTTGAAGAAACAGCACCAGGATGGGAAAAAAACATTTAGTGTTTCTTTAATCAATCTATAGCCTTAATGAAACAATTTCATAAATACTGCTAAACCACTAGGTGATCCAGCCATTAATCTCCAGCAAAACTGTAGCCCTCTGTTTTAATAATTCCACATAAATGAAGCTGATTGGTTGTGAGAGAAAAACAATATTCCATGGCTGATAAGCCAAGCTCAAGCGAATAGAGCCGAAAACTCAAGTTACATCTAGTAAGAGGCAGAACAAGTACAGTTGCTAAGGCTTCACCTGAAAGATTCTCTCTCCTTTGCATTAATTGCATACAAACAAAGACAGATAACACCCTCAGCAATTTGGAGTCAGCTGCTACAAAACAATGTTTTTGACAGTTGAGGAGCTCAGCCATTCAGTAGTAGGCAGGGACGAATTTACACAACCTAAGGAGTTCAAATGGAAACTGAAAACAATAACGCACTGAATATTGAAAAGACCCACAAGCACACCAGCATAGAGAACTCTGGGTTGTGAAACATAACAAAAACGAACCAGCAGTAAATTTGATTTGAGAGATAGAACCCTTCTAGCTTCACGCTAAAACTGACCTATGGCAGAATAAAAGGCTATTCCAAACTAGAGACTGGCGGTTCACCAGATCTAAGATCTTGAGAAATGAAGGCCCAATTGTCACTGCATTTTCTCACAGTGGTGAAAGAAACATTGCATTGGATAGCGAAAATGTCATCCTTGAGATACTCCGATTTCTCCAATTCTTCCCTACTGATGAAATCCTTGAGGCCCCGGCAATCTCCACGTGAAAACTTATGCATCCCCACGTCACGCGGCAACGCTGGCTTGCCAAGCTGATCGAGTAGGCTGAACTGTGATTGCGCTGGGACGAGCTCATCCTGAGAACTGACAAGCGCGAGGTAGAGAGCGATGTGGCGCCTATATTTGGAGTGGCTGCCATTGGGGTAACATAGGAGACGCCAGATGTGGTCCCTAACATCGAAGTCACATGATTCAATGCCCTCACCATGGCTGGTCGCCTCTTTCAAGTGTGAGTAGCCATCAATCCTCAGAACGTGGGAACCACTCACTGGCTTTGAGACAATAGCAGATGCAGAGTGCAACACTTGTCCAGCTGACGACCACAACACGAGGGCTGCCATGGAAGTTGTACTGATGGAAGTAACCAGCTGTGCGTGCTTCTCAGTTAGCGAAATGTCTTCTTGTCAGATTTTGCCTGAAAGAGATATCGTGTTTTTCAATTTTGATATCTCACCAACAAGGTATGTAGCACACAAGCAATACATGTAATTATCATAGGAAATCTGAGCCCAGATTAATTTCATTCAATTTGTGCAATTCTAGTTTTTGAAACCGAAGGCAACAAATACAACCTTGCATATTAAGATGACAAACGCTGCTTTACACCTCAAGGACAAGAACTTAGATTGCACAAGGCCAGATTACTAGACGAATTGACAGTTAGGGGACATATAATATTATGAAAAATTCGTATTCCACTTCTCACATACCAACTCAAATAATCACCCACATAAATGTGATGGACCCAATTGATGGAATTGAGGCATATTGTTATTTATCAAGCGTTTGGTTAACAGATGTGTCCTCTGATAGCAAAATTCTCGACACCAATCAACCAGAGATTACACAAAAACCAGGAAACCTAAAAACATGCTTAGGATGACCATGGTTCATGAGTAGCACACACAGCACGCACTAAGACATGGCGATGAACAGCATTACCTACAGCCAATAGCTGCAGCCTGCAAGGATTGCGGGTACGACCGGACGAAGGCTTGGAGTGGCGGCTCGTCGTGGTCGGGTCAGAGATCCGTCGATGACGTCGCGGCGCACCGGGAATCAAGGATGAGGTACGGTGCTGCCTAGGCAAGGACAACGGCGGCAGCGGCCAGCGGGGGGTTCTGCTTCCCTTGGCACGGACGGCGGCGGTTGAGAACTACCTGGAAGGAGGGAGGAGGATTTCGCTGTTGTTGGGATGCAGAGCAGCTGTAGGCGAGGACACCTCCACACCGGCGACTGCCGAGCCGCCGATGGCGGGACGCGGCAGTCAGAACCCTACGTGAGATCGCAATTCCGACCACCCGCTACCCACGTGCTCCATTTTGCTTGGTGGGCTGTTGGTGGGCCAGATTTCTTCCCTCACCAGACCATCTTGTTTTTGTTTTGTGGTAAAAAATATGGTAAAACTTGATAAAGTTTCTAATCATAGAAAATGTCTACATGCTTTTAAAAATCCAAAAAAAATCTAAACGTAGAATAATATATTCTAAATCTAAATAAAATATTTAGAGCTCATAAAATATAACTCTGATGATAAAAAATAGATTTAGCTATAGGAAAATGAAAAAATATCCAAAAACATCTAGAAAATTTCAAAAACATTCTAATCGATGTATAAACCTATTTTAAAAAATCTTCATGGCAAAAATATAAGATGAAATAGCATGAATGCAACATACATAATGTTGAATGCATTAGCGCTAGTTGTTTATTATGTTTTTATTGTGATAATTTTTTAAAACATGTTTATATATCAATTAAAATATTTTGGGAATTTTCTAGTTTTTTATAACTTTTACATTTTTCTAGAGCTGAGTCTATTATTGAAGAATCTAGGGATACTTTCATGAGCTCTAAATATTTTATTTTGATTTGACATATCCCAATCTATTTTTAGTTTTTTTTGAATTTTTAAAAGCTTAAAGATATTTTATGTGGTTTTAAGTTTTAACGTCTATACCAATTTTTAACTAAAAAAGATGAAGCCACGTCAAAAGCACTCCAAACTAGGGCACGACGGTAGTTTGAACCATTTTGACAGTTTAGGGGGGGTCACAAATATCTAGTTTTGAAGTTAGCCACCTGTGCTCCTCTAGTCTCATCAAAATTTTCCTTTTTAGCTCTTTTATTTTTATTTAAGAATTTCACATTTTTACCCTGCCAAAATAATTTGCCGAAATGGACCCCAGACCTTGGTGCCAAATGTAATGGCACCTAGGTTACACATCTCAGCGCCATATCCTTTGGTGCCGAGCTACAACACATGGCATGGACATGAAGCTTACGTGGCAGGAGGTTCGACGCCAAAAACATATGACAGTACCGAGCTCCCAGACCTAGGCACCAAAGCAAGCGACGCCGAGCTTGATGCTAAAGGGGGTGGCACCAAGACCTAGAGACTTAATCAGGCGCACAATCGCTTGCTCGGGCACTGTTCCTTCTCTTTTCTCTACTTGGGCCCCGTTCACTTCCCAAAATATTTTCTCTTTCACCCATCACATCGAATCTTTGAACGCATGCATGGAGCATTAAATGTAGGTAAAAAAATAATTAATTGTATAGTTTGTCTGTAAATGTCGAGGCGAATCTTTTGAGCCTAGTTAATCCATGATTGGACAAATTTTGCCAAATAACAACGAAAGTGCAACAGGAATTTTTCCCCCAAAAATTTCAGATCTGAACACAGCCTTGAACAAAATGACAATGGGATGTTTCACACTCCATACCTCTCGTCCCCTCTCTAATCCATCTAATCTGCACCTACGGCTACAAATCTTAGTTTGGATCCAGTGATGCAAGGTAATCTTCCTCTCCTCCCTTAGTTCTGTCCATGTTTCATTTGAAGTTTTTTTGAATGATTTGGTTGTAACCCTATGATGAACTTGACAAACAATTTGATTTTGTTTGGTTAGGGATCCAAAATTACTTGGTAGATTTGCATATTGATGACAAAATAATTTGATTTTATTTGGTTAGGGCTCCAAAGATGAGCAATTCGGACTGACGCTCCTCCCGAAGGCAAGCAAGTCAAGCGAACGCTCTAACCGAAGGCAAACCTTCTGAACACAAGTTACGGCAATGATGGTAACGCTCAACTCAGCAACAAAGGACTTGACCTTGATGAAGACCAATAGTAGATATGTGGCACACAAGAGGACAACACGGTCGTTGATGCACACATGGGATGACTGTTGTCATAGCAGCAAGTGGTATCGTGGACATAGGTGTCTTTGAAGACGTGTATCCGCTGGTGGTGACCACGGACGACGGTGTTGCGACCCAAGGAGGCGACATAGAAGCAACCCTATTGCTTAGAGTACTCGTGTGGTACTTAAGGATGAACATCACAGGAGCCTGGTGGATCATGCACAATTGGTTGGTCAAACCGAATTAAGGACCGTCTCACCTCCCTTGCCAGCAAGAAGACTCCAGAAGACGCGCCTAGGGGAGGCCGGTCCAAGCTGATGTAGCCTGCTACTCAGCGTGTCAGAACAGGCTAGCCGGATGATGTCCAGGGCTTCTTCGGCTCCACGACATCGCCACGGTCCGCAGAGCGCCGCTGCAAGACCCTTCTGGACTCCGACACATGTAGACATAGGCTCAACCCCCCAAACTGCCATGTACCCTACCTATCTTGATATATAAGGGGTAAGATCGGATCCTAGAGGGGGAGGAGATGTCAGTGCGGGATCCACGGGGTTCCCCAACGATGTGACTACAAGTCGTGGGTCCTGGCCTGGCCCACAAACTGGAGCAAGGAGAGGTGTAGCATCCATTATACCGAATCCGAGTAGAATAGGCCAGACTAGCCGGATTCCTATGGAAAGTAACTTCTGTATATAGTTCATGACACCTTCTTTGATCCGATTAGGATTATAACCGCACCACCGTCTTCTCTATCGATATAAAGAGAGGGCGTGGGCACCCCTGTAACAAGAGACAACACAACATAATCAATCTAACGCAACAGGCTAACGCCGATTGGATGTAAGGCTATTATTCGATCACGATTGAGGGCCCAAACCAGTATAAATCGACTGTCTCTGCGTTCACCGTCGAGTCCTAACACGTGCCGAAGCCCAAACAAGTGTCCTGGGTACCCCCGTGGCATGCTATCGGTGGTCAAACACCGACAGGAGGATCCAAGACAGATTATTCCATTCCTCACCGATCTGCTCCTGCTCAGCACCAAGAGCAGGGCAACCCAGACCTGTCGTCTTCCTCCTCTCCAACAAGGTGAAGGCTCCACCAGCGGCGAGGCAACGTCAGGATTAGCACTGAGCTAAGCCCCTACCAAATCTCTCTCTACCTCTCCTATACACTACGTTGTAACTCCCGATTTTGGGTGCTCTTGAGTATAAAGATCATCAGCCACTGGACGTAGAGCATCGATCAGCCCGAACCAGGATAAACCATTGCGTCCTCTCAATGGTTCTTGTGTTCTTGAGTCCACCTGAGCCACCGAAAACACGTACTCTGACACCGACTCGAACAACAATGCTTGCCGTGGTTTCAACCCCGCTGCAGTCGTTAAGCTATTTTTAGGTGCTAATGACTCGGTGATCACTCATGCCAAACTTGAGTGAAGTTGATGGTCTAGCAGAGCAAGGGATGGGAGTCCCCGGGAGCTGCTTTTAACTCTGATGGAGCAAGTATAGCGCGAGTAGACATTAGGACCTGGGTTATGCTTAATAGTTGGATTTGTTAGATATGAACGAGTAAATCATTTGAATATTTCATTTTATACAAACTGTAAAGTTCCTAAATGCTGTTGAGTGCAATTCCTTTGCACGATGATTCTTGATGGTGGTTCTCGTAGTGTGGTTTACTACAACTTAATCCTACAGTAAGCTGCACTAGTGGAGTTCGTTGACAGCGACTCCAGGGATCCTTCTGCGACCGTTGGGTTAGTGCCGTGTTAGTCGGCAGGACGACACGTGGTACTTGACGGGCGGCCGGGATGGAGTCCTCGTACTATCGTAGTCATGATATACTTGTAACACTTCGAAGGAGAGCAGGAAAGGAGAAAGAAATTCCAAGAATGAGGTCCCGGAGGTGGGGACAATGGTGATCGGGTAATCAGAATTGGGCCCTCCAACATAGAGGATGTTGTTGTTGTGTGGCAGGCGGCGGCAATGGCAACAACAAAGCCAGTGAGAGTTAGGATGGGAATAGGGAGAAGAAATTCATGCCCCTTGAAACCCTTGGTTATCTGCTAGATAAGCCTAACTGATTTACCCCATACATCAAACACCACATTCCAAGAAAACATCAACAACAAATGGCTCAAAAATTGGCTGCAAGAAAATTTTATGCAACATACAATCGGATATACGTAATTACGACGCTCAGTGCTCCAATTAGTGCCTTACAAATGGAACAACTTTGTTGAGTGGGCAAACCTGTGTTGAATCCAGCATGATGCACGGAGTAGAGGACATTGTATGCATCGAGGCAAAAAATCTAAACTAAACCAAATCAATGACGACAAACAAAACCACCTTAATTTGTGTTAATTAGAATCTGACAGCATGTGAAGCAGCATGTCGTTCCATGCGTCGACTGGCCCTGGCAGGCACCAGTGGATGCAGTCGTTGTACATGGCCCGCTTCTCGTTCGGCCAGTGCCCGTACCGGCTGGGGTGGCCGTCGGGCCGCATCAGCATCGCGGCGGTAGGGTCCATGAGCACCACGTCCAGGCCCTTGGCCTCCCTGAACTCCTCCAGCTGCGACGTGTAAAACTCCAGCTCCAGTCCTCCCATCGGCGCCGTCTCGTTGGCCCTGTACGGCCGCGTGCGCCGGCAGTCCCCGCCCTCGTTGTAGGCTCCGCCCTCGAAGTGCGACATCGGCGACAGCGTCCGCAGGATAACCTTGCCCCTGAACCGGGTCCGGGCGTCGGCGAGCGCCCGGAGCGCCGTCCGGAACGCCATCCGGTGCGAGTGCCGGTTGGTGAGGCTGCTGGTGAAGTTGAGCGGGACGTACATGCCGCCGACGAGCTGCCGGCGCTCGTAGAAGTAGGACTGGCGCGTGAACCAGTTGGCCCCCGAGAGCAGCACGTAGTCGAACCGGGACGCGACGGACAGCCACTTGTCGTCGGGCTCGTCCAGGTACAGCCTGAACACGCCGGGCTGGTCGGCGACCTCCTCCGACCTCACCAGGAACGGCGACCAGAAGAGGTACATGGTGACGTTGTAACCCTCGTAGTAGAGGATCATGTTCGGGTCCGTCCTGTCCGTCACCGACACGTCCTTGGGCTTCTCCACCTGCAAAATCCACGCACTCATCGCCATGCCCATGCATGAGCCAGCTTCTTCCAAGTCTCTAACTACATAGCACTGCTCTATAACGCACCTTGGCCAAGAGGCAGAAGAGGGACTGTATGTGGTTCCTGGCCATCGAGTCGCCGACGAACGCGACGGACTTGTTCGCGAGGACCTGGAGGAACCTGTGCGGGTCGAACCGCGGGAGGTCGCAGGCGTCCGGCTTCCAGCGCCACTTGAGGAACTCCAGGTCCGGGCGGCCGTACCGCATGCAGTTCTGGTGCTCCTGGATGAAGTCGCAAGTCTCGTTGGTGTACTGCGGCGAGTCCGGGTCCGGCACCCACTCGCCCCGGAAGATGTCGCACTTGGGCACCGGCGCCGGCGCGACGTAGGGGTGGCGGCTGAGTTCGTCGGTGTAGCTGACCTGCAGGTGCGGCACGTTGGTGAAGCAGGAGAGGATGACGACCGCCGAGAGGAAGATGGCGGCCGTGGGGCCGAAGAGGAGCTTGAAGCACAGAACCATGCCTCCTCTATCTCTCGCTCACCAGATGAGCACACGACTGTGCAGTGTGCAGTGTGCAGTGTGCACTGGAGAGTGTGAGCGTCTGGATCAGTGGCATTTGGCGTTTCTTTAATACTGAAACAGAGCCCAATCTTTCTACTCGCGTGTTCCAATGTTCAACGTCTGATCGATCGATCGGAGCTGAGGTCGCAAAAGAATTCATAATTCAGTACTGCTTGGCTTGCAAATGGAGGTACAAGAGAGGAACTTTCTTCAGATCGATCGATCACATGGGTGGAAACAATAATATATTTGCAGCAACTGCTGAGGATCATGCTGATAGGTTTTTGTTAAGAGGTTTTCTCCTCTAGGCACTCGATTATTTTCTAATGCAGGCAAATACCCTTCTGGTGTCAGTGCTATTAATGTTCCAACGGTTATTGTGAATGTTCAACGATGTCCTTGCTCGTAATTTCTGACTACTACGCCTCCTGAATCATGCACTGCTTCACACGATCAGACTTACTCATGGTGTCAGAAATCAGAATTCAGAACTTCCGGAAAAGAGAACAAATCCTACAATAAGGATTTGCCTGCACGTCGATCGATCGATCTAAGAGCCTGTTTAGTTGGCCACCCAAGCCAAAAAGTTTGCGCAGTACCCGTCACATCGAATCTTTGAACGCATGCATGGAACATTAAATGTAGGTAAAAAAATAACTAATTGCACAGTTTGTCTGTAAATGTTGAAACGAATCTTTTGAGCCTAATTAGTCCATAATTGAATAAATTTTATCAAATAACAACGAAAAGTGCTACAGAAACTTACCCAAAAATTTTTACCAACTAAACAGGCCCTAAGCGTACTTCACACGAAATACTGGTGAGAGTGCAAGAAAAACAATAAGGAGATCACCGTCGTTTCTGGCCAATAAGGTTTTATGCTTGTTTAATCTTACCGAGGAGTTGAACTTGCAACGAGGAGGCTATGTGGAGTCGAGTCTCACGTTGAGGAACGCTAGTTTTATCGCCTCGAGGATTCTGCGTGAGCCCAGCTGCAATTTTTCTTTTGTTCTAGAGCATTATTATCGAAACAAGAGGGAATCAGTAGACATCGCCTGCCTTGACTTGGTTCGTAATATATTAACAGCACTAGCTGTAAAAGTTCAGAGACGTGCATTTTCAATCCAGAACGGCAATGCGGCATTCCCATTGGAAGAAAGAAATTGTACGGTTAACGATGTTTAACACAGTTTTTTTTACCGAATTCGATGCAATTATCTGTAAGACCGATCGCACTGGTACGCTAAACGCGTACTGGAGGAGGAGATGAAGGATGAGACAGCTGCACTGGGAACGCTAAAATCGTCCTCTACCGCTCAGTATCCGCTATTTTCAGCGTAGTAGCGTCCATCTGCTATGCATTGCTACTGCTGCATGCGCGCCTCCTCTGCTGCTGCTCTGGCGTGACCGCGTGAGGAGATGGGAGGGAGAGAGCACATGCGCGGGCCTCACTGCAGTTACTATTTCAACTAATAGCTAAAAAAAATATTATAACTCACAAACAAAAAACCAAATTAAATTCCGATTGGACCATTAAATTTGTTTTAATAAATACTTCAAAACAAGATGTCACATGGATATATTTAGATAAAGTGATAAGTGGGCCCATAGTGGATAGAGGATGATATAGAGGATGGATGGATACGGGGAAACTGTATATTTTGTGATGACTAGGATGGAATATTCCTTTTAGAGGATGAATATAGAGGTCCATGAGTGCGGATAGTCTAAGCAAACGGCACTACTCCATCCCTTCTAATTTATAGATCGTTTTAGCATTTCTAAATATGAGCGTGGATTTTCTAGGACGGGTGTTGTTGCGCACCCTTTGCAACATTCAGATGAAACACTTGCAACATTCACTTAGAACACCTGAAACACTTGAAACATGTAAATGAAACACCTGCAACATCTGTTTGAGACAACCTCTCGTAACATCCACTTGGAACACTTGCAACATTCACTTTGAAACACTTGAAACATGAACATATTACTGTTGAAACATGTTCGGATTACTATTGAAACATAGGGTGTGTACCTACACCCGTTGACATTTCCGTTCTAAATATACAACTTTTATTATATATCTAAACATATCATATATCTAGGTATATAACAAAGCTATGTACCTAAAAAAAATAAAAAAGAACTATAATTTAGGATAAATGATGGTACAAAGAAATCGGTTCTCCTGTCAGGATACCCTGTGCGTGCATCTCTACAGTTCTACGTGCATCTTGATTGGAACTGTAGTATCTGCATTAGGTAAATAGGACGCGGAAGGCATAAGCAGTTAAACTAGCAAGTTGACTCACACAAATAGCTTGAATAGTTAGGTTTTTTATTCTAACGTCGTATCAGTATTTGGTAATTGAACGTAATTTTATCTATTTGTTTAATTAATTGTAATAGCTCTCTTTTCACTCGTCTTCACGGCGTCTATCAGCATCAACTCCATATAGCTATTGTCTACCTTTTTTTGCGAGACCAAGTATAGATGCATGCAAATGTTCATATACGAGCGTACACTCCCCTAGGAAAGTAAGGTTACATACACATCTTTCCCCTATGAGTATATTTGAAGAAATGAGTTGAACCGACAAATCTCGAGTTGCACGCACATCTTACACCTTATCCACATAGCTCACTCGTCTTCATGGCATCTATATGTGCTGATGCGAGACCCAGTATAGAAGCATACACTCATCCTTACGAACACACGCATGCACACACTATCCCCATGAGCACCTCGAAGAACCGAGTTGGACCAGCAAATCTCAAGTCGCCTACCATTGAAAGAATAATAACGTTAAATTCTAAAATAAATCTAGAAAAGTGCAAGTACTCAAGCCAGAACTTAAACTCAAGTGGACAGGTTTCACCAAAAAACCTAACCAGCTTAGCTATTTATATACTCAAAGCTGTTGTTGTATGTTCCCCATCTTCATTTTATTTCTCACTCCTATCTCGTGGCCGTGAAATTTCTGTTGAGGCCAAATCAAGGTGTGCTCCATTTCTTGATAAAACCATTGCTCCTATTAAAATAGATAAAATTTCTTTAGCACATAAGTGGACAACCTGGTCAAGCGAGACCCCTTATTCTTATTCTCTTGTGCTGCTCCATAAACGAACACTAAAAGCCATTGACAATAATCAACCTTATTCCGTAATTTAAATTTCACAAAGAAATCATCGATCACTAGCGAGCTGACTAACATTTGAAAAAAAAAACTACATTCTTGCAAAATAGTTTGGTTTTCCAAAACTTCTAAGTGTTTGGATGGAACAACGATTTCAATTTTTAAAATCATGATATTGTTAAGATCGTAAAACTTTTAGAGTTTTAGAAGTAAAACTTTTAGAGTTTTAGAAACTCCACCTAAGACTTTTTTTTTTCTAAACCATGATTTTGCATGTCTTTAGCTTATAAAACTATGATTTCTTGATATCATTCTACACCTAAAAAGACTAAGACGTCATCGTCTATCCAGTGATACCAAATCTCGATCCCTAATCTTGTGTCCGCGTCCTACCCGATTTTGATACAAAGACCGGAACCACGTGTTCGCATACTGTACGAAGTCATCAAAGCTTACACGTCTTACCCAGTTTCGATGCGAAGACCGAATCCATGTGTCCGCATCTAATACGAAGTCCTCAAAGCTCATGCGCCCACGTTTGATTAATGATGTTCAGTCCAAGATGATTAGCATACTGCTTCCCCTGCGCAACAGTCCCTCTTGCCATCTCCTTCCACGATCAGGTAAGGTCTTTTGTTTCAAAAAAAATCTAGTAAGGTCTCGTCCTTGTGAAACGATATATATATTTTTAAATCGATGATTAAAGTAAGATTTTTTTTTTACTTTAATAACTAAAGTGAAAAAAAAGATCTCAATGAATTTGGAAATAGTTTAGGGTTTTCAATACAAAATAGTTTATTAAATTTTTTTATTATTTTCTGTAAATCCATCATTGTAGATGTAAATAAAATGGTAATGCTACCATTAAGACGTCCAGAAGGCCGGATGCCTTGCCCCACTCACTGCCGTATGCGCCGCTCGCCTAAAAAAGCAAAATCAACTCCCGCACACCTCGCTCTGTTCCCGTCCTTACCCCTTCCACGCTCCTCATCCCCTGCCGCAGCACACCAACGCCTTGCGTCCTCCTCCACCGGGAGCCCCCAATGCCTACAGATCCGGTGGCCCTCTCCCTCACCCTGGTGAGATCCATAGAGGAGGAGCAAGATCCATGGAGGTGGCGCGACGGTGTTATAGGAAAGTGGGCGGCTCTTCTCCACCCCGACGGCCGAGCTCCCCGCATCCCGGCGGCCATGGCGCTCCACTCCCCCCCATCCCCCATCGTCGCCGCCGAACCAAGCTCGATGCTGGTGGTGGCGGTGCTCGTGCGCCGCCACTCTCCGTCAGCTCCGACCTCGACGGCGGGAATCGATCAGCCCAGTCTTCTCCTCCTCTACGTTGCAAATATATGTTTCAGGTGTTTTAGTCGTTTCAAAGGTACGTTGCAGTTGTTTTTTATAGATGTTGCAAAAGTAAATCGATGGATGTTGCATATGTTGCAAATGTTTCAGAAAAATGTCGCAAGTGTTTGTTCAAAATGTTTCACATGTTTTATCGTTTTTTTATTTGCATGTTGCATACGTTTTCACACATATGTTGTAACAGTATGTTTCAAATGTTTTAACTGTTTCAGTCTTTTGTTCTAAAACTACAACGTCCAAACAGCTCTTAAGCTGGGCAGGTCAGACTCAAGCCCAAAGCCCCAAACTATCGTCCTCCGCGGTATTTTGTTGGGCCATGCCACAGCCCACTCTGGGTCCCTTTCAGGGCTTTGAGTTTTGACCTCTCAAAAAGGGAAATGGAAGCAGAGTAGCACTGTTTCAGTAACACTCTGTTTCAGGGCTTTGAGTTTTGAAACAGCGGTCATGAGCTTGCGTCGATCGAGATTCGAGTAGCACTGTACACCGTCGAAGTGCATGGAGTTCCGCATGCATCACAGCTGATCGATCACACCCCTCGCTGCTTCTGTAAGTAACTTAAGCCATGGAAAGCAACCATGGATGACTAAGGTAGCAAGCTCCCAACTCCCAAGTGAAGTCATGCCTTCAAGACACTCCACCTTCACTGCTCCATCTCCAAAAGCGGTGCTGAATTCTGAACCGCGCCTAAAATCTGCCCTTTTGCCGCCATCTTGCGGTGCATCCATGCCGGCACGCCTAGCTAGAGCTAGCTCGCGTGCGGCGTGATCGATGGCCCTGCTCACCTCCCTGCCGAGGCCCAGGAAGCAGCGGTGCCCCTCCTACCCGATGCTCTCCCTCTCGCCGTCCCTCTTCTCTCTCATCCTGCTCCTCCCCTTCCTCTCCCTCCTCCTCCTCCACCGCTCCTCCTTCCCGGGCTCCTCTTGCTCCCCGGCCCTGGCGGGGGCCGCTTCGCGCCGGGGAAGCGCGGCCGGCTTCGAGGGGGACCTGCGCGACATCGAGTTCTCGTGGAACCACCTGCCGTTCTCGGCGTCCAGGCCGCCCCCTGCCAAGCTCAAGATCGCCGTGTTCTCCCGGAAGTGGCCCGTGGCCTCAGCGCCTGGAGGCATGGAGCGGCACGCGCACACGCTGCACACGGCGCTGGCCGCGCGAGGCCACCGCGTCCACGTGTTCACCTCCCCGCCGCCGCACACCGAGGCCGCGCCGTCGCCCTCCGCCGACGGGCCTCAGCTCCACTTCCTGGACAGCGAGCCGGGGCAGTGGCGCTGCGACGACGCGTGGAAGCTTTACGAGGCCGAGGGCGAGAACGACCCCTTCGACGTCATCCACTCCGAGAGCGTCGCCGTGTTCCACCGCTGGGCGCTGGGCGTGGACAACCTGGTCGTGTCGTGGCACGGCATCTCGCTGGAGGCCCTGCACTCGGGCATCTTCCAGGACCTCGCCCGCGGCGAGGAGGAGCCCCGGTCGCCGGCGCTGAACCATACCCTGGGCCAGTCCGTGTACCGCGTGCTCTCCGAGGTGCGCTTCTTCCGGAGCTACGCGCACCAGGTGGCCATCAGCGACTCCACGGGGGAGATGCTCCGCGACGTGTACCAGATCCCGTCCCGCCGCGTGCACGTCATCCTCAATGGCGTGGACGAGGCGCAGTTCGAGCCGGACCCGCCGCTCGGGCGCGCGTTCCGGGAGGAGGTCGGCGTGCCCAAGGGCGCCGACCTCGTGCTGGGCGTGTCGGGGCGGCTGGTCAAGGACAAGGGCCACCCGCTGCTGTACGAGGCCTTCTCCAAGCTGATGCTGCGCCACCCGAACGTGTACCTCCTCATCGCCGGGAAGGGGCCCTGGGAGAACCGGTACATGGACCTGGGCCGCAACGCCAAGGTGCTCGGCGCCGTGCCGCCGGGGAAGCTCAAGGCGTTCTACAACGCGCTGGACGTGTTCGTGGACCCGACGCTGCGGCCGCAGGGGCTGGACCTGACGCTGATGGAAGCGATGCAGTGCGGGAAGCCGGTGGTGGCGACGCGGTTCCCGAGCATCAAGGGCAGCATCGTTGTGGACGAGGAGTTCGGCTACATGTTCGCGCCCAACGTGGAGTCGCTGCTGGAGAGTCTGGAGGCCGTTGTGGCGGAGGGCGCCCGGCGCGCCGCGCAGCGCGGACGCGCGTGCCGGGAGTACGCCAAGTCCATGTTCGCGGCCACCAAGATGGCGCTCGCGTACGAGAGGCTGTTCCTCTGCGTCAAGAACGACACCTTCTGCGGGTACCCAGCCGAGTTCGATTGACTAGTTATTTGCTCACTATGCATGCATGCGTTTTTTCTTTTTTGATAATAATTATACATGTGTTGTACGGTGTTTTCCTCCCGTTTTTGCGTTGAACTCCCAGGTATAGATATTTAACTCGGAGCTCATTTCTTATGATTATGAACAAAAATCTACGATTTGTTTTGTTTTTTTATACATGACTAGACAAGTACGCATTTTAAGTTCAGTACGCGCTACAGTACTATTTGACGTTGACACACTCTGTTTATTAGTAGGCTCACGTGTTTTTAGACCAAAGGTATTCACCCAGCTTTATTAGAAAGCGTAACGAACACCCAAGGTCCGGTCACCAGGGATTCTAGTTTTACAATTGCAAAGAAAAAAACATAGAGAAGATAACCAAAAGCTCGACTTTCTCTCAACCTGATCTCTACTAACCCTCTAATTTTTGACAGCAAAGCGGCAGCCCAGCAGGGCATTCCCCAAAAAGAAACCAACGACTTTAACATACATTACATCAGGTAGCAACAAAGAACTTATGCGCATTAGCAGTTAACAGATTGAGCATCTCCTCCGCTGTTGGATCCAGCTTTGCCTTCAAGAGTGGACGCCATGACTTGATCAGCATCAAAGTTTTGAAAATGATCACTTTAGGAGTAGTGAGAACCTTCTTGTTGATTGCCATGTCGTTCCTCGTCTTCCAGATTGTCTATAGAGTGCCTGCACAAATGAAGAGTGTTACCTTGCGTTTGGCTCCTCGGCAGTCATCAATAAACTCTAACAAAAAGTTTGAACAGCTGATTGGTGAGCTTTGCCATCCTAATGTGACCCTTAAAAAGGTCCAGAGGTACACGGCAATTGGGCGCTGAAAGAGTATATGATCTGTTGTTTCCAAAACATCACAAACAGCACACTTTTCAGGACCCGACCATTGTTTCTTCTTAAGTTGGACACCTGATTGGATTCTGTCATGAGAAGCCATCCATATGAAGATTTTAACCTTTAAAGGAATATTACATTTCCACACATTCATCATCTGTTGATCTCTAACCCCACCAGAAGTAATGAACTTGTACAACAAACCAGTTGAGCATTTTTTAGACTGTTCTAGAGCCCAGTATACTATGTCTCTTCCATCTTTCAATGTAATCTCTCTCAACATATCTTGTAACTGATTCCATTCCTCAATAAGCCCCTCATGAAGTTGTCTTCTGAATTGGATGTTCCACTGTCCATCTGTATAAGCTTGTGAAATGTCTATGTCCGGTTGAACAACAATCTGATAAAGGTTGTGAAAAAGAACTTTCAAGGAGCAGTGCCCAAGCCAACAGTCATGCTAAAATCTAGTTTGTCTACCACTGACCACCTGTATCATCCTACCTCTCTGGTACCATTCCCGTATGTCTAACAAAGACCTCCAAAACTAGGACCCCTGTCTACCTCTAATCTGGAAGATACTTTTCTGACCCAAATATTTCTTCCTTAGCAAAGAGCAGCATAAGTTGTTGTCACCCCTCTCTAATCTGTCAATCCATTTGGCAAGTAAGCTGATATTCATAGCTCTCACATCCATAAAACCCAGACCTCCAACTTCTTTTGGTCTATTCAGTGCTTCCCACTTGATCATGTGATACTTTCTTTTCTTGCCAGTACTCTGCCAGTAAAATCTCGACCTAATAGTGTCAAGCAGTTGATGGTTGCCTTCATACAATTGGTATACACCCATTGTGTACATGGGAATGCTAGACAAACATGAGTCAATTAACACTGATTTCCCTCCAGATGATAGGTAATCACACTGCTAGGTCCCAAGTCTTTTCTCAGTCTTGTCACTCACATATTTCAACTGTGCATTGGTTACCTTGCAGTCACTGACAGGCATACCTAAGTATTTCATTGGGAAAGATCCAAGTTTGCAGTTAAGAACTCTAACTGTTTCCTGCTGTTCCTCCTCACTGAGGCCCATGGTAAACACCTCACTTTTGTCCAAGTTGATTTTCATTCCAGACATTGCCTCATAGCATGAAAGAATAAATCTTATATTCAACAGGTTCTCAGAAGAAAAACTCAGAAAAATAACAGTGTCATCAGCGTACTGTAAATGTGTCAGACCTCCATCAATCAAATGTGGCACAAGGCCTTGAATCACCCCTGCAGGACTAGCTCTAGAAGCATAGTGAACAGAGCATCAGCCACTAAGTTAAATAGCAGAGGAGATAATGGGTCTCCCTGCTTAAACGTTTGAAGCTCTAAACAATCCCCCCCTTTCACCGTTCAGATCTATACACACCCTACCGCGCATGTGTCTCTTCGTGCTTCTTGTAAATTGTAATGGAGATCCGGCCGGGTTCCAATTCCCAAATATACGCAAAGTACTACTAGTACTTTGCAAATTGCAAACGCATGGATGGAGGTTAAAGTCATAAAGTGTACGCCGTACGAAAACTAGCGTAGCCCTTTTCGGTTGATGAAATGCTTAAGTATGTGGCAAGCAACCAAATAGTACAACTGCGTTGACCAGCCGCATGCTAGAATGGCTGACTTGCAGGGATGTCTCGGGATTGGCTCAATGGCTTGCTGATAGTAGCATCTTGCTCTACGATACACGCCTTTACGGCATCCATTTCAGAAAGTACCGTACTAGAACTAGAACGACTTTGACTCGGTCAGTTGCAGGCTTGCAGTTGCAGCTTGCAGTAAGTGTCTGTGAATTACATGCTTAATCCTCAAAATGTTTACTTTGGAGCTTGGACAGAAACCTTTGTGATATCAAAAGTCAAAGTGTCGGTTTTTTTGCATTTTTGGATGGATGTGTCAAGGAAATTGGAAAGTAGACAAATTTGGCTGTCGCTGTGAGCACATGTTTCATATTCGTGTAAGAAAAACATGTTATAGATTAATATAGAGACTATCGATCATTGGTTCACCGATAAATTCAGATGGCGAAGGAGGTTTGGATGCATCTCACAAACTGGGCAGGTCAGGAGATTTGGTTCTCTCAGCTCGAAGATACAACAATAGAAGACGGGTCACGAGTGGTCAGCGTGCGTCCCTGCAGGGCCACAATGTAAGACAAAGGAGAACAATTGTGATGCTGCTCACGTACACGGTTTATTTGGAACATGTAGAAGGAGAAAAACAGAAGAATCTTTGAAGGCAAACTAAACTCAACAATTCAGGAGAGTTGCTTGTGGGCGGCAGCCTTGTACCCATGGATCAGCTAATCAAGATCTTGGTTCCTGTGATAGTGGTCTTAGTATCTAATGTAATAACACGATGTACTAAACCCACTTTCTCTTCTTCCTTCTACTTAAATGATATGCAGTGCTCTTGCAAAGTTTCAAAAAAAAAAAAACAGATGGCCATCAACAGCTCTCGTCTTTGCACGAGTGGCGATCAGCGAAGGGCTTGCTCGCTTGGTTGCTCATATACCCAGCAGCCCGTTGAGCCGCCTCTTCATTTGATCTACGCTCGGGCCCTTCCGAATAGTCGCCGACCACCGCGTCCCTCCCCGTGAGCCTCTGGACGATCGACTTGAAGCTATACCGGTCCGCCTCCACGTGCACCGTCTCGATGATCTTCACCGTCGCCTGCCTCGCCTCGCCCCCTCTCGTCGACATGGAAGCAAACCTCAGAACACACGGTTTCTTTTCACGTCGAGGAGAGCAATCAACGCCAGACGCAAAAGCCCGAGCGGCGATCTGCGTCTTCTTATAGCCGGTCAGGAGTTCGGTCGCAGATGAGAAAAGATCATCAGCCGATATCGCCTAAAAAATTCGAGCCGGATGAGACGTGCAGCCACGAAACCCTCCGTGAGCTGCTTGACGGCGGCACGAGGGTGGTAGATACGTGACAGCTGACCGGAGAGTGAAGAGGGTAGGACAGGGAAGCTGCACGGCTGCTGTTGCGCCACATATCTCCTCATGTCAAAGTCAGCAATACCGGTCCGTCTGCCGTCCTATTCGCTAGTCAGAATAGTTGTCACCTTGTTGTCGCCTACTTGGCTTTTGACACGCCTCGACCAATGAGATTGACCGATGGAGGGCTAACCAGCGGGCGAACGCCCGGAACGTGGTATTTGCTGGCCGGGCCGACATGGAGCCTTCGGTACGCACAGATTCAAGTTAGATGACCCAAAGACATTTTGCGAATCTCAGCACTTACGTTAAATCGGCAAGAGACGAATCGGTCGTGCAAGGCAAGAAGGATATCGATGATGCAGCTCGACTAACTCATCAAGCAAAAATTGAACTGTGGGCCTATCGATTGGTCACAAACCAACATAAGCTATGCCCACACAATGACACAATGGTAGCACGTTCTCGTGAGACGCAGACAGCAGATGTACAAGGCTACTCACATACTGCCTGGCCTCTACGAAATCTGAATACCATAGTAGTAGACAACAAATACCTATACCAGTATGGGGGGAAATTACAGTGGAACGAACGCACCAGCATATAAAAAAATTGGCACACCTAAAAGAATCAGAAATATTTATACACCAGGAACACTGGGTGGAGGTGGCAACGATGCCTCTGTTGAAGATGGCTTATCCGTCAACTCGGGTGCCTCGGTTGAGGGGTCAGAGACGGTAACTTCACTGGGAGTAACAGCAGGCACATCCGAGCTACTGGTATCAGCTGCAGGAGCAGGAGCAGCCGGAGCCGGAGCCGGAGCCAGAGCCGGAGCATCAGGGCTGCCTGCTGCATCTGAAACTGCAGCTGCTGTGGCTTCCTCGTTGACTGGATGTGATGTACCTCCCTCATTGCCAGGTGCTGCTTTAGCTTCCTCACTGCTGGGAGCTGCTGTACCTTCTGCAGCTGGGGGAGCTGCAGTGCCTTCTGAAGTCACGGCAGCTGCGTCAGCCACTGTAGCATCTGATGGCTTTGCCTCGGCGCTGCCCTGTGATGGAGTAACTTGATTCATGGGGACTCCTTGTGCCCCAGGAGTACCTTGAGCCATGGGAGCACCTTGAACCATCGGAGCGCCAATAGGCCCATTTGAGGCCTTTGCTGCATTTGGGAGGCCAGGTTTTGCTCCGGCCTTTTTAATAACGATTGGAGGTGCAGATAGGGGAGGCATCCCAGGAGGAAGTATTTCAATGGGAGGCTTTTTCTCAGTTTCCCCCAAGCTTGTGAGCTTTGGATCCTCAAGAGAAGCCAAGAATGCTGCGGCGGCATCGGTTTTTACAGTTGGTGTGTGATCCAGTTCCTTCTGTAGCATCTTGTTCCATGTTATAACCAAGTTCCTTAATGATGGACGACCATGGGCCTAGAGAGTTTATTAGGTTAGTGAGCATATCAAAATCATACTAAGTGTGGATAATTTCATCCAAATAAATAAAAAAATGGAAAATACAATAACAGCAATGGAAGTATGGAAGAAAATGGAAAGACAAAAAATGTTGTTCCGCAAAACCTTAATGGTTTGCAGCTCATTAAGTAGGATTGAGCATGAGAGAATTCAATTAAACAAAGACTTACTTGAGCATGTAAAACAGCCTCAGCCAACATTCCAGTGTCCTGCCATGCTTTCTCCATTAGGGCATTATCTCCCAGAACTGCAGCAGCAAATGCTGCTTCGCGTCCATGGCCAGCTGTGATCAAATTGCTTACCAAACCCTGGGCAAGTACACTGGTGTTAGTGTTATTTCTATGAATTTGTGGTAATTCAGAGAACAATGTATTGCATTTCCAACAGGTGAAGTTACACTTAGACATAGCCCCCATGAGATTCTAAGCATGTGCTTGGGTCCATGTTCCCTCATACATGGGTATGAGCATGGCAGTGTCTCCCAGCATTGCAATATCAAAAGAAAAGGCACAATCCAACACCAAAACAGAAAAGGCAACATACACCGTTGCACATGAATTGTGTCATGCTATATATCCCATAAAGCTGCACAAGAAAAGCTCTCAACTATATAATAACATTTTTCTACTCCCTCCGTCTGGAAAAGAATAAAATTCTAGCATAGTACCGAGTCAAACCATCTTGAGTTTGACCAAATTTATACAAAAAAAGATCAATATTTATGATATCAAATTCCTTATGGCATAATTTTCATAATACACCTATCTGGTGTCACGAATATTGATATTTTTTTCCTACAAACTTGGTCAAACTTTAGATAGTTTGACTAAGGGCAGAACTAGAATTGCATCATGCTAGGGACAGAGGTAGTACCAGACATTGGTGGACAGAGGTAGTACCAGACATTGGTGCTAATGTGCTATTATGAATGAAAATTAGAACTTTTTAATCACCAATACCCATCATGGATAAGAATTTCAAGTTTTTCAATGTAAATTATTAGCCATAAATTTGTGGTCAAACATACCGACAATCTAGTAAGCTCCCCATGGTTTGCAAGACGGAGTGCCAGGCCTCGCAGCATCTGTCCATGGAGGGCACCCTTTACAGAAGCTGCAGCCGCTAATCTCTTTAAAACTTCACGAGCAATGTCAGATTGCCCAGTGGCATCTGCTGCATCAATAAGGTCAAAAAACTCCTTGACAAATTTCACTATTCCCTGCACGGCATCTGCAAGACTTTCCTGCTTAGCTTGCTTAGCTACCGCCAAATTAAGAATCTGTGTAACGTCAGTGGCGTCAGCAGCAGCTGTTTCTTGTCCCACATCTCTGCTATTGCTCATTGTCAATAGACAAGCAAGTGCTCTTTTCAGGTCATTGCTCTGCATTGCAAGGTCAAACTCCAGCCTGCGGGGTATCATCACGAATTCAAATAAAGAAAAAAAAATTCAGAATATGACCACCAATAATTCTTGATATCCTAACTTTGAGAGTTCAGTTAACTCAAGACAATACTTTGAGAGTGAAGTTAACTCGAGACATGTCCAGATGTCCTAGCATGTTACGTCATATAAAACACAGCTCAAATAGGCAAAAACAAAGGTCTTACCTCTTAGATATTCCAGGCAAATGAAGAGCTTCAGTGGCATAGCCCATACCCAGCATAAACTGAGCCAGGTCATCGTGATGCTCTCGGCCAAGTCTCGTTGCCCTGCATAATGGATTAATGGGTATACATGTTATTCTTCTTCTCAGGTCCTAAACACAGAAAGAGGCAATGCTCCACAAACATACCATTTCACAGCACTAACAGGGTCCCCATATGCTGCAAGGCAACGGCATCTTATACCAGGATGGCTGAGTGACAAGGCATGTGCACACATATACCTGAAAAGGTACATGAAAATATTTTATAGTTACATCCAGGTAAGCATATCAAAGAGTAACAAAAAGGTAACAATGTAAGTTGTTTGAACAAAATTAATTTCCACGGCATTTCATTGTGCATTAAGGAACTGCTCTTGCTCTTTTAATAAAGAAATGAGATGCTTAGGAGAGTATATGTTACCTGTCAACAAGCCAGAGAACTCCATCTCTTACACCAACCACAACAAGAGGTCCAATAGGTCTCTTCTGTTCGGGAGGGAAGCGAGTTACTGCAACAGATACCCCTCCTCCAGCAACAGCAACTTCAGCATATCTTCTGTCATCCAATTCTTTCTGAAACACTGAATCATCTCCATCGAACTTGGATTGCTTTGGCACTATAAATGGTGGTATCGACGGAGAGTGCTGAAAGGAGGCTAAACGAACAACCTGGAATAAAAGTGAAGGATGAAAGAACAATAAAATATGTCAATATGTACATCATTCAATATATTAACAGATTGCCATTCTTAAAAATAACAAAACATTGAAAAAAAAAATACCAGGCTGTTTGAAACTGCAGCTCATTAAAAAATGCTAGAGTTAATGATTCTATTGAGAAGGGCTAACCCTAGAAGGGTAGCTATATAGGTTCCATACATGGGCCACATGGGCCATAGCCACATGGGCCTAAACATATACTCCAACACCCCCCCGCAGTCTGAACTACCGGCGCAGCGGAGTTCAAGGCTGAACAAGAAAGAAGACACACAACCCCCCCACAGACGCAACTAGCCACCGGTGATGTTGAGGCTGGAGCGAAACTCGGCGAAGGTCGAGGACGGGAGGCCCTTGGTGAAGATGTCCGCGAACTGGGAGGTCGTCGGAACATGGAGAACCCGCACCTCGCCCATGGCCACCCGATCACGGACAAAGTGTAGGTCGATCTCCACATGCTTCGTCCGCTGGTGTTGGATGGGGTTGGTGGAGAGGTAGACCGCACTGACATTGTCGCAGTAGATCAGTGTGCTCCGGGAGGATGGAGTGTGCAACTCAGCAAGCAGCTGCCGGAGCCAGGCGGCCTCCGCCACGCCGTTAGCCACGGCGCGGTACTCCGCCTCGGCACTGGACCGGGAGACCATCGGCTGGCGCTTGGACGACCAAAACACTAGGTTGCCGCCCAGGAAGACGGCGTAGCCGGAGGTGGAGCGGCGAGTATCCGGGCACCCGGCCCAGTCAGCGTCGGTGTAGACGACGAGGTCGGTGGAGGAGGCCCGGTGTAAGAGGAGGCCGTAGTCGAGTGTGCCCCGGAGGTAGCGGAGGAGACGCTTGAGAGCCGTGAGGTGAGGCTCCCGGGGATCATGCATGTGGAGGCAGACCTGCTGAACTGCATAGGTGATGTCCGGCCGGGTGAAGGTGAGGTACTGAAGTGCCCCGGCAAGACTCCTGTACGCAGTGGGGTCGGCCACCGGAGATCCCTCAGCCTCCGACAGCTTGCCCTGAGTGTCGACCGGAGTGGAGCAGGGCTTGCAGTCAGACATCCCAGCCCGCTCCAGGATATCCCGAGTGTACTGCCGCTGATGAAGGAGCCCAGCAGGACGGTGCTCAACAGTGACACCGAGGAAGTGGTGGAGCTCACCCAGGTCCTTCATCGCAAACTCCTGCTGGAGAGCTGCAATGATCCGCCGGAGAAGTGGCTCGCTGGAGGCGGTGAGGACAATGTCATCAACATAGAGCAACAAGTATGCAGTGTCGGCCCCATGGTGGTAGACGAACAGGGACGTATCAGACTTGGCCTCCACGAATCCCAGGGTCAGCAAGAAAGTAGCGAACCGGTGGTTCCACGCCCGAGGTGCCTGCTTGAGGCCATAGAGGGACCTGTTGAGCCGGCAGACCATGTCAGGACGGGTGGTGTCGACGAACCCCGCCGGCTGACTGCAGTACACCGTCTCGGTAAGAAGGCCGTGGAGGAAGGCGTTCTTGACATCCAGCTGGTGGACGGGCCAAGACCGAGCAAGCGCCAGCGATAGCACTGTACGGACTGTGGCCGGCTTGACCACCGGGCTGAAGGTCTCATCGTAGTCGACGCCAGGGCGCTGAGTGAAACCCCGGAGGACCCATCGAGCCTTGTAGCGCTCGAGAGAGCCGTCCGCTCGGCGCTTGTGAGTCCAAATCCACTTGCCGGTGACGACATTGGCGCCTGGCGGCCGGGGCACCAACTCCCACGTCTGGTTGGCGAGTAGCGCGGCGTACTCCTCTTCCATCGCGCGGCGCCAGTGAGGGTCCAGCAGGGCGTCGCGGACGGAGGAGGGTACCGGAGAGACCACCGCGTCGTCGGTCGAAGCCTCGAGGACACGAGGCGGCAGGGTGCCAGCCGCGTGTCGTGTCACCATCGGGTGAACATGCCGCGGGTGTCGGTGAAGCAGCGGCGGGTGGTAGACCGGCGGGGTACCACGGGCCGGCGGAGACAGTGGCGGTGGTGTCGGTGTCCCCGGTGGAGAAGGGACCACGAGCGGCGGAGGCCGCGGCCTGCGCTGGTAGACCCGTACCGGCGCGGCGAACCTCGACGGAGGCGCGTGCTAGAGTTAATGATTCTATTGAGAAGGGCTAACCCTAGAAGGGTAGCTATATAGGTTCCATACATGGGCCACATGGGCCATAGCCACATGGGCCTAAACATATACTCCAACACCCCCCCGCAGTCTGAACTACCGGCGCAGCGGAGTTCAAGGCTGAACAAGAAAGAAGACACACAACCCCCCACAGACGCAACTAGCCACCGGTGATGTTGAGGCTGGAGCGAAACTCGGCGAAGGTCGAGGACGGGAGGCCCTTGGTGAAGATGTCCGCGAACTGGGAGGTCGTCGGAACATGGAGAACCCGCACCTCGCCCATGGCCACCCGATCACGGACAAAGTGTAGGTCGATCTCCACATGCTTCGTCCGCTGGTGCTGGATGGGGTTGGTGGAGAGGTAGACCGCACTGACATTGTCGCAGTAGATCAGTGTGCTCCGGGAGGGTGGAGTGTGCAACTCAGCAAGCAACTGCTGTATCAGGGCATCACATCCAGGATGGCCGAGGCGCCGGTGCCAAGTAGTAGAGGAAGTAGAAGCGGCGAAGGCAGCTGACAAAAGGGACGGCGAAGAAGACGAATGCGCCGCCGGGAAGCGAAGGGTGTAAAGGGGCCCGGTGCTGTCACATCGGAGCAGAGGACGCCGGGAAGCCAAATCCTTTACAGTAAGACCAGAAGAATCAAATTCCACAGAACAAGAATTGTCAGCTGTAAAACGACGAATAGAAAGAAGGTTATGAACCATAGAGGGGGCAACAAGAACATCAGGAAGACGAAAGGAGCCATGAGCACCGGCGGTACCCACAGACGTGACAGGAAGACAAGAACCATTTGCGACCATAATGGACGAAGGAAGGGAGGAGGAAGGAGAGTGGAGCGACGAAAGTATACCGGGGTCAGGAGTGGTGTGGTAGGTGGCTCCTGAATCAGCGATCCACTCGGGTCCGACCGGAGGTGTCAGACCCATGGTGCTGAACGAGCGAGCCAGGGCGGCCTGGTCCCATCCGGCGACCCCCGGTGGAGTCCACGCTGTAGCAGGGAGGGCGCCGGGAGGAGAACCAGCAGGAGGAGCACCGGTGAGCATGGCCACCGGTGGGCGCGAGTCGGGCCCGGTGGTGTGGTAGGGCCACATGGAGATGCGCCCTGACCATGGGTGCTGGAAGGAGGGCCATGGTGCCCCCCCCGGTAACCCACCGGGAACCTGAGCCTGGGTGTGGCCGCCCCGGCCACCCCCGCGACCCCCACCGCAGCGGCGGCGACCGCCTCGGCCCCCCCCCCCCCCCCCCCCCCCCCCCGCCTCCGCTCGGCCCGGAGGGAGGAGGACCCAGGAGAGACGACGGCGGTGGAGCAGTGGTCCGCGGTGGAGCAGACGGGCGCGGTGAAGTAGCAGCCAGGGCCGTCGAGGAGGACGAGGACCCCGCGGGAGTGGTGGAGACCGGCTGGAGGCCCTGCGTGAGCTCCTCCATGACGAGATCGTCGCGGACCTCCAGGAAGGTGGGGAAGGGCCGCTGGCGGGTGATCCACGTCCGGAGGTGGGCGTAGCGGTCGCTGAGCCCCCGGAGGACGTTGAGGACCAAGATGCGATCCTCCACAGGCCACCCAAGGTCCCCCAGGGAGTCGGCCATGCCCTTCATCCGGCGGCAGAACTCACCGACGGAGAGGTCACCCTGGACGAAAGTCCGGAAGCTCGCGTCGAGGCGCAGAGCCCGGGCCTCGGCGTTGCCCAGGAACTGGCCCTCAAGGGCAAGCCAAGCCCGGCGCGCGTCAGGAGAGGTGCGGACGAGGTCGTGGAGGTCGAGAGAGATCGTCCCCAGAATCCAGGAGAGGACGATGCTGTCCAGACGAAGCCACGACGGGGTCTGGACGGCGGCCGAAGCGTCGAGGAGGACGTGGTCGTCGAGGGCGTAGCGGCGAAGAGTGAGAACCACGAGGTCCCGCCAGCGGGCGTAGGAGGGTGACTCCGGCTCGAGAACGACCGGCACGAGGAGGCGAATGTTCTGGACCCCCCCGGCCTGGTAGTGAAGCTGTGCCACGAGCGGGTCAGCCGGGTCGTGCCAGAGGACAGCGGTGTGAGACACACGGCGACCCGGCGAGGCAGAGGAGTGGGCCCCAGCCGGAGAGGCGGGAGAGAGGAGCCGCTCCGCCTCGGCAATCTGGCGAGTCAGGGCGTCGGCCGCTTCGCGCTCGTGCTCCCACACGAGGGCGGCCGCCCGCACCCGGGCCTGCCCCTCCGCGGCGGCGGCACGCGCGGCGACGAGAGCAGCGGCGAGAGTAGAGGTGTCACGGCCGGCGTAGGGTTGAGAGCCGGCGTAGATCTGGGAGAGGAGTGGTGGTGTCGGGGCCGGGAAGGTCTGGGCACCGGCAGGAAGGTGGTGGTTGCCGGTGTTCAGCCCGGCGCCGGGAAGATGGACGGCGTCAGCGGGGTGCTCGGTCAGGGCATCAACCCCCCCATCCTCAACACCTCCGGCAGGAAGGGCTGCAGCAGGGGCCCCCCCATTCTCCCCAACCGCCGGAGCAGTGAGGGAGGAGGAGCCCGAGCCCCCGGCTGCGCCCTCAACAGCAGCAGCGGCTGTGAGGGCAGCAGCAGAGGGAGGGGAGGCGCTGTGGACAGGGAGTAGAGCAGGGGAAGGGCGGCCCTCCAGAGCAAAGCCGACGGCGTGATGGAGATGGGGAAGTGCAGCAGCAGGGAAGGCCGGCTGGGCGGGCAGGGCGGGCAGCCCCCCAGCGGCGGCGGGTGGGGTGGCGGGTTGGCCCCCTGCGGCGGCGGGCAGGCCCCCTGCGGCAGCAATCCGGGCCCAGGAGGGGGTGGGGAGAGAGGGAAAGGAGTGGAAATAGGAAGGGGAGGGGGAAGGAGAGCGGCGGCCGGCCATGGTGGCGCCCGCCGGCCAAGAAGGCAGCGGCGGCGGCTGCACCAGGGGGTGGCGGCGGCTGCTAGAAGGGGGAAGGAAAACAGGCTGCTGATACCATGCTAGAGTTAATGATTCTATTGAGAAGGGCTAACCCTAGAAGGGTAGCTATATAGGTTCCATACATGGGCCACATGGGCCATAGCCACATGGGCCTAAACATATACTCCAACAAAAAAGAATGCATTACCACATTAACTAAATGTACCCTGAAGTGATAGATTACTACTCCGTACTCAAGTTAAAAATGCCAGGTTATACCTGGTCCTGATTTTTCAAGATAGCTTTGGTTCACAGAAGATTTTACAATAAATTGTGGCCATGGAGAACTTTGATCTGTTCCATTTGCAAGGGTTAGAAATACTTGAAACAAAATATTAATTTTTCAACTTGGCATTGGGCAAATATTGGCACCTCAACATAAAACAATTTTGTTTCTCAAACAAACTCAGATAGATAGCCACAAAATATTGACCAATACTCCCACCGTTTCAAGGTGTAGGTCATTTTAGTTTTGTCCTAACTCAAGCTTCTCTAACTTTGACCAAGTTTATAGAAAAATGCATGAATATATACAACATCAAATTAGTTTCACTAAATCCACCAATCAAATATATCTTGATATTGCATTTATTTGGTATTCTAGATGTTGATATATTTTCTAGAACCTTTGTTGAAGTTAGAGAAGTTTGACTTATGACAAAACTAGAGGGAATAAGCATTGCTCCATACATTTTGTCTAATGATAAGGAGTGTGAAACTCTTTTTTATATTTAACATAGAACTTCAAAAGTGTATGTTGCATTTTACAAGGCTCGATATCTTTGTTAATGGATCACTAAGGTGAAAGATTGGTGCTCCAGAAACAAAGTTAATGATGTGGATCATATTGAGCTTTTTTGTTGATAAGTGCGAAAGTCCAAAACACCAAAAAAGAAAAGAATCATGTACAAAGAAATTGCAAATACAGGAAAGTACATATTGATTATGTCAGCTCAGAATTTCTTACTATACACTAACTTCAGGTAACACTTACGAGAACAGAAGACAGCATATGAATAAAGAAGAAAATGAGCACTAAAAGCATCCATCATAC
Source organism: Saccharum hybrid cultivar R570 (assembly GCA_038087645.1). Lineage (NCBI taxonomy): Eukaryota > Viridiplantae > Streptophyta > Magnoliopsida > Poales > Poaceae > Saccharum > Saccharum hybrid cultivar. Next base: position 38,432,249 of record JAQSUU010000113.1, read on the forward strand.
TGAATGTCAAACCTGCAACATTGGTGGCCTCAATGACACTTTTTCACTCACAGTAACCTGGGGAGCTTCAACAGTGATAAGAGCCAAATCTCCATGCTCTTCAACTGCCCGACTCTGAGCTTCTCTTGCTTTCATTTCTTCTTTTCTCCCTTTTGTTTCAATGTCAATAGCTGCCACTCCAGCATCAACAAAGACACACCTGGGAAATATTGTTTACAAGATCAAGGAACAGAAGTTGAAAACATTGTTCGTTTGACACAACCTAGACTACACATTCCACTTATATGCAACTATAATCCTGTAAATAAGAAAATCTCAAAGAATCAAATAAACTGCGTGCTCAATATCTTGGTTTTTCGGTACCACTGAACACAATCCAAATTATAAAATGTCCCTAAAAAATGAAATTATTTGCTAAGCTGCCCATAGGCTACTACAATTTTAATCATAGAAGCAATCATAAGTTCATGACCTTCATATGGCATTATCCATTTCTATATACAAGCTAGCATCATAAGCATAGCAATATTGAGATATCTTCTTTCAAGGGCAAAAAATGAACATTATTGAAGTAAGTATGAAGAAGATTAAAATCTTACTCAATTGTTGTTGGTGTAGCCACAAATAACTGCCTTCGATGCCAAACGGCACCAGTTGCAAAGGGAATCGAGACATCTCCAAGGTACCTAAATTGGGGCCGCAAGGAAGAAATTACTATATAGTGCTGATAAGCAAATGCGCAATACTCAACAGTTTGGTCCCACACGGTCCACTCAGGTTGTGCAAGCAGGCCGCTTACAGGCTGATAGGTCTCCCAGCTGCACCAATTTAAAATGTAATGTTTAGTCTCACTATGTTAGCTATTTCGATCATTTACAAGGAAGCAAAGTGAACTTTACAGGTACATCAGAACAATGTATCAGCCAAGAAATAACTATCCAGACAATGCAGGAATCAGGAAGCAACAAGATCTAGCATAAAATGTCAAAAGAACAATACTTAAATGTATACCTGTACAGTTGGAAATTTTGTGGAGGCCCTTCCTTAGAGGAAAATGGATCATCAGATGCAAAAGATGATCCACTTCCACCAAAACCTGATAAGGGCATCGATTGAACAGTTGATATAGCTGTTGCTGTCAAAGGACTGATTCTACGAGATGTGCGGTATGTGACGCCAAGTAAAGCACCACCATGCAGTCCAATAACCTGAAATATCACAGTCATTACACTAGACAGAAGAGTTTCTGCTGCTGAATTTGTGCCTGGACAGAAAGCCAAGGGTTTCTATTTCACTGGTCAAACAAAGATGTACACAGAAGTGAAAGAAAGAAACTCAACCTAGCAAACACCCATGTCAGTATCGCTCTGCTAATGTTCAGTGCAACTACATATGAAAGCACAGCTAGTTTCCAACGACACCAGCATGATGAGACAAGGAAAGTGTAACGATAAAATAAGATTCAATATAAAGAATTGTCAGTGTGTTATCACATTGTCCACAAACAGGAACTTTTATGCAATTGAGCAAGCATAAAAAAGTTCAGCCAATGGTTTAAATCAGTCGCACATCATATAGCTCATCAATGTTAAAAACCACGTTAATTAGAAGAAAACATGTTACTATGAAATGCAATTTAACTTCTTTAAGCTGAAAATTTTCCATCACACGCTACCACTGCAGCATGTTTTGGACACAATATTAGGGTATCTACAAAAGACAAGTTCAGATCTCCAGCAAACTATGAATAAAGAGAAAATTAGAATTGGAGACTGATTAGTGCTACAAAAAATATAAAAAAAAGGGAGAACAAGCGACGATTACTGACCGGTTCACTACGACCATCAATCGATCTCTGCAAAACATGTGCTGTTCCATCATCTAATAAGATACGCACTTGCACTGTGGCGGCAGAAGCAGCACTAGCTGCTGCAGCTGCTGCTTGAGCTGCAGCAGCTGCTGCTTCTTTTGCCTTTTTGGAAGAACCACCTTTCACAACAAGTGGCATTCTTGGGGCCAATGCACTCTCTACTAAAGCATATCTGTCTCGACAGGTGTCCCAGGCAAAAAGCTTCCCTGTGCCTGAATCAACAACTGACCAATCACTTGCTTTGTATACAGCAAAAGAAGGGATATCTGGCCATACAGTTGCAACATACCTGAAATGAAAGTATAACACTATCATTAGAAAATTCATTTTAAATCTGGAGAGCAGCTAAAATGTCTACAGGTATGCAAGCAATAAGATATTGGAGAACTGAACCAGACAACAAACCATACTCACGGGTTTTTCCAGTTTGGGGGGGGGGGGGGGGGGGGGGGGGGGGGGGGGTGTGGAGTTCACTACGTGTTGACAAGTTTTTCATGATTTGATCACAAGACCATAACAAGCAGTAAAAAAATTAAAGTATTCAACACAACCAGGACCACAGGTGTGTTCTAGGGCATAAACCATTTTCTTTTCAGGAAACAGGCTTCAAATCAATTTAGGATGAAATCAGAACTCAGAAATTTTCCAACAGCACTACAGTAAATGCAAAGCAGATTAAAGCATTAAGCATAAGCAGCAGTAACTTGGAAGGTGACAGATTGCACCCAAAATAACACACCTTAAGCCAATGACTACCTTGTATTACTGGAAAATAATGCGGTTGGTGAATAATGCAACAATAACAAGACAAAGAGTCGAAAACTAGTTCAAATTCAGCTAGGGACAATGTGTAGTGTAGCCATCACAGGCTGGTTGAAAATTTGATGTAGGTAAACAAAGTAAAAAATTGCTAATCCATACTGTATTGTAGTAAAGTTAAGCTTCCTCCAACCAGAAATATAAGTCCATCTAGGTTTCTTCTAAATCAAACTTTTCTGCCTTTGACTACCAATAATAACAAAAATTTATATAGACTGACAACACAAGATTGGCATTGCTAGATTCATTATAAGAAATACTTCTTGATGTATAACTCTACCGATTTAAAATAATATACTTTTACAGATACATTCCTAGTAAAAGTATCGTATTGGAGACTGTGTCGATGTTCTAATGGACTTATAATTGTGATCGGAGGACGTAGATGACAAAACAGCATGCATATCACTTACTTCCCAGAACTGCTAACGGAAAGGACCGAATAGGAATCATGCGGAGCAGGAGTGCTGATATGCTTCTTGGTCTGCTTTACTATCAACTGTTCTATTGAATCATTCCTGGATCTTCCTGCATCAGATGCAACACCAGCATTCCCAAGGGATGGATTCGCTGTGTTTGACAATTGGAAATTCAGTAACTTAAGTTCTCTTTCAACTATGTAAACAGCAGAATGTTCCTTGTTGCCTGTTGGTGTTGGTAAAGGAGCAATAGCTGGAAGTGCTCTTGGATCAAACTCGCTTAATATGATACCAATATTAGTTCCAGTAGCAACAAGATGTGGCTGCAAGGGGTGTGCCACCATGCAGTAAACCTATAATATAACCACAAAATTTAATCTATAGTTAGCAACACACTTGAGGAAAATGCATCACAGCATTTGCACAATAAAGAGTACTGAGATTTTTTTTTTGTGGGCGAGGGGGACCACCTCTCTTTGATGTACTAAATTGTATGTTGCGAATACAGTTATTCTACTCAGGAAACAAGCTTCAATTTGAAGAATATAGATCAAGCAGAGATTACAAAAAGTGTTATATCACTCCAGTCTCTTGAATGAGAGCTGACCTAAATAAACGTGGGTATAGGCAGTTCATTACTTTGTGCTAAAAGTTAACATGCTGGTATTCATGATTCTGGAGGTTTATCCACAACTAATCAAGCCATGGAAGATTCAACCATCACTAACAACTGTCGATGAAATTGTAGGTGTAGGGTACTGGAATAAGAACCATTGGAACAGTACATGTCAGTTCCATTTTCTCTTTTTATTAGGTAATGATAATGACATTTGAGATGTCCCATCAAGACTCACAGTATCAATGGTGAGATTTTTTCTTTGCAGGGCACAGCATGCAATCTATTCCAACTATTGCAAACAACAACAAAAAATCATCAAACTGTGAATGGCCTAACCCTTGACATAGCAGTTAATAAAGTTGAGATAAGTGAGTAAGAAATATTTCAGATTTTCAAAATGTGTTAAACATAAGATCATATACAGTAACTAAAAATATCACCGCTGAGATGAAAAAAATTAGTGCACTCTGTTCAAGGAATAAGAATAGAAGAATACCCTCAGTTTCTTATGTTGTGCAAGAACCTGTGGAGGAACTAGTGATGACAGTTCGCATAACGGTCTTGTTAAAGCAGAATAAGTTGGGTGCTCTATTGCCCTGTAATAATAGAGCGTATAACAGTGCAATAAGCTATGATTAGCATCATTAGAGAAAAATCTCAACTAATGTCTCTGGAGCCACAGAAATACATACCAAATATGAGAGTCCTTGACACAAGTTAGAATATCAAGGTTTGGTGCACGGGGATGACACCACGATGCAACACTATGACAAGCAAGTTTAGGCACTGGTTTAATGCGCCTTATTTCCTGAGCAGCAAACAGTAAATGCGATACTTTAAGCTCTATTTAAAATAATAAATAATACAACTTCATGCAAATATTTAATATAAGTACCTTGAAAGTAACAGTATCCCATATAGCTAAAGTTTTATCAGCCCCTATTGTAATGAGCTGTGGAGCACTCCCCATCACCCTTGAAAGTTCAACTGCAACTACACCTCCATCATGGGCCTTGAGAAAATATCCCCAAAAAATAGCATTAATCAACCCACATGCTAAGTATTGTTTTTTACAAGTTATTTACAAACGTTCTGCACCATTTTATTTTTTTCAGATACATAGATAATCAGTGATCAAAAGTCAGTAACTCAGCACCTTCATACTAATTTTAGGCACAAGCTCACGTGAGTCATGGATATGATCAGCACTCCATAATATCAGCAGGCCATCGCTGCCACCAGAAACTAAATGTACCTGAAGAGAATGCATTGTTAATTGGAAGATATAACAGTAATATCCGCAGAAATGAAATCGGAAGAATTAACAACAATTAATTGTTAAAAAATGAAACATGCAAATAGAAAATCACAACATATGAACACAGCAGAAAGAACATAATTCTAACCACCAAAATGAAACAACCAGAGTCAAAGACAAGATATATTTGTGCCAAATTTTACCTCACCAGCTGCAGACATGTACGTCATTAAGCAAGCTATTGCTCCTTTATGTCCACCCGTATACCTCCGCACAAGCTGCAAGGATCAAAAGACTCAGTTTAAACTTGCAGTATGCCAGTAATGAAGAAAAGGGGGTAGGGTAGAGTATGTTTAACCTTCCATGTCAACATCGAAAGAACCCTGATGACGCCATCAGATGACCCAAAGGCAACAAGAGGAGCATCGCTAGAAGATGACCTAGAGAGGAACTCCATACTGCAGAAAAGCATAGGGTTTTAAATTATCACACAACAGATGAATGTTGACTGAATACAACACATGTTGTTTGTGTCAAAAGAGTACACTGGTTACTCTGCATTCTATAATACATAAAACAAAGGCATGGTGTGAAGTAGGCAAGTAGCCTATAGGCCTTAAGCGATGTGCAATGTAGGTTAAACTCTCAACATCTGAAATTATGTAATAGTTTTGCTCTTGAACCAACTACCCAAAATGAGCACTGTTAGAGAAAATCAACCTGGTATGCATAATCCAATTAGGCCCATCTAAATGCCATGAACAAAGATTTGTACCCATAAACTTAAGTAATTAGAGAAAAGTAACCATACCAAAGAAGTGACCTATTGTCAAGCTCCTGTTTAGGAACATCGCGGCCCCGCATAGTCACCAAATCCAAAAATATGACTTTGTTCTCACAGCAAATGACAACAAAGTGCCTTCCTCGTGTTGAGGGTGCAGGTGCACTGAACATGGAAGATTGTTGATTGACTGCAGTTGGGGCCTCAGCAGCAGCAGAGCAATTGCGCCAATGTTGCCAAAAGCGAACATCATCATCATAAAAGGAAACCTGCTTTACACTTGGGGAAGAACAGTAGGCCCATCGGGAGTCAGGTAAGGTACTACGCACATGATCATCATAATTAAGGGACAGAACTCAAATCGATACCTTCCCCCTCGAATAGCCTCGGTGGGCTTTCCTTTTGAATCTGCACAAAACATTGAATGAATGGGTAAAGCGAGAAGCACATATTACATCTACTGATCTGGCTTGAAAGGTAATAAACAAAACACTAAATCCCATGGATATTGGAAGTGAAGGGGACAGCAAAAATGTGAAGTCAGGAATGACAAAAATAACAGTACAGCTAGCTTCAACAAGGATCAAGATTTAGGCTACATTTAGGCATTTAGGATAGGGTGTCGGCATGTTGCAGATAAGTAAAGTTTGCAAATGACATTTGAAACACAAACTTTAGTGGTGATATCAAACCCATACTTAATACGCTAGTAATGAAGTACAAATTGAATGTAATCATATCCTATAGCAATGAAGTATTTTGCAGCGTTGTTCCTTCTAGAGATGAGTATATCAGTATATGAGAATAACAATTTTCATTGATACAGTTTACTATGGGATTACATTACTACAGGAAATCAAGCAACGTACCATAGCTCTTCAAGGGCAGAGAAATGACATTTCAGCACTCAGACAAATTCAAGTTGTGCCAGATAGTAAATGAACGCCCATTTTAACAAATGGACAACCATATGTCACAATTCAACAGTGTGGATAGCATTACCACTATGCACAACAACCACATGCCATGCCCAAACCACCAATAATAAACGAGAGATGAACTACTGCGCCACATACCATCTCCCTCAGCGAGTTTCTCAAGCTTCGCTCCAACCAAGCGACGCTCATCAACGCCACCTGCCTTCAGCTCATAGATCACCTAACGGATTACAAAAGCACGGTGAGATCAAATGGAGCCCAAACAAAGCTTCAAAGCCGCCTCTGTATCGCGAGATCAAGTTAGCAGATAGCTAGAGGGTCCCTAGAAGCAAGCGGTACCTGGCGGTGCTCCCAGTCCCAGACGGAGACGCGGTCGTTGGCGTCGGCGGTGACGAGCCAGGGGTGAGTGGGGTGGAGCTGGATCTTCATAACTTTGTCGCTCGTCGGCCGGAACGCCCGCAGGCGGAGCATCTCGCCGCGGCCGCCGCGTGCTGCGGCGGGGTTGTCGCGGGCGAGAGACGGGCGGGGGCCGGAGCAGAGATCTGGAGTCTGGAGATCTGGGGATGAGCAGAGGGGAGGTAGCAGTGATGTTGTGCAGGGCTCGCGTCGCGGGTGGTGGTGGCAGGTCGGGGAGATCTGAGTCGGAACCTGCAACTGCAACGGTGAGAAAGGAGGCGAAGAGAAGAGCAAGATGAGCTGGACGAATGGGCTAGTACCTAGTGGGCCTGTTTTCGACGGCCATGATGAATATGAGTAAGTTGAAATATATGGGCCTTGTCCGCAAAAGAAAATATGGGCCTAAATGTAATAGGCCTCTACCCGGTGAAGGCTTCACTTTTTGGACCAAAGCTTCTCATTGGGCTCTGGATCCAAATGAATCGCCTTCCGTACTTCGGTGTTGGGCCCAAAACAAAGGCCTGCGAATAAAAACGAATGAAGGTGTGCTCTTTTTTTTTTGGCTGAAAATCTTATTCAGTTTAGAATGTTGCCAGCCACGTTTTATGTTTTTGATGAAGAAATATGAGTTGATGCTGGAACGTCCCGTCACAGGAGCAAGTCCTACATTCGCAAATGATTCATTGCAGCGCCTCTCCAGTCAAGTCATGACGTTTTAGCTTTCTATATGTGCCCGGTCGCCTCGACGAGAGAAACATAATAGTAAAATATAATTTACAATTTGAAGAAATATCAAAATCAATCATTTTGAAAAATAGGATATGCCGGTTTGCCAAGAAAAACTAGGATTGGCTGCTTGTTGGTGCGAACAACATATGCCTCCGAATTTATGCATTATATCCAATGTCCTCTGGTAAAAAATATAAGCTCATTAGTACATCCACACCGACCCACAACCAGAATTTTCTAATTCTTCTAATGATGTGGGTTTTTCTTAGTGTTTTAGCATTCAAAATTTAGTATAAACTTTTCCTACCAAATGTCTCCTAGTGAGGATCTCATGTGCTATGATTAGTGATAGTGTTTTATTACTATTTAAAAACACTAGGAGAATTCCACCGTTTTGGTAGGGGACAGGCCTCTAGTGTGACACTTCGATTCGCAACAAGGATAAAAATTCATTTTAAACAAATGAGCCATTCACATTGAATGCTTTGGTGCAGTTAAATTAGATTAACAGCCAATAATATAGGTGTAATGTCTAGTCTTGCTGATTATCTAGGAATACATCTAACCCCACGGATGGCAGTGGTAGCCTCAAGTAGTTACGGCCCTAACGGACCACACATTCCATCATGTTTGGGTTAGTGCTTTGTTACTTTGTAGGACCTTTGTCGAACCACCCTACCCCCTTCTCATCCCATTTAGGGCTAATTTGGAAGCAAGGGGTGGCACACCCAGAGATGAAAAACCCTCTACGAAGAACTAAATAATTATTCAAATTATTTCTCCATGAATTTCCCACTCTAGAAAAACACAGGGATCCCAGGGGATTTGAGTTTCAAAAATAAGTTAAGCACTCCCTCCATCCCCAAAAAAAATACAACTCTAGAACAGTGTAATGTCTTATTATATCAAGTTGGACTAATTATAGATAAAAAAATTATAAATATTTATTATTATCAAATAAACACCATTAGATTAATTATGAAATGTATTTTCATAATAAATTAATTTGAAGCTATAAATGTAAATACTATTTAATAAAAATTTGGTTAAACGTAAAGTACTTTAACTAGCACGTATGTCATAATTACATTCTTTTTAGAGCAAAGGCACTAAGTAACAACATCTCGAAGTAATGTGCATCACCCTAAACAACAGGAATCATCGTCACCGGTATAGAGACACCGAGGGCAACGTTGAGTATTATTAACTATGCGATGGCGAGCAGTGACCTAAAGTTCCACGTGACCAGCATCTGCTTTGGAGCGTCACGGACATTGATGAATATATATGCGCCGCGGCTACGATCGATCACTGTCTTCGATCCACCCCATGCATCGCGCGTCTTGCGCGCTCGATTCAAGGGCATGCATACTTACCCGTGTAGCGAGTAGTCACAGTGAGCGTCGCATATCGCATCGGTGAAAAACGCCACGATTCCAAAGATACGGATAACTTTTATCATTTAGGGGTGTTTGGTTTGCCCTATTAGTTTAACAGGTACGGTAGTACTTTCGTTTTATTTGGCAATTAGTGTTTAATTATGGATTAATTATGTTTAATAGATTCGTCTCGTAAATTACTCTTAATCTGTGCCGATACGTATGTAATTAGCCTATATTTAGTACTCCATGTATATACCACAACATCGATGTGATGTATGTTAAAAAAACAGAGGCAACCAAACGGAGCCTGAGTCGTCCGCAACATATATCTCTTATACAGTAGGTAGCAGACGCCACGCACCTACCACTACACACTGTATGGCCCTATTTGGCACAGCTCAACTTCACCAATAAAGTCGTTTAACTCCACAGACAACTTATTTGGTGAAGCTAAAATTGTTTTAAAAACTTGTTTGGCAAAACAGCTTCATGGGGTAGACCAAAACAATAAAATGACTAAACTGCTCTTTTTTTAATTATTTTCTTCCTTATCTCCTAACGGGCGGCTCTTTCTTCCTTCGCTTGCTATGCATCTCTCCCTCCCGATGCCCCTCGTATAGTCGCACGCGAACCCATGAAGGCCACCACGCCCATGGGCGGACCCAGCACTAAGGCAGCTAGGGCCGTTGCCCTAGTCGTGGCCAAAATAAGCAGCGAACGACTCTTCAGGTTTTTTGCCCAATCGGCCCAACAAGGAGTCAGGCGAGCTGGGGAATAGGGCAGCGGCGTAGCGTGTTCATCTGACTCCGCCGCTTCGCTCGCTCTCGCTCGCATCTCACCCTCGTCCGCTGCCCGTCCCGCCACCAGGGGCATCGCCGTGGACATCGCTCCTTGCCTCCCTCCGGCGGTCTAGCCTCCGCTCTGTGCTTCGCCCCTCGCCGACTCCGCGGCTCACCCTCTTCGTTCCACCCTCAGCGGACTGGGCCCTCGGCTTCTGGCTGCCGGTTGCCCGCCCGCCGCAGCCCCAGCGGACCGAGCAGTTTCAGCCCTGGTTTGCATTTGGTTTTCCTTTTCCAATTTCAATTTTCAATCCTTTACAGGTTCTATTTTGTAGAATTTCAGTTCCTGCTACATTCTAAAATCATGTAGACTGTGTTGTAGCTTTTGGTTTTTGGCTTCTAAGATTTGGCCCTAGTCTTAGCCAAATCCTGGGTCCGCCACTGACCACGCCGCTGCATCCCCGTGGCCGCGGAGCCCGGCGGCCGCGTCCCGACGGTCCTCACGCCCGCGCGCTCTTCTCCGATGCCGGCACTCGCGCCTGCGCTCGCGCACGGCACGGCGGCGGCGCCTGGCCCCAGCACGGTGGCAGCGCCCACGCCCGGCGAGGTGGCGGCCCTTGCGCCTCGCCACGACAGCAGCGCCCCGGCTCCTTCGCGTGTGCACATCCCGGTAGCGCTCGCACCTCCCGGCCGCATCCTGGCAGCCCCACAGCCAGCCGCGCCCTCCCGCGCTCGGCGGCCCTGGCCCCGCGCTAGCGGATGCGCCCCGGCTCCGCGTCCCGGCACTCGCGAGCTCCGGCAACTGCGGCCCGGCTTCCCTCCGCTGCTCCGCCTGTGAGCTCAAGTGGCCACGCCCATGCAGCTGCTGCTCCCGGCGGTGCATCCTGGCCGTGCCAGGCAGCTCTTGGCTACGCTCGCGGATGCACAGATGGGACCTCGATCTGCTCACCCTTGAGCCCACAAATGGCAGGTAAAGCTAGGATAAGCTTAATCCCACAGGAGAGGAGGAAAAACAGCTTCAACCGTGAAGCTACTTTTAAAAAAGTGCTTGGCAAAAAAAAAACAACTTAGAACAGCTCATAAAGTTGTGCTAAACAGGCCTGCTACCTGGCAACAGGCAACGCATTGTCCTTTATTGAAAGGTCTCATGACCACATCCCCTCATTGTTGACTTGCATGCATAAAAATGGAAGGAGTGTTGGCACGTATTGTAATGCGGACACGAACCTACTAGCTGATTGGCGCCGCCAGTACGTGCCATGCAAGTGACGCGTTGTCAGATCAACGTGGAGTGTCTCCTCTCGCTAAGCAGCGCACGTACCCAAACCATGTACTGCATGCATATACACACCAATCAGGCAACCACGTCGTAGTGGATCTCAGAATTTGCTAGGACGAAAGGCCACTAGCCAGGGCATGTAGTGCGACGATGATATCGCCGGATGACCCGGAGACGTACCTAGTAGGTTATTAGTTAGGCAGAGGAGATCGGTCGAGCCCACCAGTACGCCGTCGTCCACCACCATCTCGGCCCGCAGGCCACTTGCATGGCGGTCGATGCGGTGGGTAGCCAGTACGGCTCTCGCCGTCCGAATCAGAGCTGCGTGTTCAATGTCGGGACGGGACAGGCCGCGCCGCGAGTCCGTCCCCGGCCCCGGGCAGCGCCACATGCATGCACCACCGTACCTCCCTCCACCCCGATCGGCACCCGTCCTTCCTCCTTCTGTAGGCAGCGTCACATCACATTGGCCATTCGATCCAGAGGAGGAGGGCCGGGCAGGGGATGGCCCAGCACGGGAAGGGGTCGGTGTGTGTCCCCGCCAAGCAGCAGGGCGCGCGCGCGTCAGCGGACCCAGCGGCGTTGGCGAGCCGGTCGGGGGCGGAAATGGCAAACCTAACCGCCGGTCCGACGGCACAATTCTGCTGGGCGGGCCGTTTCGGGGGCCCCGCGTGAAGTCAGGTGGCCGGGCCCGCGCTATCCGGCTCCCCTCGCCGGTTCCATTCCATTCATCTGCTGATCTGCTCTGCTTTGCTGCTCGGGCGATCGCGGGAAGGATCGGCGCGGACCTGCCGAAAGAGGCGGGTTGAGAAGATGGTTTCACAGCTCGGAAAACTTGTAGTACTCCACTGTTCCCTCAAAAAAAAAAAAACTTGTGCTCCACTTGACCTGCTGCACCCGACCGGGGCCAGGCCGAGCGCCCGGCCGGTGGGGAAAAAGGGACGTTAGCTGCAGCCGAGGAGCAGAGGACGGTGATCTACTGTGAAAGCCAGATATGCTACTACCGAGAGCCATGATGGGCATGGATTGGGTTGGGGCCGCCGGCCGGCCGGCCAACCTCTGCAGTGCACCGCAACCACTCCTACTATTCTGAGTGCCGGCCGGGTACAGTACGTTGCTGCGATGCAGGGGATTGGCCGTGTTTAGTTGCCCGGATTTGGGGCCGGCCGAAATACTGTTGCATATTGTGCGGTACTGTAGCATTTTTGTTTTTATTTGATAAAAATTGTCCAAACATTGACTAATTAGGCTCAAAACGTTCGTCTCGCAAAGTACAACAAAACTGTGCAATTAGTTTTTGATTTCATCTATATTTAGTGCTCCATGCATGTGCCGGCATTTTGATGTGATGGGGAATCTTCTTTTTGCATAGTAAAATTTGAGAAAATATTTAGGATCTAAACAGGCCCAGAGGAAACCTTTAACAATGCGTGCAGGGGACTGTCGTTGGTTTCTCTGACGCGCCAGAATCAGACTGGGGCCAGCCAGGCACTGCATTTCCCGGCCTCTGACAACGCGTGCACCGACCATCCTCGATACGCGCCGCTGGTGGTCCGATCCGCCTTGCAAGTTGCAACCGTGGTCGCCTGGTGGTCGGTGGAATCGTCCAGTCCGTTATATTACGCCCTTTCTCGTAGAGTGGTCAAGACAAGTGCTTACGTAGAGGCCTTCTGATTCAGTTTGTGCGTTGTAGTACAAAAACGAGAGCGTTTCTTTCTAACGCGGCTAGGAGAAGCTACACGCATTATTTGGCAGCTAGTTTCAACTTATTTTCACCATATAAGCGATTTATTATAATTTGTACTAAACAAGTCTTTTTATCCTGCTCTGGAAAAGCTTGCATGCAACTACATGCAGCTTCTAGTTGAAGTTGTTACTCTCTCCCTCTCAAATTAAATTAACTTCTAGAGTTGTCCTAAGTCAAATTATTTTAAGTTTGACCAACTTTATAGAAAAGAACACCAATACTTATGACACACAAATAGTATTACTAGATAGATCATGAAACATATTTTCATAACATGTTTATTTGGTGCGGTAGATGTTGTTATTCTTTTCTATATATAAAGTTGGTCAAACTTAAGATAGTTTGACAAGATAATTCTAGAAATTAATTTATTTTGAGACGGAGGCAGTATTTGTTAGGAATTGTTGTGTATTTGCAAGAATAAGCGGCTGTGGCTGCTTAATATACAGTTGAGATCAATGGAATCAATTATGTTGGCTCTACCAACTCTCTTTGTGGTATTGGATGACTTGTCTACGTATCATCGGTATATCAGGTCGTCTCCCCTTCCACTGCTATGGATGCAAATCCGTTCGCTACAACCGCTACTAGAAAACCCCGTGAAGTCACGATAGAGGCGATTAAACAATACTCTCTCCGTTCTAAATTATAAGACCTTTTATTTTTTTAGATATATTGCTTTTACTTTTATATCTAGACATAGTGTATATCTAAATGTATAACAAGAACTATGTATCTAGACTTCGCAAAGCATGTATGTAGCAGAGGCAGGTGAAGCATCGTCGTGATTTGTTTTTACATTATTAGAAAGATGTATTATTACTACTATATAGCAAGGTAACAAATAGCGGCTATTGTCCGCTATAATTATTTTGTACAGTGTACCATTATTTGTACTCACGTTGATTTAGCTCTTTTAGCCCGCTATAGCTTGATTTTAGCCTTAGGAAAACACTACCGCTAAATGTCCATAGCTTGATATTTAAACAATGCTATATAGTATGGGCAGGGCCGTAGTGTAGATCCGTCCTGCGGCCACTGCCACCTATAGGATGCGCACCATGGATCTCATGCCCTTGTGCCGTTGAGAGGAGAGGGAGTGGTGTGGATTTGTCAGGGCCGAGCTGCTTGACATGGTAGCTCCCTCGGGACCTCTTCGCCACCAATAGTTGAGGATGGTCTGTGAGATCTAGATCTAGTGAGATGAGGAGGGGATAGAGAGAGTATCATGCGGATGGGGTGGTGCTAAAGTTTAATATTTTTTCTTTTAAGGCTGAGACTTTGATTATGTAGCAAGAGTCTGTGATGTGCCAAAACTATCAAGAACTCATCTTGGTGGAATGAGTCTCTCATCGCAATCCTATTATCAGAGACTTGTCTAGTTGGAAAGAGTCTCTGATAACTTGTCATTAGTGACGTGTTCTTTTACTAAGTCCGTGCATGCCAAAACATTATAGACTCATTTTGGTGGAATGAGTCTCTGATCACAGTCCTATTATCAGAGACATGTTCAGTTAAAAAGAGTCTATGATAACTTATCATTAGTGGCATGTTTTGTTTAATGAGTCTATGACGTGCCAAAATATTAGACTCGTCATGATGGAACAAGTCTCTGATCACGGTCCTACCATTAAAGACTCATCTAGATCGAAAGAGTTTCTGATAACTTGTCATCACTGACTCGTTTTACTTACTGGCCCTGGGTGACACCGAATCAAAGACATATTCGGTTTACCCATGTCTGTAACCTTATATTAGAGACTCATTTCAAACCCATGCCACTAATTAATGAGTCCCCTTTGGGTTGTTTTGGCTTAGAGTATATAAAGTAAGAAATTAAAGAGCTGAAAGATTGAGGCAAAGATATTTTATATTACTATAATAAAAGGCATTTACTATTAACGAAGGCGAATGGCCCGACTGCCTCTGCATAATGCTTAGTATTAATGGGCCATTTGCAAAGACGATCAACGTCACTGTGAAATGATTAAATGTAAATAGCATTTACAGTTAGATCATGTCTCAGTTAATAATTTCAAAATTTTAAAAATGTTAGCTATTTCTAATTTTATTTTCATGCTTGTTTTTATAAGTTTGATCGAGTTTCTTCCATATTTTTGAGAACTTTATTTGGTTTCTCTCCTTTCCGAAAGTCCCATGGAAATACCTCTTTAGCAAAGAAAAATAGACACGATGCCACTTTCTTTTATCGCATCAGAAAAGACTATCTACACATATTATATGTACCTAATCCTTCTAGGGGTTTCTTCCATATTTCTCAGATACGAGGTACATGTCTCAACAATTTAATTTATTCACACAACCAATGTCATCGTGGTATACATGCAACATTTAACCACTAATATATAGATCATGTCTTGTCTTATTTAATCATTACAAACTAAACAAGGCATATATAAACTAGGTCGCGTCCAGGTGTCGACGAGCCAATATTCCATGTGTTTCTGTATGACTGTATTCATGACATCATTAAACTAATCTAGGATTAGAGCAGCCCTTCATAGTTCCGGCTCTTTGTAATCCTTAAGTGCTAGATTCTCCTATACGCTCAAAGACATTACGATACTTGTGATCGGTGGCCAGCTTGCCAATATCAGACCTGCGTCTGTCATTATCGCCGTATCTAGACAGATGGATGAGCACTTCCGATCGGATATCATTTGGTCGGCCGTACTCTCTCCTAGCTATTCGCCACGCACGCGGCAAGCTCGTTCGTCGCACTTGGGGAGAGTGAGTGCTAGCTACATTACTATACACGACGTCTATACACACGCATATATACGCATAGACCGATAGACGTACGTAAGGGCGGCAGCTTGTTGAGTATATTGTACGTGGAATATACTTTTACTATACATGGTCAGGTCAAGACATGCAATGAAGAAAAAGACCGAGCAGTGCACATGGACGGTGCACAAAGGAAATCGTACTTCGCCAGCAGGATCGGTTGCTTCCGGTGAAATAGGTAAAGGAGCATCTAGGGTGTAAAACTGTAAATGGGTCGGATATCAATACGTATACACTACCGGAAACCGGCTAAATGCCGTGTGCCCGAGCTCCAGATTTGCTGTGTCTACGGGCGAAACTCGGCAAAAATAAAACACACGGCAAACACCTAATTTGCCGTGTGCCAGGCGACACACGGCAAATTGCCGAGTATTGCCCTCGACAAAAACTGAGCACTCGACGTCGGTTCACGTGCCGTTAACACCGAACCTGACGTTAGTGTTTGCCGTGTGTCGCCGCTAGACACACGGCAAACTCTTATTTTGCCGTGTGCCCCAACTGCGACACACGGCAAACAAGGATTTTGCCGTGTGCCCTTGGTTTGGCACACGGCAAACAATTTTTTTTTCATTTTCTGCCCTTCAAAATTTTTCTCCTCTACACACTCAACATGTGTTATTCCATGTTCAAATTTGATAAATTTTTTAACATGTTTGCTATATTTTTGAAATTAACAGCATTTCTTTGTATTTTTTTGAATGCGGTCACATTTGAACTAGAAGTTAGTGAAATATTTGGGAAAAAAACTAGAAAAATGATATTCATGTTACCCAACCCTGTTTGAGAACATACCTTCGAAACGGAAATGATTTTCGAACATCTTGTTCAGGAGACACGACAACGAACGTGTAGCGGGACGTTTCGAAAAATGTAATAAATGCTATTTAATTCAGAAAAAACATGAGATTTGCACATATGTCGTGTTATTATACATGGAGGCCGTGGAAAAAGTTTGGGAAGGTTTTGCACAAGTTGTCATGTAAGATGTGTAGAAACTGAAGAATCTCCGAAGAAGATTCAGGGAGCTGTGAATGAAGCGGTATGAATTGGACGCGAATCGACTTTTGTGTTTGAGTTTGACTTCAAAACATTTTTGTATAGGCAATACAACATAGAGATTGTGTCGTGTCAAAATTTGGGATTTTTTCGGATCCGTTTGCTATTTCTAACTTATTTGCAGCAATTATTTTTTTAAATGTGAAAATTCGAATTAAAGAAATAAACACATGAAATAAATTTTCTGGATATTTGTATATACATCGTTTAGTGAATTTGTCAAGGAAATTAGATAATACCTTCGAATTATTTAGTAAGTGTACTTGTGGAGAAGAAAAGATAGCCAAATGAAATACATGAAATAATGACCACTTATTTGCCGTGTGCCACCTGGGCAACACTCGTCAAACACTTGGGTTTGCCGTGTGCTGTAATGTTAGCACACGGCAACGTGTAATAAAACAAAAGAAACAAGTAACAGAACAAAGAAAAGTAATAAAAAAAGATATAAGGGTTTGCCGTGTGCTAGGCAGTTAGCATACTGTTGGCATTCTTAACGTCACTACCAAAAGTAGACTTAGTTTTCTAATTCTGATAACGGCGCCAAAAATGCCAAACCTATCCCTCATGCCACTTAAGCCAAGTTGTCATCCCCAGCATGACACGAGAGACGCGGTATTGAAATATGCAATTGCTCATCAAGATAAATAATAAAAGGGATCTGCAAGCGCACAGATTAATACCGATGTAGCATTTTAACCGGGAAGTATTTCAGGTATCGTTATTTATATTTTTACCACTGGGAAGGGATTTCTAAGTATCATGGTTGATAATGGAATGAGAATATGGAACTGAGTACACATCATTGCATGTATAACCGAGAGTATTTATTAATCTCTTTATACAGGTATAAATGTCACATTAAGTAAAGGTAAAGTGATAATGGTGACAAAGATAATTAATCTGATCAGCTAGCCACATATAATAATGATAAGCACCTCAACAGATATTCTAGCAAGTCATTAGCATGGAATTAGGATGAACTACAAAGATATTCCCTAAGTTATTATTAACTATAAAGTCTAGCATATCATAGTTAGTGCAATTATACTTGGCAATCATGGTGAGAAAAGACTATATCCATGCATAGTGAATATTAGCAAGGAAGATGAAGAACATAGCAATCACTCCCCTGTAATAGTGTTGCTCTGCCTGCCCTATACACGAGAGGGGGACTATATAAGAATCAACGAAGCTGTCACTATCGCGAACTACCCCACAATCCGGCATATAGGGTGCAATCGCAGATAAATACGGTATAGACACCACGTCTACACAATAATTATCATTCACCCACTGTACACATGGATAAACGCTATACGATCCTAGGCATGTATATAATTCCAATCTAACTAAGCCAAGCATATAACTATGATAAACTAAGAACAATATAATTGCAAATATAATCAAGTAGAGCAAAGTCATAACCAATATATTGAAATAGAATAAAGTCATATTCATAATATTGAAGAACAATGATGAACAATTGAAGAACAATAGAGGAATTACCAAGAATCCTCTTGACAGATCCGGGAACCAATCGAAGATTGACTCCTTCTAGTTCTAATCCTATGTAGCTATGCTAACTAGAGATCTAGTTGATGTGGTGGCTCTAGGGCTTGATCAGAGGCTCTCCTCCTGAATTAGGGTTTGAAGTATGAGACGAGGGCCTCTCCTCCAGGGGCAGAGGCCTTGCTTCTATAGCCCTTTCGGATGAATCTGGGCCGTTGGATCAAACCGACATTGATCGTGCGGTTTTCCTTGATCCTCTAGGTCGGTGGAGCATAATCCTCGAGGCGGAGCCTGATTGGCTGAGCCAGCAGGGCGGGCGCCCTAGGGACTAGGGCGGGCGCCCTGTCCCCGGCTCTGTTATGCCTCCCGTTCGTTCTCGTGGCTTCTGGACTCTTCTAGATGTAAGATAATTACATGTTCGGTTAATATCCCGTCATTAATCCGACATGTGGGCCTTTCTTCCGTATTTCCTGATAACCCCCTGCAAAAATAGATAAACAGCAAAACTCGTGGAATTCTGTCAGATAAAACCCTAAGTCTAGGTGTTGGTTTCATTTGGATCCTTTTCTCTATTTATTTGATAGTTATAATTGATACTTAAGGACCGTCAACAAACTCCCCCAAGCTTACCTCTTGCTCGTCCCTGAGCAAGGAGAGACTCAGTAGTTGCTGAAATGCCTTTGAATTTTGACGGTACACATGCTTTCAAATAGAGTCTCATCTCTGAGTTAAAGTAAACTGTCAAGACTTAAAACTTACTCATTATACCTTTCACCATGGGGCTTGCAACCGTCACCTTTGTCTTGAGCGGTTAAAAGATAGAACAGTCTAGTCAAGCGCCATGTCTCTTATTCTTGATTAGCTATAGCTCTTGGAGTTTTTTTGTAGATTTTCAAATAAAACTCAGAGATTCCTTGTATGACTCTCTCAGGTCTCTCTTTTGTGGTATTTCTGGATCCTCACCAAGGTAGTAATGATGTCTGCCTTCTCTCAAAGCAAAGTATGTAGTATTTGTGGTATAAGGCAGAGTGACATTGCCTTCTCTCTCATCCTATTCTAATAAGGCTTTTGATATCTGGAGCTCATCGGTGGGAGATAAAGTATACATACTTACAAGACATTTATTGCATAGTCAAACCATGGATCCAGAGAAACAAGCCAATAAGTCAAATCAAGATGTGCATGTGTGGTGAATAAATGGTGTATGGTGGTAGTGATGATAACAATGATGAAAGTCTAATTCTACTTTTGCTCTTTTTGAGGGGATACGTACCTTTCTTGCTTTTAAAGCTCTTGAGGAGAATGAGGTGCTCTATATTTGCTTTTTTTCCCTCTCAGGTGGGTATCTTGTACCCCTAATTCTACTGTCGGACACTTGTCCATTTTTACCTCTCTTCTCACACTTTTTCTCTTTTTTTTCATCGAGGTTCCGAGCACTTGCTCCTTTTTATTTCCTCGTATAGAGCACTCATCTCCTTAGAACAATATAGTAAGTGGTAGTAACCAAAATAGCTTGAGCATTTATTTCACAGGGGATAACAAGAATGGGAAAATATTTTTGGCTATTCTCTCCCGGATTAGGAGTAGAATAATTTTATGTGGATCTGGAGATGAGAATGAGTGGATATATGTGGATGCGTACTTCCGGAGTAGAAGCAGCATGTATGAGTGATCGTGCAAGTGAATCTTGATTTTAACTGCATGACAAGCTCCTAAGGGTCTACACAGCTTGACTATACTCAATGCTCATAAGCAGTAAAAAGTAAAGGTATGGCTTAAAGTCTAGCAAGCATGTATGTATGGCTGTGGTAGGAACTTAAACTCTCATCATACAGGAACTCATCATGTAGCATTTTAAGATTTTCAAAGATAAAATTCTTCAGAATTCTAGCATCTCTAGGAATAGATAAACAGCAGCTCAACCTTCCCATATCATATCCGTTAACAACTTAGACTTTAGATCAAGTTCTCTTCCCACAAGTTCAGGTTTAGAGCAAGCTTTAAATGATAACAGTTATGTAAACTTAGAGAGAGAACTTCAAATTTGAAAATTAGGCAAAGCAACTATTCATCATATCCATGCTAGAGTTTTATTATTATTTAGATTCAGTTTAGCATAGCCACTTTATTTATTTATTAAAACACACTAAGCAAAAGATATAGGTATATATATATATAAGCACAAAATCTTTATTTGGTTTTTTTTCATAGTTATGTATATTTTTATTTTTATAGGGTAGAAGTATATATAAATATAAAGATAAAGATAGAAATACTTAGCAAGATAATGGAGGTGCTCTCCCCCAAGCTGGATCTTGACATAATCTCTTCTGATGTAGCTAGCAGATGGCGGAGGTGTATTTGAAAGTCGGCAGCACCCTGACAGCGATTAGAATATCCTCTGTCTGCTAGTCTCCTTGAATTATGTGAAGCTCAAATAGACAACAAAGTTTTGTGGAACTGATTAAGTGTTAGCATAAATATCTAGCCTTTATCATGCTGAGCCTCCTTGATTTTTTTTATGTTTTTTTTTCTTTTATAGAGCAGAAGAAAATATTTATGTATTTATTATATATATATATTTTTTATGCCACCACAGTGAATGTACTTATGGGTTTTATGCCACTCGCATACTCACATGGGGCTTTAGGGTTTTTAACATTTTTATTTTCTTTTTAAGATAATATGAATATGATTAACTAAGCAAACTATTTAAGATAAAGTAAATAATTAAAAGGAAAGGATAACTACCAAGTTACCTCTTGGCAAGGCGTTCGGTGTTTTTAAGTCCTCCGAACGGGACTCTTATTCGTTCAGTCGTCCTGGGACTTGGTGGATGGCGTAGTCGGTGGTTCTGGCGGCGCCTCTTCTTCATGTACAACTGTCTTTTCTTTCCATACTTGTCTCGGTGCTTCGGTCTCCTTAGGACAGTGTTGGTTGAGTGGTATGTCTTCAGATCTTATCACTTCCCCTTCATAATCTGCCCATCCGTCCTTGATGACCTGTTGTTTCTGATTGTGGTTACGCCGTCTTCTTCTTGTCCTGACCTGCTTGGATTCTTCAAATACATAGTTAGGGTCAGTAAAGTAAAGACGTACCTTCTCAGAGGGGAAGTGCATGTGGACTTCTTCAGTTCCAATGTAAATGATTGCTCTGACAGTACTAAGGAATGGTCTTCCAAGGATGATGGGTGGATCGTATTCATCTTCTCCCATGTCAATAACCTGAAAGTCTGTATGGACAAAGTGATCGTCTATCTTGACCAGGACGTCAGTTACTATACCTTCGACCTGTCGAAATGTTTGATCTGCCATCTGGAGCTGAATATATGTTGGGTTTAAGGGCATGGTTCCGAACAGAAGTTCATAGGTGACCTTGGCCATTATGTTGACGCCCGACCCAGTGTCGCAAAGTGTCTTGTAGAAGTGGGACCCATTAATGGAGCAATAAATGCTTGGCATACCTGGGTCGTCCTTCTTAGGCAAGAACGGTGACTTGAGTTGGCGATCTTGACCTTTGTGCACGGCAGTGACCATCTTAGCTGTCTCGGTCCATACTTGCTTCTTGCTCTTGTTCCTCCTGTTGGTCTTCTTCCTTGATTTATATTGGGGTTGCTCTGGGATTTGTGCGGTCTTGTTCTTGAAGGAAAACGTTTCCTTCCTCCCCTTGATGTAGAAACTGATCTTGGCAGCACTAGCATAGATGACAGCTCCCGTGGTGTTCAGGAATGATCTCCCTAGGATGACGGGAGCCCTCTCATCAGAACCGGTCTCTATCACTACGAAGTCTGCTGGAGCGTACGAGGAACCCACTCGGACACAGATGTTCTTCAATATTCCTCTCGGGAAACTCAGTGTCCTATCTGCAAGCTGCAAACACATGGTTGTTTCTAATAATGGTTGTGAAAATAGTTTTTCATAGAGTACCCTGGGCATGATGTTGACGCTGGAGCCAAAGTCACAGAGTGCTTCTGGGAAGTCTCGCATGCCGATAGAGACCGGGATGACGGGGCGTCCTGGATCGCCTCTCTTGACCGGCAGACGGTCAGTACTTACTTCCACGATAGGGTTACTCCAGTAATCTCCTGCATCAAACATGTCTACAAGATTTGCAGATTCTAGTCCTTCCGGTTGTGATGGTATACCGGGGTTAGTAGCAGGAACAGCAGCAGCTATTTGATTCAACTGAGATTCAATCATTTTATTAAAGCTAATCTGGTTCTTGATGGCAGTAGAGAAATTATCCATTCTATTATTTATATTTTCTAGTATTTTATCATTAGATGCCAATTTCTTAGACAGGTTATCCATTAGCTTTCCTTGGTTGGACACTAACTCTCTCAAAGGTGGATAATTATTATTATTATTGAAAGAATTGTTACCTTGGTAATTACCTGAGTAGTTAGGCCTCTGTTGATTCCAACCTTGATTCTGCTGAGGACGGTTGTAGTAGTTGTTGTTGTTATTGTTGATGTAATTCACGTCCTCCAGCAACTTAGGACAGTGATTGCCCGAGTGTCCAGTACCTCCACACTCCTCACAAGTCATGTGGGAGTCGTAGACGTGCATGACTTCTTTCTTTTCTCCAGCTCGATCATCGAGCTTCTTCATGAGTAGGTCTAGCTTGGCAGACAGCATGTCTACCTCCTTGAGCTGGTGCATACCTCCACCTCTCTTGCGTGTCTGAGTTCTTTCTTCATTCCAACCTTGGTTGGATGCCATCTTCTCCACAAGAGCTGTGGCTTGAGGTATGGTGAGTGATAGGAATGCTCCTCCAGCTGCAGCATCCATGGTTTCACGGGCACTGTTAATGAGCCCATGATAAAATGTCTGCATCAGTAGCCAGCTTTCCATTCCATGATGGGGACATTCTAGGATGTAGTCTTGGAAACGCTCCCATGCTTCTAGAACGGATTCATCATGTTGTTGCTGAAAACTTGTAATCTTCCCACGGAGAGCATTGGTCTTGCCCATGGGAAAGAATTTGGCCAGAAAGTTCGTGGAGCAGAGTGCCCACGTAGTGTTCTTCTCCTTTGTAGCGTAGAACCACTGCTTCGCTCTCCCCAACAGTGAGAATGGGAAAAGGCGAAGTAGTATGGCGTCTCTGGGGACTTCAACCATGGTGAAAGTGCTGCAGATCTCCAGGAAGTGTTGAAGATGAGCACTAGCATCTTCGTGTGGCTTCCCACAGAACTGGTTAGCTTGCACCATGTTGATGAGCCCAGGCTTGAGCTCGAAGTTGCGGTCGATCTCCCCAGCAGGTCCAGTGCGGATGTTGTCCGTAGTGGGAGCTGAGAACTCGCGGATCGACTTGTTCGCCATGGCTTCGAATTCAGTCGACAAATTCCGGATGAAACTTCGGCGGTCTTCGGATTTGGATGAAGCTTTGTGCTGAAGTGTTGACGATGTCTTCTTGAGCTTGGCTCTTGTTCTTCTGAATAAGGCTTTGGGATCGTCAACAAAGTTGTCTGGAAGATGTCTTCTATTCATGCATCACCCTGCAATAAATAATCAAAATGGAAAATACAGGGGTAAAACTGTATAAGAGAATTGATAAGCTCGATTAGATTAGTGATGCAAATGATGACTCAAAGTTCCATATTCATTCCTACTTAGTAATCAACCTTCTCCGGCAACGGCGCCAAAAATGCTTGTTGGGCATTCTTAACGTCACTACCAAAAGTAGACTTAGTTTTCTAATTCTGATAACGGCGCCAAAAATGCCAAACCTATCCCTCATGCCACTTAAGCCAAGTTGTCATCCCCAGCATGACACGAGAGACGCGGTATTGAAATATGCAATTGCTCATCAAGATAAATAATAAAAGGGATCTGCAAGCGCACAGATTAATACCGATGTAGCATTTTAACCGGGAAGTATTCCAGGTATCGTTATTTATATTTTTACCACTGGGAAGGGATTTTTAAGTATCATGGTTGATAATGGAATGAGAATATGGAACTGAGTACACATCATTGCATGTATAACCGAGAGTATTTATCAATCTCTTTATACAGGTATAAATGTCACATTAAGTAAAGGTAAAGTGATAATGGTGACAAAGATAATTAATATGATCAGCTAGCCACATATAATAATGATAAGCACCTCAACAGATATTCTAGCAAGTCATTAGCATGGAATTAGGATGAACTACAAAGATATTCCCTAAGTTATTATTAACTATAAAGTCTAGCATATCATAGTTAGTGCAATTATACTTGGCAATCATGGTGAGAAAAGACTATATCCATGCATAGTGAATATTAGCAAGGAAGATGAAGAACATAGCAATCACTCCCCTGTAATAGTGTTGCTCTGCCTGCCCTATACACGAGAGGGGGACTATATAAGAATCAACGAAGCTGTCACTATCGCGAACTACCCCACAATCCGGCATATAGGGTGCAATCGCAGATAAATACGGTATAGACACCACGTCTACACAATAATTATCATTCACCCACTGTACACATGGATAAACGCTATACGATCCTAGGCATGTATATAATTCCAATCTAACTAAGCCAAGCATATAACTATGATAAACTAAGAACAATATAATTGCAAATATAATCAAGTAGAGCAAAGTCATAACCAATATATTGAAATAGAACAAAGTCATATTCATAATATTGAAGAACAATGATGAACAATTGAAGAACAATAGAGGAATTACCAAGAATCCTCTTGACAGATCCGGGAACCAATCGAAGATTGACTCCTTCTAGTTCTAATCCTATGTAGCTATGCTAACTAGAGATCTAGTTGATGTGGTGGCTCTAGGGCTTGATCAGAGGCTCTCCTCCTGAATTAGGGTTTGAAGTATGAGACGAGGGCCTCTCCTCCAGGGGCAGGGGCCTTGCTTATATAGCCCTTTCGGATGAATCTGGGCCGTTGGATCAAACCGACATTGATCGTGCGGTTTTCCTTGATCCTCTAGGTCGGTGGAGCATAATCCTCGAGGCGGAGCCTGATTGGCTGAGCCAGCAGGGCGGGCGCCCTAGGGACTAGGGCGGGCGCCCTGTCCCCGGCTCTGTTATGCCTCCCGTTCGTTCTCGTGGCTTCTGGACTCTTCTAGATGTAAGATAATTACATGTTCGGTTAATATCCCGTCATTAATCCGACATGTGGGCCTTTCTTCCGTATTTCCTGATAACCCCCTGCAAAAATAGATAAACAGCAAAACTCGTGGAATTCTGTCAGATAAAACCCTAAGTCTAGGTGTTGGTTTCATTTGGATCCTTTTCTCTATTTATTTGATAGTTATAATTGATACTTAAGGACCGTCAACACACACGACAAAGTGTAATAAAAAAGAAACAAGTAACAGAAAAATGAAAAGTAATTAAAAAAGATATAAGGAATGAAAAAGAATAATTAGAAAAAACATAAAAAATAGGTTTGTCGTGTGCTAGATCGCAGCACACGGCAAAGGCCCGATGTTTGCCGTGTGCTACATCGCCGCACACGGCAAAGACCAGTGTTTGCCGTGTGCCCGATCGCGGCACGCGGCAAACGTGTGCCTCCCACACTTAGCCAAACAGCCACTCACGGGCGCGCTGACCACAAACACATGCACACACGCCGCACATAGGAAGCTGCCGCCGCCGGTCCTCCCCACCGCCGCGCCGCCGCCGCCGTCGGGCCGTCTCCCCCCCTCCCCCCCGCCGGGCCTCCTCCGGGCTGTCGCACGTCGGGCCACCACCGCCGCTGCGCCGGGCGCCGCCAACGGCCGCGCCGTGAAGGAGGAAGAAAGGGGAGAGGGAGAGGGGGAGGGAGAGAGGGAGAAGAGGAGGAGGAGGAGGAGGAGGAGGAGAGGAGGAGTTGCCAACACGCCTTCCCCGGCTCCTCGACACCGGCAACACCGTCTCCACGGCCACCGCGTTAGGTATGAATCATGATGGCTCGGAGGCCGCTTCCGTTGTCTTGAACATAGTGGTTCCCGTTGTCGGCCATCAAGCCATTGTCGGCCATCGTTGCCGTTGTACGCGTTAGGTGCCATTGTCGGCCGTCGTGCCATTGTCGGCCATCGAGCTGTTGTCTTGAACATAGTGTTTGCCGGCCATCGTGCCGTTGTTTTGTTGCAGGTTTTGGAAACTCCCCGTACAGGGGAGGTGCTGCCGAAATTTTCTTTTGACACTATTAATTTTGCAGGAGAACGAAGGGAGGAGGAGTAGCCGCGCCACGTGTCTGCCTACACCGCTAGCCTGGCTCCACTACCACCCAAGGTATAACCGCGCGTGCCATTTGGGTTGTAGATGATGTAACCGAGTTAGGCGTCTCCCGTTCGAAAGAGATACGGTTGGAAATATGCATATCTTTGCATATCTATGACCGTATCTATTTCGAATTGTCCATGTTTTTTGGACAGCTCGAGGATGCGTAGATGGGGTTAGTTTCCATGTCCACTCCGATCCAAGATAGAGTTTCGGCATCACCTCCCTGTTGTTCTCCGGATACACAATCTCCCCGCCGGGACGTGTATTTGGAGAACAACGGGGAGGTGCTGCCGAAATTCTGTCTTGGATCGGAATTGACTTGGAAACTAACCCCATCTACGCATCCTCGGGTGGGATTAAGACCTATCCTCACCTATTAGGTAGTAGGGATATCGTGTAGATGCATTTCATTCTTACATTACTGCATGATATGTTAGAGGATGGATGACCGTCAGTGGATGTACACGGGCCGTAGAAGTCAGAAAGACTTCTCCTCAGAATGGATTGAGAAGACTGAAGCTTTCTTAGAGCAAGCATTCGATAGGGCTAAAGGCGCCCGTACCACTTGGTGTCCCTGCGGGAATTGTGCAAACACGCGGAAGCGTACGAAGGAGGTCATGGTGCAACATCTTTGCAAGTATGGGTTTACGGAGGACTATACCCGATGGACCTACCATGGTGAAGCTGATCGCACGAGGGAGGTGGTTGTGAGACCACGTGTTGAGGGTTATGATGATGGTGGTGGGGTAGCAGACATGTTAGATGACTTTGGTCACGCAAACTTTGGTGAAGGAGTTATGGAGGAGGAGCCTGAGCCTACCGCCAAGGCGTATTACAACATGCTATCCTCAGCTCAGAGACCCCTCCACAGCCATACAAAGGTTTCACAACTGGATGCCATTGGTCGTGTGATGGCCTTGAAGTCCCAGTATAACATGAGTCGAGAACACTTCGATGCTACGTTGACAATTATTGCCACCCTGCTTCCGGCGGGTCACGTTCTACCAAAGAACATGTACGAGTCACATAAACTTCTTCGTGCACTTAAGATGTCGTATGAGAAGATACATGCTTGTCCGAATGGCTGCATCCTATTTAGGAAAGATTATGAGCATGCAAAGTACTGTCCAGAATGTGGCTCCTCTAGGTTCCTGGAGGTAGACTCTGGTGATGGTCACACTTGGCAGCTGGACATCCCCGTGAAAATCCTACGGTACCTTCTGTTCGTCCAAGGCTTCAACGACTATACATGATCGAGGAGACCGCGAAACAAATGACTTGGCACAAAAATGGATGTCGATACAATCCTGACAAGTTGGTACATCCATCCGATGGTGAAGCATGGACCCATTTTGATGGGATTCATCGTGAGAAAGCTGCAGAGGCTCGTAATGTACGTGTTGCACTCGCAACAGATGGCTTCAATCCCTACGGACTGTCCGCTGCCCTGTACACTTGTTGGCCCATGTTTGTTATCCCCCTCAATCTCCCCCTAGCGTCATCTTCCAATGACAGATGATATTCTTATCATTGGTAATTCCTTAACACCCGAGGAAACATATGGGTGTGTTCATGGAGCCTTTGATTGATGAGTTGCTCAAAGCTTGGGAGGAAGGGGTACTGACATACGACCGAGCTACAAAGACAAACTTCACAATGCACGTTTGGTACCAGTACTCCATGCATGACTTCCTAGCGTATGGGATATTCAATGCCTGGTGTGTTCAAGGGAAGTTGGGATGTCCGATATGCAAGGACCATCTGAGGTTCATCTGGTTGAAGAAGGGTGGCAAGTATTCATCGTTCGACAAACATCGTCAATTCCTCCCTCTTAACCATTCATTCAGACAAGACACCAAGAACTTTACGAAAGGTGTCGTAGTCACAGACCCTCCACCGTAGATGTTGACTTGTGCCGAGGTTCATGCTCAGATAGATGCTCTTGTTGTCAATGAAGTGGATGACAAATTTGTGGGATATGGTGAGCAGCATATGTGGACTCATAAGTCCGGATTGACGAGGCTCCCCTATTATGATGACCTTCTTGTGCCACATCACATTGATGTAATGCACATTGAAAAGAATGTCGCCGAGGCACTTTGGGCAACCATCATGGACATTTCTGATAAGTCAAAGGACAATGTTAAGGCTAGAGTGGATCTGATAACGTTATGTGATAGACCAAATCAAGAGATGCGGCCTCCTAGTGGCCGCAAGAATTGGACAAGGCCTAAGGCCAATTTCGTCTTGGCCAGAAAATATAGGAGGGAAGTACTTGAATGGATCCAGACGTTAATGTTCCCTGATGGGTATGCAACGAATCTGAGGAGGGGAATGAACTTAACTACTCTGCGAATCTTAGGGATGAAGAGTCATGACTACCACATATGGATTGAGCGGCTTTCTTCCGGTGATGGTTCGAGGCTATGTCCCTGACCACATCTGGGTCGTGCTGGCAGAGTTGAGCTATTTCTTTCGCCAGCTTTGTGCCAAGGAGCTATCTCGGTCCGTGATCCATGACTTGGAACAAGCGGCACCTGTGTTGCTCTGTAAGTTGAAGATCTTTCCACCCGGCTTCTTCAATCCGATGTAGCATTTGATTTTGCATCTTCCATATGAGGCAAGGATGGGGGGCCCGTCCAGGCCCGTTGGTGCTATCCAATCGAGAGATGTCTAAAGTTCCTTCGGAAAAAATGTAGAAATAAATCCAAAATTGAGGCTTCCATGTCAGAGGCATACATCTTTGAGGAGGCATCAAACTTCACAACATCATACTATAGTGACAACCTTCCCGGCATGCATAATCTACTCCCTCGTTACAATGCCAACGAAAATGAATCCAACCTTAGCCTCTTCCGAGGCCAACTCGGAAGTGCAAGTGAAGGCACCCCCAAGAAGTTGATGCATCAAGAGTGGCACACTATCATGCTATATGTGTTGACCAATCTTGACGAGGTGGAGCCGTACCTGCAGTAAGTTCTAAACCACTTTGTTTCTCATTGGTGCCGTACATGCACTATCACTCTTCTGGATCCAACCCCTTTGTTTCCCAACGATGCAGGCAATTTCAAAATGAATTCTGGCGTTGATCAAGGGAACCAACCCCGCAGGAATTTGATACCCTTCTTAGACAGGGTGCGGGAAATGGAAGGCCCGATTTCATTTCTTGGTTCAAACAAAAGGTACTTTTTAATTTACCTTGTATACTTAGTATCACATTACAAGTAGATGGTACGTGCGGGTAATGTAACGTACTATCCTTCTTGACCTTGCAGAGCCAAACCGATGTGTCTATGAGCGCCGAGTTAAGACAGGTTGCCGATGGTTGTGCCAATAGGATCATGTCATATGTCGGTTATGACGTGAATGGATATCGCTTTCACACAACAAGGCACGAGCAAAAGCGGCCGAACCGGAAAACCACCAATACCGGAGTTTTCACGTCCAGCCAAAATGGGGTGGACTATTATGGAAGAATTGAAGACATATACGAACTCACATTTCATGGTTGCAAAGATCTTATTTTTGTCATATTCAAATGTCATTGGTTTGACCCTGAAGTAATGAGACAGACCCCTCATCTTGGGCTAGTCGAAATTCGACAGGATTCCGTCTTAGCAGGAGATGATGTCTACATTGTAGCTCAGCAGGCCACACAAGTTTATTATACGCCATACTCGTGCAAAACAGATGCACGTCTTAAGGGTTGGTATGTTGTGCACAAGGTATCACCACACGGTAGACTACCTGTACCAAACAAGAAAGATTACAACCTAGACCCGAACACATTGGAAGGGGAGTTCTATCAAGAAGAGGGTCTAGAAGGGACTTTTGTGATAGACTTAACTGAAGTGATCGATGTTGGGAGTGTTGTTGAAGAGGACAACGACATTGAGGTTGAAGATGTGAGGGACTTACAATTACTTTAGCGGTTACGCTTAGAAAATGACAATGACGACAACATTGCTCCTTCGGATAGTGATGAGTATATGGACATGGCTGATAGTGATGATGAGAGGGATGATCCACCTAGTGCCGATCAAGATGATTATTTCTAATACATATAATACTATGTTATTATGTTATCTTTAATTTGCATCTCTATCTAAGTACGTGTTGTTTGTTTGTGGTTACTGATTTACTCTTCTTACATGCAAGTGATTGAACAAAGATGGTGGGTGGCACGAGGAATGTGAGGTCACGGTACCAGAGACGGACGCAGCAGCCTGTGGATGAGCCTAAGGGGTCGGGGAGCTGGACGAGGTGGTCCGGGAGCAGGAGGACCAGGACCCTGAGCAGTCTTTAGGGGGAGCAGGGGGCCCAGCGCGAGGAGGAGCAGGAGGAGCAGGAGGAGACGGGGCAGGGGGAGCAGGAGGAGACGGGGCAGGGGGCCCAGTGTGAGGACGAGGGCGTGGAGGAGGGCAGGGAGAAGGAGTCAGGGGGTTCCTAGCCGGATATCTGGTTGCGAGGTCCCTCGAGGCTTCCCAAGCGACTGATATTGATTGACCATTGCCCAATGATTCGGCCCAGAGGGACTAAGTATGTTGAAAAGCACTACTTTGACATTTGTTATGTTGAAATTCACAATATGAACTAATAATTTGTGTTAACCACTTGTGCAGGGGGTTCCAGGTAGTGGCTGCAGGAGTTGCTCACAACCGAAAACCCAGTGAGATCCTTGGTCTTTTGTGCAGGCACCGCTTCCCTGGCGTGGTGACACTTGCCTCCACGCCGAAGCCGGCATGGACGTTTGAGCATTACAGTTGCACGCCAGATCAAACAGATATGCTTGGCAGGAACTTCACCAACAAGGCATTGAGGGTGATCCAGGAGATGCGGGTAAGACTTCTTCGCACTTCATTGCTCAATACTTCGCATTCTTTGGTCCTTCTATACATAATGACTGTCTACATCGCGTGTACATGCAGGATTTCTATAGAGTGGAGCCCGGATATGAGCAACATGCCAATCAAATTCTTGCGACAAAATGCATCAAGCTCATGAAGGACATGCACTACGAGGCGCGCATCCAAGCCATCATACAGTACAAGACCGAGTATGAGCACATGAAGATCAACAAAGAGACGACAAGAATAACTACACTGACTAGGGAACAGTGCATGCTGGTAAGTATATAACCATAATATTGATTTCTTCAGAGTTTAAGTACTGTTAATTTGGTCTTCTTAATTGTCATGTTCTTGATGACGTGTAGGTGCCACCGTGGTGGGCGGCCAACAAAGGCCTGTGCTGGGGATTGATGGTGGAGCAGTGGTGCACCACGGGTTGGGAGGAGATGCACAACGCTGCCCGCGAGCGACGCTTGAGGATGCCAGGTCCAGCACACCATCAAGGGAACCTTAGCCTCAAGGAGTACACACAGAGATGGGTACGTACGAGAATTCATTGATTCATTCTAACGGTCATATGTGCATACCCTCTAATCATCTTGTTATTTTTTTACAGTCGGCGGCACACCCTGGGCAGCCTATATCCCAGTTGAAGGCATGGGCTTTGGCCCACAAGGGGAAGGCGACAGCCGACGTCGACTGGAGCCCGGAGGACCCGCCCGAGGCGTACAACAACGCCACCGTCCACAGTCGGATCAGTTCGTACGCTTCGACGGCAAGGGAGCTCCATGGGCCAGACTTCGATCCGTACACCGAGGACATTAGTGGAGAAGCAGACATGAGGGCGGGAGGAGGCAAGAAGCATGGGCGGTACTGGATTGGCGATAGCACAATCGACTCCGCCAGTACTCCTACTCTCAGCCAGATCAGAGCACAGAGCAGGCGCCAGGGCCAAAGCCCAGAGATACGCCCGAGGCCGACCGCTACAAATTGCCAGATCCAAGCAATGCAGGTTCTCGCTGTTTCATTCGTCGCTCATTCATTTAATCATAACATAGCTTTCCATTGTAACACAAGTGTTCAATCTTGCAGGTAAGGATGGACGAAAAGGATCAGCACATCACAGAGTTAGAGGCGAGGTATAGTCAGATGGCTCAGTATATCCAAAGTCTTGGCACTCAGATGGGTCAACCTCCGCCACCTGACTTCTTCTTTGTTCCACACCCTCCACCTAGAAGTACTCCTATGAGTTTCACTTCACTTACCAAATTTATTGCTTTGCAATCTCTAGCTTCAACCATTGCTTAACGACTATGACCTCACACATGCAATCTCTAGCTTTGTAATTGTGGTTGTCGGCCATCGTGCCGCTATGGTTATCGGCCATCGTGCCACTGTGGTTGTCGGCCATCGTGCCGTTGTTTTGTTGCAGGTTTTGGAAACCTCCCCATGCAGGGGAGGTGCTGCCGAAATTTTCATTTGACACTACTATGTCTCTCTTTAACTTCAAGCCTTTAATCTCTAAATTCACTTACCACATGTTTGTCTTATCCTCTGTGCAGAATCAGTCGGCGGCTTCAAATGATGTGCCGGATGAGCAAAGTCCTCAAGCGGGTGGGTGGAGCGGCCATGTGAATCAGCAACCACCTCCATCCGGTTCTTGGGGCAATAGAGGTGGTCAATTCGGTTGGTGAACTTGCATCGTGGTTTGTTCATGGACTTTGTGATGGACTTGTTGACGAGGTCGTGGTTTCGTCCGACTTGTTGATGAACTTGTGGTTTTGTCGGACTTGTTCATGAACTTGTGGTTATGTGACATGTGTGGAATTGTAATATTATGTGAGACATGTGATATATTGTGGTTAATACTATGTGAGATATGTGATATTATGTGAGATATGTGATATATTGTGATGAGATGTGATATATTGTGATAATATGTGATATATTGATGTGAAAAAACAAAAAAAATAGTGGCTGCTGATAGTTTGCCGAGTGTTAAGACCATGACACTCGGCAAAGAAGCCAACCCTGTTAACCTAGGAAGTGGCTTTGCCGAGTGTCATGGTCAAAACACTCGGCAAAGGCCACAGGTTTGCCAAGTGTCAGCTGTTACACTCAGCAAAGGGTCACCTGTTTGCCGTGTGCCGTGCATGTGGCACACGGCAAAGCCTTTTTTTTTAAATACTAGTCACTTCAAATTTTGCCGAGTGCCACGTTTGACTCATGGCAAAGGTTTGCCAAGGGCAACCTACGGCAAACAGTGCCGTCACGCCGTTTGCCCGCCGTTCACGCCGGCAAGTGTGACCGGAGCTTTGCCGAGTGTCAACATCGGCCGTCGGCAAAGGTTTGCCGAGTGTGTGGGCCTTGACTCATAGCATAGCAGCGTTTGTCGTCTGCTACTTTGCTGTGTGGTCATTGCCGAGGGCAACCTACAACAAAGTGTTTGCTGTGTGCCATCCGGGCCTTGCAAACAGCCTGAATCCAGTAGTGGTACCCATGGATATGTAGATACAATGGGCCTGTTAAGAACTGCTTCACAAATTCCACCGTGAAGTATATAGCTCTCTAAAAGCCTGAAGTTTCTGGAGTATCTGTTTAGGTGCTCTTTTAACTTCATCTTTCCCCCCTAGAGCAAAGTTTGTGGAGCTGCACCTGTTTGACTAACAAAACATGAAGCGGAGCTCAAAAACATAGAGCGGAGCAGTCCCAAACGGGCACAATGCAATAACTCTCGGATTTGGATTTGGATTCCATTATGGATAGTTTCGGTGGTATTGGATAAGATATAAGAACAAAGAAGCTCAATAACTTTGGCCCTATTTGGCGTATCTTCACCAACAACATCTTTTTTTTTGTTGCCAAACACCACTTTTTAAAACAACTTCATAGATAAAACTCCTTTTTTATGAGCTCACAGAGGAATGGAGAGAGGTAAGGCTGAAAAAAGTAGCTGTTCATAGCTCTCTCCCTCAACGGGGCCTTTATGTGCCAAAACCACCATCAATTAGATTTCTAGTTTTTAAGTTCCATATGGTCAAAACCAAACTTCAAATATAGCCCGATGATTAAAAAAAAGACTTCTCCCAATTTAAAAGGCATTCAGTGCCTATTATATAGCCCTAACCCACAAGTTAATTATGATTATGGTTTAAGTTAACTTGTCCTTTTTGTTGAAATGAACTTGTTCCTTTTTTCTTAAAATGAGCACATCATCGCACGTTTAGAAAAGATTCAAGAAATTCAAATTTTTATACTGGTTTTGGGTGGAATGTTACAGCTAGCTAGAGGGCTATAGAATGAACAACCGCGCGCATGCATGTTCATCGTGCAGACAGACCTACGGATCAATGCATGGGCCGTACTGTGCGAGCTGCAGAAGATGCCATGGACCAATGCAATTGACGCATAACGCACAGCAACACACCCTCTAGAGTCTAGAACCATACGTGGACGGTAGGTTTGGCATCGATTTGGCCTCGCAAGTTTGAATAATGCCACGCCACCACGTGACCACTGCAGTACAGCTAGGTTTGAATAGCAGCAGGATGCATGGACTTCTCCGTCGTCGCATGGACTGTCCAGAGTTGAACGACGACGGAGAAGTCCATGCACGCGCAGCTGGCCGGCTGCAGGACAGTACTAGGGCGCCATGCATCCTGCTGCTATTCGCCGGCCGGAGAGCTTGTCTCTTTGTGCTATCGTTATCCAAAGGCGAACCGTGCGTAGGCATGGAATTCCACACCGAATTAGAACATCCCTGTTTCGTACCGGATATACTACTTCCTAATAGGGAGTACGCCTGACAGGTGCACACAAATGCACGGTTATTCTTTTCTCTGCAATTTAAGCATTTGTGTGGCCTACGTTGTACGTGTGAAGCTTTGTTTTCGATGATGACCCTAAGCTATGGCCCAACGACAGGGGGTTATGGTCTAATTGGGAAAGTGTGTAACACAACAAATAGCTCACAACGAGAAAACAATAAGAAGGAGGTTGTTTTAGACGTACCCTAAGTAGCTTTGACAATCAATAGCTAAAAGTCTAATTAGATTCACAACATAAGTTGATGCTACTAGATTCAGCATGAAAAGTAAATTTAATAATAGATCATCATCTCTAGCTGAAACAAATTGATAGTATAAATGGTCATGAAACTCCGCAACCTGATAGCCGGGCCCGAAGCATGTTTTTTTTGGCTCGGCCTGAACACAGCATGGCCTGGTGTTGTATAGAGTGTTGATAACCGTTTTCGAAAATTCGTGCCAGTGTCCTAAACGACTTATATATTGGAATGAAAAGAGAGCATGTGACATTACCTTAGCTTGTTAAGATCCGTGACGTGGGGCATGTGCGAGCTCTCCATCGTTGACAAGTACCCGAAGGGCGCGGTAGGTTAACTGTGTCAGATCATTTCCACAACAACATAATAAAAACTTGTGCTATGTCCATTGGGTATAAAACCACCTACTAATGAATTCCATCATGAGGTCCTCTCCCTTTCAAAAGGAACAATACATCATCATTAGCCCCAGCTGAGAGAGCTTCCGGTTAGCAAATTATACTATACTTATCCAAACCGCGCCCTATCGACATCATATTCATTATGGCCCGCCGGCCGGCCGTGACCAACTGGACCAACCCAAATCTCCCGCGCGTGCGCCGGAAAGCCGCGCCTATATTATATATAGAGAGAGACACACACACAGTCCTAAGACTTGGTTTGCGATTAATGAATTCCTTAATCTATGCGCACTCGCAGCATTTCGTGTATTATTCCCCCCTTGTTCGTTTGCGAGCTCTGAACACGCCCGAGGATTCGGTCCGCCAGCCAGCGACCCGGGGTGGTGACCGGTGAGGCCGCAGCCGGACTATCGCTTTCCCCCATCGACGACCTAACGGCCGATCGACTCATTGCCAGCGCGACAGTGCGTGCCGCTGCCTTCCTAGTCCCCCCGAACGTGCCACGACCGACGACGCCGACGCCACGAGCGACACGTCTGACGAAACGCCGGCACGGACGAGCGGACTCCCCGACCCGCGGCAAGCCAACCTCGCCAAGCAACCGCCGGTGGTTGGTACGCGTACGCACGCACGCACGCACGACGGATGCTTGGACGACATCCCCGTGCGCGTCGCCACCTGGTTGCCGTTTCTAACGAAAACGCCCGGCCGGCGTGACGGTGAGAGGACGAGTCGCCGGCATAGCGCTAGCTGGAGCTGCGGGCTTACGTACGCGCGCGCGTCGGCCGTCGGGGATGGGACTTTGTCGGTGGAGACTTGGTCGGGCCCCGCGCGCGTCGGGGTTGGTGGATTGGGACTTTGGGATCGGTCTGCTGGCGCTGGCGCGGATCGGACGCGGATGGTTACGTGTGAGCCGGCCGACACGTCGGGATGCGCTGGAGAGACCGCGAGCGGCGGGCGGATTCGGTTGCGCCCTATCGACATCGGTATCGGTTAATCGGTATGGCATCGGCCGGCGGTGGTTTGGTTGGTAGTAGTACGTGCACTACTGCGCGCGTGGGCGTGGGTTTTGACGAATATGAAAACGAGCGAGGTAGCTAGTCACGTCCAGATCGGTGATTTGACCGCTGGGATTTTCGGAAACTAAGAGCCAGTTTAGTTTTTAAAAAGAGAACCAAAAAGTGCTATCACATCAAATCTTACAGCACATGCATGAAGTATTAAATGTAGACGAAAGAAAAAACTAATTACACAATTTAGTTGTAAATCACGAGACAAATCTTTTGAACCTATTAGTCCATGATCGGACACAAATTACCAAATAAAACGAAAAATGCTACAGTAGCCGAATCCAAAAAATTTCGCCAACTAAACCGGCCCTAAAACCCTATCCAATCCATCCACCAGGCTAGACGGCTGGACCAGGTATAGAGTTGCTTGCGTATGCATAGCCTGTCGCCATGCCGTGCGGCCGGCCGGTTTGTGTCGCGAGATAGATCCCGTGGGTGGTGTGTTGCGGCCCCGGCGACATGCGGGCGCGTCTGGTTGGACCGGCCCCGGGCGGCTTCTGGACCCAGACGAGCGACGGCGACGCCCGTGTTGCATGCATCGTGTGAAACTGTGGGTTGAGAATCCCTTCCCTGGTCTGTCCATTGGCGCGCCGCACACGTACGTAGTGTTTTCACCTGTCGCTTCCGTTCGTTCCGCGTTACTACTACCTAATAGTAGAAGTGAACCATTGTCTTGCCTCGTGAGATGCCCATTTTAGTACACAGAGCTAGGAGGTTCTTTTGTTTTATTTTGATTTGAGGTG
The DNA here is from genome assembly GCA_038087645.1 of Saccharum hybrid cultivar R570. Lineage (NCBI taxonomy): Eukaryota > Viridiplantae > Streptophyta > Magnoliopsida > Poales > Poaceae > Saccharum > Saccharum hybrid cultivar. The sequence continues at coordinate 38,469,990 of JAQSUU010000113.1, forward strand.
TGCCATCTGCATGGCGTACGTGCTGCTAGCTTCACTGTCTGGATAGCGTAATCCAAACACCACGGCACGCCGACCATCCAAGAGTGCGCTGCCTAGTTACCTCTCACACGCAGAAGCTAGAAACATATATTTTTTTCATAGCTGCATGCACACAGAGATATTTCGAGATGAATATGTACTAGTGTTTAACAAGAGAAACGAGCAAACTATTGCTACTACATAAATATACTACTCGTTTTCTAACCACATACCATTTTGCTAAACAACCATTAATTTTGTGTCTGATAGAGTAAAAAAAACACCAGCACACGCACAAACATATCATACTGTACTGTCCATATATGTGGAGCATCATTGAGAATTTTTAAGAGGACACAAAGACATCTGGTGAAACATCTAAATTTCAACTTAAACTACACCACAACCCCTGGCCATGTTTGCGGTAGCAGGTGCTGCCGCCGCCACCTCCCAACACGCCATAGTGAGGAGGGGACTGGCCAGGAGGGCCCTCAGTGACCTCACCGAGAGGAATACACTAAGGAGAGAGGACCATGGGTGGAGGCATGGTGAGATGAAGGTGTAAGGAGAGGGGGCATGGAGAAAGACGCTGGGGAGAAGAAGATATGCATGGTGGAGTTCCTTTCGGTGGTGGCATGGTGCGCTAATTTGGGGGGGGGGGAGGAATCGGGAGGGAGACGGGAGAGGAGAGGGTGGCGGCGGCACTGATTTAGGGCTGGGGAGAAATAGAGCATGTGGTTCTTTTATATTCCTAGGCTAGGCTAAAATTCGCACGCGAGCTAAGCTGAGAGGAGGGACCATTTTTTAGTGACAAACCTCATGATGATATAAGTATTTTTAGCGACTGATAAGCAAACGCTAAATATGCATATCCATATCGACAGAAAGTGAATCCGTAAACAAGGAAGTATCGACATATAATCGGTGAGTTATTGTTAGCGACTGACATCTAACGCTAATGTGGTGTTGTGGTGTAGTGTTAGAGTTTGAAAATATCAGAGTCATCATGAGTAAGTGCTAGTCAACCTTGTTGCATTTGGGATGCCATTATTATCATTATCATAAAAGCATACTCCCTCCGTCCCGCAATGTCGGTCGTTTTGGCTTTGGAGGAAGTGCAGGAAAGATTCTTTGTACTAGACTTAAGTAATGTATAGATGCATAGATGATTGTTTGAACGTGGACATTCAAGTCATAAAACGACCAACGTTTGGGAACAGATGGAGTACGTAGCGCTTGTTTAACGGCATGGAGGACTGTTGATACCCAGCGGTACATGTGCGCATGTATCGAGAGCATGTGCACCTCTTCAACACTAAACGACGTCCTATATAGTGCACCTGCTCTCTCTTTTTATATATATATATATATATATATATATATATATATATATATATATATATATATATATATATATATATATATATATGGGTAGGCCGGTAGGGCGTTAGTTGGTCAATTAGCACCGAGCCCCGAGCCCCGTAGGCCGTAGTAACTACCAACGGCCGTGACAGGCCCATCGGCGAGCCACGTGCTCCCTCCCGGGCCTCCCGGCTGTCGGCATGATACGCAACGTGGTGGGCGCGGCACCCAACCACCTACCGCGCGCCTACGGCCTTCTACTGGCTGCTGGCCTGTAAGTAGACTGTAGGGCAATGATCCACCTCTGCCTCTACTACGTACTACTCCTACGTGGCCTGTCGTACGGTCCACCACCTGGAAAGCGAGACGACGACGTCCTTTTGGCTGCCTCACAGGATCTCGGGTGGGCCCGCAGACCCGGAATCCCAGATTTAGCTCTGTCCTCTCCGCCCCTGTTGCACTGTTCGTTTCCAGTGGATCATCATGCACGAGGCAAGCAGGCCATGTTAGGGCAGTTCCGACGTACCAAGGATGGTTTTTCTTCTGTGACTACTAATTAGGACGTTGTCTAAGGAAAATGGTGATGTAGTATTGTGATTAAGAAAGACAGAGAAAGAAATGATTTTTTACACAAGAAATTATGTCTAGATGAGAGCAAAGATAGGAAAAGATACGATATGTGAATGATAGGAGACCGTGTAAATGTTTTCTTGGTTGGGGTTGTCCTTACCGCCTAGTCTCTGGCTCCGCACAGTGATAGGAACCAGGCCATTTGGGCTACCAATTTTGGAGATTTATGTAGAATAGCAAACATGCTCGTGAGCTATAACGGGATGTCCTGTGACCATATAGACCAGCTATCATGTTGGATTTAATTTGGCTTGGCCAACCTTATTTTTATTAAATCCTAAGCCTCATAATAAACCTAACTACAACAAAGGAAAATATGTAGACTCGGAGGTTTATGTAACATTCGCGCCATATATTCAATTATGTATTGGCATCAGATTCTGTATCGTAGATGAATGCACAAACATGCACAATTCTAACTCGTACAAGCACATGGCATGAATCCAAATCAAATACTCCCTCCGTTCCAAATTATAAGCCGCTTTGACTTTTGGGTACATCTATTTTCCTATGCATCTAGATATAATAATATGTCTAGATACATAGCAAAATAGATGAACTAAAAAAGTTAAAGCGACTTATAATTTGGAACAGAGGGAGTACAAATTAGGACAGACACGAGGGCACTTTGGAAAGTAAAAAAGTATATGAAAGAATCACTTCCCTCTTTAATATTAGATATAGATATAGATGATGTAGACATAGGTATAAAAATTGGTGAGAAATGAGGTCCTACATATAGAAATTATTAAAACGCAATTGTGTGAGCAGAAAAAAGATACACACGGTGCGCCGCACATACTTTGTATCCAAATGAAGATGCCAAATAAGCAAATTCCAAAAGGTTGCTCAATAACATCTAGGATCTAGAGACATCGCTATGTTACATACATTTTCAAAACATCTCACGGTGGGTTTTGTCGCCAGAGACAAAATTTAGGTCAAGGTTGCGCAATTATTTTAACCAAGCCAAACATAAGCAAAGAGATAATGTTTTTTTGCGAGGAAGCAAAGAGATAATGTTGCAAGTAATGACTTGGTAGTTGTTATCAAAATTTACTTTTTTCTCCATTACAGTTGTTGGCTAATTAGGAGGCAGTGTAATGTTGCAAGTAATGGCTTGTGGTTGTTAAAACTTACTTTTGTCCTAATTTAGGAAACAAAATACCTTTTCGGCAAGATAGGAAAGAATACACTAAATCCTTATGATAATCAAAGAATGGACTAGTATAAGTAATAGTCAAATATATTGACCCTATATCACAAAATGCAAGTATATCTATACCTAATATTAATGTATAAAAATTTCTTCCTTCATTCCTCAGTACAGTGTCCGTCACTCCCACCACTCTTCTTGCGCTGCATGTTTGGAGTTGCAAATCCTCACTAGCGTCACATCACTTATGTTGGGGCTAGCCGGGTGAGTCCAAGCCCATACGTGTAGTATCTTGGCACGTACATGTGTGTCCAGTGTTTCATCTTTTTTAATCTCACAACATACGTAGACAATAACGACTAATTTAAATCAATTTACATACGGGATTAATCCTTTATTGTAGCTAGCATTTGTTATGGACCTTATGATTTATTGAATAAGGTTGGGCCATGCAAGCCTAATAAATTCAACAAAATGGCTAGCTAATTATTGGTCTTAGGACCATACAACATGTTGTATGTTTCAATGTAGCGCGTGAGGTAGGATGGATCGGTTTCCGAAATATCCGATATGCATATCTGTTTAAACGTCAACGTCGGTGCCATTTTTGTATCCAACTTTAATATAGATGCTAAATGGATGTCTCGGGATCTGGCCTTCTCTATCTGATTCTAGATTAGTATTCAAGAAAATATGAAATATTCGACAATATGCGTGTCAGTAAAGATCATCTAAAACTTATATTTATGACTAATAATTGACAATATAAATGATAATAATTTTATATAACTTGCTATAAACTATTTTAAAGTTATCTCTAGCTAATTAAATTATGATAGTTTAAATAGTATTAATGACATATAAAATTAAAATTAATTAACTTTGATATGTCTAACCAAATTAATTTTAAAACTTTAGTTTATTTATATATTTATGAATTTTTATATATCTATTTATTGATAAACATTTATATGTACTGAAATATTTATCCACACTTCTATTTTATTTATTGAATTATTTAAAAGTTTATTATTATATAAGTTATTTTTTTTGGAATTGCCTTCGCCTACCGGTGTTATGTATTCATGTTGTAAATGCCTACATGTATATTGATTTTGTTCTACTACAAAACTTGCGATAAGCAAACCTAAATGTTATCTTAAATCAATTATATATCTAAATTCGAGATAAATATTTTTATTCATATCCAATAATATCCATATTTGAATTTAAATTAGAATGTGGTAAATAATACTATCTAGATTTGATTCCACATGAATCTGATTCGAATTCATTCTTACATGCAGGCATGTTTGCTAGCACTTTCTCCATTCCAAATCGTAAGTCGTTCTGGCTTTTCTAGGTACATAGTTTTTGCTACGTATCTAGATATATATTATGTCTAAATATATAATAAAAACTATGTATCTAGAAAAGATAGAACGACTTAAGGTTTGGAATGGAAGGAGTATCTGTTAATTTCGAGGTCAATAGACAAGGGTGTTCTCAATAGAACCAGCTATATGTGTCCAAGCTAAAGCAAGGGAAAGAAAACTAACTATTTGTGTCCAAGCTAAAGCAAGGGAAAGAAAACTATTTCACTTTTCACACATACTCTCTGTCGTGTTGATTAATCTACTTTTTTCTCATGGAATTTCTCCTTCTCTCGATCGATCGATATGAAATTGCCTGACTATTTACTCGTTGCTAGCCAACAGTCTCTCATCCTCTCCTTAACGTCAGACTCGTCTAGCTAGTTACGTAGCCGGCCATTTATATTGGACACTCGCCCTGAAGCCTCCAAAACGACCATAGATCCCATTTTGTGACAGTGGTATCGTGTCGTACGGAGTATTTGTTTGGTGCAGCGTGGGGACACTGGTCACTGCGAGCACGAGATCCTGTAATCCAGCGCCGGAAAGCACTTACTCCACCATGTGGCCGCGCATGTGGCGTGGCCTGCATGCATGCATATGACAATTTGCATCCTCCGGCCGCAGCGCCATTCAGGGCTAGATTTCTGCGGCTATTGATTCCTCCCCGTCAGGCCGGCCGGTCCCTGTTTGGCCAAATTAAGTGAAGCATGTGCACGTCGTCATCTTCTCTCTTCATTTTTCTCCTTATCCTGTCCAGGACCATGGGGGGCGCACTCTCCATATGCAGCATATGCATGCATGTTGTTGGATCTTTAATTTTGTTGCTTGCGCTGCAAAAAATAGATAAATGCTATATTGCTACCCAACACTCAAGGGTTTTAGAGCAATAACACTCGGTTTTTCCCTTCTCTTTTCTTTCTCTCACTCTTTCTTCTTCAGCTCTGGCGCGCTTAGAAGGGGCTCAGGGGAGGCGGGCCAGACAGACGGTGGGGACAGCGGGAGGGCGGCGGTTAGGGTTTCAGCATGTAGGAGGTGGCCAGGCCAGGTCGGGACGGAGGCGCCCATGGCCATGGCGGTGGCGGGTGGGAGGGAGGGAGGTGAAGAAGGAGGTCGCCGCGAGCAGTGGGCGGTGGCGGTGCGTCGGGAGGAGGAAGAAGGTACAGAGAAAAAAAGAAATGGATGTTAGAAGAACCTAAAACACGTGAGTGTTATATAGACACATCCAAAATTTATTAATTTCTTAATAAGTATTTCCAAAGTCATTTGGATCCATTTCGCGCGCTCTACTCGAGAGTTATGCTAATTATTCAACCCTTAGTCCGACCTTAGGTTCTCAATTTTCCACACATCTACATCTCTTGTCGTTAGACGGTCAAACATAATGTGTACAACCTTATCTATACGCCACAAATCTTCTTGCTCTGAGTCAAGCCCTGCTGGTCCCATGCGGCCACACCCACGCCTCTATCTAAATTAAAGTCAAACACACCTCATCACCTTCTCATGCATGCATGTAATGAGCAATTGGTAAAGTAAAAACCTTTTTCCAAGAGCTCTGCTTATTAGCCTTTTACTAGATGGTGATTTGGTTGGTAGGCTAATTTCTTCTCATCATCAGTGTGACCTTTAGCTAGGTAGGTACGCAGGCACACAGCCCTTCTTCCCTTTGGACGACGACCCGACGTCATGATTGACCGATAAACCCGCGTGCAATGGTGCATGATGGATCCGAGGTTTCCTGCTTTTTGTTTTTTTCTTCGGAGATGACAATAGGGCCGGGGGCTTCAAGTATGAGATGAGCTTTGTGGAGAAGATCGAGATCGAGCAGCTTACTAGCTACTCACGTGCATGCATCGATGCATGGCTGCAGGTAGTACGTACTATTGACGACGATGAAATAACGTCGTACTCTCTCCTCGTATCGGATTAGAAAGTCGTTTAGAACAGCGATACGGTATTCAAAACACAACTTTGATCTTTTGTTTTTATAAAAAAATATTTATGGAAAAGTGATATATGTATATTTTTATAAAAATATTTTTGAAGACAAATCTATTCATATAATTTTTACATTTGCAAACTCAACAACTTAAAAGTTATTGATGATTTATATTCCCAATGTTTAATCCAAATCTTGTCTAAAACGACTTCTAAATCTGATATGGAGGGAGTACGATGCTTGATCCGTGAGACACGCTTCACATCCATGCAGAATAATTATCATCGGACATACGTACATATGGCTTTTGCACTCGATCGATCGGTCTAAGGAAAATAAGGCCTGGTTTAGCTCCTCCTTCGGAAATTTACGCCATATCTCATCGAATATTTAGACACATGCATAAAATATTAAATATAGATAAAAAATAACTAATTGCACAGATTGCGACTACTTTGCGAGACGAATCTTTTAAGCCTAATTAGTCCATGATTTGACAATAAAGTGCTATAGTAACACATGTGCTAATGACGGATTAATTAGGTTTAATAAATTCGTCTCGCGGTTTACTGATGGATTCTATAATTTGTTTTTTATTAGTATTCGAACACCTCATGCGACACCCCCATGTGACACCCGATGTGACACCCCAAAACTATACACCCTGAAACTGAACAAGGCCTGACTAGCTACACGAGCACCATTATTATTTGATTTATTTCGTACTGGAAGTTAGTACAACAGCAGTATAGTAGCGCTATGGCCTTGTTAGTTTCAGGTGTGTAAAGTTTTGGGGTGTTACATCGGATGTTTCATGGGATGTCGGAAGGAGTGTTCAGATATTAATAAAAAAACTAATTACAGAACTCACCTATAAACTATGAGACAAATTTATTAATACTAATTAATCCGTTATTAGCACATGTTTACTATAGCACGACATTGTCTAATCACGGACGAATTAGGCTCAAAAAATTCATCTCGCAAAATACACGTAATCTGTGCAATTAGTTATTTTTTTAGCCTATATTTAATACTCCATGCATGCGTCCAAACATCCGATGTGATAGGGTGTAAAGTTTTAGGGTGGAAACTAAACCAAGCCTATATATACACTACTACATAAAACGCTTTGGAGACGGGCAAAATGACTTATTGGAGGCGGGCATTGCAACCGACTCCAACAAAAGGTCACGGTTAATCATGACTTTATGGAGGCGGTTGCCCTGTCCGCCACGGTTAATCGTTTAACGGAGACGGACGACTTAAGGCAACCGCCTCTGTTAATATCTATTAACGGAGGCGGTCATCCTAACATGCCCGCCTCCATAAATCGATTAAAAAATAGAAAAAAAGCTATAGCTGGAGCCTGCAGTGCATAGATCGAGAGAGAGAAAGAAAGAGATAGACCACAGCGCATAGAGAGAGACTGTGCGTCGTTGCCTTCTTCTCCTTTGGTTTGTGCTTCTTTTGTGCCCATGACAAGTGGACCCTGCAGACACGTGGCGAGCCACGAGTGGCCACCAGCCCGCTTCCGAATCGTAAGCCTGGGCGTTCGGGTTACCCGATTTTTTCGGGTCGGGTAATTCAAAATTCGATCGGGTAATGAAAATTGCTACCCGATTTTTGCCCCGAAAAAACACTACCCGTAAATTCGGGTACCCGATAATTCGGGTTCGGGTTCGGGTATTACCCGATATACCCAATTTTACGAAAAACAACAAACTACACTAAATTTCAGTAGCGATCTATACATATATTATAACTTAACAGAGGCGGTTGTTATTACGTAACCGCCTTAGTTAATAGATGATTAACGAAGATGGTTGATTTAAGGCGACCACCTCTGTTAAAGTTTAACCGAGGCGGGCCTTCGGGAGGGTGACCTGGCTCGGAACAACGGAGGCGGTCGGGAGGTGTGCCCGCCTCCAATAAAAAATGGGTAACACCACGCAAAAGAAATTCTGTAGTAGTGATAGCTGTTGATCTGGCTAAACCAACCTGCAACAATTAAGCCTCATTTATTTCTCAAAACAAGCAAGCGTGCTAATTAATTAAAACAACGACTGTCCATGGTCCATGGACCGTCCAGTCCAGCGGCGGCGGCGGCGGCCAACGTGCGGTAGCGTTCGAAGTTCGTCCACCGGAGAGATCGATATGGCCGGCGGCGGCGCGTCAAGTACTAGTAGCGACAACTCCATCGATCTATTGACGTGACGATGTGTACGTACGTGGCGACGACTGCCCGTGCGGCCGGCACGTACGTACAAATAGACGACTACCCGTGGACGCGCGCGCGGTCGGGACGATGGGCCGGCCGGAGAGGCTATAATATTATATTATATTCCGGCTCGTCTCCATCGGCCATCGGGTCGGAGAGATAATCGCGCGCACGTCGTGTCCCGCCTGGTGTCCGATCGCCGAGCCGCGGTGGTCGTCTGTCTGAACGCGCGGGCGATCGGTCGACGAGCTTGGCTTGGTTTGGCAAGACTTCCAGCGGACGGAAACGAATATCCTCCCGCCGTCCACCGGCATGGGCGCATGGCGAAAGGAGATAGATAAGCCATGACGGAGGTCGTCGCGCGCCCTCCGACAGCGACGTCAACGTAACGTGGGAGGGAGCGATAGCACACCCAGATATGTGAGATGTCACTACGTGTGTGTGTGTGAGGGCGTCGTCACAACACAATGCAAGCAGCGATAAATTATTTGATCTAGAAAGTGCGCGCGTCGTCCAACGAAATTGCTGATCCATCACTTGATTTATTTACTATTTATGTGTGTATACACACACACACACACACACATATATATATATATATATATATATATATATATATATATATATATATATATATATATATATAGGGAGAGTATACTCTATAGCTAGTTACAGAATAAGTTGTTCTGTAGCCACCTCCATTTACGATAATTTTATATACTAATTTACAACAATGTCAGTATATATTTACGATAGTTGAATTACTATAACACATGGGGATATTTACCATAATGTCATAGTAAATCACATAGTAAGGAGTTACTATAATCCCATAAATTAGCATAGCAATTATCGTAACTCAAAGTGGCTACAGAATAAGTTATTTTGTAGCCAGATGTAGGGTAATAGTTATATATATATATATATATATATATATATATATATATATATATATATATATATATATATATATATATATATATATATATATATATATATATATATATATCGGATTGTCCGATAATAAGCGATACTCCTATATAGATCGATGCACGCTAGCTGATATGCATGCCTTTTCGTTCTTTAAATTTGTTCCCTCTCTCTCTCTTACATCATCCTCCATTAACAACGGAGCCGATTGAAGGGAATATAGACTTTTCATTTTTCTGTTTTATTTTTGATAAAGCGCGTCTAGAACGCCTTTTTCTCTTTGGACTGGAATCGTTGAAGGGCGAAGACCCAACAGTAGTAAACAATTCACACAAGCACACACGGAGCGTCAGGCGGCGTCACAAGTCACATTACAACGTGCTAGCTATAGCTGCACCGCGAGTCAATATATAAACGGTCATTATTCATCGCATATATATATATATACGGTCATGACTCGGTGAAAAAAGTTACTGTCTCTCTCTTATGTTAAATTCGTCTTTTAGACCGGTATGAACTATGGACCACCAACACGGGTAGTCTGCTAGATATTTTTCAAATCTATATATAGCATTCAACACAATTGCTCAGACATCCTTTTCTTTCACAGGAAGGAAGAATATTCGTCTACTCCTATTAGTCCTATATCAACCCACAATAATGAACTTTACCGCTTTGCTCCTATTATAATAGATAGATGCGTCACGTCTTTTTTATTGTCTCCTTTTGCCCATCAGGGTGTAAATTCGAATCCTTTGAATTGAAAGGAGAAGTTTTCGTTCGTCCATGCAAAGTCGCACCTGCTGCAGACTAAGAGCATCTTTGGAACACAGGAATAGAAAACAAAGGAATGGAAAAAAATGTAGGAATGAGATGAATGTGTAGTCTCAAAATAGAGGATTGAAAAAATACAGAAATAGATATAAAGAGGTGTTTGAAACACAGGAATTCTAGTCACAGGAACTTTGAAACATGCATAAGCTAAGAAACATATTAGTGCTTAATACTGACCGATAGACTGACTGATTAACTTCATCTTAGCACATTTGGGCATGAGATTTTAGTTGGCCGGTTCACAACTACCTTTCTATATTTTATTGTATTTTTTATTTAGAAGTACTATGTCCTTATCTCTTTGTGGCTGGGTCACCTTTTTCGTCTAGTCATCCTCATCTCCTAGCTCTCTTTCGTCGCTCCCTCTCTCCTCTCAGCAAGGCCATGGCGAGCGACTAAGCCAATGAGAGCAGCGGACTGGGAGGTTACAGCCTTCGGACTCCTACGAAGGACGTCAGTGAGAGCAGCTGGTCGAGTTCTTTCGGCGCCATGCTCATGACCTGGGAAACATACATAATCCGTCTTTTTCAGCTTGTTTTTTCAGCCGGAACAGTATTTTTCTCTCACAACAAATCAGTCAACAGTGTTTTTCAGCCGGCTTATCAGCCCAGCCGAACGGGGCCAGTATTTTTCTCTCACAACAAATCAGCCAACACCCGTTCGGCTGGGCTGATAAGCCGGCTGAAAACACTGTTGGCTAATTTGTTGTGAGAGAAAAATACTGTTCCGGATGAAAAAACAAGCTGAAAAAGACGGATTATAAGCCGGATGAACAGACTCATAAGCTAAGAAACATATTGTTGCAGAAAATAGTTTTGATTTGAGAAATTTTCCACTGCTAACTCCGACGAGTCAGCCATTGCTGAAGCTTAATCCTCCGTTGTTGCCGCAAGTTGCCTCGGGCTTCAGCGAAGGAAGAGAAAACAAGAGGTCGGAGTGGATTCTTTCATTCCCGTGAAATCAGTATCTAGCTACAGTATTCCAAAGAAAAGGGATCGTTGTTTTCTCCGTTCCAAACGGTCTTCCTCCGTTCCTTTCCTCCGTTTCTGTTTCCTTCACTTTTCCTATAAAAATCCTTTGAATCAAACGAGGCCTAAAGAAGAAGCTTGTGTACCGGCAGGTGTGCATGTGAGCTCATCATAAACGATTGGTTATTGGCTAACCCTAAACGTGTTCAGCAAACGCATGAACACACGCGCGAATCAAATTAAATCTCTTGCAGTTGTAGTTGCAGCTTGGAATGGATCGGGGCGGGGGACGATGGAGGCGATGGCGTACGTGGATCCATGTTGGCGCGGACTCAGCGGCAGCCGGAAAAATGTGCTCGTCAATAATTTCTTCAGACAAGTTGGTACGAGTCTGGCAGATTCGGAATTGAATTCAATGCTGTTGAGGGCCGGGGGTCGCCGGGATGACTCAGAGCCCGGTCACGGTTTGGTCCTGCGTCCGCAGCACGTACAAGCTGCGACTGCTGCATCCTCCGTCAGGTTCACCAGTCCCTGTGATGTAAATTAAATCGATAATGATATTACATCTTTACATGACGTGTAAGCAAGATTTATACCAGAATATATAGAAAACGGGCTTCCGTGCCGGCTTTCACCGTTCAGAACACTGTCTCAAAGGATGATGCGGTACATGTCTGGGTAGCTAGTCGTGTATAAATGCTTTAGGAAACGCGAACAATTAGAGACACATGGAGAAACGGGTACCCCAAAACATGTGCAAGTATACACCTGTTCGTTTCACTAGATCAGCGGAATCAACAGCCATCCAGCAATGTTTTTCTTTCACAACAAACCAGCGAAACGAACAGGGTGATATATGTTTTACTGCAGTGATTGGAATGACTCTCTGGTTACCGAAAATAATGTTTTCCAAAAACAAGTAAAACTGTTACTAACAGGAGGTCTCCAATACAGTCTACTATAATTTTCATGAGGTGCGGAAATTTTCACGAAAATCAGAAAAGGCGACCTAATTATCAATGATAATAATAACGGATGGATTTCTTTTTTAAAAAATGCAACTTCTAACGTGAAAAATAATCTGAATGAACCTCTAAATTAACTATATATGCCATTATAAAACATAATATAAATCAATCCCCTAAATTTGCATCTAAATATCCATCCTACCATTATAGTCTAGAAAACCCCTTAAATTCACACTAAATTACCAGTTTGCCATTGTTAAAAGTAAACTAAAATATTCCCTAGCTCAAATCTCCATCTAATTTACCAATATATGCTATTTGAAATATGTTTGGATGACCATAAATTCTACCTATATATGTTTCAAAATTACCCACTTCTATAACTACTAATATAAAAATTAAAGTAAAGTAAACAAATATATCATCATGCATATTAAGTATACAAAGAATGCATATGCATAAAAGATAAATATGTATGTTATGTTTCAATATCATGAAGAATGTTCCTTAAAGATTCATATACAATGAAGCTTACAACATGTTTAAAAACGCATTAATATTTGTGACAGTAATTTGTATAAGTTGCTACTTTAGATAAATATATTTCGTAAGTGAATATTATGACATATTTATATTGATAGTATTAGTTTGTAAGCACCCTATTTTTTTAATAAAAGTGCCGCTACACATAATTATTTGATAAGAAAATTCAATGTCTCGGGCAATGGTGGAGGTTAGTGCAGGTCAAAGTTCACTATGACCTCCATGGCCTTTCAGATTCCTTAGGAGCAAGAAATTGTTATCATACTTAATTAATCTACCGGCGATCTTGACTAATATAGTGCAGGTTTAAATTAATGACATGTTGTGCCATCATAGTAATTAAGAGTGTGACTTAAAATCCTTATGTTTAATCAAATATAAAAAGGAGAGTTTTAAATGAAAGCTACAATAGACATAAGGGTTTTGACTTAAATTTAGGATATAAAATTTGAAGCAACTAATATGACCATAATCTAAAATTCCGAAATTGAGATTCATGATGTTATGAGATATCTGCTTCAACATTATACTCCATAGCTTAAGCTAAGGTTCTAATTAAATGCACTAGAGACACGAGGATGCGATACAGAGGAAAAAACTGGACATAGATCGGAAAAAGAAACATATAGAGTAATATAAAAGTACTCCCTCGGGTGATCATGCATGAGATTCAAACTTTGCAATATTTGGCCAATATTTTAGTCAATAGCTTTTAACTATTACAGTACAAACTTGATACACTAGATTTATATAATCGAATATACTATCAAATAACCATAAATTTTACATAAATAATATAGTATAAAATAAAAAACTAGTCATCAAGTACAACTTAGGAGAATGTGGCATTCTAAATTGCATCTTATAAATTGGACCAGAGGGAGAATACCACAACCAGAAGACAGTATATGTATGTGTATTTGTTAGAAAATGAATAGAGAGAAAGATAGTGTGCAAATATAAGTAATTTTATTAGGTGTAGATATTAAACAAAATTTTCTACTAATGCATATGAAGATTCTAACCTTGACGGACAGCAATAGGATGCATTATAGCTACAATGTGAACCATAACTGTTGCCTCATTTTGCATCCTTTTATTTTCATTCTATTAATTAAACAGAAAAAAGTATCAATGGAGTCCGCGGCGGAAAGTGATGAGAAAAAGTATGCAGGTTCTTTAATGGATAACATTCATGCACACATAAACTACGATCTGCATCTATTAAATATCAAGATCTCACTCAAGTCCAGTGATAGTTAGGTTAATCAACGCTGTCAACTGCAGGCCGGCCGGTTTGCCTTTGGCGCCAAGTTTGAAATTTCACTTTTCCGATCCCTTCACTTAAACCATAACTACTAGCTAGTCCCGCTTTACTTAGAATGCAAGAATCTACTCCCGTGGTAATTATATATTATCAGTTGAGATGCGGATCTTCAAAAGGGATCGAAAAAAGTAGAAGAAACATTTACAGATTTTTTCCTTGACTTTTATTGATGTGTGTTCGATCTGCTGCTACCATTTCGCTGCCCCAGGTAGAGCTGATCATTACGAACTGTAACGGAAAGGCACAAAGCTAGCAATCATTGGTTGGTGCTTACAAACTCTAATCTCTTAAGATTTGAATCTCACGAAAAGTGGATTGGGAAATTTGGCACAACTGCAGCTTCTTTTTATCCATCTCGTGACATTGTTTAGATGATATACAGTGTATTTGCACCCAAATTTTTTTTTCTATATATAGGTTTTGTTTTTGCGAGGCGAGAACGACCTCCATAAGAATTTTGGAATTACTGCAATAATATTCTTATTATTAGTGAATATATCGTAATTCCGGAAAATAGATATCTCGTATAACCCACTGTGACTTGTCATCTCACTTCTTTTCGGCTAGCTAATCGCATGTTGATGTGTACTAACATCACACGTAAAACTCGACAGATTAGGCTCTGATTTGTTGTTCTTGAATGACGGGGGCCTTCATTGTTAACGTCCTTTTTTTTTCGAGAGTCATTGTTAACGTCCTTTCCTGATGACTATTACAATGTGGAGCCGGATAAAGATGTGCGCGTTGGAAAAGTAGCGCTGAAGCAAAATCAGGAGCTGTAAAAGTGCTGGCAGAAAGGGATCGGAGTGCAAAAGATTCGACCTCTCAGTGCAAATTGGAAGGGAAAAGAGGTCATCAAGTGAAACCCCACAGACTACGACTAGCTTGTTTTTTACAACAATAACCACGACCCGAAGTCGGCATGTTTCGGGTTAGGCAGCAGGCAGCAGCGGAGGAGCTGAAAATAACGGTTAATAATGGTCGATGATGCTTGAAATGGTATCTCCTTTTAAATTTTTCTCCCACTAGAATCATGTTCTCTTGTGGAAATAAAGCCAGTGCGTTTGGCCTTAGAAAGGATACAAGTTGAATATTGGTAAAAATTATTTATATGTAATTTTTACGTAGGCATTTGATTCCCTAGAAGGCTAGAACCACAAACAAAATTATGTATTGACGAGCAAAGAAGCATACCATGGATGATATGTTTGTAACAAAAAAAATTGTTCGTTTACATAATTAAGACCGACGACTAAACTAATATGTTCACATTAGACTAACCAAATATATATGATCTAGAAGAATATCACTTTGATGATATTCACATGATCTCTTGATATTTTTAAAACAAGCCTGGTTCTAGAGTACAAGGCTAGGCCCACTTATATTAAGTTATAACAAAATGACACATGATGAAGAATATCGGATAATAATTTAAAAAATGTGAGATTATTCTACATGACACTGGACAACACCAAAAAATCTTACTCCTTTCATTTCATATTATAAGATGTTCTAGCTTTTCTAGACACATAAATTTTATTACATATCAAGATATAACTTATATCTGGGTGCATAGCCAAAACAATATACCTAGAAAAGTCAGAAGGGAATTATAATTCGAAACTGAGGGGTATACTCATACTTTATATATCATACAAAAGGCCCGAGATTTGTTAGTTTTTTACTAGATCTTTATGACACATTTTCACTGTGAACAACATATTGACTAAAAACAAAACATTATGTGATATAATACATTTATGAAACTCACGGAGTGGTTGTGGTTCGATCTTCGTGTGTCAGGGAGTTGTTCAAAGATCATAGTTTAAACCGCACCTGTTCTGTGGCGAGAAATTTGTGACCGGAGTCCAAGGGTTACCATTCACCCTTGATAAGCTAAATGTTCTCCTTTTTTTTTCAGACGATAAGCTAAGTAATGTAACAACGCATAGCTAGCAACGTATTACGTACTCCACGTCTTCAGCAGTACGCACCCCCGGAGCCAACACCAAGAAAGACAAATCTCTACAAACCTGAAAACTACTGCTTTTGTCCTACCTCAACCGTTACCTCGTAATCCAGACCTCCTTACTATATATGGTTCGAAGTGCGTCCTTTTTATTGCAAAAGAAGTACAAGTCTTTCCAAAAGAATTTTGTTAACACATCCAAAAATTAGTATGAACACATCTACCTCCTTGCAAGGATTATTATTGTTTGACACAATGACACATGTAAAAGAAAAAAACTCAACCCCTTTGGGGTAAGACATCCCTTGAGACAAAGAGTCGAGAAAAGGCCACGAATCCCGGCTAATCAGGACGTGTCACTAACGGCAAGGACGTGCCTAGGGTCGCATATCACACTGCAACTATTAGTGGACCACATATTTCGCTGAAAATAACACAAGAAACAGCCCTTTTTTTTGTTAGAGGAGGGAGTTGAACTCCCGATCTATAGGTTGCGCTTCCTACGTCCCTACCACTACACTACATACACGTTCTCAACACATATAAAGAAAACTATTACTCTCTCCGTCCTAAAATAAGTGATGTTTTATGTTTGTCTTAAGTCAAACCATTTCAAGTTTGATAAAATTTATAGAAAAGAATAACAATATTTATGACACCAAATAGGTAGAATACGAAAATATATTTCATAATAAATCTAACCATACTTATTTGGTATCATAAACATTAGTAGTTTTTTGTATAAACTTCGTCAAACTTTAAAAAGTTTGAATTAGGACAAACCCAAAACATCACTTATTTTGGGACGGGGGAGTATTACCTAAATTTGTGTTATATTTTTATTATGACACCAGTTGTTGTGTTGTAAAATTGTGTGCAGATTAACATGTTTAATTTTTTTTAGAAATATACTATAACTGTATAAGAACGAATGCGTGGAAAAAAGGTTCATCCACAGGTCTTGATTTTCTCTCTCTATTTTTTTTAGGAACCAATCATGAGTTTGTCTTGGGAAGAGGAGCATTAATAAAACCTTTAATTTGTTGTCACATGATTTACGAGCACCCTGGATGGTTAGCCACTCAAGCCTCAACTGAAAACTATATCGCTCAATCGAGCTTACTCGGTTTACATCTATATCTTTATCTGTATTATATCTATATCTATATCTTTATCAATATAATTGGCATCTGCATCTATATTTATATCTATATAATCTATATGTATATTTACATCTATATCTTTTTTAAGAACATCTATATTTATATCTACATCTGCATTCCATATATCTTATAATAATCCATCTCTGAGGGCTGAGGCTACTGCTTCGACCCTCCAGTCACACAATCCACAGGCTGAGCCGTCACTTTCTCGGCGTCTCTAGGCTGGTGTTTCTTGTAACAGAAATCCAATCTTTAGCAGACCACAATCAGACACGGTAAAACTCTCTCACCGGCCACCTGGGCGTCAACCAATGCCTGTCCAGCAACCAAAAATGCTCCAACCAAAAAAATATCATATCTATATATCCCTTCTTCATTGCATAATTATAGTACCATTATATTACATGTGAGGGTTCTGTGGGGGGGGGGGGGGGGGGGGGGGGGGGGGGGGGGGGGGGAGTTGTTACTTGTCAGGCCTCCTACTCCCCTGAGGTTCTATTTAACCCCCTCGTCTCCCCCTCCACTCCAGACTAAAAACTTCTAACTCTGCCCAGCGCCTGAGCCTGCCTCCACTCTTGGCCCCCTGGCCTGGCACCACACTAGCCTAGTGAGTAGTGCAGCGGCAGTCTTGCTTGCTCGGTTGCTCCTACCTGTCCTGCACTGCACAGGAGCAGCAGAGCCTAGGACCGTCGGCGAAAGGGGAGCGGCGGCCATGAAGTACGTGCTGGTGACCGGAGGGGTGGTGAGCGGCCTCGGCAAGGGCGTGACGGCCAGCAGCATCGGCGTCGTGCTCAAGGCTTGCGGCCTCCGCGTCACCACCATCAAGATCGGTAGCCATTCCTTTCCTTCCCGGCTTCCTACCCGCAGCTCGCTTCCTGGCAATTTCTTTTTTTCTGTTGGGCGGGGGTGGCCTTGGCGTTTCCGCGCGAAAACGAAAAGAAAAAAAAAACTGCTTCCGGCGGAGAATCCGGAAAAAAGGGCGGATTTTTCGGTGGAAAGGCCGCCCGGTCTGCGTGATCTCGTTCTGCCGTCTCTTTGCTGCCCAAAGCCCAGAGCCCGGAGCCCAGGACCGGACGCGCCCTTTTTGTCGCTTCGGCTGTGCAACTAGTGCTGTTTGGGGCAAAGGAGGCAGAGGCAGCATTTTCCGGATAACTCAGAGCTGTCTGGCCGTCTGGGCGGGGCGTGCGATGGCCGCGTGGCAACCCCTCGTCTGAATGCGCTTGGTTGTTTGTTCGTGGCCGTCTTAGTTAAGCCGAAACGAAATTTCGTTCAACTGTCAGACGACCGGTTTTTCCTGCTGCAATGGCTCAAGCTTTTAAACTCTTTGTTCTCAAAACGGCCTCAGACGCGTGCATGTTTGCTTTCCTTTTTACTGCCTTAAAATTCGTTGAACCAAATATACTGTCAAATGAGAGATTCAGATTCCTACTGTCATGTTTGTTG
The DNA here is from genome assembly GCA_038087645.1 of Saccharum hybrid cultivar R570. Classification (NCBI taxonomy): domain Eukaryota; kingdom Viridiplantae; phylum Streptophyta; class Magnoliopsida; order Poales; family Poaceae; genus Saccharum; species Saccharum hybrid cultivar. The sequence continues at coordinate 38,488,840 of JAQSUU010000113.1, forward strand.
GAAGCTTTTGCTCTTCTTTTCTGAGAGTGCAGGAAGCTTTTGCTCATTATTGTTGTCTTAGGCTCTTAGCCTTGTAGGTTTGACTCTGTTACTTCTGTACATATATGCTAATAACCTTCAGTGAGCAGTGAGCTGCAGGCATCTGGTTCAGTACCTTAGATCATGCCTTTCGTGAGTTTGTGACACCATGTTTACGGTTATTACGTGTTTATTCTTTTGGATGCTTTTGTCTGTTCTTTTTGGTAAACCAAGTGTTTGTTAACAACATTCGTTTTGGATGTTAGAGTACTTGTTGTTTTAACGAAGAATCGGAATCTCAACTTGGTGTCACGATCTTAGTTCCTTCAAAGAGACGGAATCCCCAGTAGTTTAGGTCAATTTGTCACCTCAAGCATTAAATTTCTTTTGACATTTCCGTGCCGTTTCCTGAAGGAAGGTATTCATTTTGCTTCATTCGATGAGTGTGCAAGTAGGGATTTCCAAAGTGGTTGGGAACTCTCTTTTTTTTTTTTTTTTTTTTTTTTTTGCTCTGTCTTAGTTCATTGAAGAATTTAGTTGTAAGGTTTCTGTCTATACTGAAAGTTGGTGAAGGGTTTAAGAAGCCATTTAGTTTTGTTAGTTAAGGTTACCTGCTGTCCTTAATTTCTTATGGCTGTTCATTTGTGACTACTCTTTGCAGATCCATACCTCAACACTGATGCTGGAACCATGTCTCCATTCGAGCATGGGGAGGTGTTTGTTTTGGACGATGGTGGAGAGGTAACTAACTACAAGCTGGTCCAGCATATCCTTCTGTGTCCCTCTCTTAACAGAAAAAAAACACTGTTGTTGATAGCATCATGGATGACCTCTCCACCGACAAGTCTTCAGTAGCTCTCCTACAATGGGTACTATGTGGATATATCTTTCCGGCTAATAGGTCCTTCTTCCTTTTATTTTTCTTGAAGGTGGACTTGGACCTTGGAAATTACGAGCGTTTTCTGGATATCAAATTGACCCGTGACAACAATATAACCACAGGAAAGATCTATCAGGTAATTGGACAGATGAGCCCTAATCCATGTGCAATTAGAAACTGCTGTGGAGAATGGAGCTATCAAGTCAAAAGTTTGCTTTTATACTTCCCTATATTTTTTTTCTAAAAAAGGGAGAAAGTTGTTTTTCCACTTTTTTTACTTTGAATTAACAAACCTGCGGCATTCAGTGGCTATCTGCAAGTCATTGAGCGTTTGATTGACTGCATGCACATGGAACCCACAAATCTTTATTGAGTCGCTTTACGTTTCATCGTAAGATCCACTGCAGTACAATTATGTATGTGCAGAATCATCCGGGCCTCTAGCCTGCCACCGTTGTCGGAAGCAGCTGAAAAAGATTCAGCCTGCCACATGGTGGATTAATTGTGGAGTTGATGCCCTGTTGGCTGTTTCTGACAATTGGTGCATAAATAATCTTTCTTCTATTGACCACCTGAATTTTACATGGGGATGCAAAAGTAAACTAGATAGCTAGGTCTGAAACTACAGTTGAAACAAACACTCCGTTGGAACTAACCGTTATGTTGCTATTGCAAGTTAGCAAGACGAAAAATATTGTGCCTATTTACTACATTATCATGTGATCTCCTGTCGCTTGTGCACACTACAACTCTTCTCGGACTTGACACCACTGTACCTGCTGGTTTCGCCACCTGTAATTTAACATCAGTTTTCTTTGTAATGCTCGAATCAGGCTGTCATTAACAAAGAAAGGAGAGGTGACTACCTAGGAAAAACCGTCCAGGTGGGTGATCAGTATGCAGTGGAGTTATCATGTGATGAAAACATCATTATTCACAGACGTGGCTAAACCTGTATTCATTTCAACTATCAGGTTGTGCCGCATATTACAGATGAAATACAAGATTGGATTGAACGCGTTGCAATGATTCCAGTCGACGGCAAAGAAGGACCTCCTGATGTTTGTGTCATTGAACTTGGGGGCACTATAGGTGAAGATAATAATTCTATTATTGCATAGATAAAGCCATTACATTGTTCAAATACCTAGATTAGTTTATTTTTTTGCTTAATTGTTCCCATAGTTGTGTAAGTATGCCGGTGCAGGGGACAAAATCTTTTCGCCGCATAACGACAGTGGCATTCTTGATGCAGGGGATATTGAGTCCATGCCTTTCATTGAAGCATTAGGTCAATTTTCATACCGTGTTGGTAAGAAAACTACAGCTTTTTTCTGAGCACGAAACATTACCTTTTGGCCTGGTCCTTTACTCCTTTTTACAGTTTTTTTAATAGTCTGCTCATTCCTGCTCTGTGCTGTAGGACCTGGAAACTTCTGTCTCGTTCATGTCAGTCTTGTTCCGGTTCTAAATGTAGTCGGTGAACAGGTAAGTTTATGAGTAGTTTACGTATAATTGCAATTTAGCTTGAAGAAAACTAAACTTTGCATCACTAACACCCAAAACAATTTAAAATAGAAAAACTCTGTTGATCACTTTCATGTAAATATGTAATTGACAGCCTGTTACATTTGTGTAGAAAACTAAGCCTACACAGCATAGTGTTCGAGGGCTTAGAGGACTTGGGCTGGCACCGGATGTTTTAGCATGTCGCAGTACTGAGGTACACTATACAGTCACCTTTCTCCAGTTTCCAGTCCTTCAAAGCCTCTATGTTACTGTTTGTCAGTGCTTAAAACTGAATCACTAATGGTCATTTCTGTGTTTTCGGCAGCCATTGGAGGAACATGTGAAGGTCAAGCTTTCACAATTTTGTCATGTTCCGGTAATGATAATGCTTCCCATTACAAGGCTTCTTTTGAGTTTTTACCCTTGCTCTCGTCCTGACAATGCAACTTATGTTGCAGATCTCAAATATTGTGAACCTCCATGACGTGACGAACATTTGGCACATCCCCTTGTTGCTAAGGGTAGGGTATTTCTTTTCCTATGGAATGTTTACCATAAATTCGAAATTCGCATCTTATTTAACCATCCACAATGGAACTTTTTTATAGGACCAGAAGGCCCATGAAGCTATTCTGAAAGTTTTAGAGCTTCAGTAGTATGTACTTTTGCATGATCACATCAATTGTTCATATAGTAGTTTGAACATTGAAGGAGCACTGCTCATGTGTTCACTTTTTATTACTGCTATGTATGCAGTGATGGGAAAGTACCTCGGGAACCTGAGTTAGGGAAGTGGACTAAAAGAGCCACCAAGTTCGACAAATTGAAGACTCCGGTAGGTTTGAATCATCGTTCTTCCTATTGTTTCCAGGAGGGAGGGGGTAAAATATTATCCCTTATGCTCTTGAGCAAACAGTTGGTTAAAGTGAGCACTATTGCATTAACTTTTCAGGTCAAGATTGCCATGGTTGGAAAATACACTGGCCTGTCGGATTCCTACCTGTCTGTCATAAAGGTGACATTATTACTATTTGAATTTTAAAATGAAAACTTGACCAACTAGGAGCAACTGGGTGGTAATATAAATAAGAAGAAATAGGTGGATACATTTGAGCTGAAAACGAACATGGGTGGTGGGGGTGTACATCCACACCTCCCATCAGCCCAATGTTTGATTATGAAAATCGGTGAAAAAAAACATACTAGACCAAAATGAATCGCATGTTTTTTTCAGTTCCTCAACCATGACTACCCTATCTTATTGAAAATAAAGGCCAGAGCAACGTTGAGATGGCACTGCCTTATAAATGTACCATAAACATGTGCAAATGAGAATTGAGAAGAGGCTGGGACCTGCTTGAAGAGTTTCAGTTTTCTTACATTGTGCTGTTTTCTGTTTGAAGCTTGTTTAAATTGTGGTTGTGCTCTTAATTCAATGGATTTGTGCCGGGAATACTCTTTCTTGCTAGCAGAACAAACAACAAAGTTGCACCCCCTGACAATCGTACTCTTCCTGCTGACTAATTTGTTGAATTAACCTTATTACAGGCTCTTTTGCATGCATCAGTTGCTATGGAAAGAAAACTTGTAGTCGAGTGGGTTCCTTCCTGCGATCTGGAAGATTCTTCAGCTAAAGAGGTCAGTTTTATCATGGGCACTGAGTCAGTTCTATTCCTCAATGGAGCTTTTGCTGATGCTTTGGAGATGCGTTGTTTTGTGTAGACCCCTGAAGCCCATAAAAAAGCGTGGAAATTGCTGAAGGTAAGTGCATACATCAAATGGTAGCATGATGCAATTCTTGAAAGTTCTGTACTTCTGTACAGCCGTCTCACGGAATTCCACCTCAGGGTGCAGATGGTGTACTCGTTCCTGGAGGATTTGGAGATAGGGGAGTCCAGGGCAAAATTCTTGCCGCAAAATATGCACGCGAGAACAATGTTCCTTATCTTGGCATTTGCTTGGGAATGCAAATTGCAGTGATTGAGTTTGCCCGTTCGGTGATGAAACTACGAGGTGCCAATAGCACGGAATTCGATCCAGCTACAACATCACCCTGTGTCATCTTCATGCCAGAGGTAGGTTATGTTCACTGTCATGCTTACTTGGTATTATTATCCTTCATTAACCATTCATTTTGAACTGTAAACTTCTCACTTCCACAGGGCTCAAAAACCCAAATGGGAGCGACAATGAGGCTTGGATCGAGGAGAACGTATTTCCATGTCAATGGCTGCAAATCTGCAAAGCTGTAAGAAAACACTAATCCTCATATTCTTCAGTCTAATGCATGATTGTACAGTTAACAAACAAACAAACAAACAACAACATAGCCTTTTGTCCCAAGCAAGTTGGGGTAGGCTAGAGATGAAACCCAAAAGAGACGAGAAACAGGGAGACACAAAAAAGGACAAAAAGTGAGACAAAAAGAGGTCACAGTTCCGGCACGTTGATTGCCAATCTCCAAGCGCTCCTATCCATAGCTAAATCCTTGGAGATATTCCACTCCTTAAGATCTCTCTTAACGGACTCGTTCCAAGTTAGTTTAGGTCGACCTCTACCGCTCTTTACATTATCGGCCCGCTTTAGAACTCCACTACGCACCGGCGCCTCAGGAGGCCTCCGTTGGACATGTCCAAACCATCTCAACCGATGTTGAATCAAATTCTCCTCAATTGGTGCCACCCCAACCCTATCCCGAATATCGTCGTTCCGGACTCTATCCCTCCTTGTGTATCCACAACACCAACGCAACATACGCATCTCTGCTACACTCAATTGCTGGACATGTCGTCTTTTTGTAGGCCAACACTCAGCACCGTATAACATCGCCGGACGAATCGCCGTCCTATAGAACGTACCTTTCAGCTTCTGAGGCACCCTTTTGTCACAGAGGACGCCAGAAGCTTGACGCCATTTCAACCAGCCGGCTGAAATTCTATGCCTAACATCTTCATCAATGTCTCCGTCCTTTTGTAGCATCGACCCTAAATACCGAAAAGTATCCTTCTTGGCCACCACTTGCCCATCGAGGCTAACGTCTCCCTCCTCATGCCTAGTCGCGCTAAAATCGCACCTCATGTACTCGGTCTTAGTCCTACTAAGTCTGAACCCTTTCGACTCTAATGTATGCCTCCATAGTTCTAACTTCCTATTAACCCCTGCCCTACTGTCGTCAACTAGCACCACATCATCAGCAAAGAGCATACACCAAGGGATACCATCTTGTATGTCCCTTGTGACCTCATCCATCACCAAAGCAAATAAATAAGGGCTCAAAGCTGACCCCTGATGCAGTCCTATTTTAATTGGAAAGTCACTGGTGTCGCCATCACATGTTCGGACAAACGTCACCACATCCCTATACATATCCTTGATGAGGGTAACATACTTAGTTGGAACTTTGTGCTTTTCCAAGGCCCACCACAAGACATTTCTCGGTACTTTGTCATATGCCTTCTCGAGGTCAATAAAGACCATGTGCAAGTCCTTCTTCTGCTCCCTATATCTCTCCATCAATTGTCGTAATAAGAAAATCGCCTCCATGGTCGACCTACCAGGCATGAACCCAAACTGATTTTGGGTCACATGTGTCACTCTCCTTAGGCGATGCTCGATAACCCTCTCCCAGAGCTTCATCGTATGGCTCATCAACTTAATCCCACGGTAGTTAATACAACTTTGAACATCTCCCTTGTTCTTGAAGATAGGTACTAATATACTTCTCCTCCATTCTTCAGGCATCTTGTTAGATCGAAAAATAAGGTTAAAAAGCTTAGTCAACCATACTATCGCTCTGGCGCCTAGGTATCTCCACACCTCAATGGGGATACCATCAGGGCCCATCGCTTTACCTCCCTTCATCCTCTTCAAAGCCTCTCCGATCTCTGCCTCCTGAATTCTCCTCACAAAGCGTCTGTTGGTATCATCAAATGAGTTGTCCAACTCAAGGGTAGGACTCTCATTCTCCCCATTAAACAGCTTGTCGAAGTACTCTCTCCATCTGTCCTTGATCTCCTCATCCTTCACCAGAAGTCGATCTGTCCCATCCTTGATGCATTTTATTTGGTTGATGTCCCTTGTCTTCCTCTCGCGGATTCTAGCCATCCTAAAAATGTCCTTCTCCCCTTCCTTCGTGCCTAGCCGCTGATAAAGGCCATCATACGCCTGACCTTTTGCTACACTCACAGCTCGCTTTGCAGCCCTCTTCGCTATTTTATAGCCCTCGATGTTGGCTTCACTCTTGTCATGGTGGAGACGCTTGAAACACTCCTTCTTCTCCCTAATAGCCCTTTGCACCTCGTCATTCCACCACCATGTGTCTTTCGCTTCCCGTTTGCCTCCCCTACTCACGCCAAACACTTCCGAAGCCACCTTCCGGACACATGTTGCCATCTTTAGCCACATGTCGTCGGCATCTTCTCCTTCTTCCCAAGGCCCCTCGTCTAGCATCCTCTCCTTAAACGTTTGCGCTGCTTCCCCTCTAAGCTTCCACCACTTCGTTCTCGCAATCTTGGCCCGTTTGTCCCGGTGGACACGTACCCGAAAGCGAAAGTCCGCCACCACAAGCTTATGTTGAGGGACAACACACTCCCCAGGTAACACCTTACAATCAAAGCAAGCACGTCTATCCTCCCTCCTTGTAAGGATAAAGTCGATCTGGCTCGAGTGTTGTCCACTACGAAAGGTTACTAGATGAGATTCCCTCTTCCTAAAGAGGGTGTTCGCTATCAACAAGTCATAGGCCAGCGCGAAGTTCAAAACATCCTCCCCCTCTTGATTCCTACTACCATACCCGAACCCCCCGTGCACCCGCTCGAAACCTACATTAGTCGCACCAACATGGCCGTTAAGGTCTCCTCCTATAAAGAGTTTCTCGCTGATAGGCACGGTACTAACCATGCTATCAAGATCTTCCCAAAACTGCCTCTTGGTGTCCTCGCTAAGACCTACCTGAGGGGCATAGGCACTGATCACATTTAGAGCCGAATCTCCAACTACTAGCTTGACCAAGATAATCCGGTCGCCTTGCCTCCTAACATCAACGACTCCATCCTTAAGGCTCCTATCGATCAAGATGCCTACACCATTCCTACCCGATGTTGTCCCCGTGTACCAAAGTTTGAAGCCAGTATCCTCCACCTCCTTCGCCTTCTGGCCCTTCCATTTAGTCTCCTGAACGCATAGAATATTTACACGTCTTCTAATTGCCGCATCGACTAGCTCTCTTAGCTTACCCGTTAGGGACCCTACGTTCCAGCTACCTAGACGAATCCTAGTTGGCTCGGCTAGCTTCCTTACCCTTCGCACCCGTCGAGGGAAGTGCGAAGACCCTTGCTCATTTTTCACTACACCCGGGCGTAGATGTAGCGCGCCACTAAGGTTGCGACGACCCGACCCTTGCTCATTTTTCATCGTACCCGGGTCACGATACGACGCGCCACTAAGGGGATGACGACCCGGCCCTTGCCCATTTAACACCACACCCGGGTTCCGATGTAGCGCGTCGCTAAGAGGGTTACGCCCCAACGAATCTCTTGTGGGTTTCAAATCCATGAGAGTGGCTGTTTTTTACTGTTGGTTTGCCAGACCTTAACACACCCTCCTCCTTTATCCGGGCTTGGGACCGGCTATGTTGAGACGACTTAAGAAAGTCTTCCAGTCAACATAGGCGGAGTTCATGATTGTACAGTTGATGTGGCGAAATATAACTGTTGTAAATATATCTCAGGTATGGCAATGCCAGCTCTGTAGATGAAAGACATCGCCACAGATACGAGGTACCCTGATTGAATTGTCTATTAGCCATATCGAATAATGTATGTCACTGTTAATCTTTTTACATAGTGACGATTTTGTTTTTTCTTCCAGGTGAACCCTGATATGGTCCCAGACTTTGAGAGGGCCGGGCTTCAATTCGTCGGCAAAGATGAAAGTGGAAAACGCATGGGGGTAGGCTTGGAAAATTTCTCAGATGCTGTAGACTTGAATGTACTTTCTAGGAACTTAATAAGAAACGTTCTCAATCACTTAGTGGTGCTCTGTTGGATGCAGATCATTGAGCTTCCCTCTCACAAGTTCTTCATCGGTGCACAATTCCATCCTGAATTCAAGTCAAGACCAGGAAAGCCATCTCCGCTTTTCTTAGGTAACACGACCCTACTTTTCAAAAATACCATGAGTTTTTTTTTTCCTGATATCCACTATGCTTATAAGACTGCTACTGCATTTTGAGCATGCCTAAGTGCCTCATCTGAATCAACAATTCATCTCTGCTGACAGGGCTGATAGCTGCGGCATCTGGACAGCTAGAACCTTTGCTTCAACGCAGCAATCCGACAACAAAAGCATGTCCTATCAATAAAGTCCCGAAACTGAAATTATACCCAACTGGACCTGTGAATCCACTGAACAGCTTGGTAAATGGGTACTACCCAAATGGCACTGGCATTCACACCTAGAGGCATAATGCTTAGTGATGGCGCGATGGCTTGATTGATATTTGATTTGCTCCTATGGTTTTGCTTGTACCCCCTTTTCATGTTTCTTTTTCAGTTTGTACTCTGATCAACTAAGAAGGTGAAGTTTCAGTAAGCCCCAGCTCCAGCGACACATGGTTCCGACATTTTAACGAGGAACGTCCTCCAGTCCATTGAAGCAAACCAGCTATAGGGTGGTGAGGTCTAGTGTGATGTTGCTTTTTTGTTTTGAGGTCTGGAATTAAGGCGGGAAGTGTTTTGGTAGCGTTAGTAGAGCCTGGAATCTCAAGTATTTGTACATTATGGAAGAACTTATCTAAGGACTGAATACACAAATGCTTGGCCATGATTGCTTTGTTCCCACAATATTAACAGCCACACTAAGATGAAGAGTAAGAGTGTATAACTGTCTGATTTAAAAATGCAAGCAATATTGTTGTTACTGTTGGTGCCTGTGTTGCCCTAATGCATGGTGTACCTGTTCAAGTATCCAGTGTTAACTCGTATTATCATTTTTTTTTCTTGGCTCCGAAATTTTGGAGCTCAAGGCAATAATATGGGTGCCATATCATAATTGCATGCTTTTGATGCTTTGCTTTTTCTAGTTCTGAAGACACAATGGTACTTTATTTATCTAACTGCGTACTGCACATTAAGGTATATATTGTAGATGTAATTTAGAAGAACGAAGGTGTTTTTTCTGGAGTGGAATAATGAGTTGTAAATGAATATGGTGTTGAACTTTTGCGTGAACTATCGGCTTGGCTGAGTTTTGTATGGTTTAGCGATTTGATGAGGCCATGTCTCGATCTCAGTGAGGCAGTGTCACGTAATTTCTCTACCCAGCAAAGAAATTGTTAGATTTTCCTACTGAGATTGCTTTTAGTGCCATCGGACAAAATAAAAAATAAAATATGACCAAGCATATCACCTTTGAAGGAAATGAACATGAACCTTATGTTAGTATTCTTATAATCGTTTGTGTAACACTCCCTCCATTCCAAATTATAATTTGTTTAGGCTGTTTTAAGAACATTGTTTTGCTATGCACCTAGATATAAGCAATGTCTAAGTTACATAATAAAAGGTATATATATGTATCTAGAAAAGCTAGAACAAATTATAATTTGAAATGGAGGGAGGATCTCATATAGGATACGACATACAATTGGCATGTCCAAAATGATCTTTTCTCTTTGTTCAAGACAAAATTCCATGGGTAATTTGTCATACAACGCCATGTAGCACTGTGGAATAACAAATTCTTGAGAACGTAATAACTGATAAAACCGTCCACACAAAGCGGCATACTTTCAGAATTCTGCGTTGAAATCTTGGGGTAAACCAAGCTACATAGCTTAAGGTAGTCTCCAAAATCGCTTCACCATCCAGAAAATACACCTATCCATTGTGATAGAGTTAGCTGCTAGAAAAGCACTCTGAACATAGAAGCGCAATGCTAAAAACGTAAAAAGATAGCCGGAGATCAGAATGTTACGAACATAGAAAAGCAGATGACTGAACCTACACTCAGAAATCATATCAAAGAAAGACGGAAATCCAGACCTACCAGTTAGCATAACCCAATAGAAACAAACCTAGGCCCAAAAACAGAAAGGAAGAAGAATATAGCCATCTTAGCATAAAAAAATTCTACTATCATATCTTATATATTTGTCCTTAAAATTACTTGTTAAATTGGAAAGTTTCTTTGCTCTAAAGATTGACACCAAATTCTTCTAAGGCTATCCTCTTATAATCAAATACATGTAAAAATGTCACAATTGGGTGATAGGAACTGTCACTACTTCAGTAAAGTAAACACTCACTGGTAGGCAATTGATTACAGCCAATGCCGCAGATGCATGAAGCAAGCTACTTAAACCATTTTCGAAGGTATATGGGATGTCTGCAATGAAAAGTAGAAGTGCCCATCGAGGTCGGTACTGGGATAACCTAACAGAACGTGCTGAAGATGACAGATCACCCACATAAACAAAAGATCCTTCACAAGGACTCTGTCCAAGGTTACTATTTGTCGTATGTGATGGTAACATATTTCCTGCTTTTTGTAAACATCCCAAAGAGTATGGCCTGGTGTAGGAGACCTCGATCCATGAAATGCCTGGGGTGAGAACAGGTACCAAGCAATGCTCATCCTATCACCATTGACCGAATAGACACATATTAGGCATAATATATGAATCATAAAAAAGATTACTTCTATTAAAAGAAGGAAGGACTTCCTAAAGATTGTTCCTAAAAACTCTTAATTCATCATTCAAATGTGGTACCAATCAAATCAAATGAGGGGCTCTTACCTCAAAACATGCACAACTACTTTCATCACCTTCAGTCCTGTGCCATCCGTTTCCACATCTTCTAAGCTTTACTACATCTTTCGCGATCAAACAATATTTTCCCTCAACTTCCTTCTGGTCACTACCTATGCTAGTCTTATCAGTTCATCTGGGCAGGGCAGCTTGTCTCTTATCTGCCAGAGATTTTTGCTTGCATCTATCCATGAATCGGGCACGCAATAACCCTTGGCAGAACTAGTGGCAACATATCTATGAGAGCCTTCAAGGAACTCAGGATCACTAGATTTTGCTGTAGAACCTTGGTTCAGAATCTTGATCCATTCATCAGTTCTTGTTATTTTCAGACCATCCACAGAAAGGATAACATCATGAGAAGACAAGTATTCTGACATAGGAGATATTTCAGGGATATCCATGACCTGTCAGAACAGACTTTTAGATGGTAAAGACTGCCAAGATTAAAATAATGTAAACACATAGAAGTAGACTTACCATGAGGCCATCACCACTCACATAGAGAGGATATAACATCACCGGAAGTAATAATGTTATCATCACACATGCTGTACAGAGCTATTAAACATGAAATCATAGCCAAAAGAAAACTTTTATAAAACATCACAATTAGTGAGTAACAAGCTCAGTATACAAGTATATAACATTACACTTGAACTACGTCTAAGACTGCATTAGAACTATATTTGCACTTCTCTAACCAGGGTTTGACAGCATTTTCTAAACCAGCAATTGTTTCTATTTGGTTGTTATATACCTTGAGCCCTGATTTAGGCTACAGGCCTACAGTCAAATAAATGAATAAAAAACAAGAAGGAAAAACCATGTCCTATAATATTGATTTCAGTTTCTGATGTCCTAACCAGACAAAATGCATCCCTTCAAATGTACGTGTAGGCATGATACACACTGGTGTATACCCTCAAAGTGTATGTGTAGGCAAGATACTCAGTGGTGTACCCCCTCAATATCAACTATAACTCTTTTTAAAGTGAACTTGTAGGGAAAAAATTCTAAATTACATTAAGCAAAGATAAGGACATGCTTGTTTGGTTTAGGAGGTTAGTTTCCATTTTCTGAATATATCTCTGCTCACACTGTTTAAAATGAATATTCAGTGAGACCAATTGCATCTTATGCCAAACTGCATAAAGCATATTGTTCTTATTTCTTGTTTGTTGCCTTTATTATTGCAAGTAAACAAATAATTACCCGTTTTTCTTTTGATTTAAGCACTGTACTTCTGTATGAGGTAGCAAGATGTACCAAAATATTGAAAGTAGGTGACAATGGATTACGAAATTACGAAAATAAAAAGAGGACATAAACCAATAAAATAGACTTACTCCTATCTTATGGAAATAATCAATGCACAACAGAATAGCTTACCATAACATTATGCCAAATTCCTGCACAATAAATCCGGAGCATAGAAAAGAGAGGCAGATTTTGTAGTAGGTCATAGTTCAGAGCAACAAATGCCCCAGGAAAAAGTACAGCGATAAATATGGTAACATACTCAATCTGTAGTCCCTCACTGTTGCAAATGTAGCAAATAATGTGTCAGAACAGGACGCAAAAATAATTCATGAGCAAGCTGTTAGACAGATAGTTGGTTTAGGCCATCGGCCTTAGTCTTGTGCATGCGCTGTCCATAGGCCCATGCCACATATATAGATCGATTTTGTGTTAGGCAAGGTCGCAGGGATCTTTGTGATTGGTGCTATTTCTATAAACTAAAACCCAGAGCAGCAATGCCTATATAATCCAGTAATCTATTCCCTCATGATTAATCCACTATTTGCCGCTTATTATCCTCGCTTACAGATGTTTTGAGTATCGAGTGAAAAAAAAAGCACACAACATCTAAGAGAAAAAAAAAATAGACATGAGAAGGTAAGACATAAAGACCTTGCAGCTGCAATGGCATGTCCAAATTCATGAAAAGCAATAGACAGGATTGTTGACATTATGATGATTGTGGTGTCCACAATAGATATGCTGAGACCTGAAGTCTGCAATAAGCAGAAATGCAAGGTGGGTTGTTGATGTGAGAAGCTGAAAAGAGAAGTGTCAAATTCTACTCACCAGTAGGTTCTGTAACCAGGCACTAAGGGATCCACTCCTGAAATAACACACACCAATTGACTCCCACAATAGCATCTAGAAAGTCGAAAAGATCACAGTACATAAGGTTTGTATACCTATGGGAAAAGTATAACCAAAGCATATCATTGTCCACATTACAACAAAAGATATGGGATCTGCTAAACCCACCACACATTTATAAGGAATCGATGGAAATTGATAAGAGCAAGAACCCAAGAAACACAAAAATTGAAGATACATTACTAAAGATTATTATTCAATGCAGTTACTGATAATGATATCAACTGGTGGACTCAATTAATATTTTTTTTAAACTTAATATTATCATAATGCCTAGTAGAGCCCTAATCAATAGCCAAAGAGGCTAAAAATAACTCCTTTGAAAATCTGAACCACCAAAAGGAAATCCCCATGCTTCAGATCATAAGGACTTAAATCAGAAGTACCGTTGTCAATTTTATACACTATAGTAAAATTAACTATTAATAACTGGCCACCATTAATTTAGGATTTAGGAACAGCATGGATAATCTCAACACCATCTCCAGTCTGAAGCAGCAATCCATCAATTCAACTTATGTAGATTTATATTATATACACATTGTAAATTGTCACATAATCATGTTCTTTTGTGATTGTAAAGGCACTACCACACGGGTGGTTCTAATTGTTTGAGCAGCAACAGTCGGTGACATCATGGGATCCATGATGCAAATGAACATTTTTCAACTTTGGTAATATAACATACAGAACATTGGAATAATTATTGGACATCAACTTACCAAGGATATACTGACTAAAGCAATGAGAGAGAGATAAACACCTACAGAAAACCATGCTCTCATATATCTGTGGAAAAAAAAAGGAAGGAAGTCGGTATAACTTCAAAAGTAAAGAATGTTTTTGGTCAACATTCTGAATGTGCCAAAGAAGCTGCACTTCACCCTTAAGTATCGACACCATTGTTTGAGAAGTAACTGAAAACAACGAAAATTTGAGTACAAACATGTGTACAGTACATCCAGAAATATCCATGGGTCTAGTTAAGGAAAAACCTAAAAGGAGATCAGAAAAGTTCTGCAATATTCATCAGTGAAAAGAAAGCAAAGCAAGGATCTGGTCTAAAAAAAAGTCCAAGATGTTTAATACGGTGGTACCACTATTTATCAATAAATATAATACAAACAGAGCTATATGCTTAAGATTTCAGAGAAGAAAACGAAATAAGGACCCATGTTTAATATGGTGCCACCACTATTTATTAATAAATATAATACAAACAGAGCTATGTGGTTAATGTTTCAGAGAAGGAAACAAAATAAGGGGACCCCAGATGACAGTTCTTTTCTTCTTCTTCTTTTTTGCCTAATTTCATGGTTAGTTGGTTACACATATAAGTCTAGCAATAAATTGGTTATAGAACTATTTATAATGCCAGATCTGGCAGAATAACATGCTGTTCAGTCTTCTGTATGGACAGCATTGCTTCAGAAGCAACTAAAAACTAATAAATTGAGAATACAAATGTGGACATTTTGGCAAGATGGGTTTATAATGTATGTAAGCACAGCAAAATTTAAATTTTATTATAATTTGCCAAAAAAAAAAAGAAACGAAAGCAGGGCATCTATATGGTCTGAGAAAAAAAAGCACAGGGCATCTGTTATGTAGTATTTCAATTCAGAGTATCTTGAACCAATGCTATGGACTTCAGAGTTCAGACAACGAAATATTAACACCTGAATTTTCCACTCATGCGAAGCATCAAAGACCTAAATAAGAATATCCATAAGTTCATAAGATAAGCCAGACCGTACCTAGCATACTTCCACCCCAAATTGAAGAGGGCGTCGTTTAAGGCATATATCTTGCAGTCACAATACCTGAATTTTGTGCATCCACAATAAGGAAATTTGAAGTGTCAACTCCCTCTACTTTCTTAAATAAAATGAAGATCGAGCTTCAGCAGCACAGAGAGCGAGAGGTAAGAGGCCGTGCAGTTCACTAACCAGCAGGAGATGGAGTGCTCGCTCCGGCGGGAAGCAGCGGTCGTGGGCAGGGTCGCCGGTGCCCGCCCCCGCCGCCTGCCTCGGCCGGCGCCGATCATCTTAGCAGCGCGGCGAGCAAGGATCTCCTTCTTCTTCTGTTAAAAAGGTAGACTAGGCTCAGCACTCTAGAAGCTCGGCTGCCCGCCTCTGCAAGCTTCTGGAACCTCCCCACGGTTGGCGAGAGAATTCCGTCGGATCGAGCGGGGCGGGAGCGCAGGGCTGGTTGAGAGCTGGAGAGAGGAGACTGGAGAGGAGCCGACTAGGGATGCGAGCGGCACGGGCCTGTCCGCATGCCCGCAAGGCCCGCCCCGCAACAGTGACGTTAGCGTGCATTTCGTTTTGCGGGCTTAATCGCGATAAAAGCCCAATCAACCAAAGAACGGGCCGGTCCTGCCTGCAATCCCCGCAAAAAAACTGCAACCACGTTCGTTTGGACTTATCAGCAGAATCAGCAGCCATCCAGCAGTGTTTTTCTCTCACAACAAACCAGCGAACAGTGCTTTCAACACAATAAACCAGCAAAACGAACAGGGTGTGCACCTCACGGTCCGCTGCAAGAAGCTCATGAAACTTGTGTTATAATTCAACGAATAACCACGAACCAACCTCATGGAACTCGTACTTGCAGTGCAGGGAGCTACGGCGGTGCTATGGTACGTGACAACGGGCCAAGTAAGAAGAAGAAACGTTTCTCTTCCTCCTCAGGAAGGATCGCACGATCAAAGTGGATTGAGGACGAGGAATCATGGGCATGATGCAGATATGGATGTCGATGCTAACGTGGAACGCCGTCATCTTAGAGCGCTACGCTAGCACATCCTCCCTTCACAAGGCCACGAGGAGACGTGCTTACATGCGGTTGGTGCTGAATCCCCAGACCCCAATGCAGGTGGCGTCGAGAGGGTGCGCTGTTTTATCGGTAATGCTGCAGTGCGGGCCTTTGTCCAGCAGGACGTTCTTTGGTGGGCGCGATGCCAGCCTATTTATCCCCTTCCATCCACTCAGGAGTTTTTAAAACAAATCTTCTTGTTCAGTCGCTCATGTCCTCTCGTCCAATTGTTCCTATCTGCTGCAGGGGCAATGCCGACCACCGTCGTAACCCAAGAGGCATGAACACGCCAGGGAAAGCCAGTAAATCCGGACAAGCGCTGCCCTAGTCGCGGCTGGCATGGGTTTTCCGGTGGGCTACTTAGAGCTGGTGCTCACAAAGCAGCAGTTGCACCTCCTCCTGCTGCTGGGGTACATCCGCCGCTTCCTCCTCTCGCATTCGACGTCATGGGCCTCGGTGACCTGCTGGATCTCGGGGACGACCACCAAGCACTCCAGCAGGACGGCACAGCGCGCGGCTGCCCTCTTCCATGCAACCGCTGCCTCCATCACGCCGATGAGCCTCTATTCTCCCAAGCGGTAAGGAGATGTTACGCTGAAAGCACATGTTACGAGTGTATGTTTCAAGTGTTCAAATCTTTGAGAGGTACATATGTTCTAATTGTTTCATACGGATTTTGCAAAAGTAGATCAAAGATGTTGCATAGGTTGCAATGGTTGTACACATACATTGTAAGCATCTGTCCGCAATGTTTCATCTGTGTTTTTAGACATATGTTGCAAGCGTATTTATCTGGATGTTGCATATGTTTCTCACATATGTTGCAAGTGTTTTATCTGGATGTTATGTATGTTTGTAATGGTTTTTAAGCATTTTTAGGTGTTTTCTTACAAGTGTTTTAGAAGCATGTTTCAAGTGTTTCATTTATATTCAGACGTACGTTGCAAGTGTTGTGTCTAAATGTTTTAAAAGTAGACCAGAGTGTTGCACATATTGCAATATCATCCGCTTGCTGCAACTGCTAGAGGGCACAAGGGGTCAAAGCGAGGCACAGACGTCTCACCCGCTTGCTGCAACTGCTAGAGGGTGCGAGGGGTAAGAGCGGGGCACAGACATCACGTGGGGTCAGGAGAGGAGGACGCAGACGCCGCGTTTGGCTGGCGCGGGGGTAGAGTGCAGACGCTTGAATAGGGTGCAAGTGCGGGCGTCTATTGGGACATCCGAGCGCTAGCATTCCGTTGTTTCATGTTCTCGCTACTCCAAAATCCTAACTGTAGAAAGGCGCGTGGCCTTGCCACGCAGGGCCTGTATTACGTTGTGGTATTATATTTGATACAGACTTTATTTCATGCATAGGGTAAAAATAATTGTATGTAGGTAGATGCATTTTTAAGGTACTTAAGACAAGTGTATCCTTTTTTTTATTTTCGCATATGTGTCATGGTTTGCAGCATGTTGTTGCACTTGTTATATATTTTGGAGACTCCATTATCATAAAGGTACTATTTGAGTAATGTATTATTTTGGGTATTGAAATGGAACTATCACATCTTTTTGACTATATTTATTGTGGATAAAGAAGGGATTAAATTATTTATTAAGGAGGAAGGAGCAGAAGGAGCCAGAAAGGAAGTAGAGGTATAGAGCTAGCACAAAAATATGAGGAGAACAATGGTATGTTTTTTTATAGAAAAATAGGATCTTAGGTTGTTTCCTAAGTCTAGTTTATTTAGAAATTTTCTAGGAATTTTTCTGAAAAAGGAAAAGGTTGTAAGGTCCTAGATGGCTAGAGGGGGGTGAATAGCCTATAAAAAATTCTACAAATGACACTAAGCAAACTTGTTAGAATAACAAACGGCGTAAAGCGAGTTTTGTTTAGCCAAAGGTTGTGATGCAAGCCTCCTATCCATAAGTCTAGTAGATTATGATCTCTAGTTCACACAAGAGCTATGTCACTAATTTTACACTAGATAACAAGCTAACAACACTACTAGCAAAGCTACCACTAGAGCTACACAAGATAATCTAGTAAAAGTAAGTGCAATAGAGAGGATTGTGATTCTTATACCGACGGTGGAGTGAAGATGTTGCCAATCACCAAGATGATATACAAACAATCAAAATTGACAACAACACAATATGAAGACCAATCACCGGGAGACAAGAGACACAATATTTTTGTTCACCCGGTGTTCACTTGTGCACCGACAAGCTACGTCACCGGTTGTGTCGACCAACACTTAGATGGTTTCCCGGTGTGACCCTCAAATCACTTGCCCCTCAAGGCACGCCCCGCAAGGCACCGCAAGACACCACTCTCAAGTGAGGTAACTCAATGACACGCGCATTCCACTAGAGTTGCTTTTGGTGTCCCGCCGAGGAAAGTACAAGAACCTCTCACAATCAACCGGAGGTGGCCAAGAACAATCGCCTTCTCTTGCCAACGCCTCCGACAATCTCCAAGCCGGCTAGGAGCGGTACTCTCCAAGAGTAACAAGAAATCCACCGGCTAAACCACCCACAAGTGCCACTAGATGCCCTCAAGCTATGCAATGCACTTTGGGATCACTCAATCTCACTTTTGATTTGCAATCAAGCAAGGGAGATGAGTGGGAGGAGAAGCTTTAGCTCAAAGGATGCACAAGAGTGTTAGAAATGCCAAGCCACTTCCCCAAGGGCTGGCCAACAAGTATTTATAATCACCCCAAACAAATAGAGCCGTTAGCAACTCACTGGGCGTTTTTCGCGAGCGACCGGATATGCCGGTCGAACCTGACCGGACGCGCTTCACCGCGTCCGGTCGCCCTGCGCCGTCCACGTGTCCCTCGAATTTCAACTGCGACTGCCAGATCCTCCAATGGTCACTGCGCGCCAACGGTCAAACGCGACGACCGGACGCGCCGCTCAAACGACCGGACGCGCCGAACGCACAGTGCCGCGCACCCGCGACGCAACGACCGGACGCGACAGTGCCAGCGTCCGGTCGGAGTCCAGTAAGCTCCCTTCGCAACCAGACGCGTCCGATCGCGTGTGACCGGACGCGCCGCGCGTCCGCTCAGCCCTTCGCCACACACTGTTCCTCTGGGTGCCCGACCGGATGCTCCGGTCCCGCGAGTTACCGGACGCGCCGGTTGCAAACCCTAGCCCACGCGCCTGACTGCTACGCTGTACTGACCGGACACGTCCGGTCAAACCGTGACCGCGTCTAGTCCAGCGTCCGATTACGCTGGTGACCTCCGTTCGCCTCCGTTACTTTTCCGACTTCCGGCGTAGTGGAAAATAGGCATTTCATTTCCCCGAAATCGCCTGAATCTCGCGCTCGCACGCTCGGCGGGAGGGAGAGAGGAACCCAAACCCCTTTCTACCCACAAACCACAGCGCGACCAATGCCACCTTTGCAAATGTGCCAACACCATCAAGTGTACATCTCCATGTGCTTGTGTGTTAGCTTTTTCTCAATCATTTTCAAAGGTTTTCCAGTTAGCTCACTAGGCCCTACATGCAATGCACTTCATGAATTCACCTAGTGGCACCCGTGCGTCGAGTGACCGATAAGACTTCCCCTCTTAATAGTTCGGCTATCGACCCTAAACCACTCACACCCTCTATGGTGTCTTGAGTGTAAAATAAAATGGCCCTATGGTTATACCTTTGCCTTGAGCCCATTTTGTTTCTCCAAATGGTATGATCCACTTCATATCATCATATGACCGTCTCAATCCATCAACCTTGACTTCACTTGCTCTTCTCCGTTGCATCGGTCCATCGCGCGCCAAGTCTTGCTCAAGCTTCACCATCGCATGGTCCTTCGCTTCGAAGCCTCGACTTGCCCTTCACCTTCACAACCGGTCCATCGAGCCAAGCCTCATCTTGGTCTTGACCATTTTGGTCATATGAGTCAATGTAATGTCTCATATTCAATGACCACCTTTATCTAAATCATCCACTTAGATACAAAAGTTAGTCCTAGGTTTCATCAATTAGCCAAAACCAAACTAGGGACTTTCAAAGGTTTACTTTAATCTCCTGTGTACGTTTTCGTGTACACGTAGCGTTTGCTACTTGACACACCATTCACGACGGACATGGCCTTTGAGGCTTTGATTGGGCGGTATTGCTATGTGGACCCGCTTGTGCACCTTTCTGTGAACTTGCGTTGCTGAGTGTGGTTCACGTGAGCCAAGCCTGAGAGAGGGGTTGAGGTTAGCTGCATCCGGGTCCCACCATGGTGACGTGGCGTGTTCCCACTTGTCATGTTGACGTGGCCGCCTTATCCTCTCCTCTGCCCTTACGGTCACGGGCTTACGGCCCCTCTGTTCTGTCTACAAGAGAGAGAGGGGGGGAGAGAACGAGGCGGAGGGAGAGAGCAAAGTAGAGGTGAGGGAGAGAGCTCGGTCGACGGCTGGAGCACTCGGCATGGGAGAGAGAGAGGTATGGAGGAAGACGGAGGACCTGAGCAGCGAGCATGGTGGGCGGCTTGCGACGAGCTCCGGCATGGGCTGGCCAGGGCGGCGCAAGAGGGAAGAGGGGCGCCGCGATGTCACGGCCTCGGTTCCGGCGATGACGGACCATGCTGCGCGCCGCCCTCCGGGGGTGACGGCGCACTGGCACGGCGAGGCCCTGGAGGCTGCTGGCCTGTAAGGTCGAGATGGCGGACTAGAGGGGGTGAATAGTTCTTTCTAAAACTTAAACATGTCGGCTAACCGAAACAAATGCGAAATTAAACTTATCGGTCTAGCCAAGACTACACCCCTCTATCCATAACTCTAGCACCTTATAAAAGATCCTAATCAAGCAAATAAGGTGCATTCCTATCAAAAGCTCACCTAAACAATTCTAGCTTACAAGGTCACACAAACTTATGCAACTAGTACTTCAAGCACCGGGAAGCTTCTTCACAATTCTAGTAAACAAAACCATAAAGCCCCTAAGACTACCCGCACTCGTGATACTCTAAATCCATCCTCTAAAAGGAATATTCCGTCCTGGTCATCGAGATTCTCTCCTCTATATCACTTTCTCCCACACTCATTCATCCTCTATATCTCTACTCTATACCGACTACCCTATATTTTATTCAACCATCCTCCTCTCTCCTCATTTTTTTTCTTTCCTTTCTCCTCCTCTTTTTTCTCCACCTGGCTTCTCCCCTCCCTGCTCCTCGCCGTGCTCCTCCTCGTGGGCACGGAAGCCGGCGCGGGCGACCTCGCGCAGCGGAGGACGAGGCCTGGGCGGCGCTCCCTCCCTCCACGTTCCCTCCACGGTGGCGAGGCCTGGGCAGTGCGGCCTGCCTTGGGACCGGCTCCGTCGGCCGCTACGACGGAGGAAGGGGACCGGCTCCATCGGTCGGCGTGGGAGCGACTCCGCGGCCGCGGGCGCGAGCTCCCCACAAGCGACCTCCACCAGGCACGAGCGAGGCCATCCGCTCGCCGTCGCGAGTCCGCTCTGCTCCGTCACGGTCCCCTCTGCTCCGTCGCGGTCCCCTCTGCTCCGTCACGGCGGCCCGGCGGAGGTGGCCCGTCCCCTCTGCCCCTGGAGCCGAATCGGAGCTGCCGCCGCTCCAATCGGCGGCGTGGGTGCGTCGTGCGCCACCCGTTGGGGAAGGGGGCGCCGCCGGCCGTGGTGGGGAGGGGGCCGGCCATGGGGAGGGGGGCGGC
Organism: Saccharum hybrid cultivar R570; assembly: GCA_038087645.1. NCBI lineage: Eukaryota > Viridiplantae > Streptophyta > Magnoliopsida > Poales > Poaceae > Saccharum > Saccharum hybrid cultivar. The sequence goes on from JAQSUU010000113.1 coordinate 38,510,702, forward strand.
AGGACGCCATGATGAAGGAAGATGCGCTATCCCCATTTCTAGATCCAGCGCCGCTGCACCTTGTTCCCTCGGCGGCGCGGCGCGGTGGAGCAGAGGCACGCGTCGACCATCCCCGCCGGCCATCCCCTTCTCTTTCCCCTTCCTCCTTGGCACATCCACGGCGAGCGGAGGACGAGGCCGCGTGGGCCCCACGCACGTAGCGTTCGCCCTGCCGGTCCGCCAGGAGTAGCGGCCGACCGGCCGTCCACTTCGATAGCGTGCCTGGTAGCGTCCCCCGCTGCAGCTCTTCCCACCGCTACATCCGTTTAGCGTATGCCTTTGGCGTACCCAGTGCGGAAGGTCTAAGCTCACTAGCAATGCTCAATAACGAGACAACCAATGCCAAATTAGGGAGCGCAAAATACTTAGCTACACAAACTAAGCAATGTGACTAATAAGGTTACACAAACCAAATTAGCCACGCAAGAGGAACTTACTTCTAGCTACACAAGCATGAAGTTAACTAGCTATGTACACAAGCAACCTAGTTACAAGAGCAACTACACAAGCATTATGTATATAAAGTAAAAGTAATACAAGCTTGTATTTCGAAGATTGCAAACCAACGGGATGAACAAGCTTGACACGATGACTTTTATCCCGAGGTTCACGTGTTTGCCAACACGCTAGTCCCCGTTGAGACAAGCTCCAAGGTTGCCGCTGGTCCTCTTGCTCTTCTTGTTGTGGCGATGCACCCACTTGTTGGATCGCGAGCTAATTGACTATCAAGAGTCAAACCCTCAGCGGGTGCCACACATCCACTCATAAGATGGGGATCCTCCAAGCCACGAGCTCTAGCACTTAACCCGGCCGGACCACTTGTCGCTCTTCGCATCTCACTTTACTAGAGTTGCTCTTCGCGGCTCCTGCAGGGCGAGCACAATGCCCCTCACAAAGCTTTTCCGGAGCCTCGCACAATCTTCTTGCGAGCTTCGACGGAGCCTCAAGCCATCAAGCCATCTAGGAGGTGGCAACCTCCAAGAGTAACAAGCACCACCGGCTTGCAACTCGAATACCTAGTGCCACTCGATGCAATCCTCACGATGCAACGCACTAGAATCACACTCACTCACAATCGATTCGCACTCTTGCAAGCACAAGTGAGTTAGAGGCTCTCCTAGCACTCCCAAAACATAGACACTAAGTCTCAAGGGTTCCAAGCACCTGCCAAGGCCGGCCACCACTTCTATTTATAGCCCCACAAACGAATATAGCCGTTAGCTCCTTCACTTGGTGTTTTTCGGGGGCATCAGATGCGTCTATCGCGCCTGGCACAGACGCGCTCGGTGTCCGACGCTTCTCCGTCAACACCGCTCGATCGCTGTCACGTGTCCTCGATTGAATATGATCCATTGATCTCCAAAGGTCACTAGGAACTCAGCTCGTTCAGCAACCGACCGTCAGACGCGACAGGTGCATGTCGTCGGACGCGCGGCCACAGCAACAGACGCACTCCAGAGAGGTTTGTTTACGCCGAACGCGCAACAGACGTGTCCGTCGGTGCGGCAACAGACGCGCGCCCGCGTCCGATGCTTCATGATCCTCTGCCGCCTCTGCTCACTGCTGACGCTCATGCCAACAGACGCGGACGTCACACGTCAGTCGCCACACCACCAGCGCGTCTAATGCCACTTGCCAGCATGCGCCACCAAGGGCTAAGCACCAGACGCGGCACCGGCGTCTGACGCCACCACACCCAGTGTCTGACACTCCAAAAGCCGATTTAGGCAATAGACGCTGCAGCCGCGTCTGATGCCCACGCGCCCAGCGTCCGACGCCCAGAAAACAGCGACGATCACCTCCGCGACTTCGCCTCCAATTTCATCCTTCAGCGCAATGGAAAATAAGCGTTTCATCTCCTCGAAAACACCTAAATCCCGCAGACCCTAAACCCCTCTCTATCGCTCAAACTCCATCACCTTCGCAAATGTGCCAACATCACCAAGTGAACATCACCATATGCATGTGTGTTAGCATTTTCACAATCATTTTCTTCGAAGGAGTTAGACACTCAATTTGTCACGCCACTCGATTCTAACACGTATGTAAAGTTAGATCGCTCAAGTGGCACTAGATGACCGATATGCAAACAAGTTTGCCCCTCTTGATAGTACGATCATCTATTCTAAATTCTATCATCAACTTCTCTACACACTTATGACCGATGAAATGAAAATGCCCTAGGTTATACCTTTGTCTTGCGCATTCCACTTCATCTCCTCCGACGTTGATGCAACACATGCACCAACCATATCACAAATGATATGATCCACTTCATACCATCATGTGACCTTGTTGGTCCATCGATCTTGACCTCACTTGCTCTTCACCGTTGCGTCGGTCTATCGGCGCCAAGTCTTGCTCAAGCTTCACCGCCCCGCGATCCATCGCTCCAAAGCCTCCGACTTGCCCTTCACACTTGCAACCGGTCCATCAAGCCAAGCCTCATCTTGATCTTCGCCACCTTGGTCACATGACTCCATGTCATGTCTCATATGCAATGAGGTCATTCATGATACCATCACCTGTGGACTAATTCTCTGTGTATCTCACATAAACACAATTATTCCACCTAATATTGCCACTCAATTACCAAAACCAAACAAGGACGTTTCATGGCCCCTCCGTCGCCCCCTTCCCTCGCCGTGCGCGGCTCTCTCCCTCTCCCTCCCTCTCTCTTGATGTGGTGCTGCAGCGGCCGACCACCCACAGTGGTTGGCCTCCGGTGCGGCGGCGCACCGGTGTGGGTGGGCTCCGGCGGTGGCTGTAGTCGCTACCAGGCCCCAGTGGTGGCCGCCCCCTCCTCGGCGACGCTGGTGCCCGGCAGGCCACGACAATGGCTGCCCTCAGCCTCAGCCATGGCCAGACCGATGCCAGCCGAAGGGGCAGCTCCCCGGCGGTGAGGCGGTGCTGCGGGGGCAGCGGGAGTGCCGGGCGCACCCGTGGGTGCGGCGGCTCACCCCTCCATGGCCCACAGGGGCGCGGCTGCACGCAACGACGGTCGCAGCGGTCAGCGGCTGGCGGCAGCAGCGCGGCGGGGCGAGCTCGGCTCGGCTCGCGGCCGTACGCAGCGACGAGGACGGGTCGCGGCGTCCGAGCTCGAGCCCGGTGTCCGCCGTCCATCACACGATCTGGGCCGTTCGTGAGCCCGATCCGACGGCCGAGAAAGGCGGACGACGTGGCCACGCTCCCTAAGCTTCTTTTGGTGTGTGAATCGTATTAAGAGATAGCGAATGAGTGGTAGGATGCGGCGGCAGAGGCTGCGGCATCCAAAATCCTAACTATACTGCAGATCAGCTAGCTATTTCAGCAGTATTTTTCTCGAACAACGAATCAGATTTTTCTCGAACAACGAATCAGCTAGCTCGGTCTTGCCACCGCTAGCGCCGGTGTGGTATGCTAGCAGCAATGCTGCGGCACGGCGGAAGGCAGGCTCTGAATCCTCCCTTCACAAGGCCACACGTTCCATGCGGTTGGTGCTGAATCCCCAATGTGGGTGGCGTCAAGAGCCTGCGCTGTTTTATGGTCTTGCTGCTCCAAGATCCTAACCATACAGCGAATGAGTCTAGTCTAGGTATTATAGTAATTAGTTACCTGGTTGCTTTGATATTAGTGTAAATTTTTGGAGAGGACCGGTCAGAGAAGATTGCTCCTCGTCGAACACATTGTTTTCCGAATTGAGGGAGCACTAAGTAGGATTCAGACCAGACGGCCCTTTATTGCAATCTACTAGCATCTTACACTACCACTGATTGCGTACGCACGCTACAGAAGGTTTCACAGTCCACGCGCACGTAGACAGAGCAACCAAGCAACGCACACAGCTATCGTACACACGCACACCACACGTCCAGCACTGCGCAAAGGGTACAGCCATCCATCGCCGGATCGCCCATAATCACGCGGCAGTGCCGCCGGTGCCGGTTGCCCCGGCATCGGCGCTGTCGTCGGGGCGCTCCTTCCTGGCGCCGAAGGTGCTGCGGTCCACTCCACGGCCCACGGCGTCGTCGACCTTGTCCTGCACCTTCTCGATCTGGATGGCGCCCTGGTCCTCCCGCGACCGCAGGTCCGTGCGCGTGCGGTTCTCCCCGCCGCCCACCGACTCGTACGTCGTCGGCGTCGTCTGCCCCACCGGGTGCGCGCCCTGTACTCCCAACATTCTGCTTGTCTGCCTGCGCGCTGCGCCGGTGCGTGGCCTTTACCCTCGCTCGTGCCTTGCTCGTCTTGGTTGGGGGTGGTTTCCTTTTCCTTTGGCGATGTCACTTGCCCTGCCGAAATGGGAAGCAAGTCGTGTGTACATATAGCTGAGCCGCGGCATGGGCACGTACGTCCACGCGTGTGACGCGCCGCGTGGCCTGGGGACGTGGTGCGACGGGAGCGGCGTCCTGGGACACATGGGCGGGACCGTCTTCCGCGGGGAATTGGGAGCCGACTCGTGTCCGCTGCAGTGTGCAGCTCACACGAGAGACGCTACAAGGCTTGCCGGGGTTCGGGCAGGATAAACACGACGTTGACCACCTGGCCGTCTGAGAGAGTGGTCGGCGTACACCAAAGAGCGAAGAACCACGACCACCGGCCCGTATAGATGAGCAAACGAGCCGCCCGGCCCGGCACGGCCCGACGTGCCGCTGGGCCATGCCACTCAGTCCTTCGTGCCTGGCCGACGGGCCAGACACGACTTGTTGGGCCACTTTTATGCCAGGCCGGCCCAGAAAGCACAGCCTTTTTAGCAGGCCGGGCCGGCTTGAGACCCGCGTCCATGCCACCGAGCGCCGTCGCCGCGTCGCGAAGGAGGGAGCTCGAGGCCGCCGCGTGGGTACGAGGAGGACACGGCCGTCGCCGTCGCTTGATGCCGCCGCACTCGAGGCCGGCGCCTGCGGTGCAGCAACACGGGAGGCTTGGACCATGGAGGAGGAGCAGGCGACCGCTGGTGCGGGGGGCGAGGAGGAGGTGGCCGTCGTCGATGGTGCGGGCGTGGAGGAGGCGGCCGGTGGCGCGGGGGACGAGGAGGAGGCGAGGTCGCGACTGCGACGTGCGACCGTGCAAGCCGAGTGTGGCGCGCGAATGGGACGCAGGAAGTGGGATGAAATTAGTCAGTGTTACAATGGAAATAGGATGGGATGTTGCTAGGCACCGGGCTCCACCAGGCCTGGCATATTTTACCGGGCCGGGCTGAGCCGCTCGCCGGGCTGGGGCAGCAGCCCAGGCATGGCCTGGTCCTCCGGACCGGGCCAAAAAAATCGGGCCTTGTGCCGGGCCACTAGTTTGCATGCTCATCTTTGCCTGCCCGCCCTATTTACTACTAGCTTTTAGACTCTACAAAATCAAATAACTCTCATAAGCCAAAAGCCTAAAAGATTACTATAATGAGCTTGAGCTTTTTGGCTTTTAGAAGCTCCAAAAGAAGATGTCTAAAAGCTAACAGGAAGCCCAAACAAACGGGCCACCACAGCCCGTAGCAACTTTAGCCTCTCTAACATTGACATAATTAAGCACTGTAGCATTATTATATACTAGAAGCATATCCCGCGGTTGCCGCGAGATTTTCTTAAAAATAAATCTATTTTATATATAGAATTACTATATGGTGTGTGTATATATGAATTTGATTTGCATGTTATTTTATTGTATCGAATTTGGTAAAAAAATTGGTAAGCTAATAGAAGAGAAACCAATAGAATATTTGATCACATTATAAAAGAATATGTGATGAAAAAAAATAGCATATGTAGATGACTTTACGTTAATAGATTAAAGATTAATAGTATTGCACATAATAGAGATGATGTGGATATTTTTTGTAATTAAATAAGGGATGACATGAATAGATTTCATGAAAGGATTGTAAGTTAGTGGAACAGTTATTGAGAAATGATATGGACACCTCGAACAAAGATATAAAATATCTAGTGGTATTTAGCTCGAGAATTAGATGATCAAACTTAGGTAGTGATTAGGTGAAACTAGAAAGTAGAAAGCTTTCTCCATCCAATGTTCGGAGTGCATTTCAGCTATACAAAAATCTGAAAAAGTCAATGAAACCAAATATTCACGCACGCATTGTATTTTCATACGTGAGAAAAAGGGCGCATGACACAGGGAAAGGAAAATATATTCAAAACGGTTCCCAATTATTCACCAGATAATATTTGGTGAAGACTGAAGTATTTCTTATATAATTTTATAACAAAAATTATAGTAGTTAAGGCAATCACAGTATGGTGAAAGTGAAAGATAATATTCACACATGGTATTTTCATACGTGAGAAAAAGGGTGCATGATGACATAGGGAAAGGAAAATATATATTCTTATAATATTTGGGGAAGACTGAAGTATTTCTTACAACAAAAATCAAAGTATTTAAGGCAATCCGTATGATGAAAATTAAAGATAACATTGCCTGATTATTAAATATACGTGTACTCATCTGCTACAATTAGACATTATACTAAGTATGGGCACCTGAACCGTGTCAAACATTGTGACACCATAGGTGCTCGTAGCCTCAAATAATCCCAGAAACTTTTCAGCAACGTCGAAAGCCTTTTTCAGTGAAAATGAGTTTTCAGGATGATGAACGCCTCACCGGTGTCGACATTTAACTATGATGTGCAGAAATTGATAGGTTGATCGACGACTGAAACCCTTTGTGGTTAGAGCTTAATACGGGATGAAAATGGGAATCAGATCGAAGAAAGCATCATGGAAGCCAAACAGCATTCATGAACTATCACAAGCTGCAAAAGGGAAAAGTGGTGAGACAAAGCGAGAGAAGTATAGCACAACCTAGCACAATATTGTCTGTGAACTTAGACTGGTTTATAGCACAGGAGGAGAGCGGTGGGATAGTGGCATGGCAACAGAATGGCAGAAGTCACTCTGTCAGAGACCATTGGTTTGCAAAGATTCCCATGGTATTAGGCTCGGTTACGGGAGACGAGGAACTACTAGACCAAAGGGCACATGATACAGGAGACGGACATGTCGATGGATGGATGATACCGGGGTTTCAATGAATGATTTTAGGGCTTCCCAAACGCACCACCCTGGATGGGAGTTCTAGCGTCCACGTCCATACTCTGGTTGTAGCTCTGCAGTGGGTCAAAAGAAGCTTGCAGAGGCAGTAGTGTCTCCACTTGACAAAAGTTGTACGCAGACACTGGGATTGGCGTTGGGTGCGGCAAGAGGTCTGTGTAACTCTGAGCAAAAGCAAATGCTGTGTTCTCGGGATATAAAAGTTGTGGGCTATTGTCAAATATACAACATTATCTTGGGTTGAGAGTTTTAGGAGCCCAAGGCTCTTCATCCTACATATGCTGCACCTTTTTGTTCAAGCCAATGGGGTCGTTAGCATGCATTGGGGAAGCCCTTAATGGCTTAGTAGGACCTTTAGGTGATATGGCTTTACAAAATTGCTGAAAAATATGGTAGTGATGTTTTACTTTATAAGAGATGTGGATATAGATATGGATATAGATTAAGTTTTTTTCTCTCTTCTCTCTAAAAACATCTAGAAGCCGGTGAACTACTCTAAGGAGCTTCCCCGGTTCATGAAAGCCATTGCTATATCACCGAAAAGTGAAGAAGCTCTAAAACCAGCACTAGTCGTACCAAAATAAAATATTTGGGGTAAGAAACTGGTGCCTCTATGAAACGAGTTGTGCCATTTATATTTGGAATTATTTTGCTTCACAGACGTCATCTCTCTCGCTCTATGCTCAAAGCTTCTCCCGGCAGGAGTTTCATAATATACCACTGAAGGACAACAAACATGGGTGACGTCATCTCCACTTGTGAGCTAAAATGATAACGTATATAGTTTTTCGGAGATACTAGCGTCTGGCCGTCTGGATGCAGCTCTCACACCTGCGCTCAACGCACACAACTCCCTTCGCCCGCACCAAATCCCGCTATGGAGGCAGCGTTTGTCCGGATGAAGCTCTGCGCCTGCGCCCGATGCCCGCCCGCCCGCATCGCATCCCGCGCCCCGTGTCCGCTCGCATCACGCGCCAGCATCTGGAACCATGCCCCCGCGCCCGCACGTGAACCACGGCAGCGCCCCCGCAGCATCACCAGGCGGCTGCGACAGGCCGCTGTCCGCCAGCCACCAGTGTGTATTGCAACATGTACAACAACCGATCTACTTTTAAAACATAAAGATGAAACATTTGCAACATACAATTGAAATAGATAAAACATTTGAAACATGCGTGTATAGCAACATATGCAACATCTAGATCCACTTTTGCAACATAAGTTTGAAACGTCTGAAACACATGAAAATAAACACTTGAAACATGCGTGTCAGCGTGTGCAACCATAACAACATATGCCACGTCCAGATGAAAGCACTTGAATCATACATCTGAAACAACTGAAACATTTTAAACATAGCCTTGAAACATGCGTATATTGTCATTGCAACATATGAAACATCTCAGATATACTTCTGCAACATCTAGATTAAACCCTTGAAACATAAGTCTGAAACGACTGAAACACTTGGAACACGACATCGCCGACAACCATGGCCTACCTGGTGGGGCACTACTATAGCCAACAAACTTGGGTTTAAGGGGGACATTAAGAGCAAAGGCCAGCGACCTCCTCCTGTTGGCGCCAGGGTGGTAGTGGCGCTTTGCATGCCATGGCCGCAATGAGCGAGGCGGATAGGTTACGGCGGTGGACGCCCGCGCGGCGCAGTGCGACATTGGGCAAGCGCAGCGGGGATGGGGCACGACGACGAGGCAAAGCAGGTGGACAGACAGCGAATCGTGACCGCTGCAGGCAAACGACACGGTTAAAGCCATAGCGGTCGCAAGTGGGAAAAATGTTCGAGACGCCCAATCGATGCACCCGGACTGACGTTTTTTCGGTTTCCTTTTTTTTTTAACGGAAGGCATTTGTTTGCTTGATGATGATGGAAAAACTGAGTGCATACGGTATTGGCGAACTACGGAATGGGCAAACCGAGCGAACTGCGGAATGGGCAAACCCGGTGCATACGGTGATTTGTGAACTTTGGACACGCAATTCAAAGGAGAAAACAAGAAAATACCAAGGGAATGACTGAACTTAGTAAACATAAAAGTAATTTAATCATCTGCGACCATTGTTCTATATATCCTTTATTTTGGGCACTCACGTGACAATCATCTTTAATTAGCTTGGATCGAAATTGCGGTGACGCACATTCACTTCATCACGGAAGCATGACTGGCAATACAAATGTAACAAAAATGACGAGAGCAGATCGGTGATGAAGCATTCAAGTCGCGATGCAAAGTTTCTTGTAAGCTCAATTGGCTCCCAATCTTGATCGGAGCTCAGTAGCAACTGCATCGATGAACTCTTCAGTGTTCAGGTAATGGCTCCTTGTGACGCTGCAAATTAAGAAAAGGTCATGTTCTGATCAGGCACTGAGAAAAGATCGTGCAAGAAATATAATGTAGCAGAACTAGATGACGAAAACTGAGAAGCATAGCATACTTTGAAGATCCATGAACAAGAAGTGCAAGATCTTTAGTCATCTTCCCAGACTCCACAGTTCCAACACAAGCAGCCTCGAGTTTGAGAGCGAAGTCGAGTAGCCTAGCATTGTCATCCAGCTTTGCCCTGTGGTGCAGAAACAAAGGAATACCCAAGTGAATCAGCTAACCATAAAAGCCTAGGTCCAAGTCCAAGAATGGAAATTCACCTCAAGCTGATACATTGCATTAGCTCGCTATTTTGGTGAAAGTAGGGTGATGTTCTTACACACCAATGTCATATAACTGAACAAAGTAAAACTCCCACCGCCTATATTACAGAAGGTTGTAAACGTGAAAGGCTTGCCCCAAAGCAAGTAGAAGTTGTACCTGTGTGCAAGTCCTCTTGTCCATGCAAAGATTGAAGCAATGCTGTTCGTACTGGTTTCACCTCCTTTCTGGTGAACACGGAAATGACGGGTAACTGTGCCATGGGCAGCTTCAGCTTCAATGGTTTTTCCATCAGGGCACACCTATATACAGAACGGATTGACATTGTGTATCTTTATTAGAATGTAAAGCACGGATCTCTGAAGGTACATTCCCAGGTATGAAATCAATTCGACAAAAAATAAGGTCCTTTTTCTCAAATAATTACGACATCTAGTCAAGAAAGTAAGCCAGAAATCAGAAAGCACATACCAACACTGATGTCATCAAACCCAAAGAGCCAAAACCTGCACATGGATATATAGGTTGAATTATTAGAATGCATTTTAGCCTTGTTGATTATCACGCAAGGGGAAAAGATATTATTGAGCATGTTCTATCATGGATTCATAAGTTTGTATATTATGACCTTGAGCTAAGAAATCACTCTGCACATCTCCATCGTAGTTCTTGCAAGCCCACACATAGCCTCCTTCACTCTTAAGCGCATACGCAACCATGTCATCAATAAGACGATGCTCATACCTGCCAGATTCCACATCATGATAACACTGAGAGAACTTTCTAGAAGATTTGAGCAAACAACACAAGATGGAAATTCACCATATTCCAGCAGCCTCAAATTTGGATCTCCAGCCAGCTTCATAGACCTCCTGGAAAATGTCCTTAAACCTGCAAGGCCACATAATATCACAATGCAACACACACACATAATAAGACCAATTCTCTATAAGACAAGCAACAGATAATAAGAGCATATAAAGATGTAAGCACCTGCCATCATATTTTTTCAGGATTGTGTTTTTGGTGCTAAGGTAGAGCGGCCATTTCTTCTCATAAGCAGTTGTCATAGAAGCCTCGGCAAAAGCTCGAATTGACTATCCATAGCAATTAAAAAGATGTTCAGAAAAATACTCAGAATTGAGACACTATATCGTAAGTTGTAACTAAAGACTGCGAGCTAGTAATGACATGTAGTACCTCATCAGTGTTGTACATAGACAAGGCAACTCCTCCAGCACCAGTGAAGTTGAACACCTCCAGATCAATCTGTTCTTCTTTTCCTTCTACCAATTGAGAAGGAAACGAGAAAAAATAGAGGATCAAATTTTGCTCACATCAGCTCTCTGAATGATAAACAATGCAATCATACAGGACATAATGTGAATCTGTGAAAGAAAAAAACTGTTAAGAAATTCAGTTTAATGATCTGATATAGGCAACCATATACGTCCATACCAAAAACTAGCTTCAGCTTCCCAGGCCCCTTCAGAACTGCATCAGTAGCTCGGTACTGATCACCAAAGGCATGCCTTCCAATGCAGATGGGCTTAGTCCATCCTGATTTCACAAGCATTTCAGTTTAGAGGGCAAACATCATTACACATCAAAATGCAGAGTAGCTTCACATCTTCGTTAAATACCTGGTACAAGCCTTGGAACATTTTTGCATATAATCGGTTCTCTGAACACAGTGCCTAAAAGTAACAAGCAGAAAGAGAAGCTTCAACAGCCAAACTATGAGTATTGCATTTAAATTACAAAAGCACTTTACCATTTATAATGTTCCTAATTGTGCCATTTGGGCTCTTCCACATGTGCTTCAGATTGAACTCCTTAACCCGAGTTTCATCTGTCACATGTTGGAAGTAGTTAGAGATATATAAACTTCATAGAAAGGTATTTCAACAATATTAAGAGTACATATTTCATCCGCATAAGAATAAAATGTACCTGGAGTAATAGTCGCACACTTAATAGCCACATTGTACCTGCAAAACATTGGGTTAGATCTGAGTAATATTGTAGAATAACATGGCACAACCTTGATTTCACAATATTCATAAGAATCTTGTGATTCAAGCACACCCGTTGCATCGGACTCAAAAGACCTAAACAAACTCTTACTTGAGAGTAGCCTCGGCAGCCTCCACTGTGACCTTGTCATCAGTTGCGTCACGGTGCAGTATCCCCAAATCATAATACTTGATGTCCAGATCAAGAAATGGAAAAATAAGCTGCAAAAAAAAATATTGTCATCATCTAGCCTAATGAAAACAGAGAAAAAAAAAAGTTAGGATCAAGCAGTGCAGTTTAATCAGACGACAGGGAACGCATGAAGTATTGATTACCTTGTCCTTGATAGACTGCCAGAATACCCTGGTCATCTCATCACCTGTAATAGGACAATGGCACAAGGTATCAGCTACAGTGTGTTTGAGCAAATTAATTTAGCTTTGTGCATTTCAGATTAGAAAAGAAAAAACATTACAAACTTATCACTAAAAATGGATTATTTTTGTTTCTCTTATTTAAATATGGGAGAGCGTTATCTTGTTTTTTTTTCTTATTGGAAGATGGAAAAGTCAGCACATGGGTCAGCATTCAGTACAAGCAACAATGATGACTGAACGGAAAGCATGACTATTTATTGCACCCAAAAATACAAAAGTTCAGCTTAAGTATATATAACTAAGTGAGATCCAGTAGTTATACATCCACCAAAACTATTCCACTATCAGTCCACCACCAGGCAGGGGCGAAGCTACATATAATTTAGGGGTGCGTAGCAGCACTCAAAAATGAAAAAAAAAAGTGACTTTTCTATAGTTTCACCATATGCAGTCCCTATAGTATAGTACAAGTTCATGATCCAACAAGACAAAAGCACACTACTCCAATTTGCTCTTGCTTCGTCACTGCCACCAGGAAAGCACTGGTGAGTGGTGACATCTAAAACATCGTCTTTTTCTCTATTTTACGCAGACTTCGTCAAAAAAAATTTATCTATTTTACGCAGACTTCGTCAAAATTTTCCACACCTTCATCTGTAGATAGATCATCCGTGCACCCGCTGCATGCCCGAATCTAATCTCAAACGCCAGGGAGGCGAACGGCAAGAAGTCGCCTCCCGCGCTTCCGCGGACATGAGCCGCGGCGACTCGACTACAGATTACACATAGGTTCCTCGCCAAAAAGGCAAAAGCCTCCCTTAGCGTCTTTGCGAACCCAACCACCAAAACTTGACCAAACAAATCAGAGTGATCACAAGGATAGCACCGCAACGACGGTTCAACCGTACAGATCTCGGCGCACCCCGAAACCCGGCTTTTAAAATTAAAAATTCAGCAGCGCGACGCGAAAGTGCGATTGGTTCATGATCGGCAAGTGATGGGATCTCACCGTCCATCTCGACGATTGGGTTGGAGACCTTGATCTTCTCGAACGCCATGGCGGCGTTGGCGGGGTCGCAGCTTTGCCTCGGAGATCGGGAAGGGGCAGGTTGCGGCGGCGCTTGTGGAAGGTAGGAAGAAGAGAGAAGGAAGAGAGTATGCGAGCGGATTTAAAGAAACCAGAGGGTTGCTCCGGGCCCACATGCCAGTAGTGGGTACTCCGTACGTTTCTTTACTACAGTTTTCCCCGTGGGCCCCAGCTTAGGATCGGAAGGTGGGGCCAACCTGTATGAATCGGGGACGTACGCGTGGGCCGTCGATTTACGGTGGGGGAGATGGCTGTTGGCCGGAGCAGGTAGTTGAAGATCATACAGTATGGATTTAGTTTGATTTTTTCAACAAAATGGCTTTGGTTTTGGACTTTTTTTAGAATTATGGTTAGGTGGTGACGTCACGACTCATATTTTTTTTTGACTATAACCATTGGGATAAGACGAAAAGATTGAATCTGAATCACTCATCCTCCATCTTTGTATTTACAAGTAGACCTATGGTAGGACTCCACGAACTTATATTATACTAGGGGGGACCCGTGCTTTGCACGGGTGAAGGTAGCTGAAAAAAGAGGAGAGGGCTAAAAAAAGAGGAGAGGACAGCACAGTGACACGTGTGCAAACAATATAGAGGTGAGGAACAGTAATGGTAGAGACTGTTCACGTGACCGGGTATTGTGGAATAACATGTAAGAACACTGTTCACAGGATCTAGTACTGTTCATTAATGGGCCGAGCTACAGTACAGGTAGTACCTGTAGTGACCAGTAACCTGTGAGGGGTGGGCTTCCGTTATTATTGATCAACATTACACTCACCAGGATTAGAGATCTGTATAGATACTCCCTCCATTCTAAATTATAAATCATTCCAATTTTATTGGAGAGTCAAAGCATATCAAATTTAACTAAATTGCAAGATGTGTGTTTTTCGTCCGAGTGGGTCTCCAGTTCTAACCTGCTTCTGTGGGTCTCCGGTTCCTACCTGTTTTCGGAACAGACATTGTGAGATTTGCGATAACTCATACCTATTGAACATGGTTCACTCTTCTATCTAGGTGATAGAGATTGCTTATGCCACACGACCAAAAAGTCATCATAGGACACGACAAAAGTTGTACTACCTTAGTGACAATCTGATCAATGCTTGAACTACTTTTTTCAACGAACTGGCAGGAGAGCTGCCTGTTATAATAAAAAAAAGAAAAAGCTAAAGATGTCTACAGTAGCACTGTATGAGATGTTTTAGACCGCTACGCCGCCCAAAGTAAAGTATAACCAGAAAAGAATCAAGAAAAAAAAAAGAGTTGCCAGATGTTTTGCTCCGACCGTTTCCAAAGCCTCACTTCATCTCTAATCTCGTTTAGTACCACGCACAGTCCGCACCTAACGCCCAACTCCGAAAGTGTTAGTGTTCTGTGATTGGCGTGATGCTTTAGAGACATAGAGCCTGTTCACTTGGCTTATCATCCGTATTTTTCAGCTTGTTTTTTCAGTCGGAATAATATTTTTCTCTCACAACAAATCAGCCAACCGTGTTTTTCAGCCGGCTTATCAGCCCAGCCGAACGAGGCCATAGCCAACCAAAGAATACTGTGCTATCACCATCAATGCATCTCACAGCAACATCCTCCACCAACCTATAAAGCCACTACAAATAATCAGCCCTGTCCAATGATCCTCAACATTCATGTATGCTTTACTATAAATAAAGTTTAATAATAAAAAAAAGAAGTCAGTTTTCTCACCTTTTCCCTCCGTCCCTTATTATTTGTAATTTTGGGTTTCCATGTCACAATTTTAACTAGATTTGTAGAAATTACGTGCAACATTTGTATCTCCAAATAAATTTATTAAAAAATTAAATTCAAAGATCTATCTAATGATATCAACTATGCATCATAAATATTAATATTTTTATATAAATTAATTAAAGTTATTTCTCGAGAAACAAGAAAAATAGATATTTAAGGACGGAGAGAGTACTCTTTTCTGCTTGCGGCTTGTTGCCCTCTCAAATCAGCACCACCGTCACTACGGCACTAGCTGAAAGCTGGCAATGGTAGCCAAATGCGCTTCTGCCGCTCGGAGCTCTGCATACGAGCTTGACCATTGAGATGTCCGTAAAAGCAATCACAAT
The DNA here is from genome assembly GCA_038087645.1 of Saccharum hybrid cultivar R570. Taxonomy (NCBI): domain Eukaryota; kingdom Viridiplantae; phylum Streptophyta; class Magnoliopsida; order Poales; family Poaceae; genus Saccharum; species Saccharum hybrid cultivar. The sequence goes on from JAQSUU010000113.1 coordinate 38,526,025, forward strand.
GTGTCTATAAATCAGCTCATAGGCACTAAAATATTCTCTATAGACTAGCTGAATCATTGTGAAAGTGATCTATAGAGCAGTCTATAGGTTCAGCTATTCATAAGCCTATAAGTACCCATAAAAAATTAAAAAACATAAAATTCTCTCTCCTCTCTCACCGGCTGCTTTCTCCCTTCTCTATCCATTCCAAAGCAAAAAAGACTAGATGTCGCCGCCCGAGCTCCACGCGCTGGCAAGACTGATGCGGTTTGAGCTCCACGCGTTGGCAGCTTCCACGCCGGCCGGGGAGAGGCCGCCGCCCGAGCTCCACGCATCAGCGACGCCATCGCTTCCAGTGTCCGCGCGGTCGGCACCCGCGCCGTTCCTGCGGCTCGCGGGGTTGCTCCGGCCATCCACAGCCCAGCGAGGCAGCACCTCACACGGGCCATGGCGATGATTGCGTACACTGTGCGAAGCAAGGAGAAGAGGCGAGGTGCAGAGGGAGCAACGAGCGGAGGCGGCAACATGGGCTGCTGCCGTTGCGTCTTGAGATTCCTGTCGTCGCAGGTCACGGCGGCGGAGGGCTTGCGCCTGCGCGCGTGCTTGGAGTGCCTGCGCTTCAGCGCGAGGACAGTGCCACAGGGGAGCCTCCGCCCCGTGCCAGCGAGCGCAAGCGCGCCCAGCGACTCCATCACGCGCTCCACGCGGAGGCGGCGGCGATTTGCCGAGCGGAGCCCGACGACTGAACTCTGGCGAGACGGAGAATTGGCGGAGAACGGCCTGGACAGTTGGTTGTCTTTTTTTTAATGTGTTAGTAGGCCCTATATTTGGTCCATATGACCTTCAACACTGTGGCAACAAATATAACATAACTACAGTCTACTGACACATGACCCACTCATATAGACACAGTAGTCCATATACATTGCGGTTGCTCTAAGCCGTCTTGTCTCTTGTCCTGCTACAAGCATGCAACTCCATGACTGCCTTATCCTCTCCTTTTTCACGCCTAATGGTCTGTTCCCCCAGCAACTTTGAGCAGACTAGATCCTTTCATTGGGCGTATAGTTTTCGGATCTGTTGTCTGCCATTCTTTCATACCTTAATCCGTGCCAAGCTTTGGAAGGACCATGCATGTGGTCGCTGTCAGAGCAAAATATCTAAGAGCTCTTAGGCCCCTGTTTAATTTTTACCTAAAAACTTTTCATCCCATTCCGTCAAATATTTGACACATGCATAGAGCATTAAATATAGATAAAAAATAACTAATTATACAGTTTATATGGATTTTGCGAGACGAATCTTTTAAGCCTAATTAGTCTATAACGGATTAATTAGACTTAATAAATTCGTCTCGCGGTTTTAGACAAGTTATGTAATTAGTTTTTTTTATTAATATACAAACATCCTTTCGATATCTCATAAAACATTTTACCTGCGATCTAAGCATGGCCTTAGACTAGGAGTAGATCGAATCGAAGTCACAAAAACATTTCGCGTCGTTCTCGGTAGAAGCGGGTCCACTTGGCGCACCACTACCGGTCTACCACCCCTATAGCAGTTCGAAGAGGTAGCCAGATGGGGCAAAGACTTTCCGTTTGCGAGTTCCGTTCCGACGAGATAAGCATAAGCTTGGAGGCTCCAATCTCCAATCGGAGGGATTACGATAACGTTTTGGCCAGCAACTTTTGGAGACGTACGTGTCACTTTTATTTTTATATATATGACGGGCAGTTGTGCAGATTAACTCGCGTACCTGGGAATATCGATATTCACAGTCTCAGGAGCAAATCCGTATCCTTTCTTTGAGCAAGATTTGGCAGGTGTCAAAATCATAGTACTAGCACAATGACCATTTTTGCTTCTTGGTAAACACAGTGAACATGTGACCACCGTCAACAACTGTTATCAGTTGCTCTAATTGCTAGGGCTGTGCGTGTATCCCTATCATAAGAGGTCCCAACTCAACAAAATATCGCGGAGGAAGGGCAACTGCTACACGTAAGGTTGAAAATTCAGCTTCAAGATAAGTTGGTCAGTGCATCTGCCTTTTATACGTGGTTTCGCTGTTTCGCACGACACGGGGTTTTGTCGAAAGAGACTGAGCAAAGAGATCAGAGGCGCTTGTTAATTTGGGGCTTCGATTCATCGTCGCCCGCTACTGCTATATCTGACCAAGCGAAGCGGGTGGACACTGGACAAGATGGTGGCCACTCCAGCTACCCTGCTCCAAGTTCGTGGCCCATCCTGCAGAATGAATTCGGCACCAGTTAGATGCTCCCCAATCTAGCTTTGTCAACGTTGACCCAAAGAGAGAACAAATGGGATCCTACTCCTAGGAACGGATCATCGCGTCGACAACCTTGACGTTTCACTTTCACCCCAAGAGCGCGGCAATATCTAGTGTTAGTGTTACTGAACAGCACGGCAATTCAGAAACAGTTCAGCACAAGCACACAGGCACACTATCAGTCAGGGGTGCAGGCTGCTGGGTTTCACCCACGGTGATACAATACAATCACGGCTGCGACCAAAGATTCAAGAGACAGCTACGCTGGCCATGTGGGTTGACCCAACAATGCCGAAGCCGGAAGTTCCAACGACAGCGATCTGATGGTTATCACGCAGTATAACAGAAAAGGAACAGGAAGAAATACAACATATATGTATTGCCACACAAAGAATAGGCACATGCAGGGTTTTCCCAGTGAACATAAAATTTAGAATGTTGTTTCTTTGTTGCTTAATTTCAATCGCCCTAGATGGTCGATGTTAATTTATACTGATGCGATCTGCAGATTTTAAATTGGGGGCACAAAAAATTTTCATTAGAGACAAAAAGGAGACTGGATTTTGAGCTTCCATTCTTTCACTGTTGAGTATGTACGAACATTCAACTCAAAATCACATAATGATCAAATTGGTTGAAGCAAAGCATACCACACTTTACACAGCGGAAGAAGTTTTCCTTGCCACCAACCCTAGTTGAATTGAGTGGACACATGATCAGAAAATCAGCTTAATTCATATATTGCTGAAAGTTTCTCTTGTGCTCACCTGCATATGCCACAATCGATGCAATGGTACTACCCTTTCTGTTTCAGTAAAAGAAGTAACATGCATCAGTTGGCATGAATGGTACAAAGCACATACGAAAGCAATCAAACTTCAAAAGCTACATCACCACCATAAAATTTGCATATATCACAGAAGTACTCTCCCATATTTACTCCACAGATTATGCGCACTTGACACCTGAACAGCAAAAATGAAGTTTCAGTTTTAGACAATAACCCTTACGTGATATGAGCACTGAATAAAATCTTCAACAGCAAGTCATACAGGCTGTTCTGATTCACAGAGTAGGCAAACTACATGCAAGAATGAAGAGAGTTAATCTTCCACATTTGCTGAACCTAGTAAAGTCAATTAATTGCAGAAACTAGAAAAACATGAAAGGCTTACTTTTTTTTTAACATCCTGATGACATATTGTGTGCCGATCTCTGAAAGCCTACAGTGAAGAAAGAACCAACACAATTCAGTTTCTTTTTTCATTAAGAAGAAGAAGAAGAAGTGCTCATATAGTGCCAAAACCTGATGGTTCGATTTTAGATGGCACAATTTCATAAACCCATTATGCTTCTTTGCTCCTAAAATTACTGAAGGCACAATTTCAGAAATCTATTATAAGTTCCCATTCCAGGAACTACAGATTCAAAAACATAATCAGCTAAGGAGATTGTTCCTTATTTCACAATTGATTGCATCAACACTTCTCTACGCCGCAAGATTACCGCCACTGAATTCCATATTTTGATTTATCATCATGCATATAATTTAACCAAAATGAACACACTCAAGATCTAAGGCTGACATAAGTATAGTATACAACTAAACTACCGACCTGTCAGGTCACAAATGTTCGCTTGAGCTTATTCAGCACTGCTTTTCAGCCATGGAACCATATTTTTTTCTCACAACATTTCAGCATAAACATCAACGTAAGCTAAATTTCAGCATAAGCGAACAGGAATGCATGTCAGTGCTCTAGCTAAATGGCAAAAATGCATGTCAGTGCTCTAGCTAATTGGCAAGCACGCCATAAGGTTCCTGAGTAGACGAGCTCGCTGAGTTATGTTGTTCTACTTACGAAAAGGGTCACTAGCTCATGTAGCCTCGTTGTGGCAGTGGCGACAATCGGCAGGGGAACACCAGGTCGCAGCACGGCGCCACGATCTTGCACCTCCGCCGGTAATGCTCGCGCCTGCGGCAGGCAACGAGCAAAATTTGGACCTAGCAGATTAAGCACAGCGAAGCTAGGCCAGCTTGGATCGGGAAACCGAAGGACGAGAACACATAAACGAGCAAAATCAGGCAGCCACATGGAACAGAACAACACTGGGAGGTGGGCGCAGATGAACCAGTCACGTAGCGCAGAGCGATTTGGCACCGGAAGGAGCGAATCGAGATTCCGTCGGAAGCAAGGGAGGGAGGCGGGGCGGAGGCACGGGACAAGCAGATGGATAATCAAGGCAGGCCGAGGCTCGCTCACCCGTGTTCCACCTTGCCCGCGTCGAGGCGGTCCACCTCCCTCCCCGTCGCGGGCCGCGTCGACTCCCGCGACGTCGTTGTCGCCGGAAAACTGCGCTCCCCGCCCCCATCCCCGTCACGTCACGCACGGACGCACCGAGTTTGCTTGCCAGAGTATTCTGTCGAGGAAACACATGTGGTGGCTGGCTGTAGCCTGAAATCAGACTCCGCGTCTCCACGCGCACGGAAGGTTTCCGCCAGGCCGGGCGGCCGGACGATACGAGCCTACGCGGCCTCGCGCGTGGGCGGCAGGGTCTCGCCCTGGCTCTCGGCCTGTTTGGCATGGCCAAGCGGCGCCACCGCCCATCGGCTTGGTGAACCCGCCGCCTTCTCCGTGCCACTTGCTGACTTGCCACCTTGGTGCCTGGGCAAACTGGGGAAAGGTTCGGTTTGCCGTTCGGTGGTGAACCCGCCGCAGCGCAAGGATCTCCGACCGCTGATTCTAGCTACCTCGCCTCGACGGATTCCACTGTGGTGCTAGCTCGCTCGCTCACTCCTTGACTCGCTGCTGGTTCGTTCAGCAAAGCCATCGGAAGAACAACTACGTCGTCTATCTATTATAAAAAAAAATCTGTACCTGCACAGCTCGAACCTCGCCGTCGCCGGACCGTCTTGGATCCGTTCGTGGTGATGGCCTGCCGGGGGGGAGGGAGAAGCTGCACGCGCCGGGTGGAACCAATCAATCAACCAAGCGCATCTGATGTGCCCGGTGCCGCAACTCGAGCAGAAGCTGCCACTGTGTCCTCGGCGGTCTATGCACGCACACGGCACGTCTCCCTCTCCCCTCGACCGAGTCTCGCCGGAATCTATCGCGCCGCGCACCAAATCACCATCAAAAACCACCCGCCGCCGTGCAGCGGAATACGGAACCGAGCCCGGTCGTACTGCCTGGTGGGTCTGGTCGGGCCCCAGCACCACCATCGAGGGGTCCTCCCGTGGGCGGTGGCACTGTCCAGCTCCGGCAAAGACGTCACACAAAAGAGGGGGGAAAAACTCCGGCGAGCCGTGAGCGACGGCTCTTGCCCGGGCTTAACAGGAATCAGACGAGACGACGCGAATGTACGGCGGAGACGCCGGGAGAGGGAATCACCGTCGTCTCCCCCGCGTCCGGCTCAAGATGCGCCCGTCGATTCGGGCACACGGCCACCACCATTATCAAATACTACCGAAGTCCAAAGGAGATGACTGAAAAAATACCCCCTAAATAAAAAGAACAAATAAACACAGAACAGAGCAGGACTCCATTAATCCTTCAGACCTTCCTTCGTCTTGCTCGGACTCGCGGACTTCACACGGCTGCTCCGCTGCTGGATCAAACAGCTTCAGACCTGTGCCCGTGCACGATTTTTGATTCACCCATGGAGATCTGATCGACAAGAAAACACCGACAAATCCGAGCTCGACTCTTTGCTTCAGTCAAAGAGATCGAGCGATCCGAGCCCCGGAACGAGCAAACAACACGAAACAGGGAAAAAAATTGGGATGGGAAAACAACGAAATTTCTTCGTCAACATCTGCTTTCTCCGCCGCGCCGAGGTGGCCGAACATCATCTATATCTTCGCATGCATCGGGCTTGTAATAATCAATCATCCGAGCTCAACCTCCATCAACAGCGCGGACCTGCCTACGCTGCTCGTGACATCATCCCCACGGAAGTGGCACGCTGCAGCTCCGCCGCTGCACAAAACTTGTTCATGTCCATCTCTCTCCTCCAGACCATGCCCAAAATCACCACGATTCTACGCCAGCCCAGACCACTTCCAAAAATCAAATTCTCATCAAGCACAACTCGTTCCCAATCGCTCGAAACCCAAATCCAGCTCAAATCATACATTGATCGAGAACCCAAAAAAAAAATCCGAAAACAAAATTGCCAGCGCAGATCACCATCCGGCCACGAGGCTACCAAAATGCAACGCCCAGACTCGTGCCACCCATCACTCCTGCTCCATCTCCATCTCCATGGACGCACACCACCGCGGCCACCATCAGCGACCACAAAATCGAGAGGGCAACCGCACGAGCTCCAGCTCTGCTCCCATCCCACGGCGGAGACGACGACGACTTTCATGTCACGACCCCCTCTATCCGATCCAATCCGCCGAGTCGCACGAGGAAACTTCGGGAGGAAAAGAAAAAAAAAAACGCATCTCCCTCGCCACCGAGCCGCGTTCCCTTCTCTATTCCCCCCGTACTTGGAAGCCCATTAGAACACACCAAGAACAAGCAACCGAGAGCAGAGGAGACGAGAGAGAGAGAGAAAAAAATTCCCCAAAATCTCAGGCCGATTTATCTTCGTCAACAACATCTGGCCAGCTCCATCCGAGGTCGTTTCCGCCGCCTCCGCGAGGTCTCGGGAGGGGAGCGGAGCTCCCCAATTGACCGAATTCGCGAGACGGGCGGGCGGGCGGGCAGGCTTAGGGTTTGCCAAGGAGCTCCGGCCCTCCCTCCCGACTCGCCGGGGCGATCTAGCGGCCGGTTCCGCGGTCCCGGATGATCTTCAAGCGGAATCAGCGGTCGGAGATCCTTGCGCTGCGGCGCTGCAATGCCGCGGGCGGCGGAGGGGAGGACGAGGGGGGAGGCGACCCCCGCCCGAGGAAGAGGCGGAGGGGCGACGAGTTCTTCCCCGTCGAGCTGCTCGGCGACGTCCCAGCCTCCGCCATCCCGTACGCGGCCTTCGGGCTCCGGTGGAGCGAGGAGCCCGAGGCGCCGGCAGAGGCCGCGCAACCACCGCCCGCGGCGAGGCCGCCGGTGGTGCGCACGTCGCGGGGCCGCACCCAGGTGCTGCCCTCTAGGTTCAATGACTCGGTACTTATCGACCCCTGGAAGAAGGAGAAGCCGGCCAAGCCGCTGCCGCCGCCGCCTGTCAAGACAGAGCATTCGGTGCGCAAAAACGGGCTGCTGCACAGTAAAGGTGCAATTTTTGACAGGAGCTTTGCATTGTCCGAGGTAGATGACGACGATGAGGAGGAGGCCATGGTGGAACGTTACCGAGCACGCCGCAATTTTGGTGGCTCCAGGAAGTACTTAGCCTCTCGGAGCACACTTACCTCGGTACATGATGAACCATACAGCAATTACCACAGAAAGGAAGTGATGCTTAGGCATTACTATGAGGAAGAAGATGAGGAAGACGAGGAGGATGAACAAGAGGAGGATGAAGGGTGTGAGGAAGAGGAGAAAGAAGAGACTTTTCACTGTACTGAGCAATTGGTGTATGGGGACATTGTGTGGGCAAAGCTTGGCAAACGTCAGCCGATGTGGCCAGGAGTGCTGGTCGACCCAACTCAGCAGGCCGCTGCCGATGCAATGCCACCACAGCCTCGCGGTGTTGCTGTGCTTTGTGTGATGCTATTTGGCTGGTGCACAGAGTTCAGTGATGAGAAGGTACAATTTTCCAGTGATTGTTGTATTCAAATTGGTTGACTTTAATGTCTACTGCTTTTCTCCATGGGAAATGATGCATTTGATGATCTGAGTTGCAGAAGTACGTGTGGGTGAGGCAGGGGTTGATATTTCCATTTTCGGACTACATGGACCGGTGAGTAGTAATTCAAAATCTATAACTACATGGACAACTGTTAAAATGCTGCTAAAACACCTGCTCGAGTAGTTTTGACAACTTTACTATGGTTAGAATACACCAGCTTGTGTGTTGAGAACAAGGTGTATTTCTCATTTCAGATTTCAAGGGCAGACAGAACTAAGCAGTTGCAAACCTGCTGATTTCCGGAGGGCAGTAGAAGAGGCCTTTCTGGCTGATCAGGGATTCTCAGAAGTAGTGGTGGATTGCAGCACCAAGGGCCAGCCTGTGGTGTGTCATTCTTTCCCAGATGATTTACATGAAGTGACTGGTTCAAATGAGTTGGAGTACCAGCCACAGATTAAGGCAAGTTGATGAATTTGTTTATAGTTGATGCACAACTAAGGCTATACATATGTGTAGGAGATTTCAACAGCAAAACAATGGCTTATGCCCAATCTTCTATGTTTTGTTTTAATGTCTGTTAAGTTACTTCAAGGGAAGCTTATGATGTTACATTACCTTGCGTCCTTGCCTCAAATAGGAAGATTTCAGGTGAAGGTCAAAGGACCATAAAAGAATTGATGTATGACAATGATAAAATCTTGAAACAGATACACTCTTAACTGAATCATTTACTATGTATAAGCAGAAAGCAGAATGATATTATTCTGGTAATTCTCTCTGTGGAACATGAAAGTTTCTTTCCCTAGTTCTAGGTTTGTCATCTCCTGGCAAGTGTTAGTTCTATAAGGTCACTTCAGTATACCCTATTACATTTTAAGATTGTATTGAAACTACTGTAGTTAGATGATATATTGCCTCATCATTAGACTAATTGTATTTGTTTGATCAGTTAGATGATAGATTGCCTCAGTGGACTAGTTCTATTTGTTTGATCAGTTAGATGATATATTGCCTCAGTAGACTAATTCTATTTGTTTGGTCATTCACGCAGCAGTGCAGAAGAGCACTGAAGTGTGAGAGTTGTGGAAACTGCTTTCCGAACAAGGATACAAACAAGATGGTGTATGTGATGGAGCAACTTGCTTGCAGACTTTGTGCCGGGGTATGTTTTGTCATACCAACTTCAGTGCTTACATTACGGTTATTATGTTGGCAGAACTTGAGCATATAGACCTTACTCCTAACACTACTTTTTTTTTTTTTGCACCTGCAGATCTTGGCATTAAAAAAGTACTGTGGAATTTGTTTAAAAAGTTTGCAACATAAATATGGTGGAAGATGGGTAAGACAATCTGTAGATGTTTAAGCGTTAAGTATATCTCATTATTCGTAGCTGCAAATTCTCATGAGAATAAGCAATGATCAGGTTTGCTGTCATGGCTGTGAAAGTTGGGTTCATTCAGAGTGCGATGAAAACTGCAGCAACCTAAAGGTTTGTCTTTATTTTTTCATAATAACAGACCAAATACATCTGCAGTATTTTAGCAAGTGCCTATAACATGCTCATAACTAAATGCGGTAGGATCTACAAGACAGCAGTTATCACTGCCCTTACTGTAGAGTTAAAATGAATTCAACTCTCCCTGGGAAGAACACAAAATTTTCTGATGTCAGGTAAGCAAAAATCATTTGTTTATGTGATGCTTTCATATTTGAAGTGTGTGTTTTTGACAGTAACATGTCTACTATAATAATTTTGTTAAGCAGAAAAGATAGTTCTGCACAGAAAGGAAGCAAGCCTGACAAAGTTGCACTGGTCTGTTTTGACCTGGAAGGAACATACCAACCAGATCTCGAATTGTAAGTTTTGTGCTGTATTAATTGCATATGAAATTCTTTGAAGCCATCTGCTATCTCTGTCCACCACTCCTCTTTTTCCCCTTTTATGCTTGTTACTCTGATGCGATGTTCATACTAGAATTTTCTTGACTTTTGGTTAATCTTTGTGGCAGAATTTCTTGCCATTGTGGCCCTTGCAAGGGACAGAAATTTTTGTTCAATGAATGGGAGCGGCATGCTGGCTGTAGAAGTAAAAATTGGAGGTCCAGTATTAAGCTTAAGGGCTCATTGATGCCATTTGGGAAATGGGTGCGTATAGTGGCTACAACATACATACTTTTAGATTCTATCACTAAATAGTACAGAGTTCCAAATGAGAATATATGTTTGTCATCCAAATTAAGTTTGTATCTTTGTGCTTTGTGCTTTCTGTTTTTGTATAAGACTGCCAAACATTTTGATTTACAGATAGATCGACATCAGCCAGGCGTGTGCCCTACTAATCCTTCAAAACGCTTATCTCAGAAAATGAAGAAACAGAAGTTAATTGATTTGCTAAATGGTATAATAGCTTTTATTTTAATCTTAATAGCTTAGTTGTTTTGAAGATACTTCTCCCAGCAGATTTCAATTCGTGGAGCTTGAATTTGTTTCCCATGCAGACCCATATGATCCTGTAAATGTAAAATGGACGACAGAAAGATGTGCAGTCTGTAGATGGGTTGAAGATTGGGATTACAACAAAATTGTGATTTGTAATAGGTAAATGAACTTGTATTGTTTGCAGGTTTTTTTTTCTCCAATTTCAATTTGTTTTGAAATATGGTGCAAATCCCAAGCCGCAACTAACAACACTCATGTTCAGATGTCAGATAGCAGTTCATCAGGAATGTTATGGTGTGACGGGTAAGCAAGACTTTACTTCATGGGTTTGTCGGGCTTGTGAAAAACCTGAGCAAAAGAGGGAGTGCTGTCTTTGCCCTGTGAAAGGTAATCCCTGCGCGTTTGATAACTATTCTGTAATTCCTTTCTTCGGTAATTGGGTGCATTTGAAAAGAAAAGGTAATAGTACTGGATGAACACATTGATACTTCTATACAGACATTCGAACCTTGGTCTGTTAAGTTAATAACTGTAGTGACAGGCTTTTTACATGAACACCTGTTAGGTATTTGCTTCCCTTCTCAACTTCCATGACTATTTCAGTAGCTAAAAATTGAACCACAATTGGTGTCGTGTAGAGTGGGTTTATCAATTCTGGATTTGAATATCTGGGTGCAGTTTGTCTTTTTTAACGAGTATTTTTTTTTTCTAATCATTAACCTTGGCACCTGGTGAACTTTGAACTTATTGTAGGTGGTGCTTTGAAGCCAACAAATGTTGATAACTTGTGGGTTCATGTGACATGTGCATGGTTTCAGCCACAGGTTGCTTTTGCTGATGAGCTCATGGAACCTGCTATTGGGATATTGAACATTCAACCTTTGCTATTTATGAAGGTTGTTTATCTTTCGTACTATAATTTATGTTGCTTAAGTGGATTGACCAACAAGTACTACATTTTTTGTGCTGAAGTATGACAGTCTATGCTCTATGCTCATCTATTTCTGCAGATGTGTGTGATTTGTAAGCAAATACATGGTTCATGTACTCAATGCTACAGGTGCTCTACTTACTACCATGCCATTTGTGCATCAAGGGCAGGCTATCGAATGGAGGTACATCAGCACTGAATGATACCTTTATTCCTTTATGCTGATTTAAATGTATAATTGATTCCTTTTTTCTTTATGTCTCACATTTTTGTGTATATAGGTCTAACTTTTACCATGAACTCTTTTTTCCATATATGCAGCTTCACTGCTTGGAAAAAAATGGCAAACAGACAGTAAAGAAGATTTCTTACTGTGCCCAACATCGGTAAGATTTCTTTTGACTGGAGGAATTGAAAAAAAAAAGTATGTTCCATTTAGTGATTTATTTAGCCTTATTCGTCTTAGTGAGAGTTCAAACCTTTCTTATTTCTGTGCAGGAGCCCTAACCCTGATAATGTTTTGATAATTCACACTCCTGCTGGAACTTTCTCATCAAAAAAGCTTGCTCAGAGCAATGGCAAGGTAGCTGCATCGAGACTGATCAGGAAAGATATTCCCTTGGATTTGCCGTCAGAAGTTGAAATTTTAGAGAACATATCAGCGGCAAGATGTCGGATTTATGTTAGGAAGGATCTAAAGGTATATATTCTCAGGGTTATGTCTATTTCCATAAAGAACTTATTTTTAAGATGAAAGTAGAGAATGCAACTCTAGAATAGCTACTAGAGGAACCATACAACTGACTTTCAACATGGTGACGTAAACAGACCTTTGCAATGAAGTTCTGGAATGTTGGTTGTGCATCATAGGATATTATTGTTTGGTCTTACAGGAAGTGCCACTTAAGTATGCATGGTTCGCTAAAAGATAGCAGTAGTAGTTAAAACTATTGACTACTAAGCATGCGAAGAGGCTACTGCCATATAATCGGTTTAGTGGTCTTGACATGTAATTTTTACTAAGCTTTGAAATTGGTCATACTATGCAAAAGGTTGTAGAGATGGTTCCATATCACCATATGTCCCTGCATCCAACAAGCTATATTGAATTGTAGCCAGATACCTAAGTAAGCTTGTACTTGAAGAAAGATTTTTTGGGTGTGTTTGTGGGTATGTGGTGTAAGGGCTCTGGCTCTCTACCCCTTTTCTTATTTTCTTAATACAATGATACACAGCTTTTGTGTGTCTGAGAAAAAAAAAGTGGTTCTGGAACTGATGACTTGCAGTCTGGGTTAATAATATGGTTGGTTACATACTTTACATGGAAACTTTGTAGCCAAAGAAGTTTAAACAACTCCTAAACAAAAAGGTGAAACCATTCAGAATGCTGCTTTCACCTCTTGTAGGTTGTAGGGATCCAATATGCCAAAGAAAGTATGCATGGACCATGGGGGATACAATTGATGATTCGATGTTTATATTTCATGTTTGACCCCCAAAATGTACATCCATTTTTGCATGTACATCACCTGATGTTACTTGTTGTACTTCCAAATTAGTTTCATCCAGTTGGAGAGGGAGTCTGGTTAGAAATTATTGTTTCAATTCTTCCAATGCTAGAAAAGTTGTTTGACGGTATCTAGACTTTTAACCAATTCTCCCTTGTAATAGAGGTTCCTGACTTGCCAAAGGCAGTCTCAGGTTCAAATCCACACGACAAGAATAATGATAATCTCTACACTGATGCTTGCTTTGCTATGTTATTGCTTTTAATAGTTTATTCATGTCTGTATGTATCAGCCATTGGTACGTCACCTGTTTCGAAGCATAACTGTGTTTTATTAACATTCAGAGATCTAGAGATGGAGCAATTGCACATCGTGTTAGAGGACCTTGTCAACACCGCTGGGATGAAATTGATAATCTGAATCCACCAAGGGTAATTTTCTGATTTACTTCATAACTTGTTCTCTTATAAGATTTTCTCTCTCTTGTATTAGAGTTCAATTTTATAAAGCAAGTTTTTGTACTTATCTGCAGGAAGAGAGGGATCCAGAATCTTTTTGTACTTTCAAGGAGCGTTTGTGTTATTTACAGGTTAGTGTGTCTAGTGCTGTCAAGTTTCTGTAGTACCTTCTGGCTTCTGTGCTAGTATGATATTATGATTTATTTTTCTTATTTCAGAAAACAGAGCATGGTAGAGTATGCTTTGGTAGATCAGGAATTCATAGGTGGGGACTTTTTGCTCGGAGGGACATTCAAGAAGGAGAAATGGTACTTTCCCTGACTATGTGGCTTATGCCATGTTCTCTTCAGAATTGTCGCTACTAGGAACCTAGATTTACTTCATTGTGATGACAGTGCTCACTTTCTACCTTTATGTCTATAATTTCTCATATTTTGTAACAATCGGTGGTCTACTAACCCTCCGGTAAATTCTGAGTTTCTTTCTGCTCCATTCCTCTCACTGAGCTTGAATTACTAGAGTTGATTTCTCATAAGTTCACTGCTTCTGTATCCAATAAATTTGCTCACACAAACAGTTCTTTATTTATATATTTTCAGGTCCTTGAGTATCGCGGTGAGCAGGTTAGACGAAGTGTAGCTGATTTACGGGAAGAAAAATATCGTGTGCAAGGCAAAGATTGCTATGTGAGTCTTCTGACATTGTTACATTGGTTCATCAGATATGTGGTGTAAAGAACTTCTTGAATAGATTTCCCCCGGGCAATTGCATTCTCTCTAAGTACAATGCATATGCGGTTATGGCTCTGGTGAGCTTATTATGCTAATTTTGTTATGGAAGCTCTGGAGTAGCGCAGGAGGAGGATCAAACAATTTCATCTCTGATAATCCTTTTCTGCTACTCTTGATATTTTGAATGGTGAAAGAAGACACGCGTTTTTAATCATGTTGCGTGTATTCACATTTAACAATTATTGGTGATATATTTATTGAACTTGTCTTTTCTACTTCACTGTCTAGTGAGTTGATAATTTACATTTTATTGATTTCTTTCCTTTGTGTGCACAGCTTTTCAAAATCAGTGAGGAAGTGGTTGTTGATGCCACAGACAAAGGAAATGTGGCACGATTGATCAATCATTCTGTAAGGATCATATGCCAAATTTCAAATATGTTTAGCTCTAAAATAGATGCTCATTTGACTTTTTTTTTACTTTTTGATGCAGTGCACACCAAACTGCTATGCAAGGATTATGAGTGTTGGACATGATGAAAGTCGTATTGTTCTAATAGCCAAGAAAAATGTTTGTGCTGGTGATGAGCTAACGTATGTTATGTGAAATGAATCTCTCTTTGTTGAACTCTACTACTCTATCATTTCCAAAATGTATGTCATTTTAGTTTTGTCCTAAGTCGAAATCCTCTAACTTTGTCTAAGTTTGTAGAATAATGTACTAAGATCAAATTCGTTTAATTAAATCTACCATTAAGTATGTCTTGGTAGTGCATTTTAGTTGGTATTGTAGATGTTAATTCTCTATAAACTTAGTCAGTTACAAAAGATTGACTTGGGACAAAACCAAAATGGCTTACATTTTGAAACGGGTTCATAAACACACAACTCGACTAATCATGTTATTTGTTGTTTTAATTAATTCCAGGTATGACTACCTGTTTGATACAGATGAGGCTGATGAACGGAAAGTGCCATGCCTTTGCCACACTGCTAACTGTCGGAAATTCATGAATTAGTTTACTTAGATGTCAGAGGATCACTGACATAGTTTTTTCCCCCCTTGTTTACCCCCCCATTTCCCCTCTCAATGATTCATTTGTGGTATATGTTGATCTCCCCCGATTTTTGTTTACATTCATCTTAGAATAAGTTTAGTTAGAGCTCAAAAGTCGAGCTTCCATTCCTGTAAATACCACAGTTGTATTCACTAGGGACAGTTCATTTTTTTTCAAATAAAAATTTTTGTGTCATGTTGAGCTCGATCATGCGCATCACCAGACATTGACATCATGACATGTCCATATTCTTCAATATACTTCTGAATCATCATACAATTGAGGCCTCTCTGCGTTGTACTCCCTCCATCCTGATATGTATATGTATTTTGATTATAGAAAAGTCAAACAAAATCTATAATTTCTTACATTATATTTTTATTTGATAAAGAACCGATACCATCTCAGAGTCTTTTTTTAATACAACTATTTATGCAAGTTTTATGCCCTAAATTTGTATATAATTTGATTCATTGTTGGTCTACGTTTGGATGCTTGTCATCTTTAAACTAAAGACAAAGTAACCGCAGTGTTGTGCGCTGTTGGGACCTAGAAATGGAATCCGTGCAAAGCGACGTTGGGACCTTTTCTCTTCCTTTCTCCTCTGATCAGAAGTCGAAAATATCCGCCCCAGCTAACATTTATATTCTGCTGTCATTTTTACAAGCTAAAAACGAAATAACTGCAGTTTTATGTGCTGCTGGAACTTGGAAATCGCAAACCGTGCAAAGCAATGTTCGGACGACCTTCTCGTTCTTTCTTGTCTGATCCTTTTTTGTGTGTGCGCGGGGGATCTTTCTTGTTTGACTGAGCAGAAGTCGAATATCTGCCCTAGCTGTACTAGTGGCCCAAAATGCCTGCCTCAGTCCAGGACATAGATGACGTTGCTGTCACGTGGGGCCCATGTGCCATGGGCTCATGTCAACTTACTCTCACACGTGTTAGGTTAAACATTTCTAACTTTGATTATTGTTTTTTAAAATATGTACATGTTGACACGTATAAAATTGATGGTTTTAGATTCACTATGGCAAATAGTTTTATAATTTATAATATATCTATTGTGAAACTATATGGATTTCTTCTTAAAATCGATGGTTGGAGATGAAAATAACAAAGCGAGTACACATCACCCAATACCGCTCAAGTCACTGGCGGTGGTGAACTGGTGGTGCCGTCCCCGCGAGAGTTTGGATGAGCTGGGCGACGGGGACACTGCTCGCTCGCAGATGATGCCGATGTCTCATGCTCGTAGATTTCATCCTATTGCAAGCAACGTGTTTCCTCCGAGTAGCGGTTGTGGCTCGACACGATTGAACGATTGTCCTGCATTCCTGTACTCCCTCTACGTTCTTAAGAGCAAGTATATAAGTACAATAGCAGGATGTAAGCCGGCTGAACGTTGAGGTGGAGAAGAGGGAAGATGAGCGATAAGAGAAGTGGGCTGTGAGCTTATAATCGACTTAGACATAAGAATCAAGAAACTTTGTGATAAAAGCTCACGACTACATGGGTGGGTTGAGAGAAGGCTACAAAAGATCCTTACTGCTAGCCTGTCGGCTGTATTATTAGTCTTGCTCTAAAGAAAATCGTTTTGGACATCGACACGGTCTCAAAAAATAACTTTGACCACTATCTTTTGCTATAAAATAATTATAGAATATAGTTAATATATACTTTTATAAACTATTTTTTAAGATATTTTCAAACTCAACCTAAAAGAATTTATTTGTAGCCAAAATCTAAAATATTTGATTTAAGACAATCTTAAAACGACTTTCTCCGGGAACATGGAGGGAGTAATCCCTCATGGCTTTCAAGCTTAGAGCATCTCCAAGAGTTTGCCAAAATTTATTTGGCAAATATCGTGATTTGACAATTCGCTAAAATATATGGAAGTGAAAAAATAGACTCTCTCCAAGAGTTTGCCATTTGGACTTGGTAAAATAAGAAGAGGCCCGCTAAGCGAACGAAGAGCCCCATTAAGAAACGAAGAGCCCCGCTAAGAAACGAAGAGCCCCGCTTAAATTTGCACGTGAAGCCGGATGCGCGCTCGTGCTCAGCGCGCAAATATGCGCGTGGAGGGAGGAGATTTGCCAAGTTGCTAAAATTTGCCAAGTTGGATGCCAAACTGTTGGAGCACAATTTTTTCTGTTTTACCAAAAATAAATGGATGCCAAGTTGATTTGGCAAACTCTTGGAGATGCTCGACCAACCAAAGCGGAAGAGCCACAACGGCAGAAAGCCGCCGCTGCGTGGCCGATCCTAGGCCGCGCGGTACTCGCGCACTTCGGCTTATGAGTGAGTTACTCCCTCTGTTCAAAAAAAAAGAGTCATTCTCGTTTTCCAAAAAGTCAACAAACTTTAACTTTGATCAAATATATTTAACAAAATATTAATATTTATGGTACATAATTAGTATCCGTTGAATATACTTTCATAATAAACTTATTTAGAGATATAAATATTGCACGTATTTTCTATAAACTTAGTCAAAATTAAAAAAGTTTGATCAACAAGATTTCCGTAGCGACTCTATTTTTTAAAGGGACAGAGTACGGGCCAACTCCAACCGTGTGAGCGGTGAGCCCTTGACCAAGCTCATCGTCCGGCCGCGTCCCATATTCTGCACACCCAACTCCAAGATTGCGACGCGGACCAAATTGCAACGAATACAAGTGGACTGCTACTTTCCAATACCAATGGGTATGTTGTTTTCGACCACTTTGAAGGGAAGGGAAGTTGAACATTGGAGTATTTGACTAGCTAGCGACTGTGTAATGGAGTAGCTCGTGGTACATCACTAACATTCCGGGAGGAATGCTCGCCTGAAAACTGTCACCGACACTTCGTATAGCAAGTACAGAATGTTGCTTGGATTGCATTGCCAGCGCTGTCAGAATGTTTGATTCAGACCATGTTCATCCGGCTTATAATCCGTCTTTTTTCAGCTTGTTTTTTCAGCTGGAACAGTATTTTTCTCTCACAATAAATCAACCAACAGTGTTTTTCAGCTGGCTTATCAGCACAGCCGAACGGGGCCTCAGAGGCTAAAGTTTAGTCCGTGTCACGTCAGATGTTCGGATGCTAATAAGACTACCCGCATTGGATACTCTAAAACGATACTCTAAAGCTTTAGAGTATGAATATAGAGTAAAAACTGCTGCACTGGGTACTCTAAAACGATACTCTATACTTTCTCTCACTCTATATTTAGAGTAGTACAGTACTTACTCTATACTCTACAATGACGGCCCCACTAGCTAAACAAAGGGAAAAATGCTATAACTCACAAACCAAAAATCCAAATTAAATTTCGATTGCACCATTAAATTCGTCTCAATAAATCCTTCAAAACTAGATCACACATGGATATATTTAGATAAAGTGACAAGTGGATCCAACAATGGATAGAGTGGATAGAGGATGATATAGAGGATGGATGGGTGCGGAAGAGTTGAGTATAGAGGAGAGAATCTTGCTGACTAGGACGTATAGAGGATGAATATAGAGGTCCATGAGTGCGGGTAGTCTAACTAGGAAGACTAAACATAAGCCAATAGTAAACTAATTAGCAAAACAAATCTATTAAGCCTAATTAATCTATAATTAGTAAATATTTACTGTAGCACCATATTGTTAAATTATGAACTAATTAGGCTTAATAGATTCATCTCGCAATTAGTCTCCATCTGTACAATTAGTATTGTAATTAGTCTAAATTATGAACTAATTAGGCTTAATAGATTCATCTCGCAATTAGTCTCCATCTGTACAATTAGTATTGTAATTAGTCTATGTTTAATATTACAAATTAGTGTCAAACTTCCGATGTGACACGGAGGAGGAGACCCCCGCCGAGCCTGGACCTATGCTTGGAGCCTTGGAGTGACCGAGCGTGTGAGTTATAACAAAAATACGTCTGAGAAAAATACCTGAACATTCTCCATGCCTGTGGCCGCATGATTTGAAAAGGAACTAATGCTGTAATGCATGTAGGAACATGTTTGCAATGAAGATTGGAGACTGTACTCCTCAGAGGCCTTTTGTCCTCGTTTTGCAATTGCACATCTTGTCAACCCCTCAAATTTCTCGCTGGTGTCAGAAAAGTACTTGGGTGTGTTTAGTTGGTGAAAAATAGGTGAAAAATTCTTGTAGCACTTTTCGTTGTTATTTGACAAATATTATCCAACCATGAAGTAACTAGGCTCAAAAAATTCATCTCGACATTTACAGACAAACTGTGCAATTAGTTATTTTTTTTACCTATATTTAATACTCCATGCATGTGTCCAAATATTTGATGTGATGAGTGGAAGAGGAAATATTTTGGATTTGCATGGGAAGTGAACACATCCTTAAGGTTGAGAATCCCACTTCAGAAAAGTTACATTTGACTTTCTTGTTCTATGGTTGCAAGTTTGAAGGATGTGCCGTTCTTTAGTGCTGCAGCTTAATTATCTTAGTGCCTTCCTCTCTTCTTCTTTTGCTTGCTCCCTTCTCTTCTAGACTGTACCCTCATCAATGTTTCCCTCCATGCGCAGGTCCAAACAGTACCCAGTTCGGGGGATCCATGCGCGCCGAGCCGCCTAGTCAGCGGTTTCGCACGGCTTGCTACCTCTCTCTCTCTCTCTCTCTTTGGAAAACCTGCACGGCTTGCTAGTTGCTACCTCCAAGGCTGGGATGGGCACAAGCGGCAGATCGCACAATCGCTTCATCCGACGCGATTCTCGTGCCGCGTCCCAAATCAAATTGCCAGCTCTCACATTTTCAAAAAAAAAAAAACTAACTCTATCGCTGACGACTCCCACTTTCCCAGGCGCACGTTCCATAAAAACGTCACGGCACGGGGCCAGTGCAACGTTGAGCACGATCCGAGGCCGCACGATATTCGCGCCGCGCGCTCGGCTGGTTTGTTCATCCCGCGGTCACGGTCACGGAGCTCGGAGCAACGCCTGCGGTCTCCAAAGGGCAAAGGCCAACAACGGGCTGTTTGCCTGCTAAGACGACCACGAGGGGTAGGAATAGGATTCGCATAGAATTATTTACTATATTTTAGTTTGAATTTTAAATATAAATATACTATGTACAAATACAAAACTGATATCTTAAATTTGGATTCACATTCAAATATGTAGTACACATATCTGTTTGCTTATTTGATAGTTTTAGTGGAACAAAATCATTATGCATGTAAAAATTTAAAATATATTATGACTATAAAACACATATAGATAACGATAACTCATAAAATAACTAAATGTATAAAAAATAATAAAACTATAGATAAATATTTATCAATAAGTAAATTTAAATGTATAAAAATAATTTCATCAATATATGAATAACTAAAGTACTTAAAATTAATATGATTATCCATATTAAATTAAATAAATAAATTTGAATTTTATACATCGTTAATAATAATAAAACTAATCTAATGTCATTAGCCATAGAAATAACCTTAAAGTTTAAACGATGCATATCATTTGTTATATTAAAATTTTATATCATCTATATTTCTAATTATACTTTGTTCCTCGTGGATACGGATAATGTCATATATTTTATATTTTTTTTGAATACAGACCTCGAAGCAGATAGAGAAAACTTGTAGAAAATGATATCGAATCTTTTAGCACTCAGATCTATCCCTACTAAAGGGTCATGGCATGTACGCGAGGGCATTGCACCAAGCTAATAGCAGCATTTCATGACCCTAACGTGGGGAGACGTTTTTTAGACCATAGTTGCCTCATGATTGGCAGGCGCCAGACGCTTAGCTCTAGTTTGTCGTGTGCAGTGCTGGTGATCAATCCGCGAACTGCATAGGACCAAACCACGTCCTAATCCAAAGTGCTAGGAGGGCGTGGGGGCTAGGATCTTGCTCCTCTTCTGTTCTTCCACACCAAATAGAACAACAGATTCTTCAAGGCCAAACGAACCCCCCACATTGACAGAACCAGGCCACCCAAAAACTCCTCACTCAGCAACACCAACTCATTCTTGAAAAATCTGTTGTACTCCCTCCATATTCTTCAATATACTTCTGAATCATCATACAATTGAGGCCTCTCTGCGTTGTACTCCCTCCATCCTCATATGTATATGTATTTTGATTATAGAAAAGTCAAACAAAATCTATAATTTCTTACATTATATTTTTATATTTTTATTTGATAAAGAACCGATACCATCTCAGAGTATTTTTTAATACAACTATTTATGCAAGTTTTATGCCCTAAATTTGTATATAATTTGATTCATTGTTGGTCTACGTTTGGATGCTTGTCATCTTTAAACTAAAGACAAAGTAACCGCAGTGTTGTGCGCTGTTGGGACCTAGAAATCGAATCCGTGCAAAGCGACGTTGGGACCTTTTCTCTTCCTTTCTCCTCTGATCAGAAGTCGAAAATATCCGCCCCAGCTAACATTTATATTCCGCTGTCATTTTTACATACTAAAAACGAAATAACTGCAGTTTTATGTGCTGCTGGAACTTGGAAATCGCAAACCGTGCAAAGCAATGTTCGGACGACCTTCTCGTTCTTTCTTGTCTGATCCTTTTTTTTTTTGTGTGTGCGCGCGGGGGGGTGGGGGGGGGGGGGGGGGGGGGGGGGGGGGGGGGGTGTTGGCGGGCGGTTTTGGGGTGGGGGTGTGTGTGTTGTTGAGGATCTTTCTTGTTTGATTGAGCAGAAGTCGAATATCTGCCGTAGCTGTACCAGTGGTCCAAAATGCCTGCCTCAGCCCAGGACACAGATGACGTTGCTGTCACGTGGGGCCCATGTGCCATGGGCTCATGTCAACTTACTCTCACACGTGTTAGGTTAAACATTTCTAACTTTGATTATTGTTTTTTAAAATATGTACATGTTGACACGTATAAAATTGATGGTTTTAGATTCACTATGGCAAATAGTTTTATAATTTATAATATATCTATTGTGAAACTATATGGATTTCTTCTTAGGGTGTATTTAGTTCACGAATTTTTTTAGCTTTAGCTACTGTAGCACTTTGTTTATATTTATCAATTAGTGTTCAATCATGGACTAATTAGACTCAAAAGATTCGTCTCGTGGTTTTCTACCAAACTGTGTAAGTTTTTTTTCGTCTACATTTAATGCTCCATACATGTGTCCAAATATTTGATGTGACGGAAAATCTTAAAAAATTTTGAAAACTAAACATGGCCTTAAAATCGATGGTTGGAGATGAAAATAACAAGGCGAGTACACATCACCCAATACCGCTCAAGTCACTGGCGGCGGTGAACTGGTGGCCGAATTTTTTACTATTTGACCCTTTTTTTGAAAAAAAAATTCACGTTTAGACCCTTGGGCGAAGTAAACTCAACTTTGGACCCTGAGGGTCGACGCCATGATTCATGGCGTCGAGGTTACACGTCTCGACGCCGTGACTCACGGCGTCGAGCTTCGTGGTTCTATTTAACGTGGCAGATGATCTGGCAGACAGCTCGGCGCCGTAGATCACGGCGTCGAGCTCGGCGCCGTGATCTACGGCGTCGAGCCTGGATTCATCTGATTACTTTACTGGGGGCTTCACTGGGGGCTTCACTAGCTAGTAGTGTACTCCCTCCGTCCCACAAATAAAAGAACATCTATGATTCAAATTTTTTCTCATATTAATGGTCATATATAGGCAATTTTTCCACTAAAGCCCCTAGCGGGACAGGCTGACAGCACAAGAGCAGTACGTCAGTTCGTGGAGTGAAACTCTAAAAAAAATGACGGGATGAAAAAAGAGTAAGAAAAATCGCTGCGCACGCCACGTTTGTGACTGGAAGGTATGTGGTCTTCCAGGTGGCCAGCTGGTCGCACTGAGTTCCACTGAGTTGGCTGGTTCTATGTACTAGTGGCCACCAGTTTATTTATTTTAAACTGTGCTTCCTGAAGATGTCAGACCTCTTTACAAGGGTATAAGTGTCGAATAAAAGGCGCCGCCTTCAAATGTGGAGGGAAGCAAAGCTTTGGCGCGCTCCCTTTCGCCACCGGCTAGCCGCGAACCGTCCGTCCGTCTCCAGCAAGTGTACGCCGTGTGCCAAAAGCAGCAAAGCAACTGCCTGCAAACTGCACCTGGATCCATATGCTTCGATTCGGCATAGCCATGGTGGAGTATACAGAGCGCACAGTATCGTATTGTCACCGTTATTTGCTTCGCTACAAGTATGTATGTCGCGCATGCCTCCGGCGGCCTGTCCATCGGCAATGACCAATGATTGGGAACCAGTGTGGCTGCGAGTTGCAACCTCAGCACTTGCCACGTAGCTAGAGTGGACCTGGTCACCCGCAGAGACACAGACACAGGGTTGGTGTGTGACTAATAAATCTGACAATGGTCATGATTAGTTCCCTAAATTCACCACAAATTCTACTATGCAAAAAGAAGATTTTCCGTCACATCAAAATACCGGTACATGTATGGAGTATTAAATGTAGATGAAATTAAAAACTAATTGCACAGTTTTGTTGTACTTTGCGAAACGAACGTTTTGAGTCTAATTAATCAATGTTTGGACAATTATTACCCAATAAAAACAAAAATGCTAGTGTCGCTACAGTGATTCGGGGATCCCGTTTTGGGAATTTAAACCAGGCCAATGCGTGCAATGCCGCCGGCGATGCAGATCAGGTTAGTAACCATGGCAGCAGCTGCTGCTGCGATTCATTCGTTGGGTCATGGACGGTTCGTGGTAGATGCGGAGTGCAGTAGTAGGCTGGGTCATGGACGTCGCCCCCAAAGGCTGGGGGCTTCACTGGCCAGTAGTGAAGCCCCAACAAAGTAATCAGATGAATCCAGGCTCGACGCCGTAGATCACGGCGCCGAGCTCGACGCCGTAGATCACGGCGCCGAGCTGTCTGCCAGATCATCTGCCACGTCAAATAGGACCACGAAGCTCGACGCCGTGAGTCACGGCGTCGAGACGTGTAAGCTCAACGCCATGAATCATGGCGTCGACCCGCAGGGTCCAAAGTTGAGTTTACTTCGTCCAAAGGTCTAAACGTGAATTTTTTTTAAAAAAAAGGTCAAATAGTAAAAAATTCAGAACTGGTGGTGCCGTCCCCGCGAGAGTTTGGATGAGCTGGGCGACGGGGACACTGCTCGCTCGCAGATGATGTCAATGTCTCATGCTCGTAGATTTCATCCTATTGCAAGCAACGTGTTTCCTCCGAGTAACGGTTGTGGCTCGACACGATTGAACGATTGTCCTGCATTCCTGTACTCCCTCTACGTTCTTAAGAGCAAGTATAACAGTAGGAGGTAAGCCGGCTGAACGCTGAGGTGGAGAAGAGGAAAGAGAAGAGATAAGAGAAGCGGGCTGTGAGCTTATAGCTGGCTTAGACATAAGAACCGAGAAACTTTGTGATAAAAGCTCACGACTATATGAGTGGGTTGAGAGAATGCTGCAAAAGATCCTTACTGCTAGCCTATCGGTTGTATTATTAGCCTGGCTCTAAAGAAAATCGTTTTTGACATCGACACGGTCTCAAAAAATAACTTTGACCACTACCTTTTGCTATAAAATAATTATATAATATAGTTAATATATACTTTTTATAAAACTATTTTTAAGATATTTTCAAACTCAACCTAAAAGAATTTATTTGTAGTCAAAATTTAAAATATTTAATTTAAGACAATCTTAAAACGACTTTCTCCGGGAACATAGAGGGAGTAATCCCTCGTGGCTTTCAAGCTTAGTAGAATTGAATGCGGCGCCGACCGACCAAAGCGGAAGAGCCACAACAGCAGAAAGCCGCCGCTGCGTGGCCGATTCGATCCTAGGCCGCGCGGTACTCGCGCACTTCGGCTTATGAGTGAGTTACTCCCTCTGTCCATAAAAAAAGAGTCATTCTTGTTTCCCAAAAAGTTAACAACTTTGATCAAATATATTTAACAAAATATTAATATTTATGGTACATAATTAGTATCCGTCGAATATACTTTTATAATAAACTTATTTGGAGATATAAACATTGTACATATTTTCTATAAACTTAGTCAAAATTAAAAAAGTTTGACCAACAAAATTCCCGTAGCGACTCTATTTTTTAAAGGGTCGGAGTACGAGCCAACTCCAACCGTGTGAGCGGTGAGCCCTTGACCAAGCTCATCGTCCGGCCGCGTCGCATATTCTGCACACCCAACTCCAAGATTGAGACGCGGACCAAATTGCAACGAATACAAGTGGACTGCTACTTTCCAATACCAATGGGTATGTTGTTTTTTCGACCACTTTGAAGGGAAGGGAAGCTGAACATTGGAGTATTGGACTAGCTAGCGACTGTGTAATGGAGTAGCTCGTGGTACACCACTAACATTCCGGGAGGAATGCTCGCCTGAAAACTGTCACCGACACTTCGTATAGCAAGTACAGAATGTTGCTTGGATTTTGTCAGTGCTCTTAAAATGTTTGATTCAGGGCTAAAGTTTAATCCATATCATGTTGGATGTTCAGATGCTAATAACTAGGAGGACTAAACATGAGATAATTATAAAACTAATTACATAAGAGTAAACTAATTAGCGAAACAAATCTAGTAAGCCTGATTAATCCATGATTAGCAAATGTTTACTGTAGCACTATATTGTCAAATTATAGACTAATTAGACTTAATAGATTCGTCTCGCAATTAATCTCCATCTGTGCAATTAGTTTTGTAATTAGTTTATGTTTAATATTGTAAATTAGTGTCAAACATCCGATATGACAGGAATTAAACTTTAGGAGGGCCCCCGCCAAGCCTGGACCTATGCTTGGAGCCTTGGAGTGACCAAGCGTGTGAGTTATAACAAAAATACGTCTGAGAAAAGTTCCTGAGCATTCTCCGTGCCTGTGGCCGCATGATCTGAAAAGGAACTAATGCTGTAATGCATGTAGGAACATGTTTGCAATGGAGATGGAGACTGTACTCCTCAAAGGCCTTTTGGCCCTGTTCGGCTGTGCTGATAAGCCGGCTGAAAAACACTGTTGACTGATTTGTTGTGAGAGAAAAACACTGTTCCGACTAAAAAAACAAGTTGAAAAGTACGGATTATAAGCCGGATCCTCGTTTTGCAATTGCACATCTTGTCAACCCCTCAAATTTCTCGCTGATGTCAGAAAAGTACTTAGGGTTGAGAATCCCACTTCAGAAAAGTTACATTTGACTTTCTTGTTCTATGGTTGCAAGTTTGAAGGACGTGCCGTTCTTTAGTGCTGCAGCTTAATTATCTTGTTCTATGGTTGCAAGTTTGAAGGACGTGCCGTTCTTTAGTGCTGCAGCTTAATTATCTTAGTGCCTTCCTCTCTTCTTTTGCTTGCTCCCTTCTCTTCTAGATTGTACCCTCATCAATGTTTCCCTCCATGCGCAGGTCCAAACAGTACCCAGTTCGGGGGATCCATGCGCGCCGAGCCGCCAAGTCAGCGGTTTCGCACGGCTTGCTACCTCTCTCTCTCTTGGAAAAACTGCACGGCTTGCTACCTCCAAGGCTGGGATGGGCACAAGCGGCAGATCGCACATTCGCTTCATCCGACGCGATTCTCGTGCCGCGTCCCAAATAAAAAAAAAACCAAGGCTGTGTTTAGTTTCTCATAGAATGCAAAATACAAATTACCAACTATTTTGGAATGATGAAATACAAAATGCCAAAAATTTTATAGGTGTGCTTAGTTTGATCCAAAATACCAAATTTTTCATGAGGTGGGTGAGAGTTTTTTAGCTTTTTGGCTTTTTTTTTTTGTCTCTTGAGGCCAAAATCCAAAATGGAGAATAGATACCTTTTGTTAAAAATTTTACATGGTGTTTAGTTTCATTTTACAAAATGAACCAAAACCTAAATTTTTTTTAAATAAAATGAGGAATTAAACACGCCCTAACTCTATCGCTGACGACTCCCACTTCCCAGGCGCACGTTCCATAAAAACGTCACGGCACGGGGGCCAGTGCAACGTTGAGCACGATCCGAGGCCGCACGATATTCGCGCCGGGCGCGCTCGGCTGGTTTGTTCATCCCGCGGTCACGGTCACGGAGCTCGGACCAGCGCTCGACTCTGCGTCTCTGCCTGCGGTCTCCAAAGGGCAAAGGCCAACAACGGGCCGTTTGCCTGCTAAGACGACCACGAGGGGTAGGAATAGGATTCGTATAGAATTATTTACTATATTTTAGTTTAAATTTTAAATATAAATATACTATGTACAAATACAAAACTGATATCTTAAATTTGGAATCACATTCAAATATGTAGTACACATATCTGTTTGCTTATTTGATAGTTTTAGTGGAACAAAATCATTATGCATGTAAAGATTCAAAATATATTATGACTATAAAACACATATATATAACGATAACTCATAAAATAACTAAATGTATAAAAATAATAATAAAACTATAGATAAATATTTATCAATAAGTAAATTTAAATGTATAAAAATAATTTCATCAATATATGAATAACTAAAGTACTTAAAATTAATATGATTATCCATATTAAATTAAATAAATAAATTTGACTTGTATACATCATTAATAATAATAAAACTAATCTAATGTCATTAGCCATAGAAATAACCTTAAAGTTTAAACGATGCATATCATTTGTTATATTAAAATTTTATATCATCTATATTTCTAATTATACTTTGTTCCTCGTGGATACGGATAATGTCATATATTTTATATTTTTTTTGAATACAGACCTCGAAGCAGATAGAGAAAACTTGTAGAAAATGATATCGAATCTTTTAGCACTCAGATCTATCCCTACTAAAGGGTCATGGCATGTACGCGACGGCATTGCACCAAGCTAATAGCAGCATTTCACGACCCCAACGTGGGGAGAAGTTTTTGAGACTATAGTTGCCTCATGATTGGCAGGCGCCAGGCGCTTAGCTCCAGCTTGCCGTGTGCGGTGCTGGTGATCAATCCGCGAACTGCATAGGACCAAACCACGTCCTCATCCAAAGTGCTAGGAGGGCGCGGGGGCCAGGATCTTGCACCTCTTCCGTTCTTCCACACCAAATAGAACAACAGATTCTTCAAGGCCAAACGAACCCCCCACATCGACAGAACCAGGCCACCCAAAAACTCCTCACTCAGCAACACCAACTCATTCTTGAAAAGCAAACATAATACCATAGACAGGTAGCTAAAAGACCTAGGCATCAAAGGTGACCAAAATACAGCTTCTTTCAACAAGCGATCCTGTCGGGTATCAAAATACTCAGGGTATCCAACGGGGGGTAAAACATGGCACCCTGCACATTTGTTGAAACCCCATCGTAGGGGCCCCAAAAAAGCACTGACAGCATGTCAGCCGTATAAGGCACGAACAACAAACTCTATCTCGCCCGAGCCTTGCGAAGAGGCCTCGGGCACAATAGGCGTCTCGGGCGACATCTCTCCGCCTCGCCCGAGCCCCCGCGGCATTATCGAAAGCGCCCGACCCTTGCGGCGCGTTTTCGCCACGCCCGAGGGCACGTGGAACCCTCAGGCAAGGCGGGGAGCCACGGTGGCCCCAACTACGGTACTCGCTCCCATTGACGTGATGGACGTGACCGTGCACAGTCAACAGGAGCACGGGAACCACGCCCTGACTCGATATGACTTCGGTCATTCTACCACGATGACATCCATACCTCCACAGCAATGGGGGTGACGGCAACTGTGCCACCTAACCCCCTCACTGCGAAAACTCGGGCGCACGCGCCGCCCACCTTCATGGCACAGAGGCATACAAGTCAAGGCATGGCCACCGCACGTCGCACCAGCAGATGGAGAGGCCAAAAGATCAACGTCCCGCACGTCTCCACGCTACAGGGGAACTGCTCCCACCGAATAAGGAGGAGGGCGGTCACGCCCGAGGACACCTTTTTTGTCTTTCTCTTTCATTTTTATCCCTTTACCACAAATGTAACCCGAGCCCTCCCCTTAGAAGCTATAAAAGGGGAGGCAGGGGCCACATCTAGGGGGATCGAGAGATCGAGCGATCGAGCAATCTAGAGATCAAACGATCCAGCAACAACAGCTAGAACCCACCTCAATCACACCACCACCACCACTCACCAGAGACCTGGGATCCGCTCCCTCTCTCGAAAGCTTGTAACCCCTATTACGAGCACCCCAGTGCAAGGCAACACGAACCGCAGCGAAACCCACTGAACGTAGGGCCGTTCATGCTCGAACCAGTATACATCCTTGTGTCCGCTTTACACACCATCAAGGCCTAGACGCGCAGATACAAATTCACTAGTCGCTCTGTTTAGACACCCGGTCCTCTAGACACTGACAGTTGGCGCGTCAGGTAGGGGCTTTCTGTGCGTCACGATCCATCTACTAGATCTTGATGGCCAATCCCTGCATCCGCTTCACCCTAGGCTCCCATATCCGGTTCGGCAACCTAGATTTCATCTGCATGGGAGTGGACTATGATCTGGTTCATCTTCCCCCTTCTGTCGACATCGATGCCATCTCTGAGGCCCTGTCTAACCTCCGCCTAGGCACGGACGAGGGGCAGGTCCCCGAGAACGACTGCCTAGGAGGTTCCTAAGGCCAAACGATGCCGGGCGGTAAGCCACATGATCACGGGAGGGCCGTGGCCAGTCTTTCACCGCAATTCGTTTTGATCTGCCTGCGGGGGAGATTTCCACAGATCTACCGACTCACCATGCGTAGGCTATCGTGGAGGTACTCACGACTACCGAGACAGCTTCTAGTACCAGCTTCAACGAGGACGACAGCAACTGGGTCGGCGCCGACTTCTCCGGACTCGACGACCCGGGGGCTCTATGTCGTTTCGTCGGCATCTGCGACTACCTTCTCAACAACGGCGGCTCCGACGACGACGCCTACGAGCTCATGTGGCCATAACGCCGGAGGGTGGAGGTCACGCACAGCATCGACACGCCATGATCGGTAGATCACCGTACCATCCCCGGCTTACGATCTATTACTCTGTTCGAACATAATCTTTTCGTACCGATGAAATCGTTGCATGTTATCTGCTACAATTTATTTCATCATTTACGCGTTAAATCATGATTTATATTATCAGCGATAATTACGCGAAACGTTTCCGCCCTTTACGGTCCAATTACCGTATGGAGTTCGAAGGCTGGCCCACGAAGGGTTCGACAGCCGCTCCGAGCCACCCGAGTGAGGGATGGTATGAGAAGGGGCAACGAACGGCTAGTACCCGGACGCGCTGAGCGTCATGGGCCTTCTTGAACCATGTTCAAGTCCAGGCCGGTTTACGGTTCGGGAGTTTTTTCCAAAAAAAAGGCAGCGAGCCCTTGGGGACGGTCGAACGACCCCGGGAACTCCCCAAACCAACCGCCAGGAAATTTTGAACCCGGTCACTAGCTTACCTCCGTCGGATCCCCACGAACGGGAATCGGGACTTCACTTGAACCGACCCGATTGCAACTCAACGGGCACCACGGCTCGACCCAGCGAGGGAAGCCGTGGCGTTGCCCAAACCCTCCTCTTTGCGAAAAAGATGCGTGAGGGATATAATAACAAAGCCACTTAACTGGGCCCACGCCCCAGTAAGGGCTTCGAAGGACCCGGAGGCAGAAACGCCTGACCCACGAACAAACTTTCCCGAGCGTCCTAATGGGCCAGTGATCCTAAGACTTAGGCAAGAGAGTCTGACCCCTCCTCGGGGGCACGGGACTCGGGGGTAGGAATGCCTGACCCATGAACGAACGTTCCCGAGCATCCCAACGGGCCAGCAATCCTAAGACTTAGGCAAGAAAGCCTGACCCCTCCTCGGGGTACGGGACCCAGGGACAGAAATGTCCGACCCACGAACAAACCCTCCTGGGCGTCCCGACGTGCCTATGGTCCTAGGTAGTGGCAGAAGCCTCGATAAAAACACAACTGACCCCGCTTCGGGACACGGGAAACTACTCCACTCAAATGTTCGATCGATCTGTCAAAAACCCCGAAGTACTACACGCACGTGAGTTAGTTCCTTCCCAAAGGAAACCGTCAATAGGCAGGGTCTCGGCGACCTCACCAACCACCATTATTAATCAATGCAAGACGAAATAATAGGAATGGGGAAAACAAAACATGACAATGATCAAACAAACTGATTTCTTAGATAAATTATTTTACATTTTTTAAGGAGGGGAGCCCTAGACTAGGCCTACAGGTCCTCGTTGAGGACCTGGTCTGTAGGAACCAGGGCAGCGAAGATGTTCGCCACTGGCTCGAAACCCTCGACGAGGTCCTCATAGTCTCCTAACCCCTCTCCCATCAGGAAGCCCTCGACGTCCTGGAGCTCCACGTCCATTGCCGCCTGGGCCATCGTCAGCGCGACGGCCGCCCCTCGACGGACGCCGCGCTCGATCGTTGCCCGGATCAGCGCTCGCGCGCCGAGAAGGCGCTCCTCCCGGTGCCCCGCCGGAGCATGGACGAAGTCTGCCAAGACGTCGGTGGTGCTGTGGAGGGACTCCACCTCCGTGAGCAGCTCTGCCCAAAACAAACGACAGACATCAGATATTAGATCAACTAAGAAGAACAAAATGAGGAAACGGAAAGGCACTCACCCGCGCACCGACGGTCGGACTCCGTTCGTTGCGAACGGGCGAGCGCTGCCTCCTCCTCCAGAGAGGTTACCACTGCCTTCACGGTGGCCAACTCCTCCCGGGCTTCCTGGAGCGGAGTCAGAACACCCCAGGCCATCGCGTCCTGAGCATGCCCATACCCCGACGAAGAAGCAGCGCCGGGGTTAAGGCGACGGCAGCGAGAGGGCGCCCCGTCTCCTTCTCCCGGCGTACCCACGCAGAAACCCCTAGACGAGTCGCCGTGCTCCATGGCTAAGGTGGCAAGAAAGAACAGAAAGCAAGCACAAAAGAAGAGAGATGCCAGGTCAGGTGCCACGACTCAGGTTATAAAGGGCCCGAGGAGGCCTCTCAACTCCCTAGCATTCAATACGCCCCACTGCCCCGCTCATCTCCCAAGGGAGCTGCGCCGGTCTCACGCCACGCCTTGAGAAGGTGAACTGCTCTCGCAGGCGGTTTACACCCCAACGTGACAATGGAGTCATGTGAAAGGATAACCGACTAAACACGAATCACCCACCTTCCCATGAAGCGTCACAACAGCGACTGCCCGGCACGACCCCTCGTCTTCCCTAGGTGGACCCACTCGCTCGATTCAAAGCCTTTGAAGGGATAACTCATCCCTCCAAGGCCTCGGGGGCTACACCCGGCGGGTGCGCTCGTGCGCACCCACCGGATAGTCTTCTCAAAATCAAATAAACCGCGATAAGACCCAAATGGGATAACGAGGGCCACGTATACCCCTCCGTTCTGCTAAAGAGCGCAAGGGAAATGACACGACAGCAGAGAGGCCATCTGGTTAGTCCCTTGCAGTGCGCGGGGGCTCGGGGGCTTCTCCCGCATCCCGACCTAGTGAATGGTCAAGGTCAAGGCCGTGGGGGCTCCTCGCCCGACCCGCGGTCATACATGAAATGCCACACTTTCTCGACTAAAAGCCCTTGAAGAGATAACCCATCCCTCCAAGGCCTCGGGGGCTACACCCGCCGGGTGCGCTCGCGCGCACCCACCGGACAGTCCCTCTAAAAACAAAAACAGGTCAAAAACTACCCGCAATCACTCGTTCTCAAGCCTCTGAAGGAGTGCTCCACTCCTCCACAGGCTCAGGGGCTACTGTCGGGTATCAAAATACCCAGGGTACCCAACAGGGGGTAAAACATGGCACCCTGCACATTTGTTGAAACCCCATCGTAAGGGCCCCAAAAAAGCACTGACATCATGTTAGCCACACAAGGCACGAACGACAAACTCTATCTCGCCCGAGCCTTTTGGAGAGCCCACAAGCACAATAGGTGTCTCAGGCGACATCTCTCCGCCTCGCCCGAGCCCCCACGGCGTCATCAAAAGCGCCCGACCCCCTACGGCGCGTTTTCGCCTCGCCCGAGGGGCACGTGGAACCCTCATGCAAGGCGGGGAGCCACGGGGGCCCCAACTACGGTACTCGCTCCCATCGACGTGATGGATGTGACCGTGCATAGTCAACAGGAGCACGGGAACCACACCCTGACTTGATATGACTCCGGTCATTCTACCACGACGACATCCATACCTCCACAGCAACGAGGGTGACGACAACTGTGCCACCTAACCCCCTCACTGCGAAAACCCAGGCGCACGCGCCACCCACCTTCACGGCACAGAGGCATACAGGTCAAGGCATGGCCATCGCACGTCGCACCAGCGGATGGAGAGGCCAAAAGATCAACGTCCCGCACGTCTCCACGCTACAGGGGAACTGCTCCCACCGAATAACGAGGACGGTCACACCCGAGGCCACCTTTTTTATCTTTCTCTTTCATTTTTATCCCTTTACCACGAATGTAACCCGAGCCCTCCCCTTAGAAGCTATAAAAGGGGAGGCAGGGGCCACATCTAGGGGGATCGAGAGATCGAGCGATCGAGCAATCTAGAGATCAAACGATCCGACAACAATAGCTAGAACCCACCTCAATCACACCACCACCACCACTCACCAGAAACCTGGGATCCGCTCCCTCTCTCGAAAGCTTGTAACCCCTATTACGAGCACCCCGGTGCAAGGCAACACGAACCGCAGCGAAACCCACTGGACGTAGGGCCGTTCATGCCCGAACCAATATATATCCTTGTGTCCGCTTTGCACACCATCAAGGCCTAGACGTGCAGATACAAAATCACTAGTCGCTCTGTTTAGACACCCGGTCCTCTAGACACCGACAGATCCTCAAGCGAGCCAGAAAAAACAGGAGGATCGTTTAACTAGTTATGGAAGATGGAACCCCTCTTACAAATCAAGACCACGTAGTGATTTACTTCACTTCCTATTTTCAATGTCTTTTCAACATGCAACTTAGAAACCAAGGGCAAATGCCAACAAGTTCACGCAACATGCTCAATCAATTGGGAGAAGTCCAACAATCATGTCAAACTCAACAATAACTTAGGGCTAGAACCGAGGACCTCACTCCAATCATACCAGATAAAGACAAGATCTAGAAGACTATAAACATGAAGGATGCAGAGAACCTGACGGGTTCAATGCAGCCTTTAACACAACGACATGGGAATGGATCGTCGATGTAACTTCCCTTGTCCAATCCTTTTACCACATAGCTAAATTTCCAAGCAACCTCAACAACACTATATTGTTCTTATTCCAAAAAGGACTCCACACTACTTTGGATTTCAGACAAATTAGCTTATGCAATGATTTTTACACAATTCCAAAACTTTAGCTTAAATAATTAAGTCTACCTCCCTAGCTACATCTACAGCTCCCAAGCAACTTTAATTCCTTCTCATCACATTACTAGCAACATTTTTATTGCTTAGGGAATCAATCACTCAATTATTTTAAAAAGCTAGAACTAGTAAAGCTTCCTCCTCAAAATTGACCTAACCATGGTCTTTGACATGATTGGTTGGAGTTTTATCTTGGACACCTTGTCTAATTTGGGCCTTACTAATCACTTTGTGCAGATAGTAAAGGAATGCATCACCTCAACCAAACTCTCTATCCTTGTCAATGGGCATCCCAACACTGCCTTCTAGCCCCAAAGGGGTATCGGACAGAGTTGCCCTGTTTCTTCTTACTTTTTTTATCATCCCTTTCTTCATACTTATTTATAATATTAACAAACTCTCTAAGAAGTTGCAGGAAGAGATTTAGTAGGGCAACGTCATAGGAATCAACCTAGGCTCTATGCCCCCTGACTTACTCTCTTCTTTTTGCAGATAACATCATTATCTGTGCCTAGGCCAACACCTAGAGGCAGCAATAATCAAGGACATCCTTCAAAGATTTTGCACTTCCTCAAGTCAAACGCCTAATTAGGTCAAATCTGCCATCCTCTTTAGTAAAAGGGTACCCCCAAAGAACTAGGTCATATATCTCTACTTTATTCCAAGCCCCTCCTCTTAGTGCCATACTCACCTCAGATCTACTGCCTATAATTTTCTTTACCAAAAATTCATTACTAAGACTAAACTCACCACAGTCAAAGCCAACAAACTTAATTATGAAGGCTATCTCACTTACATCAACTCTGTTCTAGCCTCCATCCCTATTTACTACATGACAAATATCTTTTTTTTCCAAAAAGAAGTTCATAGACAAAATAAATATCATCCTTAAGAGATTCAGTTAGGCTGGCATTCAAGATGAAAATTCCACTAGTCTTATTCAGTTTTGTGCTTGGAATGACCTTTGCCAGCCCAAGAGGGATGGGGGTTTAGGTATTAGAGATCTGCACAAAGTCAAAAACTAGTCTGACCCTCCATTCTACGTGGATGGTTGCCTCCAACAAAGATCCTTACGTTCCACCCCAAAAGCCAAATACCATAATCATTCCTTTTTTTGAAAAAACGCCTACTCATGGACCCAAATATGTCATCCTCTGTCCATAAGGTAAAACACCATCTTGATACCAACTGCACCTACCAAATTCATCAAGGCAACACTAACATTTGGATGGATCCTTGGTGTTTTCGGTAGGAAAATAATCATGACAACCTTATTCTGCATCACGAACATCGCCCTCTCCCCAACTTGGTAACTGATCTCTAAAATGCCAACACATACTCTTGGAATGTTTTTCTTCTTCCAAACACTTCTCATCACCAGTTTGCTCAGAACACGATGTAAGTACAAACAAGTGAGGAGCCAATAACAAAACCAGCTTTGGTGGATATCCACAAAGTCGAGTACTTGCACAACGAAAGAAGCCTGCAAGTACCTATGCCTACAAGAACATAGAGCCATCCCTTATCATGGAACTCATTGCCTTTCACCTCAAATCCTAAGTCTTCTACATAGAATCAAGAAGCACAAACTCCTCCCTACTAGGATTCAAACCTTCTCCTAGAGATTGTTCAGACAAGCGCTGGCAACTAGAGAGCGAGTTTCTCATTTCACCAACCACATTGACAATAAATGCAAGGCTTGCGATAAGGTTGAAACAAATAAACACTTATTTTTTTATTGTGACTTTACTAGGGCTAACTGGTTCGTCTTTGACCCGCTACTCAGGATAGACATTCTCCCAGATGACGTTGACGGTGTCCAGGAAACAATACTTCTAATCCTTCCTCTAGCGAGTACCACAGAAATGCTACAAAAATATTCACCACCTTATTGTATATCTGGGAAGCAAGGAATGTCTATAGATTCAATGGAAAGAAATGGAAAATTCAAAAGTTTCATGAAACTAATGCTTATCTATCTTTAGTCGTCTTTTCTCTCTAGCAAGTGAAGAACATGATCCTCACACTGCTCTGAACGAGACCTCAACACTCACAACACTTGATGTCCTCTTCCTTAGGATAAGATGCTACATTGACACAACCCTACCCCAGATGACCACTCAAGTACCACTCGACAAGCAAGGTTGGGGGTCTTCATCCTCAACTATAACATCCATCCAACCCAAGCAATTTATATCTCTGCCAGAGTGCAAACCAGCTCACCTTGAGGAAAAAGTTTGAAGCCCTCTCTCTTCGTCAAAGTTGATGCACACTCTATAGTTACCATAGGTTAGTTTCCTTTCCAACATCCAGAGGATGGTTTCCCTCCTTAATCAAAGACAACCAAATAGTGCCTCATTGGAGACTCATCCTAACTATTCAAGAATTCAATCACCACACTTCATACACAACATACAAAGTCTTTCAAGATTCATAGAAGTTAGAATAGTGTTGCTCCATTCTAACTCATCAAGCTAGGAATGCTCCACATCTCCACTTTTTTCTCATGTGGCAATTCCCCACACACCATCAAATGTCCAGTTCAGTAGGCCCACTCTGATGTACCCTGGGCCCCCTTAGACCTAATCCATGTAAGATTCTCCTAATTCCATGAAAGCCCTTATAAAAAAGATTAGGTGTACTACCGTATGCCGTGTACATGTCTGGTGGTGTAAAGGTAACCAACATGCTCTAATTTTGTTGGCAGCTGAGCATGGCTTTGAAAATAGACAAGCAAAGCTTAGCATCCAAGATGCACATGACCACAACAATCTAGGAATTCATAGTTGGCACAAAACCTACTCTAGACAAAGACTCTAGCTTATGACGCGTGCAATCTTGAAGCTATACTCAGAATGACTACTAGTTGATATAATAGTATAGATGGAAAGGAGTAATATCTAGTTAAAGGACAAGAAAATCCTTTTTAAGGAAACAAGAAAATTCTATTGAGAAAAGGAAGAGAAAATTTCTATGAAATGAATACATGAAAACTGGATGTGCTACATTATAGAAAAAGAATTACTAGATCAAACAATTATATTCATATCTAGCCAACACATAAATACTCGTTGCTGATATCAAAGCAGTCCCATATATGGATGTGCATCCGAATTTTCTAAAAAAAGCAATAATGTTTTAGGAGGATATCTCTGAAAGGAAGAGTAATGTCTACGGACAAGTTTTTGCCATGTAACTACTCCCTTCATATAAATAATTTCTACCTTGCTGAAAACTTCTACTATAAAGCTGAAATGGAAAAGAAAATTACCAAAGAGAACACATAAAACTTGGCATATGTCACCAGGAAAACAAAATTTCCTTCATATTGACCAGTTTAGGCTCCGATTGTCGTTGATCCTCCTCCTTCCATAGCACCTTCCATTACTGCAAAAATCCAAGTGCTTTGTAAGCCACAACCCTGATAGATCTAACTAAGACATTATTAAACACCTAATCATTGTGTGTCTTCCACAATACCAAACTACTCCAGCTAACAAAAAAAATTCCCCACTAGTTTCCTGTATTCCCTACTTTAGGAAGAAAGGTCTCAGTGTGGACCTATAGACTAATAGGAGTGGCCTCCAACGCAAACCTGTCTCTAATCGAGCACCAGCATACCATTGCTAAAGCGCATTTGAAAAACAGGTGATCCACATCCTACTTGTTGTCATAGAGTTTGCAATTCTTTGAACCCTCTTGTTTCTTTTAAAGTAGTTGATCTACAATTTGGATTCTGTTATGCCAAGTCATCCACATGAAAATATGGATTTTCAGAGGGAGCTTGGTGTTCTAGGTGTCCAACATTCTATTATTAATCACACTCACACAAGTAATCAACCTATAAAGGGATCTAGTAGAGAAATTCCTAAGACCTCAACAATTTCAAGACCACAACATCTTTGTTATCTTGCAGCTCGATTTCATTCAATGAGTTTTGTAGTTCTAGCCACTCCTCTAGTTCTTCCTACCCAAACCTTCTTCTGAATCTTGGATTCATTTGCCTCCAGCAAGCTTTTGCCACAAAGGTGTGTTGTTCTTGTGGCAATACATAGGTATCCACACATAATCCTAGAATCTGGTGTGTTCATCATTACCTACAACCACTGCTCCGTCTCTTTCATACTAATATCTGGCTTCTTGGAAGCTACCCTAAAACTGGGAAACATCTCTACTCTTAACCTAGAAGAAAAAACTTACTGCTAAGGTATTTGGCTCTTAATACTCTGAAATGAATATTATCCTCTCCACTTCCAATCCTGAGATCCACTTAGCTAATATAGCAGTATTCAAGGCTCTGGACTCAATATAAGCCTAAGCCACAAAATTCATTAGGTTTAGCTAGGCCCTCCTTAATCATATGATACTTCTTATTGCCTGCTACTCTAGCCCAGAAGAACTTGCCTCTCATGATGTCGAGCACTTGATCATTTCCCTCATACAACCAATAAAAGCCCATTATACACATGGTATAATGGTTAGACAAGTGTTCAACACAATTGATTTGTCTTCATAAGACAAACTTCCACACTTCCAAGTTTCTAGCCTATTTCTCACCTTATTTTTCTCACTCAACTCTGCTTTAGTTAAGTTCACATCACTAATAGGTATACCCAAATGCTTCATTGGCAAAGATCCACTCTTACAATAAAAAGTGTAGGCAACCCCCTCTCCACTTTCTTTTCTCATTTGCACCATAATAGTTTCACTCTTATTGCAGTTAATTATCATATTAGACATTTCCTTATAGCAGAAAATAAGAAATATCAGGTTCACCGTGTTTGCCATCTGTGGGTTCAAAGAACAGAATAGTGTCATCTGCACATTGTGGATGTGTGATACCACCCTCCCCTATATTTGGCATAAGCCCTTGGATAATCTTCTTTTACTTAAGCAATTTTAACACCTCAGCAAGATCATCACTCACAAGATTATAAAAAGTAGTGGTGGCAAGATCATAACTTCTAAAGCAATCTCCTTTCTTACCATTCAATATAATTTCCACTCTACCACAATGGAATAGCTACATAATCCATTCAATCCATTATCTATCAAAGTTCTTCCTCTGCATCAACTCTTCTAGAAATTCCTAATATATCATAAGCCTTCTCAAAATCCAGTTAACCAATTCCTAGTTGACCTCATCACAAAAAACTTAAGCATGGATTTATAGGACATCAAAAGCATATGAGGTTGGGCATGACCTTAAGGATGAGGTTTTATATGTACAAGGCCTCAAGTAGACTTTAAGGCAAGGTCCATGCTTGAATCAAAGAACTAAGTATTGTTCATCTCTCCTCATCCTATTCTCTTTCCTAAATGGCTAAACCCAATCATCTTTTGCTCTTCGATGGAATCTGGGGGGTCAGCCTTCCACTCTCCCTCTCCTTCCTTCCCTATCCATTGTTCCCCTCCAAAATTTGTAGATACGGAGAGACCAAACTCAAATTTGGTGGCCAGTGCATCATCATCCATTCTGACTGCCTAGATTTAGCGCCGCCTAATCCTCTCCCTCTCATGTGTCAACATGCTTCTTAGCGGTCGATTCCACCATGTCAACATGCTTCTTCTCAGCAGCAAAAAATAGGACTCGAACCCGTCATTGACCTCCACAAGGATGCACTACGACCTCTTCTACAACAAGGAACCTTCCACAACACCAAAGGTAGGAAGCCAAATTTGTTTATTCCTTGAGACCAACCTCTAATCTTGTAGTTTGGTCCTAAGGAGTGTTGGTGTATATAAGGTTGCCCCTTAAAGCTAGCTCAACCTTAAGGTTGACGTCACGCTAGGTGCAACAGGAATTTAGTTGATCCATAGATTAACATCACTCAAGTGTAGACCTGACATGGATATTCGTTGCCCCGAGACCAAAATGCAT
Source organism: Saccharum hybrid cultivar R570 (assembly GCA_038087645.1). Classification (NCBI taxonomy): domain Eukaryota; kingdom Viridiplantae; phylum Streptophyta; class Magnoliopsida; order Poales; family Poaceae; genus Saccharum; species Saccharum hybrid cultivar. The sequence continues at coordinate 38,566,328 of JAQSUU010000113.1, forward strand.
GGTTTGGATAAAAAAAATCATAGGTATTCAAAATCCACTCGACCCCTCCCGTCCTCTTCCCTCCCCTCCTTGTGCCTCTCCCATAGTGCCTTCACAAACACACAACAACAATGACGTCTCTAGTTTGCTCGGACCTCGCCGCCGCTACTTTCAGACGATAACAATTAGTTACGGCAAGTCTTTTCAGCTCTAAGCTAACAATTAGTTAGTGACGTCAAACCTTTTCAGCACCAAGCTAACAATTAGTTAGTGACGTCAAGTCTTTTCGGCTCCAAGCTAATTTATCTTAGATATGCTACAAATTAATTTTGGGATGGGGAGTACAAGATTTACAGGAAAGGAGGTAGGGAGGTTGGCCGTACTGATTGATATGGGTCTACCTAAGAATATCCTCTACGGTACAAAGAGGATACAACGAATAGTCATACCACAAATACACGTGCGCCTAAAGCCATGTTTAACAGGGCTCTAGCTTCGGCTCCTTGCAAGTGTCATGCCAAACAAGCATCTAAAATCCGACTCCTTACGAGGAACTCAGAGTAGCTAAAACTGTTTTAGTATAGAGGAGCCAAAACTGAAACAATTGGCTTCTCCTGACTCCTCACAAACTTAAATCATTTTTTATGGAGCGACCAAAGAAAAAAAAATGGCTTCTCCTAACTACTCACAAACTTAATACAAATTATTATAAAACTACCACTAAAAAGGCTCTAGGTCCCCTAGAGAAGCTGCTCCACGTTTTCTAAAAAGGCTCTAGGTCGGAAACCAAGCCCTGACTAACACTACCTAGCTTCCTCGGTTCCGCTGTATTAAAAATTTTTGGATGACAAGCACCACTTTCAAATTCAAAAACCAATTCGCCTGAGCATGTCCCGTATTTAATTCAAAGATCATCAGTACAATGAATTTACTCCCTTTTAAAAACAAATAAATTTACTCCCTTTTTTTCTTTGGGAATTCAGATCAAACTTGTACCGTCGGTCATAGCTTCGTGTAAGAAAGTCTAATATTCTTATGTTCTAATTTTCTTATGTATATAACTTTCTTTTTACTTACAAGCTTAACAGTACTATTTTTCTTAGTGAAAAGTGAGAATCAGCAAATAGATTAGAAGTAACATTCCAATTTTATACCAAATTTTGGTACTTTTCAATTAAACTTGTGAATCTCAATAGAACTAACATGCCTGGGCAATGAAGCATATCTAAACTAGCTGGCAGATAATAAAAAGGACGAAACACTAATGCAGTTTTCATTTGGGACCCTCATTTTTCCTAACAATCCCATCCCAGAAAAATGTTTCATGAGAAAGGGTGGCCGAGCCATGGGACGACCTTAGCAAAAGCTGCAGCGAGACATTCATGCCAATAAGGGGCACTAGTGCGCCCAAGCAGAAAACAAGAAACGCAGCTGGATGGGCACGGACTACTTGAGAGGCGTGCCAATGCAGCAGGTCCTGCATTCCACAGGTACGTCCAAGTTCCCCATAAGCATACCTATCTCACTGCGAACATTACACTATAAAAGAACGCCCAGATGTAAACAAAATATGGCAGCTCAAAAAGCTAGGCTGAGGGCACAAGACCCTCAGACAAAAAGGAATTAAAATGGAATAAAAGGAGTTCAATGTGTACTTTCTGGGGAATTAGGTATCCGACTTAAATTTACCCTACTTTCCACCAACAAAGCTTCAGAATCCCCATCAGTTGCAGCAACATCAAGTTTGGTGCCGAGGATAGAGCTCACCCTACCGACCCCAGGACTACCATCGTTAACCTTATCAACCTCAACCTCCATACCTGTCTCAGTATCTTGCATGATGGAGGGCTTCTCTTGACTGTCAGGAGGGCTAGCAACAGGAGCAGCATCCTTGCCAACTCGAGGTTCTGCCATAGCAGGGGGTATAATTTCCATGTCATCACCTGATTCTCCGACAGCAGAAGGTGCAACATCCTCCAAGCCATCAGCAGGTGTAACTTCCAGTATGCCAACAGCATGTTCAAGGGTTGCTTGTAGTGCACCATCCTCAATTGCTGGAGGCAACACATCCTCCATGTCTTTGTTAGGCTGTGTGATTGCTGTTGTTGCCACCACCACCTCAGGTTGGGGAAGGGGAATTTCTGGAGGTGCATCCAGACCCCCAGATCCTATAGTTGCTGGAATGGTTCCCCCAATGCCATCACCAAGTTCCTGTTTTGACAGTGATCCTTCCCCCATGACATCAGTGTGACAGTGCAGAGCAGGATTGCTCACCACTGGTTCAAGCATTTCCATGTCATGGTCATCTTCTGGTACATCCATGTTCTTTTCCATTTTTACAGATGCAGAGGCAGTAATTAAACCCTTTTGAGTCTGGTTCTTATGAAGGGCCAAAGCTCTCTGTCATTGTCGAAAAAGGAGAAAGTTAACATTCCCGTATCAATCAATAAACTGATAGCTAATTTGTGTAATAGAGCTATACAGATATCTAATAGTGAACAATAAACATATGGTTTTACTTTCAAATATAAGTTCTAGAGAAGATTGGTAGAGAAAAAAGAGCTTGCCTGAAAGATTGTACTGTCACCCTTGAGGTAACGTGAAGTGAAAGGGTTGAAGCTTCCATATTTTGTAGACATTTTTTCAATATTTCCATTATCCTGCTTTAGAAACATAGTAGCAACCATAATAAGAATATAAAAGAGAGGAAACAGAAACCTAAATAAATTTTAACGAATGCAAATACCTGAAGTTCATTCCTAACCAAATGAGAGGCTTTTGTTAAGCCCAAGTCTCCCAGCAAGGATATGCACCTTTTGTATAACTCTGACTCAACAAGATCATGCGAAACACTGATCCTGGATAGATAGTTTTTAGAAAAGACCACACCATTCTTTAACAGCATAGAAGTCACAAGTTGTGCTCCTTGAGGGGCTTCCAAACTTTTTGACCTTTTAGAATCATAATCCTTTGCTTCAATTGTTTCAGCAGTCAAGTGTGGAATTTCCTTTTGCTCGGCCTGAGGTTGAAGATTGTGTTGTCCACCAGAATCAGAAACAGCAGTTATTGCAGAGTCAGGCTCCTTCTTAGCTACCGGAAGTTCAGCATCCGGCACATCACTTGGTCCCTTGGATACATCACCAGTCAGTTCCCAACCTCTGCTGCCAGCATGAGGTCTATTCTGATCCCACTCTTGCCTACCATACATATAGGGTTCACCAGGAAACACACCACTGCCTCCATTCCAAACTTGCATATGAGGTGGGCATGATTCATCGAGATGATTAGGCCACCCAAATGGGCGCATGTGGGTCGAAAACCTATCAACAGCATCATGCATGGGATATGAAACTCCAGGTTGGTTTAACTTCATTTGAGGTCTAATGTTAAACATAGGTGGGCCTGGAAACTGATGGACAGGCGGATGAAAACCAGGAGCACCACCATGTTGGATGGGAACAAAACCATTAGAAACTGGAGAAGGCCAGTTTGGCGGATTGTTCCAGGCATGCCCATGTCCACGGACAGAATTCATGTCATTCCTCTTTTGATGACCATGGAACCTCCTATCTCCATTTTGAGGCCTACGGTCATCATCATGCAGACCCAGGAAGGAAGAGTCACTGTTCCTTGCAGATGGTGGCATAGGATGATTTGGTGAACTGCCCGAAAAATGACCACCTCTACCTATGGATGAATTTGACGGTGTTGGCTCTCTGAACGGAACTTTAGCTGGTGTTCGATCTTGATGGTGTGATCGTTCTTGGGCTAGGTCACCATCTCTATCTCTGTATTTCGTAAGGCTGTTTCTTTCTCCTTTACTATCTAGACTACGCCCACCACTAAGCCTACCTGAAAACCTCTGGTCACCTGACGATGGAGATTTTTCAGACAGTTGTTTTGGTGATGTATGCTTATCTTTCCTAGGTGTGCGATCATAGTGTGATGATGTAGAAATTTCCAATGCTACATCACGAGGCTGGTGATCATCCTTCTGTTTAAGCCTTTCAGAAGACCAATTTTCTGCATCCCTGTCACGAAGTCTAGAAGCAGGTGTCCTTTCTCTACCAGAAGATGTTCTTGGCCGACTATTTCTTTCATCATATGGCATTTCTCTCTTTCCATGATCTATCGCTTTAGATCCATGCCTGGACATAAATAATTAACCATTTCAGAAGTTAGAAGAAACAAAGCATACAAGAGTAATGCAGATAACTTAATCCCAAAATCTGTTAATTGATTGCAATATTTGGCAATCTAAAACCAATATTTAAAACAGATACCATGAAGTTCAAGGAAAGATCAAGCCTCACTTGGCCAACAACCTCTGTAAACTAAATAAGAGAGGTGCTGGCTAGGAAGATCAACATCCATGGTGACACCCACTGAAACAATATATAGTTTTCCTTTTATGTGGATTATAAAAAAAAACAATTCGCAAGAAGCCAAACAAACTATTTTAGATAGAAAAAATATTAACCCTGCACCTCATAGAGGAGCTCCCCAACCATGAATCAACTGATCCATTCTAGAACTTACTAACATGAGACAGTTTTTTAAGGCTAGAAATAAAACCAACCACAAGGAGCCAACCAAACTATATCTGATAAATAAACTGTGACCTCAAAAGGAACTTCCCGACCTACAGATCTATTACAACTAACAATAGATAGTCTCTTCAAATAATTTATCACCCAAAACAACTGTAGTTAGCAAATATAACTGACAAACAATAATTCATGAAAGCTAATTTCAGGGACACCCTCTGAAACTTAATTCATTATCCCACAATGCTTGCTAGCAATTATTTCACCTCAAAAATTATCAGCCAATAGAAAAACAATTGAGTCGAAAATGGCAATAGTTCTATCAAGCTTTTTCTGCCACAAATATGACCAGCTACCTTATGCATAGAAATACTGCAATAATTTAGCACATAATACATGTCATTAGTAAGGAACAAATACTCATAGTTAACATTAAATAGAAATATATAATAAACAGATTACTGTAATACTAGGACAAGGTACAACTACAATGCTGCACCCTTGTAAGAGATGAGTGCAGTATTTTCAGATGTATAACCATAGAGAACAAAAGTTACCGGCTTTGATCCTTGTCGTGATAAGAACTTGGGCTAGGTGAACTTCTTGAGTGGATTTTACTTGGACTAGAACTACGATCTGGTCTTGCTCTCTCAATCAGAGAATCCAGACGCCCACTGCCTGAAGATTTTTCCAAATGCACACGTTGATCACGTGTGCTTGGAGGCTTTAAATCGTATTGGTCATCATTTTCCTCTGGAGGTCGTTTTTTCCCTCTACTTTCCTTATACCTATTGCCATAATCCTCATAATGCTCAACATCTTGAACTGCATCCTTTCTGTAATGGCTCTCTGAGCTTCTGTGCCCATCTTTAGCGCTCTTATAATCAGCTCTATCACTTTCATGACCATGGGCCACTCGCTCATCAGAAAACTTGTCGTCATGTTGCCTTTTATCCCTTCCGTAATCATCCTTGTACTTTTCCTTATACTTGTCATCATCAAACCTTTGTTCCTTAGAACTCCTAGATTTACCATGTTCATATCTGGAGAGGGTCTTTCTGTCATCGCTCTCTCTATTGTCAGTGGGCCACTTATCTGTATCTTCAGAATCATCTTTTCTTCGGCTGTGTTTGTCAGCTTGCATATCAGGATTATTGTACTTCTCTTTTGCTGAAATTTCTGTCTCCAAAAGAAGTAGTTTAGAAGGCAATGCATAGCAAAAGAAAAGAAAAGAAACCAAAAAACATATATAAGGAAACTCCTACAAGTAGAATTCAGGTAAAACAAGTACATAGGTAAACACCATTCAGCATAGAGCAAAAATGCTCTTCAAAGTATACTTTCCAGCCACTTCACTGAGACAGGGCCCATCACTATCAAAGGCAATAGATCAGAAGTACAAGAAATACAGTTTCATATAACTTTACAAAAGTACAAGAAATACAGTTTCATATAACTTTACAACAAGATATCAAGCTGTAAGCTATATATGATAAGCACAACAGGGTTTAATGTAGCAAAGGGAAACATGGATATTAAATCATTCAGTGTGGTAGAAAAGAATACAAATGTAGGAACACTATGAACTCCTAAGGTTACAACCATTTTCGCCAAGTTTATTAATATATGCTAGCACTATTTAAAATAATGATAGCATCATGCAGAACTCTAAATTAAATCAGGATAAGAAAAATGTAAATTGTTGCAGTAGGAACATGGCATATAATCATACATAGAGCAGGAATGCTATTGGTATTGTGGAGAATATGTAGAGAATGGGCTACTTACCATTGACATCTGTACTCCTATAGGCGTAGACCTCCTCTTCCGTCCTACTCGTCTTCGAGCCACTCTTTCTGTCCTCATACCTCTCATGCTTGGAATCATAATCTTTCTTGTCCCTCTCCCGCTCCTTCGGCCTCTCGCGCTCCCTGTCCCGCTCTCGATCCCTGTCTTTCTCACGCTCCCGTTCCCGTTCTCTCTCCCTCTCCTTCTCACGCTCTCTATCCCTACTCCTTTCTCTATCTCGCTCCTTCTGCCGCTCCCATTCTTTCTCTCTTTCCCTTTCTTTCTCCCTCTCCCTATCTCTGTCATCCTTATAATGACCAGTACTCTCCTTCCTCCCCAAATCCTTCTCTTTCTCTGACCTCCGCTTCACAGAGTCACTCTTGGACGCAACCTCCTCGGCCCTGTCATCCACAACCACCGCCCGCCTGCTTGACCTCTTGGACCCATCCCCTGATCCCCTAGACTTGTCGGCCAGTTTCTCCACTTCAGCATGCCCAAAGGTCTCACTCTTGGACCTCTTGTCGACCAGGTGATCATCGCAGACGCCACTGTTCCACCGGTCGCTGACCACATCCACCACGGCCTCCTCAACCCTCTCCTTCCTCTTCTTCCCGTGCTCCGCGTACCCGTTCCCCGATCTCACGGCCTCCTTCCCCGAGGACGAGCGGCGCTTCTCGGGCTCGGGATCTCTGGAAACCCTAGCCGCCGCCGCGGCCTCCTCCCGCGCGCCGGCGGCCGGAGCCGACTCCTCGCCCTCTGACTCCGACCGGTCCGCGGACCCTCCCCGCCTGTGGGACCGGTGCGACCTGTGACGCGAGCTCCGAGGCATGGCGGGCCAACCCTAACGGGAACACCACCAACCCAGATGCGAGAGCAGGCGACGCGGGGCCCTGAAGCCCTAGGGCGCGCGCGGGATCTAGACAGCTGTGGCGGCGGGAAGAGAGGAGCGCGAGGGCGCTGGGGCACGGCGGCTAGGGTTTTGGTGGGGTGAGGGAACGGAGGGGAGGGGGAAGGGGTGATGCGGCGGCGGCCGGGGATGGGAGACGACGAGTTCGTGGGTGGAGAAAATGGGGAAGGAAAAAGGTTGGTTGTGTCTTTTTCGGCTTTGGGTTTGCGGGGAGGCCGGAAGGGGTGTGGTCGGGGCCTGGTGGTGGTTTGCTTCGCTGCGGTGCGGTGCGGGTGCGGCCGAAGGGGGGCGCGGCGGGATTGGACACGAGAGAAGGGAGTCGAGGCGCGTCGCGCGGGGGTCTCTTGGGCTGCGTTGGGCACGGTTTGGTCTCTCGTTTCTTCGCAACTGCTACTGGGCTCCACGGTTCCGATTTTACTGTCACAATCTCCTTTGGTAAAGGAACGGAGTTCATCTCCTCCTCCAAATTCACAAACATTATTCCACGTGTCAAAATCATATGTAACGGAGGATGAGAATGAGGGACTAAATGATCCTATTACACACTTTTTTTTGACAAAATATTACACACACTTTGAGTCCTTGTGCCAATCTTCAATCCATTTTTTGCTCGATGCAGCATATGTTTTACAAATTTTCATCTTGTTTGGTTCTTTCATTCAAGAGGTTGAAGCATGTTGAGAACATGTTTGTATTGAAGCAATGCTAAGATCCATCTTAAATGACAAAGATTGTTACCCTTCTAATGGTAGATGTATTAGTTGCAATGAAGATTACACTTAAATAATCTAATAACAAGCTTCATGTCTACTGATGAAGATAGGCTTCAGCAACTAAGTGTAATGGTATGTGTTACTATTTATTACTTTATTTACATGAAGTACTTGTCATAGCCCGCATTGTCATTTATATGTGCACGAGCAGTACTTAAATTGTATTGTTTTTCCGATTACCAAAAGTGGTTTATGGCATCTGAACTAAATTTTGTCATGAAAAATTAATATCAACATATAATCCCACCATTCGCAAATAAATTAATATCAACATATACTCCCTCCATTCACAAAATATTTTTTGCAGTTTTGTTTTGTCCACAAACCCATGCATTTAATTAAGACACGATTTGGCAGACTTCATCTACTCCTGGTTCATTTCTAGAACAAAGAGAAAAAAAATAGCTCCTTGCTACGGTGCATAATAAGTCAGATGTTTACAACTGCCTTTATGCAAATAGCCACAAACCTCTCTTTGCCTCCCCTTGCAGGTTTGCATCGTTGGTGTGGCTTGTTGAGCACGACAGCTGTACTCAGCCTTGCTATTGTTCCCCTTTTTTCAGAACTTTAGTGCTTCTGAGCTGAAGACGAAGTTAGAAAACCAAGGCTTATCCCTGAGGTTTGGTTGCTTGCCGGCAACCTACGTCCTCGCTGCGGTGAGTCCCTAAATCATGATTCACGCGCTAATAGTGTGACAAGCTAGACCCACAACTTGGGTGTCGCAAGAATCAATCGAGTGATGCACTCCAACTAGTCATGAGCATTCCAGAGTTGCTCTTCGTGGTCTCCTTTGGCGACGAGCACAAAAGCCCTTTACAATAGCTTGATTGGAGCCTACAACAATCGCTGATAGCCGCTCGACGATCCCTCCAACTTCAAGCCGACCAGGTGACGACAATCACCAAGAGTAACAAAAGCTCCACCAAGTGACACGCCTAACCAGTGCCACAAGATGCAACAACGAAGATGCAAATGCACTAGAGGCTCTCCAATCTCACCAAAATGTGAAATCAATGGATGCAAGTGAGTGAGGTGTATATATCAGCTCACAAAGGGTTAGCACACACGTGTGGGAGTCAAGAGAGTGCCCGGCCAGCCACATGGTCTACTTATAGACCGCCAAAGAAATCCAACCCTTACCCACGTGTGACAGCCGCTGCGTGGGCACCAGACATGTCCCGTGGCGCACTGGACAAACTACACTGGATGCCCCAATGGTCGACTTCAAATGGCTAACAAATAGACTAGCTGTTGGTTGCTGTTCACTAGTCTGGTGCCCTATCCCGTGTATACTAGACAAAATCCAGTGAGTGTAAGTGCTTAAACATCCCCAAAAACAACCTCTCTGGAACATGTCTGTCCGATGAGGTCTTTTAAACTTCACACGCTCTGCAAGGCTGCAACTATTCACGTCAGGTGGTTGAGGTATGCTGCACACTAGACTCAGACTCCTATGTGCTTGACTAAAAATTGTGCCAGTCATACGTGCTGACGTGTCCGATGCCAAGTCCGGTGGCACACCGGACACGTCTGCTGCATGCAAATATATTGCACCGAGAGCACAACTTCCTCTTCTTTGTAAGCGTGCTAACTCTCAAATATTTTGACAAACATTTAAGCCCTGAGTTAGCATTTTTAAAGTGTTTTTCAAAACGTTTTCGCTTGCTCACTGCTGAGTCACTAGGCCTAAATACAAATGCATGTAGATCAAAACGCTAGTGGCACTAGATAACTGTATTCGCTAATTAGAGCTCCCCTCTCTCAAGAGTACGACTATTTATCCTAAACTCGATCGCGTGCATCTTGACCGGCAAAACAAAATCTCTATTTATATTTTTCCTTCATAACTTAAATTTTGTTTTTCTCTTTCTTCTTTTTCCAAGTGAGAGCTTGCTCTAATTTGATTTATTACCCTTCATTCATCTCCAAGCCTTGCTCTCCATCTTGATGTAGACCTAACCTAGCCTAATCAATCACTTAGCAAAAGGTTAGTCCACTAGTTGTCTCAATTACCAAAACCAATCATAGGGATTTCAGCGACCTACGGTCCGTTCTTGGGCACTCGGTCCCTCGGTCCAAGCCTCCCTCATCGCTCCAGTCCATCGATACGAACTCGCTTGACCTCCTCCATTGGCGTTGACTATCTTGGTGCTCCACACCAGCGCATCATGAGCCAAGAGAAATGTTGCATAACACCACACTCACGCTAAGGTTAGTCTCAACACTAAACCCAAGAGACATGTTGCATAACACCATACTCATGCTATGGTTAGTCTCAACACTAAACCAAAGCTTGATCATCTTCTGACAATCATTCATCACGCATCACACATGGACACATATCAACCATGTGTTCGCACTAGCCAGAGTCTATAATGCTAAGTGGAGATATGCAGCCGAGAGAGTCAATACCTCTGCCTATGTAATCCCAATCTGTGAGGATGGATGAAGGGAGGGAGGCTAGACCTCATAAAGATCATGATCTTGTTGGGAATATACAGAAGTTGTCCTTTGAATCTCTTTCTCAAATGGGTCTCCTTTGTTTCCCCCCTTTCCCAGTGCCTCTTTTTTTGTGTTTTGTTTGATCTCTTCGATTTGAATTCCCTTGGTTGTTTTGGGTTGTTCTCCATGTACTATGACATCTTATGAAGGTCCCTACTCAACAGATTTGGCAGATTTCCTCACGAGCACAAGATTTGCAATTTCTACCGCTTTGGAGAAAACCTCAACCTTTGTGATGGAATTCAAGATATGATTTGATTCTGACGGTTTGGAGGTTTGATCTTTTGAGACAAGGGTCACAGCACCCATAGCAATATCACAATAACACGACAGAGTCACCCCGAACAAGGAACGTTTGAAGAGCACTAGCTCATGAAAAAGCCCTGGTTGAATCATGCTGATCCTATAAAATGCGCTTATGAAGGATGCGAGCTCTTGCGAAAATATATCTCGTCGGTACTCTAAAGACGCATAATGAAAAAAAAACCTTCTCCAGGTAATGACTCCGAGAAGAGGGGGCAATAACAAGTTATCAACTCCTAAAAGATGCCTCATGATATTCGGGCGCTCCAACACTTATGGATTAAGGACAAGACACAAGCTTACTCTTTGTGATGTCTATGGCTTGCATCTAGCCATGCCACAATATCTAAAGTGGTCAGAAACGACCATCACCTTCGATAGATCTGATATGCTCCCTCTTATTGTTGACTCGGTCATGGGGAACTTGAGATTGTTCAAGGTACTCATGTATGGTAGCAGCGGCCTCAACATCTTATACATCGACATGCTAGATATCGTGAAGGTCATCCGCTATGAGATCTAGCAAACTAGTGCATCCTTCCACGAGGTCGTACCTAGACATCGAGCTAGGCCATTTGGCCAAGTTTTCCTTCCATTGAGCTTCAACAATCTCAACAACTACCGCATTGAGCACCTCACTTTTGAAGTGGCCGATTTCTCGGACATCAATCACATTATCTTTGGGCAACCATCAACCGTGCTACACGAAATTCTTTCTATGATAATCATAAATTATGTTGCGATCTCAACGGTATAATAACAGTATCATTTAGCTGATGTTCTAATTTTTAACTGCAGAAGTATTTTCTATAAACTGAACCAAACAAACATAAACTAAACAGAACAGCGGTAAGAATCTGTAGACACAGCACACGGTGGACCACTCGACTCCAGGCTCCAGCGTTCCTGAGACTATCCGCACTCATGGACCTCTATATTCATTCTCTATACGTCCTAGTCAGCAAGATTCTCTCCTCTATACTCAATTCTTCCGCACCCATCCATCCTCTATATCATCCTCCATCCACTCTATCTACTGTGGGACTCACTTATCACTTTATCTAAATATATCCATGTGTGATCTAGTTTTGAAAGATTTATTGAGACGAATTTAATGGTGCAATCGAAATTTAATTTGGATTTTTGGTTTGTGAGTTATAGCATTTTTTCTCTTTGTTTAGCTAGTAGGGCCCACCACTATAGAGTATAGAGTAAGCACTGTATTACTCTAAATATAGAGTAAGAGAAAGAATAAAGTATCGTTTTAGAGTACCCAATATAATATTTTTTACTCTATATTCATACTCTAAAGTTTTAGAGTATCGTTTTAAGTACCCACTGCGGGTAGTCTGACGGCAGAAACCGCGCACGTCCCAGCTGGCGCACCGGGCCTCTAAAAAAATCGTGCCCCTGGCACGGCGCGGGGGTGAGGCGGACGCGCGCCGAGCTCATGGCAGCTACCACTCCGCCGCTTCCCCGCACGCAACCGCCTCACGCCTCTGCCTCTTCTTAAGTCAGTCCCCGAGCTTTCCTCTCCGTCCACTTCGCCGCGACGATCTCCTCCCACCCGTAGACCAACAGCAGCGATACTAACCAGTGCCAGCCCCGCATGCCTCTCGCAGCGGCTGCCGCGGCCGTTGCCGCCTGTCCTTCCCCGATCGGCCTCACCCGCCCTTTGTGCCGTATCGAGGCGCATCCGCGGCGCCGGCGGAGGTTCCGGTTGGAGGCAAGCTCATCGGCGTCCGCGTCCGCGTCCGCTCCCGCGCCGGCCGCGGCGGATGAGGGAGGCGGAGCGGGGCCGTGCCCCGTGGTCAGGTTCGACATGGCCGACTTCACCGTCGCCGACCGCGTCAACGTCGGGCTCCATGGACGGGTAGGTGCTGATCGGGTCTTCTGATTTGCTCTCCAGCTCGTTAATTTTGTGGCGCTTCTCCTCCCGTTTTGCTAATGGTTAGTGATTTGTTTTTGCTTCGGGATGCAGTCGGATGAGATGATCTTCGAGGCCACGGTGTGCGATCCGAGCAGGTCAGTGCGTAGGACACTCTAGACAGTACGAATTCGTCGCATTCGTGGCGATTGTTTCTGATTTTGGCGTTCAGCGAGCTGTATGGGTCAACGGTAGTGCTGCGGCAGCTGAAGAGTTTGCAGGCGAAGCGCAGGGGGCGTCGCGCTCTCGAGGTGGGGTTCATCTACTGTGAACTACAGTATTGAGTTAGTTCGTTGGCTGAGCTTGTGTGTTTGTGTGATTTTAGGTGCTGAAGAAGCTGGCTCGTCGCCAAATGATGTACCACTCCTACGCACTTCAGGTCCATGGTTACATTGCTCCGTGCAATGCCGTGGAGGAGGAAGATGTCCCGTTAGTATTGGTTCATGGGGTTAGTGCTTTTCTCTTACTTCCTCAAGCTGATCTGGCTTATCTTAAATGCGACAGTGTCATTTTCAGGTTTCAATTTGGGATCTAGTTGCAGTTTGGAGTCATTTTCATGCCAGCTCATAGGTTTTAGGTGTATGTAGGTGTAATTGACACATTAATTTTCCCAACAGAATATTGGAACTTTTCAGAGCTATTTTCGTGTATACCTTAACTTTTCAAAAAGGGTTAGATTTTGCTTCCCTATGGGTGGAACAATTCACTGACTGAAGCACTGGTTTTGTTATCCATTGACCATCATTTCATTTATAAATTTTGTGCAGTATCATGGGAGTCATTCCCTGCGTCACTGGCTGCAACTCTCAGATTGGCTCCCAACCTTAGAAGCAACATTAGCATTGGACGAAGAACAAGTCAGGAGGGTAGGAGATGATTCTGTTGGAGGACCAGCTGTAACTCGACAGCTGCGTCTAATCAGGATACTGATGAGAGACCTTTTGATTGGTGTAAGATGCAAACACTAGATTGCTTGAAGTGCACTCAGTACCTGTTGATCTGGAATTGAATAAGCTCCTTATTTGATGCAGGTAAATTATCTACATAGCCATGGGCTGGCACATACTGAGCTTAGATTAGAGAACGTTCACGTGAGCCCAATAGACAAGCATGTTAAAGTAAGCAGCCTTTATTTTTGTTTATGTTTATGCAAAGTGGCTGTCTTCTGTCCTTACAATCATGCATTGGTACTTTACCATGGACCTTAAAATTTTTGTGCAATGTAGCCACACAACTGAAAATTACATTGCTTATTCCACATGATTTTGCATCAAAAAAATTTGGCTGATGGGGGAGAGACTGCCCCCACAGTATTGCACTAAGAAGTTCTCAGTTAACCAACCGAGAAAAGGCCTCGAATCCCAGCTTCACCCCTATAGGGCCGCACCATTGCCTGGGCTTGTGAGGACCACTGCCACTACCCCTGTAGGGCTGCACCATTACCACAGGTGGCCTGTGGCCTTGCCACTATTTTCTAGGGGTTGCCAGAGAGGGGTTTTTTTTTTGGTTGTGCCGCAAATCCTGGCTAGCAGCTCCCTCACCTAGGGAGCTAACAGTTGCACTATGGAAGCATTGGTATGATTTTGCATGTTGCAATTTAACTATTGAATTGACTATATTTAAGTATCCACCTAGCAATTTTAAGTGTGCTAAATTTTGTTATTCTATTCACTGTTTTAAGCTGAACAATTCATATAGACACAACCTGTTAAATGACAAATCAACAGTTGACTCTAACCTATTGTATATCAATATAAAAAAACAGTTTATGTTCGACTTTTTAAATTGAGTAATTAGGGGCGTCTCTAATGGTCTGACTTAGAGCTAGCTGAATCAATTTTTTACTCACTGAATAGTGCAGAAAGGAAATGCCTGCTGCTATATCTCCTCTCCACGTTTGCCAGCTTGGAACCAGTGCTAGCTTATATTGTTGGAGACGCCTAGGTGCCATGATACCATAGGCTCTCAATTTTAACCATTGTTAATCATGACTGCTACAACTTGGCTGTCATGTGGGCTACACATATCTCTTTGCTCTTTCTGCAGCTTTAACTCTTGAGAAATGCACAACTAGATTCCAACAAGATTTAAGAACATGGTCTCTCTTCTAGCTATAAAGTTGCTGCTCTAATATCAATGCTATTTGGAAAATTCAACTTCTAACTAAAAATGCTGAGCTAGGCTACCAGAGGTGAAGTGTCATGCAAGTATCTTTGTACATCAACAATCTTACATTCTGGCCACTACAATGTTTTTCAGTGCTTTGCAAACATTTTGTTTTTCTAGATTTATTTTCAATTCTTAATGAGTTAATAATCCTCTTTTTGAGGGAAAAAGCTTTCTCAGATTCGTACTATGGTAAAGGATCCAAATACCTCAAGCTTGATGTGGTTTATGAAAAGTTCTTAAATTTGTGTAGATTATTCTATTAGCGAAAAAGCAAAAAGTGTTTGGACAATGCTACTTTCTCTTGATTCGAAATATTATGTGCAGCATTGATGGAAACAAACACCTAGATTCTACAGTTTCTTGAATGAATTATGTGAGCCAGACCAACAAGAATACCAATTAGCCATTTCTCTTCTTTGTCTAATTGAATATGACATTTGAACCGCATATACCTTTAAGCAAACTTATTATTATTTTTTGATAAAATTAAGCAAACTTATTATGGTCTGTAGCATTCTTGGGTCATAGCTATTAATCCTATCTCTAAGGAAACTAATGCCTAAAAAGAGCTACTTTATTTGGTGCCAACTTGCCATGAGCCCCACTTGGCCCAGTTATGGCCTTGATCCACACCCATGAAAATATTGATGTACAGAAATGCACCTATACGACTTGCATATACACATATTCATGAAATTAATCGATGAAATATATAAACTGAACCAAACCATATAATTAATGTTCAAGGATCAAGTCCGTGCCCAATAAGCTCCACATAATTACATGTCTAACTGTCTAAGTTATATTGTCCCAATGTTCTATTGATATTCTTTCATCCAAACCTAACTTAACTAGCCCCTTTGATGGCTTATTTATTTATTTAGGTCGGTATTCTTGGAAATGCTGCTGATTTTCATGACAATGATCCTAGCAGTAGTACAGTAGCAAGTAACAATGACAGGCGGAAAATGATGATAGCCTTTGATATGAGGTAAGGTTTAGATAAAACAAAGAAGCTTTTGTACACATCCATTTTAATGCTTTTAGAATAGTATAGTTAGCATGGAGTATGAACCCTTATATTCTTCAACTTAATCTAACCTTTTTATTTTTGGTCTCTAGATGTGTTGGCTTCATCATGGCAAAGATGGTTTTGAGAGAGCTAATGGATTCTTCAACTTTCTTTAAATTCAAATCATTCCTGACAAAGGTTTGTTTTGTGTGTTTCACTTGAGTTACATCCTGTTGCCAGTTTGCAATTCAAGCCTTTACCTCACTAAGATCTGTGGTAGCCATATTATGCTCATAGTGGCACAGTATATCACCTTGCATTTAAGCACCATTGCTATGAGCTTTGCACAGCAGCGCAGAATTATCGAAGTGCCAATCTAAGCCAATGAATGCCTGCCTAATGAAAACATATGCTCCAGAACTCGCAGTCATGTTTTATTGCAAGATATTAGATGTTCTTCTGGCCTTCAATATTAGGCTTAAAGTAGTTTTGTTTAGCTGAAATACATGTTTTCTTTACTGAAAAAAACCTGCCTGGTTTCAGTATTTAATGTCACATATTGATGCAGACAACTTCAATTTTGAAAATTTTGGTAAATCTTATCACAGGACTGACAAAACTATTGTTTCCTTTCTTGGTTTCTTCTATTTCAGGGAAATGACCCATCCTGTTTGCGTGAGTTCCTACTACCAACTCTCTGCCAAAATTCTACATCTGGGAATATTGGTTTGCAGGCAAGTATTTATATTTCCAGTAATTTATTGGTATATCATTTCTTCAAGTAATCTGATTGTCTTTTATTACTGTTACTTAGATGCTAGATAGGCAGTGGGGTGCTGGTTGGAATCTTTTAGCCTTATTGCTGGCAACAAAACCGGAGAAAAGGATAAGGTAAGATAATCAACATTGCTGGTAAATTTGCAAGCTGAACACTGCAGATTCTGTACATTCTGCATTGTAAAAGGATAAGGATTCTTTCCAGCATTATAAATTCGCAAGCTAAACACTGCAGATCCCCTTGTCAAAAAAAAAACCCTGCAGATTATGCAAACGAAACCAGAGAAGAAGGATAAGGATTCTTTCCAGTGTTATGAAGTTATAAATTCTTACTGACCTGCGTCAGTTCTGCAGTTGTGTTGATGCATTGCGGCACCCATTCCTTTGTGGGCCAAAATGGCGTATAAATCCATCAGCAAATCTCATACGTTGGAGCTTGGGATCAACTGCTGTCCGCATGGCTGAAGATTATATCTATGGACATCATCAGGTACTAATTTTCTGCACATGGGTGGATCATGTCTCAACAACCTGCGTCTTCGTTCTGAGTCTTGCCAATAGGCTTGATCTCGCACATAACTGGAAATTGGCATATGAAGGATATACATGTTATCCATCCCATCTTATATCATCTGACAATTCTTGTTTTAAATAAACTTATAGACTCCCTTTCTCATATTTACAGCGTAGACGTTTAGCATATTTTGTTGAATTGATGGAGGTTCTAAACCCTAGCTTAAGAACACAGGTAACTTCTTACTGCTTCAAGTTCTGACAATAATGAACTATGTTTCTTGAACATTTTCCTGACATAGTTATGTTGTTAGCATGCTTCCCAATTTGGATCAGCCATTATATTTTCTTGCTTACAATAGTTATGCCATAAATTCTTTGGCGCTTTTGTTCTTTTAACCTTTCCAGTGTTCCTTTTCCTTTTTGCATCTCTCCTTGGGTTGTGTGCCCTTCTGGGTGTGTTCGGCTATGCTGGGTTTGTTGTATTTGTTCTTCTCTTAATATAATGACGGGCGGCTTTCCTACTAGTTTGAGAAAAAAAAAACTATGCCACAAATTTGCTTGATTTGTTCATAAGACAATGAAGAAGTGGAGAAAGACTTGTTCTCCCCGTGGTATTTCTTTATTTTCCCTGCAAGAGCGCTAGTTCTTGTTACAATTTACTCCTACTTTCAGTTTATTCATCTTTTTTTTTTCCATTTATAGTATTCTCTGATCGACATTATTGTTTTTTTTGTGCTTTTATTCATTTATTAGAGTTGGCTTCACCTCCTACCTGGTCGTTGGCGTCTCTTGTACTGCACTGGAAGACACATTGGCCTAACACTTCGTCAGCCTTCCCCTAGAGTCCTCATCAGTGATGTGTACCTTACAGTTAGTTCAGAGTCAGTCGATCCAATCTTCTCTCTGACCTCAGATACTGGTTTCAGAATTATGCCAGAATCTAATTGGCCTCACGACAAATCTGGCACTGAAGGAGTTTTGTCTGTCACCACATCAGCAAGGATAGCTGCTGGGAGGATTTATATTAAGGAACATGACAGTGAAGAGAGTAGGGTCACATCTTTTAGATCTTCTAGGAGATATCTTCATGGTAAATGGGGAAAAGTTTCACAAATGAAGGAGCTGCCATCTAGTCTCCCTACTGTAAGCATTGCTGCTATGGATGAAATCGACGTATCGATGAGCTGCGACTCGAGCTTGAATGTCAATTCTGCACAAAACGTACTGCAAGAGACCCGTACACAGACCCCACCGGAAATATTTGATTTGTCAAAGATTGTTTGTGGGACATACATTGATGCGAGGTTGATGATTCTCCGTGGTGTTAACGGGTCGGCTCTGCTCTTCACTAGGGCAAATCCAACGAGTGACCCCTGAGGAGACTCCGTTCGGCGTTCGCCATGTAACGCGTATTCTTCCTCTGTACGTACTATGTATTTCTAGCCGTACATTCATTTGTAACAAGTGTAGATAAAACAAGGTGTATAGGCCATAGGCAGAACGTTAAATATTCCTTTTAAAAATGATTTGTTGCTTCCAAGTACGAAGCCTTGGCAGGGCTTGAGCTGATAAATTATTGCTCTTTCCGCCCGATTTCTTGAGGCCAATGAAAATTTCTCATTTCTTGAGGTCAAACTATTTTACGTATAATTAAATTGAAATAAAAAAGTATTAACATTTATGATACCAAATAAATATCATTAGATCGCATTACGCGTCCCTGCACGCAACACCGACTAGTTAAATATATTAAGAGAGTACGATAATATGCTCTATATACCAACACATTGTTTTCATATATGCAATATGTATGGAATGGTAAGTGAAGAAAATAGACACAACATTATGCACATCAATAATAGAGAAAACTTAAACGTATATCTACACCCTCTAATACAATTAAATACATCATTTTATCAATATATTGTAGATATCCAACCACACAAACCTTAAATCCAGCAATACCTTATGAAACCATAAAATCAAGACATATATGGTTGGGAGGGCGATGGGTAATTGTATACAAAATCATTGAATATATGGGGGTACGATGGGCGCACCATTGGTGAGTCCTTCGAGCTGGAGTAGAAGAGAAGGATGTGCGCTTATAGAGGCTCAGTCACGTCAAGGGAAATGGTGTGACTATAGTCACGCTAGAGCATGTGGCGCAATTGATCCTACCACGTCATCTCCATTTATCACGAGGTCCTTTCCCGCTCGTCATCATGACATCTTGAGTCACGCAATATACAGTAGCATAGCCCTATTGTTGAGTTGTGTCACAGTCTTAGTTTGCTCTTTGGCGTAAAAAAAAGGATATTCCAAAGTTTATTTTGATAAGTGCTCGGGAGATACTAGTGCCCGGACGTTCGGACAAAAGCGCGTGTTCGGACGCCCACGTCACCATCGTCACGCGCGCCTGCAGAAAAGGCTGCGCCTGCCGCTCCTTCCGCCTTGCCCCCTCCTCTCTCTTCACGACCGCGAATCCAGACGCCCGCGCACCCGCGGGAAACGCCGCGTCCACCGTTCCTCCCCTGACCCCCTCCTCTATCTCTGGGCGGGCGGCACCCGAGAGCCGCCATGAGGACGAGCACGCCCCAATCGCATGATCCGAGGTGCGTTGCGTGCCCCGACCGCCGGCCCACGGTTCGCCGTGCCCCATCCCTTGGCGCCTAGGCCATATCCCCCAAGACTCTCTACCTCTGAAATATAAAACATTTGGATGCAACATACGACTAAAACAGATAAAACATTTGTAACATACAATTACAATATGTGTGTGAAACATATGCAACATCCAGATAAAATACTTGCAAATTGCAACATAAGACTGAAATATACGAAACATTTCGAACAAACTCTTGTAACATAGGTGTGAAACATATACAATGTCCAGATAAAAACGCTCGCAACATACGTCTGAAACAAATGAAACATTTTGAACAAACGCTTGCAACATATATCTGAAACAAATGAAATATTTTGAACGTACGCTTGCAGCATGCCTCTGAAACACTTACAACATGTCTCTGAAACACTTGTAACATGCCCCTGAAACATTTACAATATATGCAAATATCCTAATCTACTTGCAACATCCATTCGAAACACCCGCAATATATCTCTGAAACACTTGAAACGTACATTTACAACCGGTTGATTCTAGTATCAGGGCGCGAGCACCACAAAGCACGGGCCGCGCTAATAGGTGCCCTTGGTCGGCCGGGGACCGACCTGAGGCGTGCGACGGCACCACGAGCACCACCAGAGGCGGCACGGCGCCCTCGACGGCGCGGGAGCGAGCGGCACGGGTGGGCGTGTGACGGGTAGGACTGCGGGAGCAAGGAGCGAGAGGCGCTGTTGGGCGCGCACGACGGGCAGGAACGAGAAGCGAACAACACAAGGTGGGGGCGTGTGCGGGCAGATGGCTGTGGTGGCAAATGCAGAGTGGGGTGGACGGACGGCCACACGGCGCCGTGAAGCATGTGATGGGCGAGCAAGTGGTAGATAGTTTTGAGAGAGAGATGGGAGACGTAAAGAGGAGGCGATAGGCTTGGTGGGCCGCGCAGGCCCAGGAAAACAGAGTTTGATCAGACTCGCCCCTGAGCATTACCATTTTTAATATTTTAGTTTTTTGTAAAAAATTTGCAATGTAGCGTGCCAGCGTGGGAAGAGCGGTTGAGTTTGGCTAGTGCGGTAGCGCCCCGAACCCTGGCCGCGAGTCGCGACGTGCGCACAAGGAAAGCAGGGCCGATGCGCAAAGAGGACCACCAGGCAAGAGGCTTACCGACCTATTTGGCAGAGGTACAACTCAGCTTTATTAGTGAAGGAGTTTTTTTCTTCATTAGTAAAATAAAGCAGCTTCACCTGTGAAGGTAAAGCTGTTTTACCAAACCTTTATAAACACTATAAAAATGATTTTATGAAACACTGTACAAACATTAATCGAAAAGGTCACAAAATCCAACCGCCTTCTAAAATACCCGACGATTAACGGATGCGGTCGTTTTATTTACGGAGACAATCACATTTACTCATCTCGCGAAAACGATTTATAGGCAAAGAGAAAGCTAGGAGAAACTAGTATTTTCAGCTTCACTTAAAGAACTGTGTTGTGAGATGGGAAACAGCTTCTAAGCGAAAGGGCTTGCAGTCTGGTAGCTACAAGAGCCTCAGTAGTACCTTAAGTTCTGGGTTTGACTTTCTGTGGGAGTGAATATTTCAGGATTTAATGGCGTTTGTGCTTTCGGTGGTAAGCGACGTTTTCATCGACAGCTAGGCGTCTGTGGTGACTTCGTCAATGTCAAGGATTTTGTCGGCCCAGTCTTTAAAGATGCTCATAGGGTAGGGTTTGCACGCAGGGGCGGATCGAGCTACTTGAATTGCAGTGGGTGCGGCTGCACCCACGCAAAAATAAAAAAATAATGATATAGCCTAAATTTTCACCATATTCGCACCCATAAATTATATATCCTTGCACCCACGAGGCAAGCGCACCCCCCACAGATTTACTCTAGCTTCGCCACTGTTTGCACGCGTCCGTTCATAGGGTGAATGTGCTTGCGTTGTGAGCGTTTGAGTTATACTGTGTAATCAAAGAAGAAACTGTTTTATCTAAACTCGTTTGGTAGGAGAAGCTAAAAACAACTCTGTTGCAAAAAAAGGATTCTGACGGATACGAGAGACGACAAGGTCGTCGTCTCATGAAGAGACGATCCTGGCTCGTGCTCCTACGCATACTGACGCTTTCGTCGCCCCTTGTAGGAACCATCGGCTTGAAGCGCTGATTTCTCTGGATCAGGTGTGAACTTGTGCCTTTCTGGCTCGCAACGCCCTTCGCACCTCGTCAAGCCACGGCGCACCAGCCATACTGCTCCATCGCGCCACGGCGCCAGGCAAAGCAGCATGCCGCGCCGGCGCAAAGGCTAGCACACGCCTCGCCAAGCTGCTCCTCGTCGTGCCGGGCAAAACACCACGTCGCGCATGCGCAAAGCTAGTACCTCACCGAGCTACGCCGCGCTAGCTAGGGCAAGGCTAGCCATGACCATGAGCTGCCTTGCTGGGAGAGACGCTAGACACATGAGACGACAGAAAGGGAGCAAGACGAAAGGAAGAGAGGGAACCAGACCGATGAGAACCTCACAGTCACAGTCTCACGAGTCGTCCAAAAGAAAATAATACAAGGAAGAAAGAGATAAGGGGCAATATTGTAATTTTATTTTTAACCTGTTACTGATTTTTGTTTACTTTTCCTTGAGGCTAGAGGATATGTTATCTAGTGGAGCACAAAATGGCAACGACACGAAGACAACAAAAATTAGACATACATGATGTTACAGTTTATTTTATTTTTGAAAACACTGTTATATTATATATATAGATACATATATTTATGTTTTTTGAGGGAATACATATATTTATGTTTCTAAATAAGTATTATAGTTACATTTGTTTTATTTATGTGTGGTTCCTTTTGAATCATGAAGCAACAAAATAATATACACAATTTTTATCCATGCTTGATCATAGTTACATGTATGCATAGACAGTCAAGTAGGCAACCTACGTATGAATTGTCTATTTATTTGTCTGTATGTTAATTTCAAGAACTTGCAGTGTGTGGGTTGAACATGCTCACTCCAAACACGTATAACGCCATGTGGTTGCATCTAAAGCTATTACCCCCACCATTCTCAAATAAATCAATTATTACAATTTTCTTAAGTTTTTTTTTAAAATTTACCCATTTATAGAAAAATACCAATATTTATGATATCAAATAGGCACATAATAAAAATATATTTCATAGTATATATCTAACAATACTATTTTGGTGTCATAGATCTTGGTTTATTTTTTCTATAATTTTAGTCGACTTATTTGATGATGCATGGAGTATCATAGAATTATCATTCCATTGACATTTAGAGACAACATCTTTGAGATAGTGTTTTAAGTAGCGGGACCATAGTGTCTCGGAATAGCTGCCACTAAACTCGTATCCTGACCCTTAACTCTTATTGAACAGGGCTTCGACAACAAAAACCATACCTGAAAGATTAGGCCGACCCTAGGCTAACATAGAACAATTCTTTTAGATATTTTAACTAAAAATTAGGCATAGATCTAGCCTGACAAATGCTTTGCTCTACTTACCGCTATGACAGTCTATAGTGAACGGAGAAGGTTGCCCCTATATTAAGGGCGAAGGCTCATATAAACTAGGTATGTGTATCCTCCGTGTCATATGTCTTTTCACCCACAAGACAAATGCCACTTCTTTCTAATTTGCTCTAACTTCACCGAATATCATAATATATAGTGTCATATTGTTTTTTTTCTTACTAGGAGCTTTCAGACAATTAGTTGTTGTATTGTGCCCATTAAAGTGGACCTAAGACATCTGGAGCTATGTCTCTACAAAGATGCAGCTTTATTATCTCTCATTTAACTTTTTGTCGTCAAATAAAATTTCAAGTTTCATCTAATTAATCTTTAGATATTAGGTTATGTTTAGATTTATTAGTAGCTAATAGTTAGCTGGCTAACCGTTAGCCAGCTAATTAATATGACTAACTATTAGCTGTGCGCTATTTGGATCGAGTAGGTAAAAGGTGGATGCACTGATTGTTTTATGTATAATGTCCTTCCTATTTTAGCTGCTATCGGAGAGCACATGGATAGAGGTAGGTGGGAGACCAAAAGTGTATTTTGCCGATCTATTAGTTCTATTAGCTGGCATGAGGCAGATATGAGATAATTGCTAGTCGACAGTCCAATAACAACTAGCTAGGTTTGTTTTGATCCACACAACTATTTTTTAACAGTAAGAACTATTAGCTATGTGGGTCAAACACCCTCTAACACATTCATTCTACTGAGACCCTGACATATATATCAATTGTTTATTTATAATCATTTTAATTTCTATGAGCATATTTAGTTAGAGATGGAAATGTTGATAGTACTCTTTAGAAGCTTGTTGTATTTGATCATGTTGAGTCAACATTTTTGAACTCTAACTATTTATATCCCTTCGAAGATTTCTTTTGAAGACGGATCCGATAGATTCAGCTTCAAACAATGTCGTAGACCGAATATCATAATTTTGCTACGTTTTGCATACATTTTATACTACTCGTGACGCTTCACTATATTTGTACTATATAATATAATAGCCAATTTACAATAAAAATGTTTTCAATCGTCTAACTTAGAGCTAGTTGAAGCAAATAATAAAAAGGTAAAAGATTAACGTGAAGCTAAGGGATAGCGCATGCTTTACGGCACATCTTTTATAATAAGTATACGAATTTTCAGAGTTGCCTGCTGCGATCTTTCTTCTTCATATTTATCATTCTAAGTTAGTGCAAGTTTATATTGGTGAGACGTCCTAACAGCGAAGAGTATCATGATGAGCTTACGTCGCAAGATGCACCAGTAGTTCTTCGAGAGGCTGACACCAGGGACAAACACGACGAAACGTCTGCAACTTTCGCTTTCAGGTAGTATATTGCCTTGTTCAGATACCCAAATTCACCCCAAATTTTACTATGCAAAAAGAAGATTTATCATCACATCAAAATGTCGGCACATATATAGAGTACTAAATATAGATGAAATCAAAAACTAATTGCACAGTTTTGTTCTACTTTGCGAGACGAATATTTTAAGCCTTTACCAAATAAAAACAAAATTGCTATAGTATGACGTGATGTTTACTATGCAAATTTTGCCTCCCAAGTTTGGCATCTAAACCTGGCCTATGACATAAAATTCTGTTCAGTTTCTTGCTCGAAGAACGAAAAGAGCTCACGACACCAATTATTTCCCGACCACAAACAAGGGCCGTGTTTAGATCCCCAATTCGGAGGCCCAAATTTTTACTGTGCGCATTAAATGTGCACTGTAGCAATTCGTTTGTATTTGGTAAAAATTGTCCAAATTTTGACTAATTAGGCTTAAAATGTTCGTCTCGCAAAGTACAACAAAACTATGCAATTAGTTTTTAATTTCATCTACATTTAGTACTCTATGTATGTACCAGTATTTTGATGTGATGGTAATCTTCTTTTTACATAGTGGAATTTGGAGTTGAAATTTGACATCTAAATAAGGCAGGAGTAGCATTTGCGTGTGGATTCACGTGTCAGGCAGCGAGTGAACTCGTGGAGCTTGACGAGAAAGAAAACCCACAGTCCAACGCTTTGGTCACCCAACCTCAACCACCCGAAATACTCGAAGCTCGCACGAGCTTGGCCACCCAACATTACCCACCCGGATACCCGCCCGCCCCATGTCAGGTGGGCCCGCGTCCGCCGTCCTCCGTCTCTTGCCCTGTACTCCCAGCGGCTTTTCCTTTTTAACACACCCCGGTCCCCGGTTTGCTAGCGTCCAGCAATCGGAGTCGTCGCGAACGGAGGAGTCCAAGGCAGACGCTGCTGCGATTCACGAGCGCCCAGGAGCGAGATGCAGAACGTGGTGGAGGTCGAGCCGGGCCGCCCGGCTGCCGATGGCCGGCCGTCCGTGGGGCCCACCTACCGGAGCGCCTTCGCCCGCGACGGATTCCCGCCCCCCGTCCCCGGGATGGACAGCTGCTACGACATCTTCCGGTGAGCTCTCCTTCTGTCTCGCGGCTCGCGCGCGCCTCGCGCTTCGGTTCTGTCTTTGCGTGCGCGGGTGGAGGGTTTTGAGCTTGCCGTTGCACTAGCGGGCCGTTAGACCAGGGGTGGTGGAGGAGTGCTTGGAACTGTTTTTGGCTTCTCGTGATTACTAATGTGTAGGCGATTCTTCTTGCACAGTACGAGATTCAGAAGCTGTCGATGAATACCTTTTAGCTATTTGCCTCTGTTCTCTTTCATGGAGATTTGGATTTGATACATGTTCGAATTTTCGGTTAGCTGTTTGCTTATGCCAGCATGCCTGGAAAAAAAGAAAAGGAGTAGTGGATTAGCTTCTCGTTTGTCTGCTCCTGTTGCTTTTGATCCAAACACATAATAATCCAATTATATACGGGATTTATGTGCGCGATTTGTTGGCATGCTCACCTACCTTTTTTTTTGAATGTTCACCGGGGGATAAGCTCCCCACCTGAATTTTTGTATTAATGGCTTCAAGCCCCAGTCATAAGGATCGCTTTACATAGATAGGACAGGATTTACAAAATTTTGCAATAGGGGCTACATTTCAGATTCTATCAAATCTTCAAATAGTCTGCACCTACCTTTTTTTGGGGTGTTTTGAGATCCTGATTAGTTACACTTCAGATTCGCTTGGCAGTTGTGAGGCAATCACTCTTTCAGGTTCTCGGTTGCTCCTGATCCCGTCCTTCGTCGTTCCGTAGGTAGATAGCAAATCTCGGATGCTTCACTTTTCTCTGTTTCTGTTGCCAGATTTGCCCCCTTTGGTCTTAGTTGCAACGTTTTACTGATCGTCACGCCTTGCAGTTCCTGATGGGTAAGATCTATATGTTGGTCGGTGCACTGCAGTCGTTTGGTTCATACTCGTCTAGCGTCGTGCAAAACTGTTAATCAAGTTTGGAAATATCAGAAGAAAAGTAGAAAACTGTCTGAATCAGTAGAACTGGCCGACGATACGAACATGTCACGCACTTTGACGAAGTAATCATTTAAGTGGAATGTGGAATGCGATTCTGTATTGTCATGTAGCATTGCTCGGACGTGCAGCACGCTGATGTGAGATGATGGTTCCTGGTGTCAATGCAACAACGGTCTCATGTTTGTTTTATGTTCGACTGTTGGCCTTTGCATTTTTGGCTTCTGACTTGCTTCTGACAACTCTTAAATTAGCCAGGGGAATTAACAGAATATAGGTCGGCCCTTTGCATTTACTTCTGACTTTCTTCCGACAACTCTTAAATTTGGGGTGACCTTTTTTTTTCTTTATTTCAATAAATTTAGTGGTCTCTTGTCTCCACATACTTAATTTCTTTACTCTGTGGGTCCTTACACAGCATGGCCGTGGAGAAGTATCCAAACAACAGAATGCTTGGCCACCGTGAGATTGTTGATGGGAAGGTAACTAGTCGGTGAACAGCTTCCGTTGCCTGGAAGACTCCAGCATTGTGGTGTTTTGCCCAATGACAACTTGTCTTGTGTAATACGTAGGCTGGTGCATATGTCTGGAAGACATATAAGGAGGTGTTTGACATTGCAAACAAAATTGGTAACTCTATTAGGAGCTGTGGACTTGCAAAGGTTTAGTCACTTTCTTATGTTCTGCTATTTTGTTCACCACGATACTAATTTACCTGAGCATCTAGAAGTTGTATTTTTCTTCTCACTGCTTTGGAAGAACACTGGTAACTTTTGGTCACCTTAGGCACATCAGTTTGACGCATTGGTGCCATCTCTTGCTGACTAAAAATTTCAGTATGGCAATTTTGCAGGGTAGTCGTTGTGGTATCTATGGTGCTAACTGTCCTGAATGGATTATCACAATGGAGGTAAAATGTTGTGTTACCAGATTTGGATTCAATATGTTCTCATATTTTGGCTGGAAAAATTAGATCCACGAAGTTTGTAACTAAATCACTGTGTTCATAAATTTCCCTTGTCAAATTATTCACCTTAAAATATTTATCCTTTGCAGGCTTGCAACGCCCATGGAATCTACTGTGTTCCATTATACGACACACTTGGTATATATTCTGCCATTTTCGTGGCTTCAGATTTTGCTATACATGAATGAGGCCACCATTTTCTGTCTGTAGTTCATCTTGCTAGGTTTTATTGGTTGTGCATCAGTGCACCACATTCCTTTTTTTTTTGAGAAATGGGCCTTGAATAAAGTTCAGTTTTCTTATTGACCAAACCCATTTTGTAGGAGCTGGTGCGGTAGAGTTTATTCTGTGCCATGCAGAAGTTGAGATTGCTTTTGCCGAGGAAAAGAAAATTGAGCTGGTATTGTTCTTTACCATGAATGCAAAATTAATAGGTTTGCAGTGTGTAGTATAATCTGTGTCATGTTCACCTATCTCGATCAATAGAATCATATATAGAGTTTTCTATAATCTAGCTATAATTTGGGCGGTGTGGTGGGGGTGGAAGAGATGATGTCATGATGCAGAGGAGGGTTTTTTTTGGTGAGTGGGGGCAGGGAGCCAGGGAGGAGGGCTAGGGTTATAGTTTGTACGAGGTTAGATGGTTAAGTATGTTGGTTATTCATTCCATGAGCCAAAATTTATATCTGGCTAAGCATACCTCCAATATGGTCTTTTTATTGTTGTATTCTGCGCAAAAGTTCTGAAAGTTGTGTTGCTGATATGATATTTTGTGTTCTATTATCGATACATATGTTTGGTGTGTCTAAATGCATGTTGAATATTTTCAACTTGGGCAGCTCGTGAAGACTTTACCCAAGTCAAATGAGTTCTTAAAAAGTAAGTTTGATATATCCTAGATGGATTCCAACATCAAGAACTAAATATCATGAAACTAAATTATACATTTCTTATTGTAGCGATCGTGAGTTTCGGCAAGGTAACTCAAGAACAGAAGGAAGAAGTTCGCAAATATGGGCTATCAGTGTACTCGTGGTATGAATTTCTGTCCCTGGTAAGGTGCTCGAGCTCTTTGTTGGTTTCATTGGGGTGTTATGGATTTACAGCTTTCTAATGTTGTGTCTATCCACAACATGCGAGTGAATCACTACATAAGAAAATACATATTGTCATTCGCGGAACATCAAAATAATGACTTCTGACATTTCAAATTAGCTTAGTCTGTTGTTGTTGTGCATGATCATACAATAGTACATTATTGATGACAAATTACCCAAACTTAAATGTTGGTTTAATTGTTTAGTTGATATGACCTTTTTACTACGGTGACCTATTTATGGCTGATACAAAATGGATTAGTGATTGGTTTAACTGTACAATTCATATAAGAAATTTGTTGACTATGCTTACCCTTCCGTTTACATGATCATATCTGCAGGCGGCTGACCAAGAATTTGATCTTCCAGTCAAGGAGAAGTCAGATATATGCACTATAATGTATACTAGTGGAACTACTGGTGACCCGAAAGGAGTACTGATATCAAATGCGAGCATTATTTGTCTCATTGCAGGTGTGGACAGGTTACTTAGCTCTCAAAACGAGGAGGTGAGATGTTCTTGAAGCTCTTCAATTATGTGACCTTACCTTACACACTGGCAGACATTTAATATCTTCTACAATATGAGAATTTCAGTTGGCGGAAAGCGACGTTTACATGTCTTACCTTCCTCTTGCACACATTTTTGATCGTGTTGTGGAGGAATTGTTTATTTTCCATGGTGCCTCTATTGGATTCTGGCGAGGGGTAAGCATCAATGACACTGTGTTCTCACCTGAATACCTTTTTGTCATTTTACGTTGGGCCTCTAGTGACTGTAACTTCTTTGTCACAGGATGTTAAACTGCTAGTTGAAGATATTGGTGTGCTGAAACCAACAGTTATGTGTGCTGTTCCTCGTGTTCTTGATCGGATATTTTCTGGTAAGGATGGCTTGTCTCGGTCTCATAAATAATTTTCATGGATGAGATATCTAATGTGGTTATGAGTGGCAGAATAATACAATGTACTGTATGATTATTATCAGGTTGTTTTTGGCTTTGATGCTTATAGGTCTATTAGTTTCCTTCATTAAGTGCTTATTCTGCACTTTCTTATTAATTAATGCTTATGGTGTAACTTGCACCTTTGTTTTTTTTTGTACAACTGTATCTGGTGGGCCCATAGTAATCTTGAGGTGCCTTAGCCAGATGTCCTAATCTACTATTCACCTTAGTAGATTATATATATCCATATCGTCTCTAGTCTCTTAGCTACTTCGTCATGTCCTGATTGTACGGCTTACCCCATTTGTCTGTTATTTAATTTATGAATCTGCATTCGTGCTCTCACTACAGGAAGAATTGTTATAAACTATGCGACCGTGAGGTTTTCAGACCTGGTTTCCTCATAAACTGGATCAATTATATTTTTAATTAATTGAAAGGCAGAGCTCCTGCCATTGTGTTCAAAAAGAAAAGGAAGAATTGTTAGGCGAGGTTGTTTCAGTCTTTCATATAAGCTCATGCATGAACCTGATGTCTTTGTCTATCTATTGGTGCAGTTTCCATTCACTGTTCAAAAGGCTTTGAAGCCACCATTGTCTGTGCAATTTTGCGTGTTCATGGGTATACAATTCTCACATTTACCTGATTGTTTTCAGGACTACAAGCTAAAATTTCCTCTGGTGGGTTTTTAAAGAGTACACTGTTTAATGTTGCTTACAAATTGTAAGTTTTCTGTCCTAAATATTCTAAAATCAATATTTTTTCTGAGTGTGCTAGTGATAATCTTTTTCTTTGACCAATAAGTGCTTGTACCTGCAGTTACTCACATTTTACAAGTGAAAGTATTTAAGTCCACATTGTATTTTGCAGCAAGCATTTTAGAATGATGAGAGGAGCTAAGCACAATGAAGCTGCTTCCATATGCGATAAAGTAGTTTTTAGTAAGGTAATCAAATTAGGCAAACAACAATTCTTGATTATGTATGCTCTTTAGACTATTTACCATTTAGAATTGAACTTATTGGTTTTCAGGTGAAAGAGGGTCTTGGTGGAAACGTTAGAGTTATTTTATCTGGAGCTGCTCCACTTGCTACCCATGTTGAAGAATACTTGCGAGTGGTGACATGTGCACATGTCTTACAAGGATATGGTACATTTCTTTTGTGATGTGAAAGCTAGAAATTCCTACTCTTGTGATTGATTCATGTTAAAACCTTGCTCCTGACTCGGAGTCCTGAGTACTGACGTTTTTTTGCTGCGGTTTGTCTAGTTGGAGCCCCTTATAATTTAGTAGTGTCTAAGATCCACAACGAAAGCATGGAAAATTGGTGTAACTGTGTAAATTAAGTTACTACGTCATAGTTGGCAGCTTAGTTTAGTTAATTGATAGAGTGTCTTATTGGTTTTCTACTTGCAGCATCACCAATGCTGTTGGCTTGTAGTCGGTGTAGTTAACGATCACCCAATAAATAAGATTCTGTCAGCAGAATGGTCCACTTTTATTTATTTTTTCATGACATGCACTTAATTTTAAATCGATTTCAACATAAACAGAGAAGAATAGTAAGAATTTCATATATTCTAGCCAAGTTAGGTCACGTGCAAACTGATGATGCTTTTATTGAGGATGTGAACAGAACTTGCTTCTCTTCTCCAACCTATACCCGTCCTTGAATGTCTTCACTCATCTTCTTTCCTTTTAGGTCTCACGGAAACTTGTGCTGGATCTTTTGTCTCGCTACCAAATCAAATGTCCATGATAGGAACTGTTGGCCCCCCAGTGCCAAACATCGATGTTCGTCTGGAGTCGGTCCCAGAAATGAATTACGATGCACTCGCGAGCACGCCTCGTGGAGAGATATGCATCAGGGGAGAAACATTATTCTCAGGATACTACAAGCGTGAAGACCTTACAAAGGAGGTCCTGATTGATGGATGGTTCCACACTGGTAGTGTGTTGCCCGTACTACTGCTCTGTTTTTACATAGTGATCACAATATTTATGACACACATTGTTAGCAGTTAAAATTCCATGTAGAATTCCAGGGTTCCAGTCATTTACCATCACCAGAATTTCCTATTTTGTGCTTCAACCAAGCAGAAATCTGACACATCTCCATGTTCTGTTGCAGGTGACATTGGTGAGTGGCAACCTGATGGATGTATGAAAATCATAGATCGCAAAAAGAATATATTCAAACTTTCACAGGGTGAATATGTGGCTGTTGAAAATTTGGAGAATGTTTACGGCCTTGTTTCTGCTCTAGACTCGGTATGTAATGCTCAACGTTTTAATTTCTCTGGTATTTTGAATTTTTCTGTAACATCATTCTATATATGAAATGCTAATAAAACTGGATTGTTTTGCTTATGCTTCTGTCCTAGTTGTTCTGCTGAAGGAACTTGAATTGTCTTCAATCTTTTTGAACATTTTTTTTTAGATATGGGTATATGGGAACAGCTTTGAGTCCTTCCTTGTTGCTGTGGTCAATCCCAACAAGGAGGCTCTCGAGAGTTGGGCTGCAGCAAATGGAATAAGTGGTGATTTTGAGTCCTTATGCAAGAATCCAAAAGCAAAAGAATACATTTTAGGAGAACTGTCAAGAATAGGAAAAGAGAAGAAGGTGAGGAATATGATTGTTCTTTTGTTTTGCTTGTTCCAACGATTCTTGTCTGCTTGCTACTGATGCACATATCATAACCCGACTTGTTTCCTCAGCTCAAAGGTTTTGAATTCATAAAAGATGTGCACCTGGAACCAGTACCGTTTGACATGGACCGTGATTTGATCACTCCGACATACAAAAAGAAGCGTCCGCAACTGCTCAAGTACTACCAGGTACTTCTCTTTGAACTATAGGCGCAAAGTTGGTCCAGTATATTCTGTTTATTGCAAGCATAACAGCGTGTTTGTTGAAATGTCCTCGAATTAGTTTAAGCTGTATGAACGGGATAGCATCTCATGTTACTCGCCTGTTACAATTACAATAGTGATGCTTGTATTATTGTATACCTCTGAGGCTATTATTGTTTCATTTTATTAGCATTCTTTTGCTTGTTTATGGGTCTGTGATGTGTTGCAGTGAGACAGGAGAGTGTTTTCTGAGTTGTATCCTCCAATTTTGCAGGGCGTGATTGACAACATGTACAGAAGTGCTAAGTGAACTCACTCTACAGAACATCCAGATGAAGATTCCAAACGCTGAATCTTGAAGGAGCAGACATGAGTTTTGCTGTGTATATGTTCGTAGTTTGTATGCCAGAATTCTTTCTGTATCAGTTTTTCAGAAACGATTTGCCTTGGGCATATATATATAAAATACAGCAAGCGGGCAATGTGGCCAGCAGGCAAGTACAGACACCGTTTCAAATTGCTTGAACTATGAAACTGCCAATTAGCTAAGGCCAGTCTTGGGGGTTTCATGTCCCAGTTTGACTCTGTGTTGAAAACAACGTAGATAAGTTTCATCCCTATGAAACTCATTTCATCCCATAAAACTTTTATCATCTCTCTTCATCTATTTCATGCCATGTCAGCTCATGAAACTCCCATTGGGACTGATCTAATGGCGAATACTTATTGACAGAAGAGTTACTGCTCGGGATGAACTTCCAGCCATTATATTATTATTGCATCGCACACCTTTGCTTGTGTCACTTGCAACATGTCAAATTCTGCTTAGATCTAGGTATGCGTTTCTCTTCTGAGTGTGATATGTGAGAATCCTTCTCTCGACTCTCGTCCTAATGTTCAAATCGGCTTGTCTCCGCCGCATGTCTAGGCCGGTCCTAATGTCCAGGCCAGTTCCTGTTCTTACACTGTACTCATCCAGCAACGAAACTGGTGAGTGGTGACGCATCGCTGCAGCCCACACTGCTGCTGTTTCGTTTCTGGAGATGCTGCAGCAGCCAGCAGCTCCCCTTGAAAATCCATGGGAGCAGTGTTGGGCTTCAGCTCATCAGCGTTTATCAGCAGATAAATATTTTTTTTAGGGGAACAGGAGGGTTGCCCCCTACTGGATTTTATTAATAATTTTGACTTAAGTACAAAGTTTGGCAGATACAAGTCAAGACCAATATTCGTTTGGACTTTGGTGCTGTGTTCGCAGTGACAGGAACGCCACCACCTTCACCAAATGCGACGATCTCGTTGGCCGTCTCGTCTTTTAGACCGGGACCGCAGCTTAGTACGGCAAATTTTACACGTAGCAGGACATGTATTACGAAAGAAATGTTAGATATTTTGTAGGCTTGCTCATTTAATATTTAATAAAACTAATAAACTCTATGATCCGAATAATGCTTGTTAAATGGTTTAATACCGTACGAGAATTTAACTGAACATTGACTCGACTTATATGGCTGGACCTTAACTGACTATATTGAGAAGTTAAGAAAAGGATAGCTGGATGCCACACGCGCGCGCTGCCGCTGCCGGCGGCCGGGCCGTGGCCGTGGGCAAGCAGGCAGGCAGGCCACTCAAGTTTTCATCATGGTGGGAGTTACCCTATTGATCGGAAAACTGAGTTGGCTTTGATGACGGGAGTTTCTCCCTGTACCGCTTTCATCTCCTTCCTGTTCGCTGGCCTTCCAGCTCCTCTCCGAAGCCTCCCTCCGTAGGCATAAGAGCTTGAGTTCACGTCAGTCTCCAACTCTCTGGAAGAACAACAACATCTCTTGTAGCACAGAGTAGTCCCCGTTCCGTCTCCTGCGAGCACACGAGATGGAAGAGTAGAGCCTCCGGAACGTCCCCGTCCGTCGAGTTCACCTGCTCGGTTGAAGAGCGGCCATCACGTTTTTGGGGACACATCTCCTGTAGCACAGAGTAGTCCCCGTTCCGTCTCCTGCGAGCACACGAGATGGAAGAGTAGAGCCTCCGGAACGTCTCCGTCCGTTGAGTTCACCTGCTCAGTTAAAGGGCGGCCATCACGTTTTTGGGGAGTGTCCACGAGCGACACGACTACTCGCTTATTCGTCCTTCGTCCTCTCTGTACTCGGTGCCGGAGTTGCTGTTCTTCTTCCCGACGGCGGCGCAAGGTCTACACGGCTGCACCGAGCGGGATGACTACATCAACTAGGCACCATGTTCCATTCGGGTGCTTCCGGCTCTGCCACAGGGTATTTTCTTCATCATCCTCTTAAGTTTTTTATCAAAACTTTGCTGGTTAGCGTTATCTACATTATGTTTGTGTCTACTTTGAACAAGCGCACAATTATTGTCATCAATATCATGATTATGTCATTTTTCTGGATTAAATTGAACTTGAAAGTGTCTAATTGTCTAACAATCCAAAAACATGATAGGCAATTTTCATCCGTTGGTTTTACGGGCATGCTGAAACCGACTCCTTTTGAGGGCACTCACTATAAGAGATGGCGCCAGAAATACATTCTGTGGTTGACCTCGATGCACTATTTTCATGTGATGGAAGAGAGAGCTGTTGGTCCGCAGACCTCTAAGGAGGAGCGTGCGTTCAAACATGCTGACACTACTTACAAGGCTGCTCTATTGAGCATCATAGGGGACTCCCTTGTTGATGCATATGTGCAGCTTCCAACTGGAAAAGCCATGTGGGATGCACTTGAGGCCCGTTACGGGGTTTCTGATGCTGGTTCTGAGTTTGTATGTCATGAAGCAGTTCCATGACTATCGGATGGTTGAGGGCCGTCCGGTAGTCGAATAGGCTCATAAAATACAAGCACTGGTGAAGGAACTTGAGCTGTTTGGATGTGTGCTTCCTGACAAGTTTGTGGGTGGCTGTATCATTGCAAAGCTGCCACAATCTTGGACTGGTTTTGCAACTTTCTTAAAACACAAGAGACAAGAGTTTAATGTTGCCCAGCTCGTTGGGACTCTAGATGTTGAGGACAAGGCAAGGGCAAAGGATGTCAAAGGCAAGAAGGACAGTGAGAGGAATTCTAGCGCACATGTGGTGCAAAAGAGTCATTCCAAACCACAGAAAAAGAAATTTCAGTAAGAACTCAAGCAAAAGCCCACCACTTCTTTCAAGAAGAATAATAAAAAGAATAAGGAGAAGGGGAATTGTTTCACCTGTGGCAAGACTGGGCGCTATGTTAGAGAGTGTCCTGATGCTAAGTGGAAGCCTCCGGCGAAGAAATCAGCGAACACCGTTGAGACTGAGGCAGGAATACCTGGGTATGGTAATTTATTGCCTACTGCTTTTTCAGTTGTCATTCACCTAATTGGTGGGTTGATATTGGTGCAAATATTTATGGGCGTGTTGATGCTTTCTTGTTTTCTTTTTATCAGAGCGGGCGGACTTCCTTCTTGTTGATGGAGAACGGGGCGCGTGTGGCTGTTCGTGGTGTTGGTACGGTCGATCTGAAGCTTACTTCGGGAAAGACCGTGCAGCTCAAGAATGTGCATCATGTCCCCTTAATAAAGAAGAACTTGATTAGTGATTCTATGCTTGTCGAGATGGCTATGAACTAGTATTTGAATTCAATAAATGCGTTATTTCTTAATATGACACTTTTATTGGTAAAGGCTATGAGAGAGGAGGCTTGTTCCGCTTGTCCTTGGTTGATACTTGTTTTAAGTCTGTGAATAAAGTGGTTAATAATATTGAGACAAATGTTTGGCATTCGAGATTATGTCATATTAATATTGGTTGCATGTCTCGCTTAGTTGGTTTAAATTTAATTCTAAAATTTGATATGGTCAAAGGTTCTAAGTGTCATGTTTGTGTTGAAGCGAAATAACCTCGTAAGCCTCACAAGGCTGCTGCGGCGAGGGAGTTGGCACTGCTTGAACTAATTCATTCTGATGTTTGTGAGATGAACGGAGAATTGACCAAAGGTGGTAAGAGTTACTTTATTACTTTTATAGATGATTGCACTCGATTTTGCTACGTGTATTTAATGAAAACTAAAGATGACGTATTGCATTATTTTAAGACCTATAAAGCTGCGGTAGAAAAACAAATTAAGAAAAAATCAAACATTTACGGTCTGATCGCGGGGGAGAGTATTTCTCAAACGAATTTTCTGAGTTTTGCGCGGTGCATGGAATAATTCATGAGAGGACGCCACCATACTCACCACAGTCTAATAGGATTGCAGAGAGAAAGAACCACACTCTAACTGATTTGGTTAACGCCATGTTAGAGTCTACAGGACTATATAAGGAATGGTGGGGTGAGGCTATTTTGATAGCGCGTCATGTCATGAATAGGGTGCCCACTAAAAACAAAGAAATTACTTCATTCGAGGAATGAGAGAAGAAGAGATTAAATCTTTCTTACCTGTGAACTTGGGGTTGTTTAGCGAAAGTGAATATGCCAATAAACAAAAAGCGAAAGCTTGGACAAAAACTGTTGATTATGTCTTTCTTGGTTATACTATTCATAGTATGGGCTATAGGTTCTTGATAATAAACTCTGGAGTTCCTTATATAACAGTTGGTACAATCATGGAATCTAGAGATGTAACATTTTTTGAGGATGAATTTCCCATAAAAAATAATACACCTAGCATGTCTAGTCATGATTCTATTTCTATCCCTGAATCTCATGAACCGATAATACACGCTGACGTTGAAACCCATGAAGAAATTCCTGAGGAGGATAATAATACAGTCGCTCGAGAGGGTTACAAAATTCTTTGGTGAAAATTTTATTATATACCTCGTGAATGACACTCTCACAACCATTGCTGAGGCATATTCCTCTCTTGACGCTGACTTGTGGAAGAAAGCTGTTCAAAGTGAGATGAATTTTATCATGTCAAATGAGACTTGGGAAGTGGTTAATCGTCCTTATGGATGTAAACCTGTGGGGTGCAAATGGGTATTCAAAAAGAAGCTTAGGCCTGATGGTATTATTGAGAAGTACAAGGCAAGACTAGTGGCTAAAGGCTACACACAAAAGGAAGGAGAAGATTATTTCGATACTTACTCACCAGTTGCCCGATTGACGATCATTCGTGTGCTATTATCCTTGGCTGCCTCACACGG
This sequence comes from Saccharum hybrid cultivar R570, assembly GCA_038087645.1. NCBI lineage: Eukaryota > Viridiplantae > Streptophyta > Magnoliopsida > Poales > Poaceae > Saccharum > Saccharum hybrid cultivar. Next base: position 38,604,069 of record JAQSUU010000113.1, read on the forward strand.
TCTTCTCATTCATCACATGGATGTTAAGATAACTTTTCTGAATGGAGAGCTTGAGGAAGAGATCTATATGGATCAGCTTGATGGATTTGTTGCAAAAGGTCAAGAGAGTATGGCTTGTAAACTGTTGAAATCCTTGTACGGTCTAAAGCAAGCCCCTAAGCAGTGGCATGAGAAGTTCGATAAGACTTTAACATCAGCCAGCTTTGCAGTGAATGAAGCTGATAAATGTGTATATTATCGGTATGGTGGGGGTAATGGTGTCATTTTGTGCTTGTATGTGGATGATATTTTAATCTTTGGAAATAATATTGATGTGATTAAAGAAGTGAAATATTTTCTGTCTAATAATTTTGAGATGAAAGACTTAGGTGAGGCTGATGTTATTTTTAATATAAAGCTACTAAGAGAAGAAGGAAAAGGTATGGTAACTCTTGTGCAATCCCACTATGTGGAAAATGTACTAAGTCGCTTTGGGTATAGTGACTGCGCACCTGCTCAACTCCTTATGACCTAAGTGTGATACTAAGGAAGAATCGAAGAATCTCAAGGGATCATTTGAGATATTCTTAAATAATTGGTTCACTTATGTATTTGGCTAGCGTCACGAGGCCTGATATCTCGTTTGCTATGAGTAAATTAAGCCGGTTTGTGTCAAATCTTATGAGTAAATTAAGCCGGTTTGTGTCAAATCCGGGAGATACTCACTGGAGTGCTCTTGAGAGAGTACTGCACTATCTGAAAGGAACAATGAGTTATTGTATTCACTTTACTAGGTACCCAAGGGTACTGGAGGGTTATTGTGATGCTAATTGATTTTTTGATGTTGATGAGCTGTACACCACGAGCGGATATGCGTTCTTGCTTGGAGGTGGTGTTGTTTCCTGAAAGTCTTGCAAGCAGACTATCTTAACGAAGTCTACAATAAAAGTAGGACTGACAGCATTGGATACCGCTGGCGCTGAAGCTGAATGACTTCGTGAACTCCTTATGGATTTACCGGTTGTGGAGAAGCCTATACCGGCTATTTTTATGAATTATGATAACCAAACTGTGATAACTAAGGTGAACAGTTTTAGGGACAACATGAAGTCCACAAGGCATGTGAAAAGGCGTCTGAAGTCTGTCAGAAAACTGAGAAACTCTGGAGTAATTGCATTGGACTATGTCCATACATCAAAGAATCTGGCAGATCAGTTTACTAAGGGTCTGTCACGCAATGTGATAGAAGGTGCATGGAGGGAGTTGGGCTTGAGACCCACTTGAAGTCATTCCATAGTGGTAACCTTTCCTATGTGATCGGAGATCCCGTGAATTAAGATGGTGAAACAAGCTAGTGGTTGACTAAGGGAGCGACTCCTTAGATTAAGAATCTGACTCGTTTGAGATACACAGTCTCTCCAGAACTGTAAGGCAGGTTGATTAATTTCTTAATGTGATCCGAGTGGCTTGTGTAAGCAGGGATATTGTCCTACAGGGCATCCTAGAAGAAACACACCTATATAAGTTCGATTGCTAGTCACAATCTATGAGATGTGGGTTATCTCTAAATACTCATGAAAAGGCTAGGAAGTGTGACTTATATGCTTTCAATAGAGGGGATGCTCCTTGCAGCCTAGTATCAGTTAAGGGTTCTAGTGAAACTCATCTCACATAAAACTGTCAATTCAAGACTTAGTCCATTGTTCAGTTGTGGTTGAGTGTAACTATTACTCTAGATGAATGTTCAACTTAACAGTCTCCATCGAAACACTGGTATATAACAGGAATGTGGTTATGAGACCAATTTGCATCGAACCCTAGAGTGTGGTGGGGATTGTTAGATATTTTGTGGGCTTGGCCCATTTAATATTTAATAAAACTAATAAACTCTTTGGTCCGAATAATGCTTGTTAAATGGTTTAGTACCTGAACGTTGACTCGACTTATATGGTTGAACCTTGACTGACTATATTGAGAAGTTGAGAAAAGGATAGCTGGATGCCACATCCACGCGCGCGCTTCGCCACCGCTGCCGCCGGCCGGGTCAGGCGAGGCAGGCAGGCGGCGAGCGAGCGGACGGACGGACGGGACAGGAAAGGTTTTGCCACTCAAGTTTTCATCATAGTGGGAGTTACCCTATTGATTGGAAAACTGAGTTGGCTTTGATGACGAGAGTTGCTTCCTGTACCACTTTCATCTCCTTCCTATCCGCTGGCCTTCCAGCTCCTCTCCGAAGCCTCCCTCCGCAGGCATAAGAGCCTAAGTTCACGTCGGTCACCAACTCTCTGGAAGAACAACCACATCTCTTGAAAACTGAGTTGGCTTTGATGACGGGAGTTTCTCCCTGTACCGCTTTCATCTCCTTCCAGTCCGCTGGCCTTTCAGCTCCTCTCCGAAGCATCCCTCCGCAGGCATAAGAGCCTGAGTTCACGTCGGTCACCAACTCTCTGGAAGAACAACCACATCTCCTGTAGCAAAGAGTAGTCCCCGTTCCGTCTCCTACGAGCACACGAGATGGAAGAGTAGAGCCTCCAAAACGTCTCCGTCCGTCGAGTTCACCTGCTCGGTTGAAGGATGGCCATCACGTTTTTGGGGAGTGTCCACAAGCGGCACGACTACTCGCTTCTTCGTCCTTCGTCCTCTCTGTACCCGGTGCCGAAGTTGCTGTTCTTCTTCCCGGCGGCGGCGCAAGGTCTACACGGCTGCACCGAGCGGGACGGCTACATCAACTAGGCACCATGTTCCATTCGGGTGCTTCCGGTTCTGCCACAGGGTATTTTCTTCATCATCCTCTTAAGTTTTTGATCAAAACTTTGCTGGTTAGCGTTATCTACATAATGTTTGTGTCTACTTTGAATAAGCGCACAATTGTTGTCACCAATATCATGATTATGTCATTTTTCTGATTAAATTGAACTTGAAATTGTCTAATTGTCTAACAAGAAACAGGCTGTGTGCTCTCGGTTGGGTCGACAACAGGCAGCTTCGTTAGCCAAGAACAGAGCCAATTTGTACTTGATCTCGTCGGCAGACACGTAAAATCAGAGTGAAACGGAGCAAAGGAGTAGACCTCGCGGCACCAAACGCTATGCAATGCGCTCGCCGTGTGGGCGGGCGGTGCCTCGACGGCACAATGTTGTACAGTGCACACGGCCGTGTGCCCCGTACTTGCTAGGCGTAGGCGTAGGCGTTGTCCAAAGAGAACTGCTAGCGCTCGGACGTCCGCACCTGCAGTCCGCTTCCACACCATTTCACGTGTCCCACACGTGTCCCGTGCGCCAGAAGCATCTGCACTAGAGCTGCCTCAAGCCGTCGCTGACCACTGCTGCAGGGGCATGGTCTGCCCGCCACGAACCACCGTGGAGTCGAGAAACACCGTCGAAAATCTGATCCACACCAATTAGATGGAGATCCACAGCACTCGCTCGATCTACTTTTGAAACATCCAGATGC